>JASDDO010000019.1:530594988-531226265 GCA_030015575.1 Agapanthus africanus | reverse complement strand
TCATATTTGCCTGGAAGCTCCAGCGATCTCAGCTCGTAAGTTCCGGAAGCAACATCCTATGACTCTCCGCAACAGCTGGTCCCTTTGCCTGCACGGTAGGCGACATCATAATCTCGGAGGCATGCTGTACCTCAACAGTCCTCTCTCAACTGGCAGCGCTAATAATGGCCCGATCATCCGGAGCAAAACCAAGCACTCACCTCCACAAGAGGTCACAATCATCATGAACGAGCTATACCTCATTGGTCATCACATCCTGGCTGGCCTCTAGCAGTAGCCTAATCCTCTGGTACCAATCAACACGTCCAAGAAATCTCATACCGCGATCCATCCAACGCTCGTAGTGCAAAAACACAACTAGAAGACGCCTCTCAATGCAATCGTAAGTCTATGAAATCGCGCTCTGGTCAGTCCTCGTCCATGACGAGCTCATGCTGACGCAACTCTAGCCGTAGTTCTCTCTGCCCGTGTGATCGTAGCAGCAAAATCATAACCAGTATCGATGAAGATAGATTAAGAATGAATATAATACTGTGCAAGGAAATGTACATCCTAAGGCTCCTTAAGCGGAGTAGCGTATCGTTAGTATGCCGCAGAACATACACATGGTACGTCACTCTACTGCAGTCACCTACTCCATCAACCAAGAGTCATCCTACGCGACGAAAGTTCGGGTCTAATACCCCCTCGACTAAGTCTAAGTTCCGTAAGGTCAAGCCTAAGTTCCATGTATATATAGACGCCCTAGGCTCCACATAGTCAAACTTAGACTCGAACAAAGGTTAACCTAGCGCTCTGATACCAACTTTGTCACGACCCGAAAAGAGCACGTGACTGGCACCTGAACCATTTGAAATCTATAGGACTCCATCTGATCTAAGTAAGCCAAAAGCCCAGAAATCTAAAACCATTTTAAGAGTAAATAAGAAAACGGTTTTAAAGAAGTGAAGAAAAAACATGTTTGAAGTCAAGGTTTTTAAATAACTAAGCCGAATATGCATTTTAAAAATGTAAAGTCTTTTCTAAAAATTTCGGCAGAGTTTCTTTTGTAAAAACTGGCCCCGAACGGGGTACAACAAGAATAACAATATATATGCAATGATAAAAGGCATCCCTAAGCGGGAGCTAGCTCTTCGTCAATCGATGGTCACAACCACACAAGCAATATAATATACAACGCCGAACGGCGAGGATCAAAACTCAAAAAGAAAGCTCCAAAAGCATGAAAACCGTAATACTACTAAGCGCGACTCTAAGGTCGAAATAATACAACAATAATGTCTAAGTCGGAAACAATATACAAGTTTTGGTTGATGGAATTCTAGATACAATGAATAATACAAGTACGATGGTGGTTCTTGATACAAAAGAACCCACCTGCCAAAGCAAACCACCCGCAAAAGAAGCAGTGTGCCAGAAATGCCGCAATGGAACCTGTACGGCAAACCTGCAAGAACTGTGGCACAACGGGAGTGAGTTGCCAACTCGTGAATAGAAAATATCTACAAGCAGAAATCAAATGCAAGACATAATCCTAGGTCAATACGATCAGTATAATATAAACCTCAAGAGTAAGTTTGAAGCATGATAAGGTGGAAATGTAATATCTAAACATGTAGGTAGTGTCAAGTGCTCGTACCAGTGCCTCAGGTAAAAACATGTTATGAATGTAAGGTATGCTGCATGAAGTAAATATGATGAAGTATCAAATGAATATCAATACACATATATTAGCGTCCCATACCACTAATATTGGTGTAAGGGTATATATAACAGCGCCCTCATACCATGTTATATATACAAATGAAGTATGATCAATGTAAATCCAGTCTGTATATAATCAATGTCTACAATATATGTGGATCCCGTCCACCTGTCACCCAATGACAATAAGCATCATGCATGCAATTAGGAGGATATAATCAAATCATAGAAATCATCATGAAACCTGTGGCTAGCATCGGCACGTAAATCCTCATCTATCAGGCACTGTCACCACGACTAGCCCTGACAGGTACGTATCATACGCTATCTGGAAACCCGATTGCCCAGCTTCGACCCTCGAATTGCGACGTATGCATACGTACATACTCCGGTCGGTATCCCCACGATAACCGCCGAGTCCAAATACTATCACCGGTAGGTAGTGCTCCCCTGCCAGGCTCACCGTTTAACATATACGAGTCTTCTCGTCCCGGGGTACCTTACCGGGTCCACCATGTACCCGCAGACGGTGCCTACCGCTCCTCGAATCGGGTTTCATATGCCACTCTCAGAACCGAGAAAACACATGGTGGACGCATTGAAATATCATATCAAGGGAACCGGGTTTTAAAGACAATGCATATTCTCAGTTGAAATAGCCATGGTTCCTAAATCCAGAAATATCATGGAAACAACATATCTCAACGCGTATAATCAGAAAGCATGATGTATGCGACATATAAAAGAATGTAAGCCTATCGATGTATCATGCAATAAGGAATCGTGATATGCACATATTGGGGAAAGCCGCTCTTTTAAAATGAATCAGTTTTAAAGAGTATCTTGCGGTTCCCAATCTAGAAATATCATCTATGTATGTGCAAACCAGTATGTGTACAAGTATGAGTATACAGTAAGTATGTGCACAAATATAAGTGTACAATGAGTATGCGTACAAGTATGTCATGCAAGTATCGTATCCTGAATGCAACAGTACTACAGTGTAGTGACATGGCAATTATCGATGATGAAGTGTGTGAGCCGGCAAGTAAGTGTACGTGGAACATACGCATCATCGATAATGGTGCTAGTGTCCTAGCAACATGATAGTAATATAGAAATAAACATATGCAAAGCAAGGCGAACAGCATGAAATATGCGGAAATCAAATAATCAACACCAATATGTATATGTCATGCGGTTATGCCATTTGAAATAAGACGAATCAGGGTTTTTAGTAAAATAAGGGCTACGGTGTTTTTAAGAAAGATCCGTCTTTTGAAAATACCCGTAGAATCCCTTTATTTGTCTTTAAGATAATCTTGATTCGTAGTTTTTGAAATAGGTATGACTCGGGTCTAGTCTAACATCTACTATGCAACTACAAATCTAAGTATCAAATCAGTCAGGAGGGGTATGGAAACCACCTAAATCTGAGTCGTATGTATATATAGTAGTCGGTGATCCTGCCTCAGTAGTATCGCGTACGATACAGTACATCATATGACATCCTCAAGTCATGAGTGCGGATCTATCATCAATATAAAGCTCGTACGGTAAATCGTCGTACGGCATCCCAATAGTTGGGTACGGGTCAAAATCACAATCAGCTCATCAAATATCAGGTACCATTATCATCATATCACTTAATCTGGGGTACTGATCTAAGTCTAGTACAACTGATGCTATCTATAAAGTATGAATGCGAGGGTAAACACACATCCAAGCCCGCAAGAAATCACATGTCGTATCCCAAATACGAATCATATCAAATCACCGATCTCGCGGCACAAAACCCAATATCAACGAATCATCCCCAATGTCATCCAATATCATCATCAACACAGTGTAGATATAATGAATATGCAAGGGTGTACGTGTAGGTGTAAATCTATTCTAAGGTTCGCGACTATGAACTACACTAGTTAACTTCTAACTCTAAACTACCCATAATACCCCTAACAAAAATAATCATGACATACTATAACTATCATATATAATATATATAATATATCAACTACGGACTGCGGGGGTGCTCTACGCCATCCACCCGACTTCCCCTGTAGATATAATCTACTCACCTTGCGTCTTCATTTGTCGACGTCGCCACGCGCTTTCTTGTCGTCCCGAAGTCTTCAAGGGGTACCTACACATTAACGCAACGCAAATGCGTATCAAAACCAATTCAAAACTAAAACGGCATACGAAACCCAAAACGATATGATAAGGGGCCTATAGGTTAAAACATACGGGCACGCCTTCAAAACCATCGATCAATCCTCGATATCGTCGTATAAACGCCAAATAGTCGAGGTAAAACGAAATACGCAAATTCAGAATTGAAAATACGGAATACGGAAACACGAATCCAAAACAGCAACTAAGGAAATATGCTCCAGATTTCACCCTAGGTCAAACTAGACAAATCTATACATGCCAGGGGCCTAAAATATACATGTAGGAGCTACAGAACAAACACGAGGTAAAATGGTGGAACCCAGGCCGCAAATTGCGGCCAAACAGATTAAATCTGTGGCCTAGAAGAGGAGGTGGGGGCTAGGGCTTTGTATGGTGGTTCTAGGGTACCTGCACATCTCACCGTCCAATCAATTTTATTTTAGGGGTCTCGGGGTGATAGAAGATCCCTAAAAACAGTGACAGATTTTCAGTTTTCCCCGATATCGGTTCGCTAAATCCGTATTCTGGGTTTTATCTTCAGGTTTGGTTCAAAGTAACATCCCACCAGGGTTTCTAAGGTCACTACAAGCCTTAATTTCACCTTTGATTTCAGATCTCACCTAAACCCTAACTTGAATTCTCCAAAGTCCACAAAATGACACAATATCGATATGAAACTAGAATTGATGCACAAGAAAATTGAAATACTACTTGAGGGTGCAGAAATTACCTTCTTTGGCAACTCAAGAAAATTCTTGAGTTGCTCAAAGTCCTCAAAATCAAATCTTGCTAGGATCAAAGTGTAGCTAGTGAGCTTGGGAGAAAGTTTCGTGAAGTGGAATTGGGGTTTTGAGGTTGATTTCATTGTGTTGTGGGGGACTTTAAGAGGAGGAAGAAGAAGGAAGGGCAGGAGCAGCAGCAGCTCCATAAGAGGGGAGAGAGAAATGAGGGTGAAGAAATGATGGGAGCATGACTTCAAAAGAGAAAAGTTGACTTATACCTACCTTCTCTCTCTCTCATCATCATTCCATTTCCTTTTCCCTTTTCTTTTCTTCTCACTCAAATAGTGAACCCAAAAGAACCACCAAGGCAATAGAAAAGTAACACAAGTGTAACAAGTATGGAAAATGATATGTGCACATTTTTGCACAAAAAAGCCAAAAATCCAATTCGCGATTTTTAATCGCGATTAGCACTAAATTAGCATATAATTAATCATAAAAACTTTAAAATGGCATAATTCTATAAATTACTATATTTTCGAATTTTCCATAATTTTTCTAAAATTTTTCCTATTTATTTGTATTTAATAATACCGAAATATTAAAATATTCAATAAAATAATATTAAATTATAAAAATTCTCAAAAATAATATTTTATTATTTTGAAACTTTACACGAATACGTATATCTATGCATATATAAGTATGTTTATTGTGAGACTAGATGATTATCTAGATAGACTTTAGAAGTTCATGGTTAAATCCTAGTATAACTTGATGATAGTGTCGTTAGTTAGTTGTAGTCGCGAACCCTAGATTAAGGTTTACACTCGCACGCACAAACTCGTATGTATTTTATTACTTGTGTGTATATGGGGATATATGTGTGTGTGTGTGTGTGTGTGTACACACACACACACACATAGGTATGGGACTATATATATCTACGTATACGTATACATAGATGATGAGGATAGTTTACGATATTGGGAGATGAGTCGATGAGATTGGGCATGATGCCACGAGATCGGTGATATGACATGGTTCGTATTTTGAGATACGACATGATGTTATTAGCGGGTCTTTAGGCATGGTGTTTTAATTCACACGCATATATATACATGTAGATGGTATCGGTATGTACTAGACGTAGATCAGTACCTCCCGATCTCATATAAGATTATAAGGATACCAGATGAATAATGAGATAAATGTGATATTGACCCGTACCTAGATTGGGATGCCGTACGATGGGTTTACCGTACGAGCTATAATTATGATGATAGATCCGCACTCTTGACTCGAGGATGTCATATGATATATTGTATCGTACGCAATACTATTGAGGTGGGATCACCGACTATTATATATATATATATATATATCGACTCAGATTTGGGCGGTTTCCTTACCTTTTCGATTAGTCTGTTAGTTTAGACCGGTAGTTTACTTATAGATGTTAGATTAGACCCGGGTCATCTATATTTCAAAACTAACGAAACGTGAATATTTTTAAGACAGGCCAAGGGATTCTACGGATATTTTAGAAGACATACTTTTTCTTAAAAACACCGTAGTCCTATTTTCTAAACACCATGATTCATGTTATTTCAAATGGCAAACTGTATAACCCGATTATATAAATGTTCATTTCCTTATTGTTGTGTTTATTATTCAGCTCCTGCATATTCTTGCTGTTTGCATCGCATTGCATGCTCATATTATGTTTTCATATGCCATTATTGAAATCATACTGTCAGGACACCAGCACCATTACCGTGATGCGTATATCCCACGTATACCTGCTTGCCGGCTCACTCACATCATTATCGGTAATTGCCATACCACATACACTGTAGAGAATATTGATTCATTAATATCGCTTGTTAGCTGATAGTTCCGATATATTATTATTGTGATAGCTTAGCCATTGCATTTATTACTGTGATTGTCATGCATATTTATACGTCCATTTTCATGCATTATTATTAGGGTGAGTCCGGATTGCCAGAGCCCAATATTTATTAATTCATTATTTATTTACTTCGAGATATTGAGATTTCGGATTTCCATGAGATTTATGGATTTGGAGAAACCGCAAGGATTTATAAACTTATTATCATTTTAAAATGAAAGTTATGGTTTTCTCATGATATGATTTGAGAGGAGTCCACAATGAGTTTTCTCGGCTCTTGAGCGATATGATACACCCGATTTGAGGAGGAGGAGGATAAACCGTCTGTGGGTTCATGGTGGACCCGGTGCGATACCCCGGGGCGAGAAGGTCGCATATAATGGCGTTGAACCTGGTAGGGGAACACTGCCAACCGGTGACTTCATTGTGACTCATCGGATATCCGGAGGATACCGATCGGAGTTTGGGCTAGTCCGGATAGCCGGAGCCCAGAGACCAGTCCGGATAGCCGGAGCCCAAGATATTGAGACAGCGAGATATATATTTTTATGTCGATGCTAGACACTGATTTACGTTGATTTCATTGATGATATCTCGATTATATATATATAAATCTCTCTGAGATATGAAGACAGTTTTCTCATTTGCATGTATTCTATTTTCCTCCATTCGTATCGCACATTTATGATATGTTGCTACCTGAGGCACTGACACGAGCACTTGGTACTACACTTGTATAGATGTTTACCCTTACCAACTTATCATGCTTCAGACTTTATCATTTTAAGGTTATATATTTCTGATCGTATTGACCTAGGATGAGTCACACATACGATTTTTGCTCGGTGATGTTTTCTACTCATGAGTTGGCATCTCACCCCCGTTGCGCCACAGTTTCTTACAGGTTTTGCCGTACATGTTTCATTACGGCTTTTTGGAACACTGCTTCCATTCCGGGTGATTGCTTTGGTAGGTGGGTTCACTCGCATCGTGACCACCCTCGTACATTCATTATATTCAATTGTATCTAGTAACTCCATCAACCAGCCTCGTATAATATTTATAGACTTAGAAGACTTGTTGTATATTATTTCGACCTTAGGGTCACGCGTTGTATTATTATGGTTTTCATGTTTATTTTGATTTTCTTTTGAGTTTTGATCATCGCCCTTCGGCGTTGTATATTATATTGCTTGCGTGGTTGTGACCGTTGATTGACGAAGAGCTAGCTCCCGCTTGGGGATGCCTTTTATTATTTCGTGTATTATTCATGTTGTACCCCGTTTGGGGCCAGTATTTACAAAGGAAACTCTGCCGAAATTTTCAGAAAAGACTTAATGTTTTGAAAACGCATAATTCGGCTTATGCTATTAAAACCACTTGCTTTAAAACAAGTTTTTCTTCACTTATTATTTAAAATGGTTTAGATTTCTAGGATTTTTGGCTTGCTTGAACTAGATGGGGTCTTATAGACTTCATATGATTCAAGGTCCACGTGCTTGGCACGTGAGGCGCTATCGCTCAAAGCGCTAGCGCCCGAGCGCCCAAAGCGCTGCCACTTGAGCGCCCACGTGCCTAGCACGTGAGGCGCTAGCGCCTGTGCGCCCACGTGCCCGGCACGTGAGGCGCTAGCGCCTAAAGCATTAGCGTCCTAGCGCCCAAGACGCTAGCGCCCAAGGCGATAGCGCCAGCACCCGAGCGCCCGCGTGCCACGCACGTGAGGCGCTGGCGCTTTTTCCCACGCATCCTTTGGATGCCGTTTCCCTCTTTTACATGTATATATATGTGTGTGTGCGCGCGCGCGCGCGCATATACACACACACATACTCTACAACACTGTCCCCAGTTAGAAAAACTCTGCGGGGTCCCCGATGTATCCCAAACCCCTTTCAAAACACAACACACGTACACTGCACATTGAGTTCGCATGACCTGTTTGACCCGTCAATCGGAGGTTCTCTCGTACCAACGGCGAGGGGTAATTAACGGCAGCTTAGTCCGCGGCTGCCGGAGATTTGGATCCCCACAATCAATAAACCCCAGCCTACCCTTGACAGGGGGAATCTGTAATGCGCCTGAAAAGCGCGTGCACATTTCCATCTCAATGGGGTGACGAAAAACACCCTACAGATTCTGGCACGCCCGGTGGGACCTTTCTCTCCTCCCATATCTCGGGTCAAAGCGTTCACGCGAACTCATTTAGCATATATAGCGATGTTTGTACTTAGTTTTCTTTTCGTGCAGCAATCAATTTTCAACGACAATGTCTCTCAAGATGAATTCAGCCTCCAACGCGACCCCGATCTCATATGTGGTCAAGATCAATGCTCGTGTGGTTCTCCCCGCAAGCCTCAGTCGACAGTGGGAGGAACTTCCCCGCCAGTTTGGTTCCGTCTTCATCTACCCTGCCAGCAGTGCTCATCTAACAGAAATCCCGGCAAAATAGATGGCCAAGCCGGTCTCGAGAGGCAAGAGGCTGAATGTTGTGATCTCTAAGGCACCGCGATCAAAACTTGAGACGGTGTCTGAACGACTCTCTGGTGCTCCGGCTGGGGGCAAGACTTCCGGCACAAAGGGCAACATCAAATGTTGCGAACGAGCTCAGGTGATGACTCTAACAAATGCACAATCAGGCGTATCTCCAAAGTCCTCCATCGCCCGGTCTACGGCGTCTTCCCGAAGAGCCATAATCAGCCAAGTGCTGAAAACAGAAAGGCTGAGACAGAAGCGACTTAGGTATCGAGCCAACAAGAGGGCCAGGATTTCGGCCAGGTAGAATCTTGTGAGGTTCCAAGAGCAGGGTTACTCTGTGACGACGGCTGAGTTAGCCTTAAAGATCAGCAATTCTTTTGAACCTCTGAAGTGGGTTCAGAAAAATTCCATGACCGCCAGAATCAAGAAGATAGCGGTCCGAACGTTGCTACAAAGATACGTGTCCTGGACCAAACAGAAAAAGTATGACACTGTCTCTTCAAGAGTCTATTAGGCGCTCTGTGCCGTGGGAAAACAGTGGGGTAAAACCAAAAAGGAAGCGTCAGCACCATTCAAGAATCCGTCTCGGCCAGCCGCCTTCAGTCGACTGCCCGTTACCAAAACAGGAGGGTCAAGACAGCGATCCGAGAAATCATTCGCCGATAATAAAAATACGGCTGGATATGTTATCCATACAGTCTAAATGGCGGGCGGGCGCCGCAGCGACAATCTTCGCAGCAAAAGCAAGGAAGGGGCCACCACATCCCAAGCCCAATCTGGCTTGAATGTGGTTTCTGCTTCCCAAGAACAGCCGCCTCCGCTGGATGATGAAAACCCTCTCAATGAGGATGATAGGCAGAAAGACCCCTCAGTCCATGTAGAGTCAAGCTCGGACAAGGACGAAGAGCCGACTTTCCGCCCTAGGAACGCAGAGCAAGAGCTGCTTCAAAAGCTTCGAAAATAGCTCAGGAGCAAAGATAAAGAGATGGCCAAGCTCTATTCAAAAATTGACGACCTAACGAACGTTGTGATGCAGCTTACGGCTCAAATTACTCGAGCGCCTCCCAATCAAGCACAAGTCGCTACTCATGAGCCGGATGATGACAATCTGAAGCGGCCGATGCCTGTCCCTTTGGGTCCAAGATTGGTCGAGCCACACAAAAATCGGCCACATTCCTCTTCTGGGGACGCCTTGGCCCCAGATAACACTATCCCGCTAGCACAAGACCGGATAATAGATTTGGTCACCAGCAAGGTTAAAACATTGGTGGCTGAAGCTGAAGCTCAGAAAGAAATTGGCAGTAGTGGGCGGCCATATCCGCACAGTACGATCTGATCGAGTTCCCGAGCGGCTACGTCATTCCTAAGTTTGGAAGATTTGACGGGACGGAAAATGCAAATCAGCGAGTCGCCCACTTTAAAGCATCGTGCGGAAATACAGGGGGCAATGATGCGCTCCTTCTTTGTCAGTTTGTCAACGGCCTGACCGGTGTCGCTTTCGACTGGTACGCGAGTATACCAGACGGGTCCGTTATTACCTTTGCCCAAATGGAGTCTCTGTTTGGGCAATGGTTCATGAGTGTCAGTGATAAAATCTCCATTGCTGACCTTGTGAGGACCAAGCCAGGGAAGAATGAAAGCAACACCGACTTTATCGCCCAATGGCGTAATCTCACAGTCAAGTGCAAACCGCCGCTGGAGCAGGACCAGTCTGTCAGCCTTCTCATTGGGAACCTCAGCAATTAAATGGTCCCATTCTTGTGTACAACATGCTTCAAGACATTTCAGGAGCTAACCAAGAAAGTCCAAATGCTGGAACGCTCAAAGAAAGAGTCCGCCCCGGACTCTCAGAGAGACAAGAATTGGAAAAGCAAGTGGGACGACAACCGCAGAAGCGGGAATTCCAGCAGTACCAATGTCTTTAATGCGTCCGACAATGAAGACAAGCAAAGGGCAGGCAATTCCAAAACCAACCGGTCTCGGAACCCATTGCTGGGAGGAGAAGGGCCTTCCCTAGAGGAGAAAAAGAGTAAGGTTTACTCTTTCAGAGGGAACAAGTTCCGCAAGGTATTTAAAGATGCCTTGAATAACGGTCTGCAATTGCCGGAGTCGAAAAGACCTCAAGAAGCAAAAATGACCGACAATCCCCTGTATTGCCCGTACCACTGAGTAGTGAGCCATGAGATCGAGGATTGCTATATCTTCAAAGACTGGGTCGAGAAGCAGTACAAGGATGGAAAGATCGAGCTGTCCAAAAGTGTGTTGGTGAACAATCAAGTTGCAACCACCAACTTTATACAGACAGAAGCTGAAGCCTTCTGGGAGCAGACAGCCGAACCCGCTGCCCTAAGAAATGAAACGGACTCACCGCGGCCTCCGTGGAGTACGCACATATCTAATAAGACAAAGAAGATGATAAAGCTACTTCTGAAAGAGCCCAAGACGGAATGGGAAGGGCAGAAGAAGCCTACCATTCCAGCTGCCAACGCGGCTCCATCAGGCTAAAAATCCAAAAAACTCAAGAAGAAGAAAAGTGCAGCTCGGCGTGAAAAAGAGTCTGCAGGGAGATCGACCATTCAAAAATATATCGATTCCCTCGAAGACTATGAACAGAAGGAAAGAACTCTGATTAAATTGAAGGAGTTCCTCCCTATAGAAGCGGCTGAAATTCTGGAGGAGTTAGAGGAAGACTCCAATGAAGAGATCACTATAGTGACCTGCTACGCCATCCATCTTGGCAGCGACTCTGAGGAGGAGCTCTATTTTCCCGAAGAGAACGAGGTGCTCGCCACAAAGGCCAACCAAATCCAGCTTAGAAGCGGTAGGGCTCTACCGCCAAATTAAGGAAACGCCCCAAAAGGAAAGGGAAAACATGTGGCTAATGAAGAAGATGGCAGAGAGCCGGCTAATGAAAACTCAAGCTCTTCCTCAGTGGACTACAATGTCTTGGCTCATCTCCGAAAGCTCCCGTCTCTCTTGAGCATCTACGATGCCTTGGTCCTATCTAAAGAGCTTAGAGATGTTCTCATTCACGCTCTACAAAACCCCGAGCGGTATCAGGCTCGCTTTGCAGAAATTAATATGAAAGAAGCTCAGTACGCTCTACATGCCGCTACAATCACGTTTAAGGATGAAGACTTACTACTGGGAACAACTGAGCATAATCGGCCGCTTTACGTGACCGGGTACAGCGATGGAGATCGGATTAATCGCATATTGATTGATCCAGGATCCTCAGTGAACGTCATGAACTTGCAGACTCTAAAGAGTTTGTCAATGGACGTCCGACACCAGTCAAGGGAAAGGATTGTCATTCAAGGCTTCAATCAAAACTGCCAGCAAGTTCCAGGGTCTATAGCTTTGTCAATCAAATTTGGGGATCTGCAAACTGAAGCTAAGATATACGTGATCGACGCTGACGCGTCTTATAAAATTCTCTTGGGACGGTCATGGCTCCACGATTACGGCATCATTCCGTCAACTCTCCATCAATACATGAAGTACACTAAAAATGGCGAAGAAAGACGCATTGACGGAGACATCCAGCCGTTCGGTGTGCATGAAGTCCGATATGAAGATTCTCGGTACTTCATGAACCACCAAAATGCTAAGCCACAACTGACTGAGGATAGAGCGGCCCTAAGACTCAAAAGCAAATTTGAGCCGGCTGTCACTTTCAAAAGCAAAAACGCCCAAGTGCGCACGGGTTTCGGTAGCAACACTAATAAGTCCGACGCTGGAAGTCCGACCTTCCATAAAACTCGCCCTCGTTTTGGTAGCGATACGGACGAATCCGATACTGAAAGCCCATCTAGCAGCAAAGTCTGCCCTCATCTTGGCAACGACTCTGAAGAGTTAGAAGAAAAGGACCTTCCATGCAACAGCTGTGTAGATTGGACCCCCATGCAGCAAGCGAAACTATGAGAGGCCTTCGAAATTGCAAAAGAGTCCCTGGCCATCACAAAGGTGCCAGAACGGATGTGCAAAGAGCTCGATGCATTGTCGGTATCTACTGTGGACAATCTGAAAACTTTCTACATTCCCGGGAGGAAAAATGGACAGAAGGGCATCCTGTTTTATGGGTTAAACCCCGTTGTGCACCCGGACGATTTGTCTGTCGCGTGCCTTCCCTATGAGAGGGGCATAAAAGCTGTCCTCAATCCCAGATACTATGCACCCGAGATGCGGAAATATTTCAAAAGGCGGGGATGCCGACTATATCAAACGGAGTCCGAAGGAAAGTTTTATGAAGGGCTATGGCATATGCCCCAGGTCCGAGCACTCATCGATGGACGAAATCCAGATAGACCGGGCATAGGCTTCATTCAAACTGAGTCCAAAGCATGCTACATGATCCATGATGGTGAAGCCATCGAAAGATCAAATGATGATGACGAGATAGCCGAACCAGACGAAGCTCCTCAAGAGCTCGAAGATGGCGGACAAGCAACCTTTGACGAGCTAACCGAGATTGACTTAGGAACGCCCAATAATCCAAGGCCGACCTACATCAGCTCACTCTTGTCAGAGGAAATGAAAGAGCAGATAATTGCCCTGCTGCATGAGTTCGTCGACTGCTTCATGTGGACATACAAAGAAATGCCTGGCCTTTCCCCTGAAGTGGTCGTGCATAAACTGTCTATATCTCCTGATGCTAAGCCAGTCAAACAAGCTCCTCGAAGAATGAGAAATGAACTAGAAGAAAAGGTCATCGAGGAAACAAGGAAGCTCATCGATGCCGGCTTCATCAGGGAAGAGAAATATGCGGACTGGATCGCATGCATAGTCCCAGTGAAGAAGAAAAATGGGCAGATCCGAGTTTGTGTCGATTTCAGGGACCTCAACAAGGCATGTCCTAAAGAAGACTTCCCGCTACCGGTCATGGAAATGATGGTCGATGACACCTCAAATTACGAGCTATTCACCTTTATGGATGGCTCGTCTGGATATAATCAGATCAAGATGTCGCCTGAGGATGAGAAACACACAGCATTTCGAACCCCGATCGGAATATACTGCTACAAAGTGATGCCGTTCGGACTGAAGAACGCAGGCGCTACATATCAAAGAGCAATGGCCAATATCTTTGATGACCTAATCCATAAAGTCATCGAATGCTATGTTGATGATCTGGTCATCAAGACTAAAGCCAAGGCAGATCACATCCAAGATCTTAGGACCGTTCTCACCAGACTGAGGGAGTGTATTCTGAAAAAGAATCCTCTGAAGTGCGCTTTTGGCGTGTCATCGGGAAAATTCCTGGGCTTCATAGTCCGACATCGAGGGATTGAAGTTGACCCATCCAAGATAAAGGCCATCATGGAGATGCCCCATCCGAAGAATCTGACGCAGCTAAGATCTTTTCAATGCAAGCTTGCTTATATACAAAGGTTTATCTTAAATTTATCGGTGAGATGTAGGCCCTTCTCAAAGCTCATGAAAAAAGGAACTCCTTTTGTCTGGGATGCCGAATGTCAAAAAGCGTTCAAAAGCATCAAACACTACTTGTTGCACCCTCCAGTGATAGCCGCTCCCATTCCAAATAAACCACTGATTCTTTACACTACTGCGCTAGATGAGTCACTCGGTGCGCTCCTTGCCCAGAACAACGAAGAGGGAAAAGAGAATGCCCTCTACTACCTCAGTCGAACTTTAGTCAGGGCGGAACACAACTATTCCCTGATCGAAAAGCAATGCCTGGCTCTGATATTTGCTGTGAAGAAGCTGAGGCACTATCTGATCGCTCATCAGGTTATGCTGATCTCTAGGGTCGACCCGCTCAAATACTTAATGACCAAAGCAAGCCTAGCCGGTAGAATGTCAAGATGGGCTGTCATGCTGCTTGAGTTTGGCATAGTGTATACTCCTTAGAAAGCAGTAAAAGGGCAAGCCCACGCAGACTTCCTTGCTGCTCATCCCATATCAGAGGAGTCACCGCTTAATTGCGAACTACCCGACGAACAAGTGCTGCACCTCGAGGAAGATGAGCCATGTTGGGAGCTCTACTTCGATGGAGCCTCATCAATGAGGACCTCCAGCAAATCAAGCGTCCCGGAGATAAAAGCAGGGATAGGATTGGTGTTCATCACACCATAAATGGGAACCCTACGGCGTTCTTTTGCTCACACCGAGCCTCGCACAAACAATGAGGCCGAGTATGAAGCTCTGATAGCTGGTTTGGAGCTCGCCATAGAGATAAATGTGATTCCCAGCTTGTCGTCAACCAAGTAAGCGGCGACTATAAGATATACAAACCCGAGTTAGCTTGGTACAGAAGCCAAGTGGTGGAACTCATGAAACGGTTCACTCACATTGAACTAATGAGAGTCGCTAGAGTGTTGAACGGAAAAGCCGACATACTCGCTCACCTAGCTAAAGAGCTGGCTGAGCCTGACATAGAAGAAATTCTAATCACAGTCAGAAGCTGGCAAATTTTGCCTCCAGCCACTTTGCGTGAAGAAGAAAGCGTAAAACAAGAGAACACTCCTGCCGAAGAAGCTTCGATCATCCAAGACGAGCCTGGTTGGAGAGAACCCTTCATAGAGTACCATCAATACGACAAGCTGCCCGAAGGAAAATCTGCGAGGATTCAGTTGAAGAAGAGAGCTCTCCGATATGTATTTGTAAATGACACGCTATACCGCAGGTCATATGACCAACTCTGGCTCAGGTGTTTGTTATTGGCCGAAGCCCAAAAGGTCATGAAAGAAGTTCACTCAGGCATCAGCGGTGCTCACCAGTCCGGCCCTAAAATGTGGCTTCAGATCGAACGGCTTGGATATTACTGGCCCACCATGATAAGGGATTGCGAAGAGCATGCAAAGAAATGCCATCTCTTCCAAATCCATGGCGATTTCATTCACAAGCATCCCAATCTGTTGCATCCTACGGTGGCGTCGTGGCCCTTCGAAGTCTGGGGAACCGACATAGTTTGCCCAATTGATCCTCCGTCATCCAGAGGCCACCGGTTCATATTGACCGCAACTGACTATTTCTCCAGATAGGCCAAAGCTGTCCCGGTAAAAGAAGTCAAGACAGAAAATATTCTGACGTTCTTTTAGCATAATATTCAATACCGCTTTGGTACACTAAGAAGAATCATTTCTGACAACGGGCCTTCTTTCAAGAGTTTCAAAGTCTCAAGGTTCGCTACTCAGCACAAGATAGATTAGAGATATTCCTCCATATATAATCCAAAAGCTAATAGGCTACCTGAAGCCTTCAATAAGACTCCATGCAAGCTCCTGAGGAAAAATGTTTCAGCCAACAAGAGAGACTGGACTCTCAAACTTCTCTACTTTATTTCTACACCTATTACGCTTATTGGATAGTCTTATTCCAAACCATAGGCAGGTGCCGAAAGGTAGGGAATGAAGAAAACCAATTAGCCTAAGTAGGGTGTATAGAAGGTAATAACTAAAGACAAAATAAAGGGATTAGAAAGAGGGCAAAGTAAATTGCGACTGCTATCATTCACGACCAAACCGCGTACTTTATCGCCACTCCTATTTCGCCTTTGCTTTTTCCCCCAGTTCGGGAGAAATAGAATAAGGTATTATTCAATTGTCTTTTATCATCACCTTCTCTCAAGTTGGAAGTACTCCTAGGATTAGGAGAGTACACCCATTATGCTTACTGGATAGTCTTCTTCCAAACCATAGGCCGGTGCCAAACGGTAGGGAAGGAAGAAAACCATTTAGCCTAACGTTGGTGTACAGAAGGTAATGAATAAAGACAAATAAAGGGATTTTGAGAGATGGCAATGAAATATACGGTTAAAGTCATGAATTGGATTATGGAAGAGGCATTACTAGGAATACCAGAATACCCCTACGAAACATTTTCATGTTTCGTGCATTGTTAAAAGAAAAACAGTTTTCCCGATTACATACTCCAGGGTATGTATTTACCAGGTTTCATTCTCATATCTGTACGGTTTTACAGATGATGAGTGGGAGTAAGTTATTGGGAATTAGGTGTTCATCCTCATTATATCGGAATTCGTTGAAATTGGTGATATTTAAGGAAATCGCCTGGGTACAATTTTCAACCTACGACGCACAAGGTTTTGAGTTATTTAACTCAGCGGACTTATACAGAGTATTGTATGTTGTCCAGTGTCCGTCAGGACAAAGAGGTAGGTCCTCGTACTATGTTCTGTTTACTTGTGACTTCTCTAGTTATTAGA
Organism: Agapanthus africanus; assembly: GCA_030015575.1. Classification (NCBI taxonomy): domain Eukaryota; kingdom Viridiplantae; phylum Streptophyta; class Magnoliopsida; order Asparagales; family Amaryllidaceae; genus Agapanthus; species Agapanthus africanus. The sequence goes on along the minus strand of JASDDO010000019.1, from coordinate 531,209,086 downwards.
CAAGTGTTTTGTAGAAATACAATGTCTAAGTTTTGAGAAGTTGTGGGTATAGGAATAAAGTAGAGAACCAGGTGTCGCAATGTTAGTTATATGTATGCCCTAGAGGCCATTACTATACATAGAATGTATATTGTAGTGGATGATGGGACATATATAGGGAGGACTTTCTTGCTCGACATGATAGTATGCTATCTGGTTGATCTTTACCTTAACGTGTACACTGATTGTCTCCCTGTTACATGTTGGTAAAGCCCTTAGGATCTGTACTTGACTACCTGGACTATGATGCGGATCATACTAGTGGGGACATGGTAGTCCATAAGTACATCCTTCAAAGTCCCTAGTCGTGGGTGTATCGAGACGGGGCATCGATATACCAGAGTAGACTAGCGTATACCTTCTCGACCCATACAGATGGGCGATGGATGATCCCATATCCATTGGTGTTTGACATCATAGATGATATACGGGTGCTCAGTAGAGACTGGGTACACTGGACGGACTCGCCGAGAACTCCCAGATGGTATTATACCTCACGTCAGATGGCAGTTCTCTGGTGACACTGGTACAGAGTAGTCTGTTGACCCGAGATCGTCATAGAGTCTTGTGTGGTTCCCACTGTGCTTTGATTTCCATCTTACCACGTCCAAGAGGGCATGCAAAACGGTGGTTTTTGGGTACAGTCCCGAGTCACATGGAGGCAATGAGCGATAGGAGGAGATTCGTCTCTCTCGGTATAGGGAGTTGATGTTGCGCTGTGTTCGATTGGCTATAACAGGAAATCCCTGGCCAGGGTTGCTGAGATTTACTGGTAAGTGTTACCAGTAGTTTCTCGAATTGTTATAGACCTCATATCGACACGACTTATCGAACTATTGGGGTCTGACGTTTACCACCCCTAGGCGAGATATGCGACATATCAGACGATCAGACTGGACTGTACGGTAGTGTTACTGGTTGGATTCACTGGAGTGTGAGCGGGCTTGCTCGTCGATCTTCAGATCGCTCAATACCCGGGTGGCCGTTACGTTTAGCAGATCTCTTGCGGCTTGTGGGTGATTGATATGATCATCACCTGCTGCCGGCGTATTGACGAGTCTTTAGAGTCCTACACAGAGGTTTCCTGGCTCAAGCGAAACGAAATAGGAGCGCATATGAGATATGTGCGGGACCGAGAATAATACGTGTATGTGATTCCGTATTCTATTCTCGCGATGAATGTATCGAATGGTTGTATGTGATATAACCTAGTTATCGAATCAAGGATTGATTCGATAAGCCGATACATTTGATACTAGTCGGTTATATATGATATGACCGGATCGTTAAATCAAGTGTTGATTTAATGATTTAATGTATAATTATATATTTGATATATTACTTTGCATTGACTCGTATCGGTTCACTTTAAATGGATATTCTCACTCGAGTGTGCACATTGTATATGTGATATACTTTTGTGCACTTGATTGTATCATGTTTGATGATGCAAGATTACTAGGTTTTGTGTAAAGAGTTAAACCTTGGTTAAGTAAATGGTTAGGGTTTTATTTATTATTCATTTATTCTTTTATCTTTTAATTTGGATTAAAAGAAAAAGGGAAAAGAAAATAAAAAGGTTGCTTTCTTACATGAAGCTTCATGAAGCTTCATGAAACTTTGGCTCATGTAACCTTTTTGTCTTCTTCTTCAAACCCTAACCATTCATCTAACTTGAGTTAACTCTCTACATCAAACCATGGTTCATGTTATGATAAGGATAATTCTTTTTCAATTATTCTAATTAACTTATCATAATAATAGCTTCTTCTTCTTCATCTTCTTCAATGAAGAAAGCTTCTCTTCATCAATGGTGGATTGATGAAAAGTGTGAGAAATCCAATTCTAAAGTCTACCCACTTCCTATTTCTTCATCCTCTACCTCTTGCCAAGTAGTAGAGTGTGTTTCCTTCACAAGTTTTCATGGCTTGGTGAAGTTGGAGCTTGATCTAGCGATGTTTCGACGTAGATCATCTTCGGCATGGACATCGACGACCTAGCTCGCCTATTCTCCGATGAAGCCGACGCTAGAGCCCGGAATTTATTTTGGACAGTGAGAGGACTTCATTGCAGAGCTATGGAGGTGGAGCACCGGATCTACAAAGGTTGTATTTCCGTATTCACTTAGTTAAGTGTTAACTAGTTTGTTTTTCGCCTAGAAATCTAGCCAACGATCCGTTCTAGGGTTTCTCGGCACCGTTAAAATTTGAAATTGGCATGGTTGATGCCTTGTGAGACCTCATTAGGGTGCCTAAGAACCCTACAGTGGTATCAGAGCCTAGCTAGAGCCTTAGGCGAAGTCTAGACAAGGTTTGAATCCCGATCGAACCCGAAACCTCATTTTTCCCATGCTCTCTGTCCTTTTTTCAAAACTGTGCATTTTTCCACATTAAAAATATGCAGAAAATTAAGCAGGGTTTTATATGAATTACTGTGAAATACGGGGGCCTAATTCAATTAAACCACCGCGGAACCGCGGCACGAGCTTGGCATGTGCGGCGGTTCCGCGGCCTCATGGTCTCCTCTTGCGTTGACTTTTGCACAGTAATTCCTATTTAACAGTGATGAGTTCTCTGGGTATTTTTAATATTTATTCAAGAGTTGAATAATCTGGGATGTTTTGGAGCTTCGATGATTCGATCGGGTTTATCAGATTTTGTCTATTTGGCTTTCCGGATAAATTTTAGAATATGTTAAAAAGTTCGACCGGATATAAATACCCACTTTTTCCCCTGCCGGGAAATTTCCAAGTGTTGGATTTTTCCGTAGTTTGACGACGTTCTAAATAGTGCAAGTAACGCGATGGACCCTCTAGAAGACAACAAACCTTAACTTGATTATGTGACCGTCTTGAACTGCCCTTTGAACCTTAGGGTTTGGGGCAGTACGGCGTGCCACATGTGAGGCGTTGGCTTGACCCTTCTACGGCTGGACCGTTGGTACTGAGGCACGAACGGAATGTTGTTAGACTTATTTCATGTGTTGAGCTGTATCGGGAAAACTTGGGTGTTCGATTGTTCGATCGAAAAGTTTAACATTTTCTGTTTATCTGGAATGGGATACACAAATTGGAATTCACAAAAGTTATGTGATAACTGAATGAATGTTATAAACATAGCAGTTTAGTCTCACTTGATCGGTTGCCACGGAATTTTGATGCGATCAAAAGTCCGTCGCAATCACGTAGCGTACGCGGATATTCGCCGGACAAACTTAATAGACAGCTACATCCCATAGCCCCGACCAAGTGACTGTAGGAGAACCCCGTCGCCGAAAGCATCCGTCCGGATGCTCGCGGTAGCGATGTTCCGCCTTGGTGCACTTCGTCGACGGTATCGGGGGTGCGGCCGCCTACTGAAGTTTGCGACGAGTATTCGATCAGGATGTCGGGAATCTTGTTGAATTGCCCGACTAGATATTGAAAAGTGTTTTCGATAATGAGACTAAAATGTGGGGTTTATAATTGTTAGGCATGCGATATCTAAGTAATTCATTTGGTCAGGCATGCGATGTCTGAAAAGATTGCGGATTCCAACTGTTGTAGTTTTACACTTTCTTTTCTGTGACCGTAAGTGTAATATGTGATATCGCCGGTTTCGTTGCTATATGTCAACGACAATTGGGATGCGCATATTTACTTACGATGATGACATGTGATGTTATGTGTTGCTGGATATGTTATATTGGATCGTCGTGTTTGAATAGCCGGGGGTTTTTATGTGAGATGAGTGTTTTTCATTTTCATTCATGTAAAAAACTTGTATGTAATATTCTTTTATTGGGGCACTTCCAGGTTGCGGAAGATATCACCCTTTGTATATTATTTACTTTTCCGCACTAGGATAGACCCAAGGAGGGGAGCACAAGTAACCGGGTTCTGGAGTCCAGTGGGAGACCAACTCGAGGAGTCGAGTCCGGGTCTCCTAACTCTAGAATTGGTAGGGTTGCTTGCCGCTCTCGTAGGGGTCTAGGGGTGTGGGTTTGGCTATTCATCACGACCGTGGAATCCGTGTTTTATACTGGCTCGTATTGAAAACACGGACGTCCTAGTATATCCAATATTTCATATGTTTCTTCTGCTGCGATATCTGTGATGTGATCATATGATGTTCTGTGATAGATACTGTATATAGTATATATGATATATTATATAGACGTTACTTATGTTTTACACCCGCGCTAGCCCTGCCCCGCTCTGCCGTTAGTTACCTAACCTAACGGTGCACGAAGGGACATCGAGGAGAATGCGGATGGCATAAGTGTACGTCGTATTTATCTGTGATGTTTAGGTACTTAAATGATGGGACTTCATTAATGTGATTAATGAAATAAAAGAAACCTAAGATGTTGTAGAATCGAATTTCAAAATAAAACAGGTAGCTACAGTTCTTGCTTTGCACAGAGGTATATGTGATATATCCTGCACCTTATTCGATAAGGAAAGGACCGAGATCCCTTCACCGGGAGTGACTCCTTTAGCAATAACTGGCAGATGCTACACACTCGGTTTGTCTTTTGATTGCTTTTAAGAGTTTTTGCTTTGCACAGTGATATATATGATATATCCCGCACCTCATTCGACGAGGAAAGGACCGACGATCCCTTCACCGGGAGTGACTCCTTTAGCAAAACTAGAAAAGCTTCAAAAACACTCCATTTTAAAATCATTTGATTCTACAACGATATCAAGTTAATTACGCAATAGGTTTTCAGAAAAACCTGTCGTAGCCTTCCGTCATTTCAGATAAATCCTGTTTAGTATTCGTGCTGCGTTTGTTGACCTTGTCAAGGCGCAGTGTGCGGTAGCTAACCAGTATTTATCTGCTTATGCATATGATGCAGATTGGGTTAGGGTAGTCGTGCGGCCTTGTTGACCTTGTCAAGGGTCGTGCGGGTGGGTTTGATTCAATCAAGAAATGACGGGTTGAACTTGACTTGCGGTCTATGGTTTGTTGACCTTGTCAAGGTCATAGATCGTTCGGGGCCAAATATTATCGGGAATTTCAAGTGTTGAAATTTGCAATGAGATTGCATACCTTCTATGAGATAGTTGGATCCCGATACCCGCTGCGAGTAAGAGTTACTCCTGGGAGAGTTTTATACATTACAATTAGCCGATCAAGTAGGTGTCTAGAAAGGTGTTAACGAGGTTACGCCTCTGGGAAAACGAGGTTTACATTAATTTGGTTCGTGCGAAAGCACGGGGGACCTCCCTCAAAGTACCGACACTGGCCTGGCTGAAAGATTGGCGAACTTGTAGTGTGTAATTAATCCCGGCTAGTCTTTCCTTTTAGGGTTTGAAGGAAGATTTGATAAAAAGCAGTGGGAGCCATCCTGATTAGATAAAATAATAACCAATCTATTCTTGCAAGAGCGCACGCTGAGTGTTTTCTTCTCTCTCTCTCTCCAGGTAGCGACCATATCACGCCTTAATCAAGATAATAAAACGGATTATTGACCGAACCCGCTTGTTATACTGAGCTGGGGAACGTTGGTCCCGCTCCACCTTATAATTGTTATAAGACAGAGGAGGAAATTGGGGATTACCAGAATTCCCGTGCCGCCCAAACGAAGAGAGTGCATGTTGATGCATCATCTTCGGGTGTGTTCATTATACAGAACTGTTTCTCAGTATCCTCCGCATCCTTGGTATATGATACCGGATCAGGATCCCAGATATGTAATCTGTTACATAGGGCTGCAAAAGGGTAGAAAAACTGAGAACGGGTGATAAGTTTCATGAGACAGAAAACGGGGCAAGTGTTGCAGCCAAGTCTGTTGGTCACTGTCACCCTGTATTACAAATACATTGATTCTGAACGAATGCTATTAGATACCGAACCTGATATACAAAATCATATCAGTCTCTTTAGTAGTAAAGAAATGATAAAATTTTGTATTGTTGGATAATGTTTTGAACATTTCCTATATCAAAAGTTGATCGGTTCAGGCACGTTATCTAAAAGCATTGACGTTCTAAATCAAAATACAGTTCTTAGTATACGGATCACACACAAGAGGAAGAGTTCAAAATTGAACGATTCCTTCTTGAGGTATTGTAGACTAGGTCATATCAATGCGACCTGACTGGCTAAAGTTACATATAGATGCATATTTAAATAAGTTTGAATTTACATCTTATGAAACTTGCCAGTCATGTCACAAAGATAAAATGACCATAGACCTGTTTATTGGAAACAGAGAAGGAGTTAGTAAACTCTTGGGATGATACATGTTGATGTATGTAGGTCCCCTGTCTACACATGCCAAGACCGGTTCTTTGTACTTCATTACATTCTCTGATGATCTTTCGAGATTCAGACCTATGTTCCTGTTGAAACACAAGTCCGAACCTTTTGAGATATTCACAGAATATAAGTTAGAAGTAGAGAACCAAAATACGGGTAAAAGTATTATGTCCTTTGATGCAATCAAGGAGGAGAATACTTGTGCACGGAAATCCTGGACTATTTTAAAGGAGAATGAGATTCTCTCTCGGCATTACTCCTCCGTATACACCATAGGACGATGGTATATCGGGGCGGAGCAGATACACCCTATTTGATATGGTGTGCTCTATGATGAGTACTGCTGAGTTACCTATTTCCTTCTTGGGGGTTATGCACTTATGAACTTGCATACCTATTGAATTAGGTTCCAATCAAATCAGTCGCCTACCATTTCATATGTGATATGGAAAGGGAAGAACCCATGTCTTAAGCTAGTTAAGATTTGGGGTTGACCGGCATATGTCTGAAAGTAAAATCCGGACAAGCTCGAGGCAAAGTCTGTAATGTAGAACTGGAAAGGTTCCAGCTATACAAATTACAGCAGATGATTTGAAAGAACCAAAGGATTCAATAGTTACCAACGAACCTCGGCCTCTCCGCCGATCTAGTAGGGTTCCTCACCCACCTGAGAGTTACTTCGGTTTCTCTATGACAGTGGGAGCGAGGATTGCATCATGAGATGATGACCCAACTAGCTTCGAGCTGGCCATCAGGAGTGGGACTCCGTAAGAATGGCTGGATGCTTAGTGGTCTGAGATGGAATCCATGTACACCAACAAAGTATGGACTTTGGTTGCTATATCTGAAGGGTTAAATCCCCATCAGGAGCAAGTATATCTTGAGAAGATTACTTGGTGTACATCGAAAAGTTGAGACTTTCAAAGCTAGACTTGTTAAAAGTTTGCATCATTTACCAGGCATGGATTGTGATGAAACCTTTTTCAAGTAACCAAGCTTAAGTCCATCCAGATCCTACTTGCCACGGCTACATACCATGACTACGATATCTGGTGGATGGGTGTCATGACAGCTTTTCTAAATGATGTTTTTGAAAAGGGCGTCTATAAGTACACAGCCAGAGGGCTTCGTAGACAGTGGGAGCAGCGGAAACGTGTACAAGATGCTTTATAGGATAAAGCAGGCATCGCGGAGTTGGAACATCTGTTTTGATGAAGTAGTCAAAGAGTTTGACATCATCAAAATGGTAGATGAACCTTGTATATACAAAAAGGTAGTAGGGAGTATGGTGGTGATTCTCGTAGAGTACGTGGATGACATACTCTTGATAGGGAAGGAGTTTCCTATGCTACGCTCGATCAATCTCCGCTTATCACACTGATTCTCCATATAGGATCAAAGTGATACCTCCTAAATCCTTGGTTTTGGATCTATGAGATAGATCTAAATGGATGTTAGGATTCTCACTAGTTGTAGTGAGATGGTATCAATTGACCCTGGGGAGAATCACTGGAATGGTTCCAGGGTGATAAAGACGACTGAATGTCAGTCACAGGCATTGTCTTTACCCTCAATCGAGGGACGGTATGTTGAAAGAGTTCCAAGCTAGATACCGTGGCATACTAGACGATTAAGGCTGGATACATCGCTACTTAAGATGCTACCAAAGAGGCAGTCTGGGTGTATATTGGTTCATGAGATGAACTACGTTCCTACCATTGTGAGACAATGGAGTTGTGGCTTATGCCGAGGAACGCCGGTCCCATCAGTGATCCAGACATATTCTAAGGCAGTATCACCTGATCATGGAGATGGTTGATCTCCAGGGGATCGAGGTTAGGAGAGTAGACTCAAAGGACAACACAGCGGATCTACTCACAAAGGCCTGTTCCCAAAGAGAGACTTTTATGGGATGGTTGAGTATGAGATACTACAACCACTGCTATCAGATGGCCCTAGTGCAAGTGGGAGATTGTTAGTTATATGTATGCCCTAGAGGCCATTACTATACATAGGATGTATATTGTAGTGGATGCTGGGACATATATAGGGAGGACTTTCTTGCTCGACATGATAGTATGCTATCTGGTTGATCTTTACCTTAACGTGTACACTGATTGTCTCCCTGTTACATGTTGGTAAAGCCCTTAGGATCTGTACTTGACTACCTGGACTATGATGCGGATCATACTAGTGGGGACATGGTAGTCCATAAGTACATCCTTCAAAGTCCCTAGTCGTGGGTGTATCGAGACGGGGCATCGATATACCAGAGTAGACTAGCGTATACCTTCTCGACCCATACAGATGGGCGATGGATGATCCCATATCCATTGGTGTTTGACATCAGAGATGATATACGGGTGCTCAGTAGAGACTGGGTACACTGGACGGACTCGCCGAGAACTCCCAGATGGTATTATACCTCACGTCAGATGGCAGTTCTCTGGTGACACTGGTACAGAGTAGTCTGTTGACCCGAGATCGTCATAGAGTCTTGTGTGGTTCCCACTGTGCTTTGATTTCCATCTTACCACGTCCAAGAGGGCGTGCAAAACGGTGGTTTTTGGGTACAGTCCCGAGTTACATGGAGGCAATGAGCGATAGGAGGGGATTCGTCTCTCTCGGTATAGGGAGTTGATGTTGCGCTGTGTTCGATTGGCTATAACAGGAAATCCCTGGCCAGGGTTGCTGAGATTTACTGGTAAGTGTTACCAGTAGTTTCTCGAATTGTTATAGACCTCATATCGACACGACTTATCGAACTATTGGGGTCTGACGTTTACCACCCCTAGGCGAGATATGCGACATATCAGACGATCAGACCGGACTGTACGGTAGTGTTACTGGTTGGATTCACTGGAGTGTGAGCGGGCTTGCTCGTCGATCTTCAGATCGCTCAATACCCGGGTGGCCGTTACGTTTAGCAGACCGCTTGCGGCTTGTGGGTGATTGATATGATCATCACCTGCTGCCGGCGTATTGACGAGTCTTTAGAGTCCTACACAGAGGTTTCCTGGCTCAAGCGAAACGAAATAGGAGCGCATATGAGATATGTGCGGGACCGAGAATAATACGTGTATGTGATACCGTATTCTATTCTCGCGATGAATGTATCGAATGGTTGTATGCGATATAACCTAGTTATCGAATCAAGGATTGATTCGATAAGCCGATACATTTGATACTAGTCGGTTATATGTGATATGACCGGATCGTTAAATCAAGTGTTGATTTAATGATTTAATGTATAATTATATATTTGATATATTACTTTGCATTGACTCGTATCGGTTCACTTTAAATGGATATTCTCACTCGAGTGTGCACATTGTATATGTGATATACTTTTGTGCACTTGATTGTATCATGTTTGATGATGCAAGATTACTAGGTTTTGTGTAAAGAGTTAAACCTTGGTTAAGTAAATGGTTAGGGTTTTATTTATTATTCATTTATTCTTTTATCTTTTAATTTGGATTAAAAGAAAAAGGGAAAAGAAAATAAAAAGGTTGCTTTCTTACATGAAGCTTCATGAAGCTTCATGCAACTTTGACTCATGTAACCTTTTTGTCTTCTTCTTCAAACCCTAACCATTCATCTAACTTGAGTTAACTCTCTACATCAAACCATGGTTCATGTTATGATAAGGATAATTCTTTTTCAATTATTCTAATTAACTTATCATAATAATAGCTTCTTCTTCTTCATCTTCTTCAATGAAGAAAGCTTCTCTTCATCAATGGTGGATTGATGAAAAGTGTGAGAAATCCAATTCTAAAGTCTACCCACTTCCAATTTCTTCATCCTCTACCTCTTGCCAAGTAGTAGAGTGTGTTCCTTCACAAGTTTTCATGGCTTGGTGAAGTTGGAGCTTGATCTAGCGATGCTTCGACGTAGATCATCTTCGGCATGGACATCGACGACCTAGCTTGCCTATTCTCCGATGAAGCCGACGTTAGAGCCAGGAATTTATTTTGGACAGCGAGAGGACTTCATTGCGGAGCTATGGAGGTGGAGCACCGGATCTACAAAGGTTGTATTTCCGTATTCTCTTAGTTAAGTGTTAACTAGTTAGTTTTTCGCCTACAAATCTAGCCAACGATCCGTTCTAGTGTTTCTCGGCACCGTTAAAATTTGAAATTGGCATGGTTGATGCCTTGTGAGACCTCATTAGGGTGCCTAGGAACCCTACACGCAAGTATCAGGATTCTTCAAAGAAATCGAAGATGTAGATTCTTGTGATTGGTATTCAGTTGATAGTAACGGTTTTGAAAAACTTGTTTCTCTTTCAGGTTACTCATAATTGGATGAATTCCTAAGTTAAGTAATGCTGATGAGCCTCTCTCTATTAAGTTGATATGCACTGGAGACAGCTGCATGTTTTGAATCTGGTTCCAATTAAATTAGTGCCTCTATTTCTATATTGTATATAGAATGGTTCATATCTTAACGATGTTAAGATACGGGGAGTTGCCCAGCTTATGCTTAAAACCAGATACTGGATAAATCAAGGCACGTTTCTATAATGGCTGTTTGTGGGTTAACCCTGGCTTTGACGAGGGTTGACATTTCTACCATCTGGAAGATCAATAGTGATATTGTTCTAGACTCGCCACAGTTTTAGTAAAATGGATTTTTTCATAAAGCAGTAGTGGGAGTATGGTAGAACTGGAAGTGATTCCAGAACCGCAAACGATTACAGAAAATTTAATATGACCTATATATTCAATCAGGTTTGACATTCCAATAGCCACTCCGCAGATATGGTGGGTAACCTCAGACACCCGAAAGGTACTCCGGTAGCCTCAAGGACGATGACAGGGAGGTTCTTGTTTACCCATACTTGACACTACTGTTGTTCCAGGCTATGAGACCCGGCAGGAGAATAAGTATAGCGTCGTTCTAAACTAGCTTTAGAAGTGTACGTATATATTATTCTGCCAGAGGGTTGTCGTAGTCAGTGGGAGCGGCGGAAGCGTAGTGGGCAAGTAGCTTATGTCTATTTATAGACTTCAGCAGTTATAGCGGAGATAGATCATCTAATTTTGATGAGACAGTCATGGCTTTGACTTCATCAGAATAGGGGATGGATCTGTTGAGAAGATAGTAGGGTGTGATGTCCTAGTATTTGGATGACATACACAGAGTAGGAAGTAAAATTCGTAAACTACGATCGGTTGTACTTTGGTCGTCACACAGTTGTTTCTCCACAAAGGATATGGATTTAATATCAGACATTCTGGTTACTAGATCTATGGTTTTAGATCTAGAATTGGGTAGTTTCCCAATCTGGGTACTTTGACAGTATTCTAATGGTATTTTAGAATAGATGACTCCTGGCATGGTTGAGTACCTGCAGGTGATGAAGTCACCCTCTCTAAAGGTGTCTTAGAGACTAAAGGAGAGAGGGAAGTGCATGATTGGCAGATCACTTGCTTAGGCAATTGAGTCGATCATAAGATGTCAAGTACCACACCAGATGTTGTTTTTTCACTTGAAGCGATAAGTTTATATTATTCCAATCCTGGAGAAACATAAGAAAGCAGTTTTAGAACATAAGTGCTTGTTCTACGGATTTGATGACGGCAGCCTCCTTCGGGAGACGGTTATCATTCCAGGCTTCAAAGGTGACATGGATGACAGAGTGATTGTCAGATTTATAGTTTTCCCTCTGACGAGGGACAGTATTATGGACAGGTGGTCCAAGAGGATACTGTGGGAGGCATGGTGCTGGATACTGATTAGGTTCAGTTATCGATACAGTCTAAGAAGTTTGGATTTGGAGTTCATTTATGAACTAGGTCCCATCAGATATCCAGACATATTCTAAGACAGGTATTACTCGACTCGGGAGATGGCTTTCTCCGCGAATTTGAGATTTAGAAAGATATAGAAAAAAACATCAGGGCGGATCCACTCACTGAGGCTATTTCTCGAACACAAGAGTTTTACAAACTAGCTTTGTGAAACTGATTAGTAGAGAAGTTGGATGTTCGGTATCACACGGGCTGTGAGTATACGACATCGCAATAATTAGCCTTGAGTACAAGTGGGAGATTGTTGGAGATAGTGCCCTCAAAGTCAATTATTGGATCGCAGGTACGTGATTGCAATGATTGAGGCAGGACCTATACCGATATGACAGTCTTGCTCGAGATGATAGTATGCTATCTGGTTTGTCTTTATCATCGTATACTTGCTTTAGTTCACTATTGCATAATTATAGAGCCCATAGGATTCTTGCTTGACTACCAGCAGTATGATGGCGATCATATACGTGGGAGCTGGGGTTTGTAAGCACATCCTTAAAGTTTCCCTAGTCGTGGGAGTTTCGAGACAGGGCATCGATACTCCAGAGTAGACTAGTGTATACAGTCGAGACCCCGACGAGGGGCGATGGCCGGTCTCACAAGCCATAGGTGTTAGTTGGTTCACCTAAGATGTATACAGGTGCTCATTGGGTTATGAGTACACCGGACAAGACTCGCCGGGAATATGCAAGTTGGTATTATACATATCATCAGATAGCAGTTCCCTGGTGACATGTGTACAGATTAGTTCATCGACCTGAGGTCGTCATTTGTCGTATGTGAGTTCCCACTGTGCTTTGATTTCTACCCTACCACGGCTCAAAGGAGTCATGCAAACAAGTCTTTTTTGGGTACAGTCCCGAGCCACATGGAGGCAAGTGAGCGGATCGGCAGGGGATTCGTCTCTCCCGGTATTGGGGGTGAGATCACACTGTGTCTAGAAGAGCCATTACACAAAGCCCTCGATCGAGGCAGGAGATTTACTGGTAGGTACTCCAGTAGTATCTCAGGGTGTTCTTGGCCACTCTCTGACACGACTTATACCGCTATTGGGGGTCTGACGTTACTAGCCCCCTAAGAAGATATGCGATACTCATAGACAAATGGACTGGACTGTATGTATATTGTCACTGTTAGGCTCAGTAGGGTTTATGGATGAGTTCGCTCGTCAGCTTCCCTTCCAATCAATACATAGGCAACCGTTACGTACAGCTTGTACCTCTGACGTGCTAGTGGTTATACCCAGTGCCAGTGTGTTGATGAGTCATTAGAGTCCCCCACAGACACTTTCCCAAGTTCGGGCGAAACGTTGTAGATGTCGTATGGGTTTATGGCAGGGTTCGGAAAATGCACGTGCATTTTCGCACGTGTCATTTTTCGGGCAGATAATACTGGTCGGCTTTGGTTTAAGCCGGATCAGAGTATTATGCTGTGTAGATATAATATCTTTGTCTCAGTTGCATTTGTATTCGGCCGTTATACAAATACGGGTATGTTTATACTGATACGGGGTTATCCTGAAATTCGTTTTAGGATCACTTTTGGAAGTTGCCAGTTTCCAGTTTTCTATCAGCCGTATTTAATATTCGGGTAAATGCGGATTTATCTTTTTTTGAGATGAGTGTGGAAGCTTCTAGATGATGACTAGGATGATGAGGTGGCATGTGACTCATTTGTGCTTTAAATGATCATTTAATGTTTTTTGATGACAAGGTTAAGTGATTCATCCTTTGCTTTAAATGAGTTCATACTAGGTGTTTAAATGACTCATCTTCTTCATTATTGTTATGGTGACCCTCCCCTCTCATACACTCACTTCCTCCCTCTACATATATGGCCGGCCACCCCTTGGTGGAATAATATGGTTGTGATTGGGAAAAAGATATAAGTTTTGGTGCATAGAAATTAGATATGATTCATTTCTCATTTCCATTCGATCCAAAAGGCAACTTCATTAACCGTTCGTCCATAACTTTGGACGTAACGAGACAAAGTGTTCTACTCATTCTCTACATCATCTTGGTCGTCTCCTTTAGCAAACTTGACGATCGAGTTGCCTCAGTTCAGAGGCGGGAGCCCATTTAAAGATCCGTCAACGTGGTGCCACCTGGACGAGAAGACTGGAGATTCAGGAGATCGGAGCAGCCGCAACAAAGCGTGGGATGATGGTTGAAGACCGAAGGACTCGGATCGTTCGGTATAACTTTTCTACCCACTTTGTAATTTGTTAGTTTAGCTTTAATGGCATATCCAGGTTATAGTACGCGATAGCGCCAGTTGTAAAAAGTTTTTGTTCCGCATTTGGCGTCTGTTAGACGGCCGGGGCGCTACCGTGGACTTACAATCCTCTCGACTCGTAGGGAGAAAATGCTTTTTTGACCCTTACGGCTCATAAAATTTAAAAGCCTTAGGTGATAGGGATCTAAACCTGTCTCCTGAGCTATCGCTCCCCAATGGGCAACGGCAAATGATGAGTCGCTCCTGGAATTTCGCTTCAGTGTTAGCGGTGCTGATGCCGACCAAAAACCCAAATCCCAAGTTTTCCCAACGGCGAATGATGAGTCTCTCCTGGTATCGTATCCCAGTGCAGCGATGCAGACGCCAATCCAACTCTGAATGTCCCAACGGTGAATGATGAGTCGCTCCTGGTACCCTATTCCAGTGCAGCGATGCAGACGCCAACCAAAATCCAAATTCTCAAACGGCGAATGATGAGTCGCTCCTAGTACCATATTCCAGTGCAGCGATGCAGACGCCAACAAAAATTCAAATTTCCAAAATTCTCCCGGCCCTACGGTTGGTCCCCAAGTTGACCACAGTATACAATCTACGGGCTCAAATAATTCTCATCATACCCATGTCCCACCGCAACCACCAGTTACGTGGCTGGTATCCGCCCTCGGAATTATGCTCCATTTGGGAAGACCCACTCATATGTCCTCACGATACATGAGGAGAACAAACCTTAGTAGGATCCTTATGACTCACAACGGAAAAATATACTTGGGAGTCCCCACGACTCCTAAGGAGAAAGTACAGCTTTGAGGTCCTTTCGACTCGTAGGGAGAAAATGCTTTTATGGGACTCTTACGGCCCATAAAATTGAAAAGTCTTAGGTGATAGGGACCTAAACCTGTCTCCTAAGCCATCGCTCCCTAACAGGAAAAGGCAAATGATGAATTGCTCTTGGCACATGTTCTTCAGTGTTAGCAACGCTGATGCCTACCCTAAACCCTAAATTCCAAACTCCAATCCAATAGACCCCTAAGTCGTTAAACTGGGAACAGATGACGTCTAAGTCGTTAAACTGGGAACAGATAACCCCTAGTTAAACTGGAAACAAGGGAGATCCCCTCATGGAAAATGATGATCCGCTCCTGATACCATATTCCAGTGTAAGCGGTGTTGATGCCAAACCAAAACCAAAATTCCCAAATCCACTCATGGCAGATGATGATTCGCTCATGGTACCATATTCCAGTGTAGAGATGCTGATGTCAACCCAAATCACATCAAATCAGCAAAACAACCAACGACCTCCTTGGCGGAATCAAGCTCCACCTCGGAAACAAGTCAAATCCCTAACACCGCAAGAAGCGGAGCAAGTCAAATCAAGCGTCGACCGTCCAAGTCGCTAAAAGGGCAGAACCGACCGTCCAAGTTGCAAAAAGGGCAGAACCGACCGTCCAAGTCACTAAAAGGGCAGAACCGACCGTCCAAGTCGCTAAAAGGGCAGAACCGACCGTCCAAGTCGCAAAAAAGGCAGCATCGACCGTCCAAATCGCAAAAAGGGCAGCACGGACCATCCAAGTCGTGAAAATGGCAGCACCGCCCGTCCAAGTCGCTAAAAGGGAAGAACCGGCCGTCCAAGTCACAAAAAAGGGCAGAACCGACCGTCCAAGTCGCTAAAAGGGCAGAATCGACTGTCCAAGTCGCAAAAAGGGCTGCATCGACCGTCCAAGTCACAAAAAGGGCTGCATCGACCGTCCAAGTCATGAAAATGGCAGCACCGACCGTCCAAGTCGCAAAAATGGCAGCACCGACCGTCCAAGTCGGAAAAAAGGAAGAACCGACCGTCCAAGTCGCTAAAAGGGCAGAACCGACCGTCCAAATTGCAAAAAGGGCAGCACCGACCGTCCACGTCGTAAAAATGGCAGCACCGACCTCCACGTTGTTAAAACGGGAACAAGATCAAGTCGACCTCCACGCGAAAGAAGATCCATCAATTTCGTGCACACAACCCACATATGTGGTGTGCACTTATTGATGTGGGCAATTTGTTAGGGTCAAAATTTACACTCCGGTTGACCAAGTCAAAATCAAAGTCAATCCCAAGCCAAGTGGGCCAATGCCCGGGTCGAGCCCGAACATGAAGCAGCCGGCCTCCCCCATGCCAAAATAAAAATTTTGTAATAAATAATTTTTGGTGTATTTCCTTTTTTATTTCTATGAATAAATTTAAGAAAAATGGGCATAAAGCCAAATTTTTGTAAAGCCCATGGCTTATGTGCAAAAAGAAATAGCACATGAGGCATGAGATGGGCAAAATGCCATTTTTGTAAAGCCCAAGGGGCTATATGTCAAGTGTATAGCCTATGAAGGAAAAGATAATGAAAATATCTCAACAACTTTTTCTCTCTCCAAAAAAAAAAAGAATTAAGATCTGTGATCTTCTCCTTCCTCAAGGTTCTAAAAGCTTCTTCTTTCTTTTGAATTAAATCAAGAGTTTTACTCTTCCTTTTCCAAAACTAAATAGTTTTTCACAACAAAACCCACAAAGGAGAGCTTGGATCTTCCATCAGATCTTAAAAATGAGAGATTTTTAAAATCTCACCCCTCTTGTTATCCAAGAGTCGGCCAACAAAGGAAGAAGGAGACCCATCTCCAAAGACCCCACTTTGGGGAAGATCCAGGGCTCAAGGGGAGAAGCCCCTTCATCAGCTTCAAAATATCCTAGGAGTTTAACTCCTCACACACACACACACACACACACACACACAAAATAATAAGTATTTTTTTTGGAGTACAACTCCCATTGCAGGGACCAAGTCCCTTTTGCCACCCAGGAGCCCAAAGCGCGAGTGCCCGGGCGCCCATGTACCTGGCATGTGAGGCACTAGAGCCCAAAGCGCTAGCGCCCGAGCGCCCACTTTCCTGGCACGTGTGGCGCTAGTGCCCAAAGCGCTAGCGTCCGAGCGCCCGCGTGCCTGGCACGTATGGCACTAGCGCCCAAAGCGTGAGCGCCCACGTGCTTGGCACGTGAGGTGTTAACGCCCAAAGCGTTGGCGCCCGAGCGCCCAAAGCGCTAGCGCCCGAGCGTCCACGTGCCCGGCATGTGAAGCGCTAGCACCCTGGCGCCCAAGATGCCAGCCCCCAAGGCGATAGCGCCAGCGCCCAAGGCGATAGCGCCGGCGCCCGAGCGTCCAAGCGCCCGCGTGCCGCGTACTTGAGGCGATGGCGCTTTTTCCCATGCATCCTTTGGATCCCTCTTTTACATGTATATATATATATATATACACACGCACACACACACATACTCTACAACACTATCCCCCATTAGAAAAAATTTCTAACGGGGCGCTGCCGAGTAGAGAGACCCCTGTAAAAACCCTGCGGGGCCCCCAATGTATCCAAAACCCCTTTCAAAACACAACACACGTACACTGCACATTGAGTTCACATTACATGTTTGATCCGTCAATCGGAGGTTCTCTCGCTCCAAAGGCGGGGGGTAATTAACGGCAGCTTAGTCTACGACTGCCGGAGATTTGGATCCCCACAATCAATAAACGCCAGCCTACCCTAGGCAGGGGGAATTTTTAATGCGCCTGACAAGCGCACGCGCATTCCCATCTCAATGGGGTGACGAAAAACACCCTACACACATCCTAAGGGCTTCATCAACTTGTGAGAGCAAGATAGTATCATAATACAAGTCTACATGTTAAGACAAAGAGCAACCAGATAGTATATTATCATGTCGAGCAAGAAAGTCTTCTCTATATATGTCCAAGCATCCACTATAATATACATCATATGTACAATAATGGCCTTTAGGGCATACACATAACTAACAATTTCTTAGTTAGTTTTTTAGTGGTTTAGGTAGATGCTGGACTAGGTTCGAGTCATAACTATGTTCAAAACGAATGAATCGTGAGTATTTTTAATAAAGACAACCCGAGTGATGATACGGAACTTTTTGAAGGACATATCTTTTCTCAAAAACACCGTAGCCCCTACTTTTCTAAACACTATGATTCGTGCTATTTCGAAACACTAAAACCGTATGACTTGTACACATATATGTATACTTTTTAATGTTGCGTTTACTATTCATTTTTCCGTTATATTCATATTGTCTTCATTGCATTGTAGATTAAATTGTGTTTTACTAGTTGTTATGATCTCGCCTGCTAGGACACCTGCACCATTACCGATGATGTGCATGTTACACATACACTTATTTGCTGGCTCACACACATCATCATCGGTAATTGCCATGTTACGTACACTTTAGAAAACGTTACTTTAATGGTATAACCTGCTAGCTGGTAGTTTCAACATATTATTAATATGCTAGCTCTCATATGCTAGTTTAGATATTGCATTCCTTACTTAGATACCCCATGAATTTATATATTCATTCTTTAATGCAATATTGTGGGGCTTTATGTCGATATTCACTGCTTATTGACTCTTGATTTTTGGATTTTGGATTTTCCATGAGATTTCTGGATTGGGGGGAAACCGCAAGAATTTTATAAACTCATTATCATTTTAAAAATGCAAGTTGCGGTTTTCTCTTGATATGATAAATATGGCGTCTACCATGAGTTTTCCTGATTGAGTTGGTTTTCGAGACCCGATTCGAGGAGTAGGATGAACCGTTTCGGGTACATGGTGGACCCGGTAAGGTACCCCCGGGCAAGAAGCTCGAGTTGTAGACGATGAGCCTGACAGGGGCGGACTACCTACCTGTGATATTTGGCGCGGCGGATATCCGGAGGATACCGATCGTAGTCATGATATTTGATCATAGACCGATCCGGACTGACGGAGCCCTGGATTTTGAGGATTTTGTGTCGATATTTGACACAGATTTCTGTCGATTTCATTGATGATACTCCAGTTCTTATACTAAAATCTTATTGAGATAAGAATACGGCTTTCTCTTACAGATATATTTTGATTTCATTCTTGATGCATTCATACATCATAAATATGACATGTTGCTACTTGAGGCACTGACACGAGTACATAGTATTACACTTATGCTTAGATTATTACCCTTGCCACTGCTAGATGTTTCAGTGTTATATTTGAGTATGTTACTGTATGACCTAGGAGATCGCCATACATGCGATTTCTACTCGGTGATGTCTTCTACTCACGAGTTGGCAACTCATCCCCGTTGTGCCACAGTTTCTTGCAGGTTTAGCCGTATAGGTTCCATAGCGGCTTCGCTGGCACACCACTTCCTTCCGGATGATTGTTTTGGTAGGTGGGTTCACTTGCATCGTGGCCACCATTGTACTTTTATTTATTTCAGTTGTATCTAGTCTAAATCTCCATCAACTAGACTTGTATATTTAGTAGACTTAGATAACTACAGTTGTATATTCTTTCGGCCTTAGAGTCGCGCTCTTGTAATCTTTATTGTTGGGATTTTCTTAATGATGCTTAGTTTTCTTGCTTTCTTTCTGAGTTTTGATCATCGCCCTTTAGTGTTGTATATTTATATTATCCTGCATGGTTGTTCCCACCCATTAGCGAAGAGCTAGCTCCAGCTTGGGGATGTCTTATATTATATTGTCTGTACCGTTTTCGGGTTAAAATATACAAAGGAAGTGATGCCCAAATTTCAAACGACAAAAAGGGTTTTCAAGTTAGATACAAATATAGTGTTTTCATATATTACTACTTATGTGTGTGTGTGTATAAGATTAAGTTGATTTCAGTAAACCTTATTTCAAAACTGCACCTCCATTATTTTTCCCTAAAGGTTTAGATTTCTGAGCTTTGGCTTATTTGAATTAGGTGGGGTCCTATAGACTTCACATGATTTAAGTGCCAATCACGTGCAATTTTCGGGTCGTGACATCGTGGAAGTATTGAGACTGGGCATCGATATTCCGGAGTAGACTGGTATATACGCTTCTAGACCCCGACGAGGGACGGTGACCGGTCTCACAATCCATTTGTGTTGTGTCACCTAAGATAGTATACAGGTGCTCACTGGAGGTGAGTACACTGGACGGACTCGCCAAGAACTTCTAGATGGTATTATATTTATCGTCGGATGGAAGTTCTCAGGTAGCATGAGTACAGGTTAGTCTTTTGAGCTGATATCGTTATTTTCCTCGTGTGAGTTCCCACTGTATTTTGATTAATACCCTACCACTGCTCAAATGAGTCATGCAAATAGGTTTTAGTTGGGTACAGTCCCGAGCCACATAGAGGCAGTGGTCGACATTTTGGGATTCGTCTCTCTTGGTATTAGGAGTCGATGTTGCGCTATGTTCAGTTGGCTATCACCAGAAATCCGTGGCCATGCTGGATGAGATTTACTGATAGTTGATCAATAATATCTCTATTGGTGATGAGCTTCACTCAGACACGACTTATCGGATTAGTAGGGGTCTGACGTTATCCACCCCCTAGACCAGATATGCGATACTCTTTAATGAATAGACCAGACTGTACGGAGATTGTCACATTCAGGCTCAGTAGGGTAAGGACGTACTTGATTGTCAACCCCCTTTTCGACAAGTACCTGGGTAGCCATTACGTACAGCTAGTATCACTGACGTGCTTGTGCTTAAACCCACTGCCAGCGTATTGTCGAGTCTTTAGAGTCCCACACAGAGGGTTTTCCCGGTTCAGGCGACAGATGTAGGAGCTGTACATTGTACGTGCAAGGGTCCGATTAAATACGTGTACGGGATATATGGATTTTAATCGAGCGGTTGATAATACTGGCCGGCTTAGGATTAGGCCGGATTATAAAATCAGGTTTTGATTTAATAATTTGTGTATGTATTTTGATACATATATTTTAATATTATTGTTCACTATTTATTTTCTCTCTTTGGTGCTATCCGTATTTTTATACAGATACGCGTATGTATAGCGATACATATACTGGGTAAAGTATTCCGTATTTATACGGGAATGCTTCTAGAAGAAGGACACCTCATATTTGATTTTTTTTAGAAAATTAAATAAGAAAATGAGGTGTAAAGTGAGGAGTTATGAAGCATGGTGCATGCATGTAGAGAGGTATGGCTTGGTGATTTTAAAATGATAAAATCATTTGTGTGCACAATTGCACCGTGGTTGTAAAAAGGTAAGCCATCATCATTTTCAACACTTGATGTTTTTTCACTTGAGCATGCTTCATGGTTGCTTCCTCATTCTCTTCTCCTTCTTCTTCTTGCTCTCATTTTGAGCATAGAATCTAGAGAGAAAAATTTAGTGAAATATTCCTACATCACCGACCATCCAAACCTAGCGAGTTTTGATCATCGGTTAGAGCCTCCTCCGGTTTTTCTTGGGTGGATCCTCTTCGGCAAGAGTGGTCGATCTTCAAGCATGATCCCGGCGGCTACGAGTTTGGAGGGGTCTTCCATAATTGGATGGACACGCGACAAAGGTTGTAGTTTCTCAACCCTTACACTTTTAATTAGCTAGTTTAGGTCTATGGATCAAATCCTGGGTTTTACGGGTGTTCGGTGTTCGCTAAAATTTTTGTTTTCGCTTCCACCTCAACCGTGGTTTCCGCGGCACGAGCACCAAAACCCAACAGCAGTCATGATGACGTTCGTTCCATCACTGCCTATATTCTCTACTTAAGAGCGAATCCCATATCATGGAAATCGTCCCACCAAAAGACCGTTTCTTGCTCCTCCTACAAAGTTGAATATAAATCCCTTACGAATGCCACGGCCGAGATACTTTGGGTGAAAAATCTTCTATATGAACTCAAAGTAATTCTATGAAAACCGTCCTCTCTATACTATGATAATACTAGCGCTACCTAACTTAGTGAGAATACAGTTGTTCACTCTCAGATGAAACACATTGCACTTGACTATCACTTCGTTCAGGAGTACATTAAAAATGAAACCATTCGTGTACACCACATAAGTACTCATGATCAACTTGCGGATGTGCTCACCAAAGCACTTGGACACACACAATTTCTTAAATTTTGATCCAAGATTGGAATCTCTAATGGAGCCTCCATCTTGTGGGAGCGTATTAGCGACACAGGCCAAAAACAATAGCGGCAGACATCTGAAAGTGAAGCTCCAGACGTCTGCCAGAGAAGTGCCAAAACAACAGAACAGAGGCAGACATCTGAAGAGGAAGAGCCAAACGTCTGCAAAAGATACATACGTCTGAAGAATAGGAGCCAGACGTCTGGGCATGATTCTTCGACAAATAACAGAGAACACGCAGACATGTGAAGGCTACGGGTCAAACGTCTGCCTAAGGCGAACACAGTTGTTGAGGTTCTAAATTTAGTAAATCATATTTTACCAAATTGTGGTTATAAAAATATTTTGTTTTGATTTTATTTTCCATCGTGTAATTGTATAAATATACTGCAAATCTAAATACAAAATTAATCAAGTTCAAAACCATAAACTCCATCTTCTTCAAGACTTTCATAACGGAAAGGAGCTTGATGTTATTATTATAGAGAAAATCCAAAAATCATTAACTTTGAATTTTAATTATATAGTCCATGTAACACCCTAGTGCATTTATATGATATTTATTTGGGAATTTTCCAATTTTGCGTCAACTTCTTGTTTATTATTGTTTTTGGGTGCAGGTAATGCTTTGGTATCTGTGGTTAGTATCCGATCCGACCCGCATGCTTGAAACATATTATGATTCTTAATTACGTCGTATATTACTAGTATAGAAGATCAGTGCACAACTAGATTCTATATACATGTATAATATATTTAGTATCTGCGTATCGCTTAAACAATACAAAGTATAGCCAGATAATATTTTTAAATATCTAGCGTGGCTTGTAATCATACCCCATATCATATACTTGCATCCATATATCGTGTTCATGTCAAGATTGATAAAACAGACTCGTTTGGATCGCTACGTTTATTTACGTGTATCCATTCTTGGGGGTATGCATTTTATTTAACCGGACATCGCATTATGGTTTTGGCTTGTACGTATATTATCCATATTTTAAAACTAAATTTTTAGAAGAGACCCGAATATTTTTCAGAGTATTTTTGTATTAGCTATATAATCCTAAAAAATATATTATAATATTCATTTTAAACCAACTTAAAAACCTAAAAACTAGACGGTTTTGTATATATATAATATATAACAATAACTAATTAATATATATAATATATATTAATAACTAATTAATATTTTCTCACCGTCTCTCTCTCTTCTCACCCACTCTCTCCCCCCTCTCACACTTTCTCTCTCTCTAATATATATATATATATATATATATATATATATATATATATATATATATATATATAATATATATATATATATCAAAACCCTAATATATTAATTTACAACCCCTCTCCCTCTCCTCTCTTCAACTTCTCGTCATGAGAAACCCCAAGAACCCAAGCCTAACCTTAGCCCTTCGCCACCAACCTCATCACCTCCCCACAACCTCGCCACCCTCATCACCATCACCTCCTCGACGTCCTCACGACTTCCGCATCCACCTCCTCTTCCCTTGCAGCAAACCCACAACCCTGAGCAACCCAAGACCCCTAGCCCCGACGTCACCCTCACCTCGATGCCGATCACCTCACCACCCTGACCTCACCCTCACCACTTTCTCCTCTCTCTCTCTCTCCATACCCGAGCACCCTGTAAACCCCGACGATGCCAAGAACCCTGCAACCGACCACCAACCATGCACCCGAACCCCAACGCCTCCACCCTCATTGTCGGAGACTCATTGTCTCCATAACCTAACCCCCGCCTTCACCTGCACATCCCTTTCTTCTCCCCACCAACACTATACCCTCCATCACCACCATCGACCCCAACTTTCCGGTGACCCTGACAGCAAAGAACCCACTGCCCTCGTCGTCGACGGCAGCCATCGTCGCCGTCGTCGTCGACGGCAGCCATCGTCGCCGTCGTCATCTCCTCTGTCCTCTGAACCCACAGCTGAGCCAACCCCATTCCTCTTCTTCCTCTTCTTCTTTCTTTCTTTCTTTTCTATTTTCTTGATTTCTTGGTTTTCCGGCCGCCACGCCGAAGTCGCACACGTCGCCGACGATCCGGACGACCCAGTCATCGTCGTCGTCCAGAGTAGTTACATCATTGATCAGCCAGGTCCAGTCCTGCACGAGCATGAGTTTGCATCGCAACGTTTATCCGACGTCGAACGTGACATACGTATCCTGACGTGAGATCCGATTAAGCAAGTTTATCTTGGAACATGCTATGTTACTATATCGATATCTATATGAATAAAAATAATACATGTGTTTTTATTATACAACAAATGTTACCGATTTACAGTTTTACGATATTCGTTCGTATCCGTACTGAGAATCGCATATCTAGTTGCATGACGGAACATCATGATATCATTATTCTATTATATTAGTACAACGTCTTATCTAGTTGTATCATACGTAGTCATGGACGTATAAAAGGTTATCACAGATAGATACATGTGCATCCGTGCATTAACCGTGTTTTGATATTCGTTACAGTTTCACATTTGGATATCTATTGATACAGATGCATCACATGACATGTTCACGACACACTACTTGACTTGTTACTTGGATCTTGTTGCTAATGCCAATGATATTTATGTGTTGTCCTAACGGACGTAACTTGTTGTCTGCATAAACGAGAACTGTACCTGCTTGATTCTGTGTTAGAATTAGATCTATATTGGTAATACCTGACTTGAACACAAACCTGGGGTAAAGAGAAAATCAAGAATGTAAACGAAACATAACTTAAAAGGCTATTATTATATGTTTGCCGTTTTTCCAGGCGTTACGGAATAATTACATGTTTGCCGTTTTTCCGGGCGTTACGGAATAATTACTTGTTTGATGTTTTTCCCGGCGTTACGGAATAAATCCTGTTACTGTGGTCCCGTGGGGAATGAATGGGACATAGATTGTTGGGTTACGATAAGGATTACATTAATTGATTTCGAAGACTTTTAGAATAGATAACCTAGAAGCATAATTTTAGGTTACACATCACACATCACATACACACACATACCCCACTATTTCATATCTGTGTTATCTATTTACATTCATGCTTACTTATATCGTTACATCCCGATTATCACTGTTACTTTGATATCTATGACGCACTGACGTCTGGGTTTTGCATAGCATAGTTCCTCTATCTTTATCGCAGGCTGAACAGGAGTAGTTTAGCCATCAAGCCTAACAGTGAGGAATTGAACGATTGTTATTTAAAGATATTTAGTTTAGTTAATTGTTTCCGCGGTTTTATTTCTTGATGTGAGCCCATATTGGGACAAGTTTCAGATATTGTTTATTGGATTTTCTTCGTTTCCGCTTATGCATTTTTCTTAACTCTAATTACTGTGGCAAATGGACATGTACTAGCTAGTTATATATATTTTCTGTTCTTGATATCCTATAAACAGCCGTAATATGACTGTGGAGGGATGTTTCTTAGCCACAGGTACCATGGTTG
Organism: Agapanthus africanus; assembly: GCA_030015575.1. NCBI lineage: Eukaryota > Viridiplantae > Streptophyta > Magnoliopsida > Asparagales > Amaryllidaceae > Agapanthus > Agapanthus africanus. Next base: position 531,183,261 of record JASDDO010000019.1, on the reverse strand, counting down.
GCTCTATCACGTGCCGTAGTTTGCGCACTCTGCAAAGCAGGGCGTGACGGTCCAAGGCTCCTATGCTATTGAAGAATTAAGAGATCTCTCCAAATTTTTTATTGATAAACTACAAGACTCGCTGTAAGCATACGAGTAGAGAATGTGTTGAGCAAGCTTTGAAAAACAAGCCCACAATTGGCGAAGTCGTTCAAAGGGGTCGAGGCTATTACAGGGGAAAAGGAGGAAACAATGGTGAGCAGGGCTTTCAAAAAGGTTGTGAAAGACAATCATACCAAACTAGTTAGGCTAAATTGCATATAAATATCCAAGGTTTCACACGTTTGAAAGATAAATACCTAAGTTTTTGTGAGTAGTATATAAATACCCGATGTTTTGCTTTGTCAGCACTTAACTATCTACCGTTAGCAAACCGTCAGATTCCTTTTTTTGTCTCCTGCATTGCACATGATTTTTTTGACATATTTTCGACATTTCTTCCTCTCTTCTTCCTCCTCCTCTTTTTCTTTAATTCAACCCAAACTCGTCATTTCTTTTTCTTCTTCCTCACTTCTTCTCTAATTGAACCCAAATCCATAACCCTCTTCCCTTCTTCTTCTTCTTCTCCAATTGAATCATAACCCTCTTCCTCTCTTCTTCTTCGTCTCCAATCGAACTCTAACATTTATTCTCTCTCTTTCTTCTTCTTCTTCTTCTTCTTCTTCTTCTTCTTCTATAACGCTTTGAAATTCGTTTAGGTTAATTTCGCGTTAGTTAGAAATAATGCGTGTTTTCATAAAACCCCGTAAATTTTAAATTTCCAATTAAACTAAAATAAAACCAGTTTTAATTGTGATAAGATGTGTTTTTATATAAATGGGTTTTATTAATTATAAATTAGCTTAGTGTTCACTTAATTAGAAATTTTCCTTAATTACTTTTCCTAAGCAAGAATTAGTGTAACTAGCATGCACACTTAACACATTTTGTAACATATGTTTCTTTTCTCTCTTGCATGGTTCTTATCCTCAAATAAATCAAGTTAAAACCCTTAATTAAAAATAAAATTAAACAATGGGAGGCATGGGTTGGGTTAGGTGAAGGATGGAGCTTGACTTTTGACCATACCTCACTCATTTCTCTCTCTCCCCCTCTCACTTCTGCATTCCAGCAGAGGCATTAGCAGCAGCAACATCTTCATCTTCTTCTTCTTCTTTTGCTTCTCTTGGTGTGCAAACACAATCCCTACACAAAAAGCTCACCGTTTCTTCATTAAACCTTTGAAATATGCCTCTTTTGTGGGTCCTGGTGGCAAATCCTTACCTTTGAAGGCAAGTGCAGCAAGTTGGACTTCCCTAAGATTCATTTGGAGGTATTTGTAAGTCCACGGTAGCACCCCGGCCGTCTAACAGACGCCAAATGCGGAACAAAAACTTTTTACGAACTGGCGCTATCGTGTACCTTAACCCGGATCTGCCATTAAAGCTAAACTAACAAATTGCAAAGGGGGTAGAAACGTTATACCGAATGATCCGAGTCCTTCGGTCTTCAACCATCATCCCACGCTTGTTGCGGCTGCTCCGATCTCCTGAAGCTCCAGTCTTCTCGTCTAGGTGGCACCACGTCGACGGATCTTTAAACGGGCTTCCGCCTCTGAACTGAGGCAACTCGGTCGTCAAGTTTGCTAAAAGAGACGACCAAGATGAAGTAGAGAATGAGTAGAACACTTTGTCTCGTTACGTCCAAGGCTATGGACGAACGGTTAATGATGTTGCCTTTTGGATCGAATTGAAATGAGATATGAAAATATAAATGAACTAGATCTCTCTCTTCTCATTTTAACAACCCTTTCTTTTTCCCAAATCAATCACAATCTCAAGGGGAGGTAGCCGGCCAAATATTTAGAGGGAGGGAGGTGAGGGTAGGAGCAAAGAGGTGACCATAAGCACTAAATCAAAAGCGTGAGTCAAATTTAACACCTTGCATCACATTAATGCATACATTGAACCTTAAACCCTAGTCATCATAACAATAAATGACCAATTAATGAACAAAGCCACCTCACCATCCTAGTCACCATCTAGAACCTTCTAGAAGCACGACTCACCCTCATCAAGAAAAGATAAATCCGCATTTAACCGAATGTTAAATGCGGCTGATAGAAAACTGGAAACTGGCAACTTCCAAAAGTGATCCTGAAACGAATTTCAGGATAACCCCGTATCAGTATAAACATACCCGCATTTGTATTACAACCGAATACAAATGCAACTGAGTCAAAGATATTATATCTACACAGCATAATACTCGGATCCGGCTTAAACCAAAGCCGACCAGTATTATCTGCCCGAAAAATGACACGTGCGAAAACGCACGTGCATTTTCCGAACCCTGCCATAAACCCATATGGCCTCTACAACGTTTCGCCTAAACTTGGGAAAGTGTCTATGGGGGACTCTAATGACCCATCAACACACTGGCACTGGGTATAACCACTAGCGCGTCAGAGCTACAAGCTGTACGTAACGTTTTGCCTATGTATTGATTGGAAGGGAAGCTGACGAGCGAACTCATCCATAAACCCTACTGAGCCTAACAGTGACAATGTATATACAGTCCGGTCCGTTCGTCTAAAGAGTATCGCATATCGAGTCTAGGGGGTGGATAAAGTCAGACCCCTAATAACGCGATAAATCGTGTCGGCATGAAGCCAATCACCACCTGAGAAACTACTGATCCAAATCAGTAATTCTCCACTACCTCGGCTGAGGATTTCTAGTGATGGCCACCCTGCACTGCGCGACATCAACCCCCAATACCGGGAGAGACGAATCCCCGACGATCCGCTCACATGCCTCCAATGTAGCTCGGGACTGTACCCAAATAAAACCTGTTTACACAACTCCTTTGAGCGTGGTAGGGTAGTAATCTAACCACAATGGTAACTCACATGAGGCAAATGACGATCTCAGGTCGATGAACTAACCTGTACACATGTCACCAGGGAACTGCTATCTGACGATATGTATAATACCAACTAGCAGGTTCCCAGCGAGTCCTGTCCGGTGTACTCATAACCCAATGAGCACCTATATACATCTTAGGTGATCCAACTGACACCACCAGTAGCTTGTGAGACTGGCCACCGCCCCTCGTCGGGGTCTCGACTGTATACACTAGTCTACTCTGGAGTATCGATGCCCTGTTTCGAAACTCCCATGACTAGGGACTCTTTAAGGATGTGCTTACAGACCCCAGCTCCCACGTGTATGATCGCCATCATACTGCTGGCAGTCAAGCAAGAATCCTATGGGCTCTATCATCATGCAATAGTGAACTAAAGCATGTATACGATGATAAAGACAAACCAGATAGCATACTATCATCTCGAGCAAGACTGTCATATCGGTATAGGTCCTGCCTTAATCATTGCAATCGCGTACCTGCGATCCAATAATTGACTTTGAGGGCACTATCTCCAACAATCTCCCACTTGCACTCAAGGCTAATTATTGCGATGTCGCATACTCACAGTTCGTGTGATACCGAACATCCAACTCCTCTACTAATCTGTTCACAAAGCTAGTTTGTAAAACTCTTATGTTCGAGAAATAGCCTCAGTGAGTGGATCCGCCCTGATGTTTCTTTCTATGTCTCTCTTAATCTCAAGTTCGCGGAGAAAGCCATCTCCCGAATCGAGTAATACCTGTCTTAGAATATGTCTGGATATCTGATGGGACCTAGTTCATAAATGAACTCCAAATCCAAACTTCTTAGACTTTATCGATAACTGAACCTAATCAGTATCCAGCACCATGCCTCCCACAGTATCCTCTTGGACCACCTGTCCATAATACTGTCCCTCGTCGGAGGGAAAACTATAACTCTGACAATCACTCTGTCATCCATGTCATCTTGGAAGCCTGGAATGATAACCGTCTCCCGAAAGAGGCTGCCGTCATCAAATCCGTAGAACATACACTCATGTTCTAAAACTGCTCCCTTATGTTTCTTCAGGATTGGATTAATATAAACTTATTTCAATTAGTGCAAATACAACATCTGGTGTGGTACTTGACATCTCACGATTGACTCAATTGCCTAAGCAAGTGATCTGCCAATCATGCACATCCCTCTCCCCTTTAGTCTGTAAGACACCTTTAGAGAGGGTGACTCCATCACCTGCAGGTACACCACCATGCCAGGAGTCATCTATTCTAAAATACTATTAGAATACTGTCAAAGTATCCACATTGGGAAACTACCCAAATCTTGATCTAAAACTATAGATCTAGTAACCAGAATGTCTGATATTATATCCATATCCTTTGTGGAGAAACAACTGTGTGACGACCAAAGTACAACCGATTGTAGTATAGGAATTTTTACTTCCTACTCTGTGTATGTCATCCAAATACCGGGACATTACACCCTACTACCTTCTCAACAGATCCATCCCCTATTCTGATGAAGTCAAAGCCATGACTGTCTCATCAAAATTAGATGATCTAATCTCCGCTATATCTGCTCAAGCCTATAAATAGACATAAGCTACTTGCCCACTATGCTTCTGCTGCTCCCACTGATTACGACAACCCTCTGGCAGAATAATATCCACGTATACTTCTAAAGCTTATTTAGAATGACGTTATATATATCTTCCTGCTGGGTCTCATAGTCTAGAACAACAGTAGTGTCAAGTCTGGGTAAACAAGAACCTCCTTGTCACCGTCCTTGAGGCTACCGGAGTACCTCTCGGGTGTCTGAGGTTACCCACCATGTCTGCGGAGTGGCTATTGGAATGTCAAACCTGATTGAATATATATAGGTCCTATTAAATTTTCCGTACTCATTTGTGGTTCTGGAATCACTTCCAGTTCTACCATACTCCCATTACTGTTTTCTGAAAAAATCCATTTTACTAAAACTGTGGCGAGTTAAGAACAATATCACTATTGATCTTCCAGATGGTAGAAATGTCAACCCTCGTCAAAGCCAGGGTCAACCCACAAACAGCCATTACAGAAACGTGCCTTGAGTTATCCAGTGTCTGGTTTTAAGCATAAGTTGGACAACTCCCCGTATCTTAACATCGTTAAGATATGAACCATTCTATATCCAATATAGAAACAGAGGCACTAATTTAATTGGAACCAGATTCAAATCATGCAGCTGTCTCCAGTGCATAACAACTTAATGGAAAAAGGCTAATCAGCATTACTCAACTTAGGAATCCATCCAATTATGAATAACCTGAAAGAGAAACAAGTTTCTCAAAACCATTACTATCATCTAAATACCAATCACAAAAATCTACATCTTCGATCTATTTGAAGAATCATGATACTTGCGATACCTGGTTCTCTATTTTATTCTTATACCCACAACTTCTCAAAATTTAGACATTGTATTTCTACGAAACACTTGTCTAAAAATAGAGAAGTCACAAGTAAACAGAACATAGTACGAGGACCTATCCCTTTGTCCTGACGGACACTGGACAACATACAATACTCTGTATAAGTCCGCTGAGTTGAATAACTCAAAACCTGTGCAACGTAGGTTGAAAACAGTACCCAGGCGATTTCCTCAAATATCACCAATTACAACGAATTTCGATATAATGAGGATGATCACCTAATTCCTAATAACTTACTCCCACTCATCATCTGTAAAACTGTAACGTTTTGAAAATCGTTTCGGTGAAATTTCGAAAAAAACGGTAAAATAAGGGGGTTTTCTGTAAAAAGTCAAAATGCAAATATCTTTATTATAAAATTAAATATACATATTCTAGATATGTAATTGCTAGTATTTGGTGTTTATTGAGCCACTGCTTAAATTTCAAATTTTCTGAAAATTTTTCCGAAATTAATTATTTTAATATTATTTTAAGCCGGTAAGAAAATACATTAAATTAGCGATAAATACAAATTTAAATGGGCTAATTTTAATCTTTAAAATCATGTTAATTAAAATCTAGTTGTAATATAATTTTTTAGTATTTTATTTCAAGTTTTAATTGATTTATTTTATGGAAAACAAAAATATAGTTATTTTGAACTAAAACTTGCAAATATGGTATTGTGGGGGGTCTTTTTGCATAGAATTTTTTTGTAAAGTCTCTCACACTCACCCTCACTATCCTTGGCCGGCCCCACATTATTGTAGCAGCCCAAGAATTTTATTTCCCTCTTTTTGACCTTAAATCATGTGAGAAATGGGTTAAAATAAGGTTTTTATATATAGTAAAGTAGGTGGGGGTATTATGGTAATTTGGGAGGGGCTTTGACTTGGATTCTTTTCCACAACTCCCCCACACCTCTCCCCACTCCCTCCTCAGCCAAAATTCCTGCAATAAACAGCCCCCGAATTTCCCCTCTCATTTTTCTTCTAAACTCATCAAAATTCCATCAAAATTCCATTTAAACTTCACAATTTCAAGCCCATCCTTCATCCATTCTTCTTAACCTTTCTTGCATGGATTTTGGATGCTAGGAGGCCATATTTGGAGTCAAAATTTCTTGCTAGATCTCTAGATCTAGAGGTATAATTCTTACCCATTTAAATTCTTATGGTTAGATTTCTTTAAATGAGTTGTTTTAGTGTTAATATTGGTGCTATTTTTATGTAGGATCTTCAAGAGAATGGTTTGAGTTAAACTAGAGTTTTTAGCACACCATTATTAAGTTAATTATTCTATTTTGCTATCTAGTGTTTTATACAAACCAAATCTAAGAGTTTAACTTGCTTTTTGGGCTTCAAATTAGTGCTAATTTAGTGTTTCATGTATAGTTTGGGTTGGATTTTGTTAGTTATAAAATTCAAGAAAGGGTTTGAATGCAAGTTAGGATTTTGTGAAATTGGTGTATGGTTGTGTAATGTATTAGGCTCTTATGGCTTGTTAAAAAAAAGTTAGTAGCTAGTTGTTAATTGTTAGTTTAAAAATTATGATAATTACGCTAATTTGCTAACTAGCTATTTAAAATTGGTTAAATAATTGGGTTAAAAATGTAATTATGTTTTTATGACATCATTAACATTATTAGGAATGGTTTATATGACTTTGTTGTGATATTTAGTGAATATTGTGGATGCTAGGTTCGTTTATACATCGAGTTTTGTACTAAAACGGTGATTTGTGCTTGCTAGATTTTCGGAAAAATGACTTTTTAAGTGAAATTGGGGTTTTTGTGAATTTGAAGCTATTTTATATTATAATTAATGCTTGTAATTGTACAAATGAGTATGTTGGGAGTTTTCTCGATGGTTTGGCGTTTGTACGCCGACGTCGAGGGTTTTTGGGTCAATTTGCGAAAGCAGCCATAGGTTTTGACCTATATGGGATTCGTGCGTCGTTTTGATCATGAGTCGGATTTTAATGCGGTATGGTGCGTTATGATATGTAGGTACCCCATGTGGACTTCGAGACGACAAGCAAGCGCGTGGAGACGTCGGCACCGGCGAACGAGGACCAGGTGAGTAGATTTATATCTACGGGGAGAAGTCGGGTGGATGGCGTATTGCACCCCTGCAGTCCGTGGTGGTGTATACGGATGCGTATACACACCAACAATTTATTATATGTTATTTGGGATTAATAACGATGTTTAGGATGGATATTGGTGTGTTGGATTATTTTAGTGTTGCGAACCCTAGGGTAGTGTTGCACTACACATACACACCTACATACTTGCATACATTCCTATTTATATGTGCTCATGGGATTCTTTATAGTTATGTGATCACATGGGTATAGGACTATGTGTTCACATACGGATTTGAGGATGATACTTGGGATTGAGCTGAGTCGATGAGATTTGTTTTGTGGTTGTGATATCGGTGATATGGCAGGATTCGTATGTTAGTTATATGTATGCCCTAGAGGCCATTAATATACATAGGATGTATATTGTAGTGGATGCTGGGACATATATAGGGAGGACTTTCTTGCTCGACATGATAGTATGCTATCTGGTTGATCTTTACCTTAACGTGTACACTGATTGTCTCTCTGTTACATGTTGGTAAAGCCCTTAGGATGTGTACTTGACTACCTGGACTATGATGCGGATCATACTAGTGGGGACATGGTAGTCCATAAGTACATCCTTCAAAGTCCCTAGTCGTGGGTGTATCGAGACGGGGCATCGATATACCAGAGTAGACTAGCGTATACCTTCTCGACCCATACAGATGGGCGATGGATGATCCCATATCCATTGGTGTTTGACATCAGAGATGATATACGGGTGCTCAGTAGAGACTGGGTACACTGGACGGACTCGCCGAGAACTCCCAGATGGTATTATACCTTACGTCAGATGGCAGTTCTCTGGTGACACCGGTACAGAGTAGTCTGTTGACCCGAGATCGTCATAGAGTCTTGTGTGGTTCCCACTGTGCTTTGATTTCCACCTTACCACGTCCAAGAGGGCGTGCAAAACGGTGGTTTTTGGGTACAGTCCCGAGTCACATGGAGGCAATGAGCGATAGGAGGGGATTCGTCTCTCCCGGTATAGGGAGTTGATGTTGCGCTGTGTTCGATTGGCTATAACCGGAAATCCCTGGCCAGGGTTGCTGAGATTTACTGGTAAGTGTTACCAGTAGTTTCTCGAACTGTTATAGACCTCATATCGACACGACTTATCGAGCAATTGGGGTCTGACGTTTACCACCCCTAGGCGAGATATGCGACATATCAGACGATCAGACCGGACTGTACGGTAAGTGTTACTGGTTGGATTCACAGGAGGGTGAGTGGGCTTGCTCGTCGATCTTCTCATCGCTCAATACCCGGGTGGCCATTACGTTTAGCAGACCGCTTGCGGCTTGTGGGTGTTTGATATGATCATCACCTGCTGCCGGCTTATTGACGAGTCTTTAGAGTCCTACACAGAGGTTTCCTGGCTCAAGCGAAACGAAATAGGAGCGCATATGAGATATGTGCGGGACCGAGAATAATGCGTGTATGTGATACCGTATTCCATTCTCGCGATGAATGTATCGAATGGTTGTATGCGATATAACCTAGTTATCGAATCAAGGATTGATTCGATAAGCCGATACATTGAATATTAGTCGGTCATATGCGATATAACCGGATCGTTAAATCAAGTGTTGATTTAATGATTTAATGTATAATTATATATATGATATATTAATTTACATTAACTAGTATTGCTTCACTTTAAATGGATTTTCTCACTTGGATTGTGCACATTGTATATGTGATATACTTTTATACACAAGTTTGTATCATGTTTGATGATACATGCTCACTAGGGTTTGTGTAAAGATTAAACCATGGTTGTGTAATGGTTAGGGTTTTCATTTTCTTATTCATTTATTTATTTATTTCATTTATTTTATTTTGGAAAAGAAAATGGGAAAAATGGTGGCTTTCTTTGTTTGTATTTGAAGCTTCATGAAGCTTTGACTAAGTCACCATTTTGTCTCATGTTTAACCCTAACCATTCCACTTAACCCTAGTTTATTCTCTACACTTGACCATGGTTACATTATGATAAGTATTCATTTTATTTCCTTTTTGGAAAAATACTCATCATAATATTCATATTCTTCTTCTTCTTCTTCACTTGAAGAAAGCTTGCTTCAACAATGGCAACTTGAGCAAATGAGTGAGAAATCCAATTCTAAAGTGAACCTACTTCCTATTTCTTTATCCTCTACCTCTTGCCAAGTAGTAGAGTGTGTTTTCTTCACAAGTTTCATGACTTGGTGAAGTTGGAGCTTGATCTAGTGATGCCTCGACGTAGATCATCTTCGGCATCGTCGTCGATGACCTAGCCCGCTCTTTCTCCGATGAAGCCGATGCTAGAGTCATGGTTCGATTTGGACAGCGGAGAGGACTTCATCATGGAGTTATGGAGGTGGAGAAATGGATCTACAAAGGTTGTATTTCCGTTCTTTTAGTTTAGTTGTAAACTAGTTGCTTTGGTCGCCTAGATTTCTAGTTAACGATCCGTAGTCTAGGGTTTCTCGGCACCTTAAATTTTGAAATTGGCATGGTTGATTCCTTGTGAGACCTCTTGAGAGTGCCTAGGAACCCTACAGTGGTATCAGAGCCTAGCTAGAGCCTTAGGCGATGCGTAGACGAAGTTTGAAACCCGAACGAACCCGAAACCCTAAAATTTCATGCTCTCTGGTCTTTTTTCAAAAACTGGGATTTTTCCAGATTAAAATTTCCAAAAAAATTCAACAGGAAGATCTAAGAATTATGGTGCAAAACGGGCTCATGATGCGTCTAAACCGCCGCGGAAACGCGGCAGGTGCTGAGTTTTATGGGAATTTTTAATATTTATTCAAGAGTTGAATTTTCTGGGGTTGTTTTGGGGATTCGGTGTTTCGATCGGAGCATCAGACTTTGTCTATTTGGCTTTCCGGATAATTTTTGAATATGTTAAAAAGTTCGACCGGATATAGATACCCAACTTTTCCCCTGCCAAAAAAAAAAATTTCCATGTGTTGGATTTTTCCGTGGTTTAAAAACGTTCTAAGTAGTGCAAGTAACGCGATGGACCCTCTAGAAGACAACAAACCTTAACTCGATTATGTGACCGTCTTGAACTGCCCTTTGAACCTTCGGGTTTGGGGCAGTACGGCGTGCCACATGTGAGGCGTTGTCTTAACCCTTCTACGGCTGGACCGTTGGTACTGAGGCACGAACTGAATGTTTTTAGACTTATTTCATGTGTTGAGCTGTTTCGAGAAAACTTGGGTGTTCGATTGTTCGATCGAAAAGTTTAACATTTTCTATTTATCCGGAATGTGATACAATAATTGGAATTCACAAGTAATTATGAGATAACTGAATGAATGTTATAAACATAGCAGTTTAGTCTCACTTGATCGGTTGCCACGGAATTTTGATGTGATCAAAAGTCCGTCGCAGTCACGTAGCGTACGCGGATACTCGCCGGGTAAACTTAATAGACAGCCTCACCCCATAGCCCCGACCAAGTGACTGTAGGAGAACCTCGTCGCCGAAAGCATCCGTCCGGGTGCTCGTGGTAGCGGTGTTCCGCCTTGGTGCACTTCGTCGCCGGTATCGGGGGTGCAGCCGTCTACTGAAGTTTGCGACGAGCATTCGATCAGGATGTCGGGAATCTTGTTGAATTGCCCGACTTGATATTGAAAAGAGTTTTCGATAATGAGACTAAAATGCGGGGTTTATAATTGTTAGGCATGCGATGTCTAAGGAATTCATTTGATTAGGCATGCGATGTCTAAAGAGGTTGCGGATTCTAACTGTTGTAGTTTTACACTTTCTTTTCTGTGACCGTAAGTGTAGTATGTGATATCGCCGGTTTCGTTGCTATATGTCAACGACAATTGGGATGCGCATATTTACTTACGTTAATGACATGTGATGTTATGTGTTGCTGGATATGTTATATTGGATTGTCGTGTTTGAATAGCCGGAGGTTTTTATGTGAGATGAGTGTTTTTCATTTTCATTCATGTAAAAACTTGTATGTAATATTCTTTAATTGGGGCACTTCCAGGTTGCGGAAGATGTCACCGTTTGCATATTATTTACTTTTCCGCACTAGGATAGACCCAAGGAGGGGAGCACAAGTAACCGGGTTCTAGGGTCCAGTGGGAGACCAACTCGAGGAGTCGAGTCCGGGTCTCCTAACTCTAGAATTGGTAGGGTTGCTTGCCGCTCTCGTAGGGGTCTAGGGGTGTGGGTTTGGCTATTCATCGCGACCGTGGAATCCGTGTTTTATACTGGCTCGTATTGAAAACACGGGCGTCCTAGTATATCCAATATTTCATATGTTTCTTCTGCTGCGATATCTGTGATGTGATCCTGTGATGTTCTGTGATAGATACTGTATATAGTATATATGATATATTATATAGACGTTACTTATGTTTTACACCCGCGCTAGCCCTGCCCTGCTCTGCCGTTAGTTACCTAACCTAACGGTGCACAAGGGGACATCGAGGCGAATGCGGATGGCATAAGTGTACGTCGTATTTATCTGTGATGTTTAGGTACTTTAAATGATGGGACTTCATTAATGTGATTAATGAAATAAAAGAAACCTAAGATGTTGTAGAATCGAATTTCAAAATTAAAACAGGTAGATACAGTTCTTGCTTTGCACAGAGGTATATGTGATATATCCTGCACCTTATTCGATGAGGAAAGGACCGAGATCCCTTCACCGGGAGTGACTCCTTTAGCAATAACTGGCAGATGCTACACACTCGGTTTGTCTTTTGATTGCTTTTAAGAGTTTTTGCTTTGCACAATGATATATATGATGGTTTGTCTTTTGATTGCTTTTAAGAGTTTTTGCTTTGCACAGTGATATATATGATATATCCCGCACCTCATTCGACGAGGAAAGGACCGACGATCCCTTCACCGGGAGTGACTCCTTTAGCAAAACTAGAAAAGCCTCAAAAGCACTCCATTTCAAAATCATTTGATCCTACAACGATATCAAGTTCATTACGCAATAGGTTTTCAGAAAAACCTGTCGTAGCCCTCCGTCATTTCAGATAAGTACTGGTTAGTATTCGTGCTGCGTTTGTTGACCTCTGTCAAGGCGTAGTGTGCGGTAGCTGATTAGTGCTTATCTGTATAAGCATATGATGTGATTGATTTAGGGTAGTCGTGCGACCTTGTTGACCTCTGTCAAGGGTCGTGCGGGTGGGTTTACTTCAATCAGGAAATGACGGGTTGAACTTGACTAGCAGCCTATGGTTTGTTGACCTCTGTCAAGGTCATAGGACGCTTGGGGCAAAAATATTATCGGGAATTTCAAGTGTTGAAATTTGCAATGAGATTGCATACCTTTTATGAGATAGTTGGATCCCGATACCCGCTGCGAGTAAGAGTTACTCCTGGGAGAGTTTTACACATTACAATTAGCCGATCAAGTAGGTGTCTAGAAAGGTGTCAACGGGGTTACGCCTCTGGGAAAACGAGGTTTACATTAATTAGGTTCGTGCGAAAGCACGGGGACCTCCCTCAAAGTACCGACACTGGCCTGGCTGAAAGATTGGCGAACTTGTAGCGTGTAATTAATCCCGGCTAGTCTTTCCTTTTAGGGTTTGAAGGAAGATTTGATAAAAACAGTGGGAGCCATCCTGATTAGATAAAATAATAACCAATCTGATCTTGCAAGAGCATACGCTGAGTGTTTTCTTCTCTCTCTCTCCAGGTAGCGACCATATCACGCCTTAATCAAGATAATAATACGGAATATTGACCGAACCCGCTTGTTATACTGAGCTGGGGAACGTTGGTCCCGCTCCAACTTATAATTGTTATAAGACAGAGCAGGAAATTGGGGATTACCAGAATTCCCGTACCGCCCAAACGAAAAGAGTGCATGCTGATGCATCATCTTCGGGTGTGTTCATTACAGAGAACTGTTTCTCAGTATCCTTTACGTCCTGGATATGTGATACCAGATCAGGATCCCAGATATGTAATCTGTTACATAGGGCTACAGAAAGGTAGAGGACTGAGAACGGGTGATAAGTTTCATGAGGCAGAAAACGGGGCAAGAGTTGCAGCCAAGTCTGTTGGTCACTGTCACCCTGTATTACCAATACATTGATTCTGAACGAATGTTATTAGATACCGAACCTGATATACAAAATTATATCAATCTCTTTATTAGTAAAGAAATGATAAAATTTTGTATAGTTGGATAATGTTTTGAACATTTCCTATATCAAAAGTTGATCGGTTCAGGCACGTTATCTAAATGCATTGATGTTCTAAATCAAACTACAGTTCTTAATATACAGAACACACATAAGAGGAAGAGTTCAGAAATGAACGAATTCTTCTTGAGGTATTGTAGACTAGGTCATATCAATGCGACCCGATTAGATAAAGTTACATGTAGATGCATATTTAAATCAGTTTGAATTTACATCTTGTGAAACTTGCCAGTCATGTCACAAAGATATAATGACACCAGCTCTGTTTATTGAAAACAGAGAAAGAGTTAGTGAACTCTTGGGATGATACATGTTGATGTATATAGGTCCCTTGTCTATGCATGCCAAGACTGGTTCTTTGTATTTCATTACATTCTCTGATAATCTCTCAAGATTTAGACATATGTTCCTGTTGAAACATAAGTCCGAACCTTTTGAGATATTCACAGAATATAAGTTAGAAATAGAGAACCAATACGGGTATAAGTATTATGTCCTTTGATGAGATCGAGGAGGAGAATACTTGAGCACGGAAATCCTGGATTATTCTAAAGGAGAATGAGATTCTCTCTCAGCATTACTCCTCCGTATACACCATAGCACGATGGTATATCGGAGCGGAGCAATCACACCCTATATGATAAGGTGTGCTCTATGATGAGTACTACTGAGTTACCTATTTCCTTTTGGGAGTTATGCACTTGAGAAGCTGCATACCAATTGAATTGGGTTCCAATCAAATCTATTGCCTACCGCTTCATATGTGATATGGAAAGGGAAGAGCCCATATCTTAAGTTGGTTAAGATTTGGGGTTGTCCGGGCTATGTCTAAAAGCATAATCCGGACAAGCTCGAGGCAAGGTTTGTTATGTACAACTAGAAAGGTTCCAGCTATACAAACAACAGCTAATGATTTGGTAGAACCAAAGGATTCAATAGTTACCAACGAACCTCAGCCTCTCTGCCGATCTAGTAGGGTTTTCTCACCCACCTGAGAGATACTTCTGTTTCTCTATGACAGTGGGAGCGAGGATTGCATCATGAGATGATGACCCAACTAGTTTTGAGCAGGCCATCGAGAGTAGGGACTCTGTAAGAATGGCTGGATGCTTAGCGATCTGAGATGGAATCCATGTACACCAACAAAGTATGGACTTTGGTTGCTATATCTGAAAGGTTAAATCCCCATCAGGAGCAAGTATATCTTGAGAAGATTACTTGGTGTTGATGGAAAAGTTGAGACTTTCAAAGCTAGACTTGTTAAAGCTTTTCGTCATCGACCAGGCGTGGATAATGATGAAACCTTTTCAAGTGGCTATGCTTAAGTCCATCCAGATCCTACTTGCCACGGCTACATACCATGACTACGATATCTGGCGGTTGGGTGCCATGACTGCTTTTCTAGATGGTGTTTTAGAAAAGTGCGTCTATAAGTACACAGCCAGAGGGCTTCGTAGACAGTGGGAGCAGCGGAAACGTGATGCAAGATGTTTTATGTGATAAAGCAGGCATCGCGGAGTTGGAACATCTGTTTTGATGGATTAGTCAAAGAGTTTGACATCATCAAAATGGTAGATGAACCTTGTATAAACAAAAAGGTAGTAGGGAGTATGGTGGCGATCCTCGTAGAGTACGTGGATGACATACTCTTGATAAGAAAGAAGTTTCCTATGCTACGCTCGGTCAGTCTCCGCTTATCACAATGATTCTCCACATAGGATCAAAGTGATACCTCCTAAATCCTGGGTTTTTGGATCTATGAGATAGATCTAAATGGATGTTAGGATTCTCACTAGTGTAGTGAGACGGTATCAACCGATCCTGGGGAGAATCACTGGAAGGGTTCCAGGGTGATAAAGACGACTGAATGTCAGTCACAGGCATTGTCTTTACCCTCAGTATAGGGGCGGTATGTTGGAAGGGTTCCAAACTAGATACCGTGGCATACTAAGACGATTAAGGCTGGATACATCGCTACTTAAGATGCTACCAAAGAGGCAGTCTGGGTGTATATTGGTTCATGAGATGAACTTTGTTCCTCCCATTGTGTGACAATGGAGTTATGGCTTATGCCAAGGAACGCCGGTCCCATCAGTGATCCAGACATATTCTAAGGCAGTATCACCTGATCATGGAGATGGTTGATCTCTAAGGGATCGAGGTTAGGAGAGTAGACTCAGAGGACAACACGGCGGATCCACTCACAAAGGCCTTTTCCCAGAGAGAGACTTTTTATGGGATGGTTGAGTATGAGATACTACAACCACTGCTATCAGATGGCCCTAGTGCAAGTGGGAGATTGTTAGTTATATGTATGCCCTAGAGGCCATTACTATACATAGGATGTATATTGTAGTGGATGCTGGGACATATATAGGGAGGACTTTCTTGCTCGACATGATAGTATGCTATCTGGTTGATCTTTACCTTAACGTGTACACTGATTGTCTCTCTGTTACATGTTGGTAAAGCCCTTAGGATCTGTACTTGACTACCTGGACTATGATGCGGATCATACTAGTGGGGACATGGTAGTCCATAAGTACATCCTTCAAAGTCCCTAGTCGTGGGTGTATCGAGACGGGGCATCGATATACCAGAGTAGACTAGCGTATACCTTCTCGACCCATACAGATGGGCGATGGATGATCCCATATCCATTGGTGTTTGACATCAGAGATGATATACGGGTGCTCAGTAGAGACTGGGTACACTGGACGGACTCGCCGAGAACTCCCAGATGGTATTATACCTTACGTCAGATGGCAGTTCTCTGGTGACACTGGTACAGAGTAGTCTGTTGACCCGAGATCGTCATAGAGTCTTGTGTGGTTCCCACTGTGCTTTGATTTCCACCTTACCACGTCCAAGAGGGCATGCAAAACGGTGGTTTTTAGGTACAGTCCCGAGTCACATGGAGGCAATGAGCGATAGGAGGGGATTCGTCTCTCCCGGTATAGGGAGTTGATGTTGCGCTGTGTTCGATTGGCTATAACCGGAAATCCCTGGCCAGGGTTGCTGAGATTTACTGGTAAGTGTTACCAATAGTTTCTTGAACTGTTATAGACCTCATATCGACACGACTTATCGAGCTATTGGGGTCTGACGTTTTCCACCCCTAGGCGAGATATGCGACATATCAGACGATCAGACCGGACTGTACGGTAAGTGTTACTAGTTGGATTCACAGGAGGGTGAGTGGGCTTGCTCGTCGATCTTCTCATCGCTCAATACCCGGGTGGCCGTTACGTTTAGCAGACCGCTTGCGGCTTGTGGGTGTTTGATATGATCATTACCTGCTGCCGGCGTATTGACGAGTCTTTAGAGTCCTACACAGAGGTTTCCTGGCTCAAGCGAAACGAAATAGGAGCGCATATGATATATGTGCGGGACCGAGAATAATGCGTGTATGTGATACCGTATTCCATTCTCACGATGAATGTATCGAATGGTTGTATGCGATATAACCTAGTTATCGAATCAAGTATTGATTCGATAAGCCGATACATTGAATATTAGTTGGTCATATGCGATATAACCGGATCGTTAAATCAAGTGTTGATTTAATGATTTAATGTATAATTATATATATGATATATTAATTTACATTAACTGGTATTGGTTCACTTTAAATGGATTTTCTCACTTGGATTGTGCACATTGTATATGTGATATACTTTTGTACACAAGTTTGTATCATGTTTGATGATACATGCTCACTAGGGTTTGTGTAAAGATTAAACCATGGTTGTGTAATGGTTAGGGTTTTCATTTTCTTATTCATTTATTTATTTATTTCATTTATTTTATTTCGGAAAAGAAAATAGGAAAAATGGTGGCTTTCTTTGTTTGTATTTGAAGCTTCATGAAGCTTTGACTAAGTCACCATTTTGTCTCATGCTTAACCCTAACCATTCCACTTAACCCTAGTCTATTCTCTACACTTGACCATGGTTACATTATGATAAGTATTCATTTTATTTCATTTTTGGAAAAATACTCATCATAATATTCATCTTCTCCTTCTTCTTCTTCACTTGAAGAAAGCTTGCTTCAACAATGGCAACTTGAGCAAATGAGTGAGAAATCCAATTCTAAAGTGAACCCACTTCCTATTTCTTCATCCTCTACCTCTTGCCAAGTAGTAGAGTGTGTTTTCTTCACAAGTTTCATGACTTGGTGAAGTTGGAGCTTGATCTAGTGATGCCTCGACGTAGATCATCTTCGGCATCGTCGTCGATGACCTAGCCCGCTCTTTCTCCGATGAAGCCGATGCTAAAGTCATGGTTCGATTTGGACAGCGGAGAGGACTTCATCATGGAGCTATGGAGGTGGAGAAACGGATCTACAAAGGTTGTATTTCCGTTCTTTTAGTTTAGTTGTAAACTAGTTGCTTTGGTCGCCTAGATTTCTAGTTAACGATCCGTAGTCTAGGGTTTCTCGGCACCGTAAATTTTGAAATTGGCATGGTTGATGCCTTGTGAGACCTCTTGAGAGTGCCTAGGAACCCTACATCGTACTTAAGATACGCCCTGGTGTTATAGCGGATCTTGGGGCAGCGATACGGGTGAATAGTGTTATAAATAAAATGGTCAACATGTGATCGTGATATGAGGCATGATATGCTAGGATATTGATATTAGGACGTATCGGGCGATGTATACCCTTGATGATGCTATGTGCTGACGGTATCGGTTTGTACGAGATTGTCGATCTGTAGTCAGATCATGAGTATATTGAGGATAATAGTATTGTACTAGACATAGGTCAGTACCCTAGACTATGATCTTGAATAAAGAGGATACCAGAGGAATAGTGTGAGGAATATGATATTGACCCGTACCCAGATTTGGGGATGCCGTACGACGGATTTACGTACGAGCTATATCTTGATGATTGATCCGCACTCTTGACTTGGGATGGCTGATTGTAGATATGGTATCGGATATGATATTATTGAGGCGGGATCACCGACTAATATATATACAGGTATGTATATGGATCGACTCAGATGTTAGGCGGTTTCCTTACCTGTAGTCCATCTTGTTAGCTTAGCCCTTTAGTTTAGTTTAATTGTTAGATTAGATTCGATTCTTACCTATTTCAAAAACTAACGAATCGTGGGTATTTTAAAAGACAGCCCAAGGGGTCCTACGGATATTTCAAAAGACGTATCTTTTCATAAAAACACCGTAGCCCCTATTTTCAAAACCCCATGATTCGTGTTATTTCAAAAGGCACCATTTGTAGGACTTATATTAGATTAATGCAGGTTAGTTACAGTTGCGTCTAGTATTCAGCTCCCGCTTATTATTGTGGTTCGCTTCGCATCGCATACTTATGTTATAATTTCTTATTGCAATGTTGATATCATATTGTTAGTACACCAGCACCATTACCGATGATGCGTTTGTACCACGTACACTTACTTGCCGGCTCACACACATCTTTATCGGTAATTGCCATGTCACGTACACCTTAGAAAATATTATTGCTTGACTTAGCTTGTTAGTTAGTAATTTGGCATGATATTAGTGTGCCTGCCTTATATGCCAGCTTAACATTGTAGTTATTACTTGTCACTTCATGCATACTATTATTCATTGTTATGCCTATATTCATGGTTTTTACATGCTATTGATGATTTGGATTCGGATTTCCATGAAATTTTCTGGATTTGGGGGGAAAACCGCAAAACTTATATAAACTGATTTCTCTCTTTTTAAATAAAAAGTGCGGTTTTTCCCATGATGTATGAGTCGTCCACCATGAGTTTGCTGATGGATTTCGAGACCCGATTCGAGGAGACGGATGAACCGTTTCGGGTACATGGTGGACCCGGTAAGGTACCCCGGGGCAAGAAGCGCGTGATGATGACGATGTGAGCCTGGCAGGGGAGCACTACCTACCGGTGATTTTACCCGACGCGTCGGATATCCGGAGGATACCGTCGTGGTCTTGAGATGGATGGTAGGGGCCGGTCTGGACTGACGGCGCCCTAGATATTGTGATTGAGACATTGAGATTTCGAGATATTGAGGTACAGAAACTGTGATACAGAGATATCGAGATATTGGGATTACGTTTTGTGCCGATGCTAGGCACTGTTTTATGCTGATTTCATTATGATACCTCATTTTAAAAATACAAAGGAAATCTCACTAAATTATGAAAACGGTTCTTCATTTATATGTATTCTGTTTTCATGCATTCATACCTCATTCATATGATATATTGCTACTTGAGGCACTGACACGGGCACATGAACACTCGGGTTAGATATTTACCCTAGCCTTGTTATAGGCTACGTGTTATTCTTATATTTGAGAATATATTATGATCATTGACCTAGGTTGCGTTATTTATGCGATTTCTGTGCGTAGATATTTTTCTATTCACGAGTTGGCAACTCACCCCCGTTGTGCCCCAGTTTCTTGCAGGTTTGCCGTACAGGTTTCTTTACGGCTTGCGGGCATAGTTTCCTTCGGGTGATTTGCTAGTAGGTGGGTTTACTTGTATCGTACCCCCATTTTATATCTTGTATATTATTATTCTGTTGTATCTAGAAGTTCCATCAACCAAACATGTATTTATTTGAGATAGAGACCAGTGATGTTTATTCTTTTGACCTTAGAGTCGCGCGTTGTATTTCTGTGGTTTTCTTGTGGTTTTTGAGTTTCCTTTTGAATTTTGATCCTCGCCCTTGGCGTTGTATATTATATTGCTTGTGTGGTTGTGGCCGTCGATTGACGAAGAGCTAGCTCCCGCTTGGGGATGCCTTTTTATTGATTTCGTATACTATTCATGTTGTATCCCATTTGGAGGCCAGTATTTACAAAGGAGACTCTGCCGAAATTTTCGGGAAATTTTTGATGTTTTTAAAACCGCCTAATTCGGTTTATGCTATTGAAACTACTTGCTTTAAGTTGGTTTTTCCTGCACTCTACATCTTTCTTGGTTTGGATTTCTGGGTTTTCGGTTTACTTAGATTACGTACGCCTCGAGACGTTCGTAGTTAAGTGTCGGTCATGTTCCGTACTTTCGGGTCATGACAAAGTTGGTATCAGAGCGTTAGGTTTTACCTTCGGAGCGTAGGATAACCCTTGGTTGATGGAATAGGTGACTAAAGTAGGGTGACGTACCATGGGTATGTTCCGCGGCATATTTACGATACGCTACTCCACTTAAGAAGCCTTAGGATATACATTTCTTTGCTCAGTATTATATTCATTCCGATACAGCCTCATCAGTACCAGTTATGGTTTTGCTGCCACGATTACGGGCAGGGAGAGCTACGGCTAAAGTTGCGGTCAGCACGAGCTCGTCACGAACGAGGACTGACCAGGGCGAAATTCCGGCGACACTCGATTGCGGAGATGTGTCTTTTTACTGTGTTTCCGCGCCACGAGCGTTTGGCGGATCGCCTTTATGAGATTTCTCGGATGTGCCAATCAGTATCAGAGGATTGGGCCACTGACAGAGGCCAGCCAGATTTTGATGACCGTTGGTGTGTTGCTTATTCATGATGGTCGAGGCACTGTTCAGCGTGCAGACGAGCGAGCCAGTTATTGCTGCGAACGACGAGATATTGCCCCAGATGCTGGCGTTAGTGCAGAACGAGTTGTACTAAGAGATGATAGAAGGTCGCTAGTCATCGAGGATGAATGACTAGGACATGTGGATCGTTCGCCTACCCCGATGCGAGGTCATCAAATAGATTGATTCCAGCTAGAGACGACTTCACGCGGAGACGTTGGGGGTCGACAGAGACGATCGAATGTCAGAAACCTATTATTCCAAGTTTAAAGTAGTCGAAAAGACATGCAGGCAATTCTATGTCCCTCTAGAAGAATGAAACCCTAACTCGACTTAATGACCGTGTGAAAGACTTTGAACCTTCGAGTTTGCGGCAGTTCTACGGCGCCATTAGTGAGGCTTGGGTTTGCCCTTCTATGGCTGGACCACCGATGCTGTGGTATGTACTCGATACTATTAAACTGTGCCCAAGATGTTGAGCTCTTGGGGGATTATGAGATTTTGACGACTCGATCGGATGGCTCGACTTAATTCGGATGCTAGGTGGTGAGATGCATTTCTTGGGAGACTCCAGATACGAGGATAGCCGTTGGAGCTCAGTCCATGCAGCCGCGACGAGACGAGTCCAAAGAAGACGACATTAGAGGAAATTGAAGTAAGAGATTCGTACCAGATCTAGATGAGATGACGTTCCACTTCGCCGACATCAGAGATACGATGCGCATGCTGAGGCATGGTACTTGGATTTACCTTCCAGAAGGAGTCGTGATGAGTATGCAGCCGTTCTGGAACGAGAACAGATCTAGTAAGGAACGATGACTTTCGGACAGTTCGGCAGAGGCGAGATTTGGGAGAGACCTCGACAGGACCTTTCTGGGACAAATTACGAGAAGACTTGACCCAGGAGTGGTCGTGTTACGCACACCAGCAGGCCAGAGTTCATGATCATCGACGAGACGTCCCACTAGTGACCGCGACAGTTGGTCCGAGATTCTTAGAGGATGCACTTGAGCGGTGCTATTCCGCCATTATTGATTTCGATGTTTTGGATGATTGATTCGCATGATTTGATTTTGATGATTGAGGATTTACGATCTTTGCACAGTGTTGCACTTGATATCGTTTTCGTGCTTGGTTTCACATGTTTGCGATTTTACGGTTTTAGACATTTGAGTTGATTTTGTGCGTATATACGCACACGATTTGGTTTTTGCACGCGGTATAGTTCATATATGCTTGCAGTGCAGTGTTACGTATGTTGTGCATTTAGATGCCCTGGACTTTGATTTCGATGGTGATGTTCGATATTTGTTTTGTGCACCTTGTGCACCTGATATGATTTTGCGCATATTCGGCACTTGATATTGGATTTCATGATTTCGTGCACGATGGATGCACCTGATTTGGATTTTCGCGCATGTTGGGCGCATGTTTTGAAGTGTGATTTTGGTGCACACCAGATGCACTAAATCGAGATTTTTCGTGCATGTCAGATGCACCTGATTTTGCTGTCAAGCACACATGTTGCCTATGACAGATGTTTCGTGCACACCCGATGCACTTAGATGTTGTTTCTGTGCATATGTATGGCACATATTTGGATTTTGATTTCCGTGCGCACAAGACGCACGTAGTATTCATACGCGTATTTTGGGGATTGATTTTTCTTATAGAGCAGTACGTTTTTATGATATTGCTATGTGTTTTCGTACTGAGCAGGACTAGTCAGAGGACAGTACCTGAATATATTTTACATGTATAATTTCGAGTTATATCATATTGGTTTTGCTTTGGATTTGGTATTGATGTCTTCCCCATGACTCCTATGATTGCGGGATGCTTGACGGAGTTCTGATTTGAGTTATATGCTCATTTTTCATGCGCATGCGTTGCGCTACGATTTGTTTTATGTATTTATGATTTCGGAGCCCCGGCGATTTGATTGTTTTGGCTGAAATATTTTAGTATTTGGGGGAAGTTTTAATTTAAATTCGGGGACCGAATTTCTTTAAGGGGGGAAGATTGTAACGTTTTGAAAATCGTTTCGGTGAAATTTCGAAAAAACGGTAAAATAAGGGGGTTTTCTGTAAAAAGTCAAAATGCAAATATCTTTATTATAAAATTAAATATACATATTTTAGCTATGTAATTGCTAGTATTTGGTGTTTATTGAGCCACTGCTGAAATTTCAAATTTTCTGAAAATTTTTCCGAAATTAATTATTTTAATATTATTTTAAGCCGGTAAGAAAATACATTAAATTAGCGATAAATACAAATTTAAATGGGCTAATTTTAATCTTTAAAATCATGTTAATTAAAATATAGTTGTAATATAATTTTTTAGTATTTTATTTCAAGTTTTAATTGATTTATTTTATGGAAAACAAAAATATAGTTATTTTGAACTAAAACTTGCAAATATGGTATTGTGGGGGGTCTTTTTGCATAGAATTTTTTTGTAAAGTCTCTCACACTCACCCTCACTCCCCTTGGCCTGCCCCACACTATTGTAGCAGCCCAAGAATTTTATTTCCCTCTTTTTGACCTTAAATCATGTGAGAAATGGGTTAAAATAAGGTTTTTATATATAGTAAAGTAGGTGGGGGTATTATGGTAATTTGGGAGGGGCTTTGACTTGGATTCTTTTCCACAACTCCCCCACACCTCTCCCCACTCCCTCCTCAGCCGAAATTCCTGCAATAAACAGCCCCCAAATTTCCCCTCTCATTTTTCTTCTAAACTCATCAAAATTCCATTTAAACTTCACAATTTCAAGCTCATCCTTCATCCATTCTTCCTAACCTTTCTTGCATGGATTTTGGATGCTAGGAGGCCATCTTTGGAGTCAAAATTTCTTGCCAGATCTCTAGATCTAGAGGTATAATTCTTACCCATTTAAATTCTTATGGTTAGATTTCTTTAAAAGAGTTGTTTTAGTGTTAATATTGGTGCTATTTTTATCTAGGATCTTCAAGAGAATGGTTTGAGTTAAACTAGGGTTTTTAGCGCACCATTATTAAGTTAATTATTCTATTTTGATATCTAGTGTTTTATACAAACCAAATCTAAGAGTTTAACTTGCTTTTTGGGCTTCAAATTAGTGCTAATTTAGTGTTTCATGTATAGTTTGGGTTGGATTTTGTTAGTTATAAAATTCAAGAAAGGGTTTGAATGCAAGTTAGGATTTTGTGAAATTGGTGTATGGTTGTGTAATGTATTAGGCTCTTATGGCTTGTTAAAACAAAGTTAGTAGCTAGTTGTTAATTGTTAGTTTAAAAATTATGATAATTACGCTAATTTGCTAACTAGCTATTTAAAATTGGTTAAATAATTGGGTTAAAAATGTAATTATGTTTTTATGACATCATTAACATTATTAGGAATGGTTTATATGACTTTGTTATGATATTTAGTGAATATTGTGGATGCTAGGTTCGTTTATACATCGAGTTTTGTACTAAAACGGTGATTTGTGCTTGCTAGATTTTCGGGAAAATGACTTTTTAAGTGAAATTGGGGTTTTTGTGAATTTGAAGCTATTTTATATTATAATTAGTACTTGTAATTGTACAAATGAGTGTGTTGGGAGTTTTCTCGATGGTTTGGCGTTTGTACGCCGACGTCGAGGGTTTTTGGGTCGATTTGCGAAAGCAACCATAGGTTTTGACCTATGTGGGATTCGTGCGTCGTTTTGGTCATGAGTCGGATTTTAATGCGGTATGGTGCGTTATGATATGTAGGTACCCCATGTGGACTTCGAGACGACAAGCAAGCGCGTGGCGACGTCGGCACCGGCGAACGAGGACCAGGTGAGTAGATTTATATCTACGGGGAGAAATCGGGTGGATGGCGTATAGCACCCCTGCAGTCCGTGGTGGTGTATACGGATGCGTATACACTCCAACAATTTATTATATGTTATTTGGGATTAATAACGATGTTTAGGATGGATATTGGTGTGTTGGATTATTTTAGTGTTGCGAACCCTAGGGTAGTGTTGCACTACCCATACACACCTACATACTTGCATACATTCCTATAAAAAAGCCATAACTACGGGCCCTTTTATTGTCTCCAACGCTAGAGTTATAGGCCCGCACGACGAAGCCTAGACTATGATCTTGAATAAAGAGGATACCAGAGGAATGGTGTGAGGAATATGATATTGACCCGTACCCAGATTTGGGGATGCCGTACGACGGATTTACGTACGAGCTATATCTTGACGATTGATCCGCACTCTTGACTTGGGATGGCTGATTGTAGATATGGTATCGGATATGATATTATTGAGGCGGGATCACCGACTAATATATATACAGGTATGTATATGGATCGACTCAGATGTTAGGCGGTTTCCTTACCTGTAGTCCATCTTGTTAGCTTAGCCCTTTAGTTTAGTTTAGTTGTTAGATTAGATTTGATTCTTACTTATTTCAAAAACTAATGAATCGTGGGTATTTTAAAAGACAGCCCAAGGGATCCTACGGATATTTCAAAAGACGTATCTTTTCATAAAAACACCGTAGCCCCTATTTTCAAAACCCCATGATTCGTGTTATTTCAAAAGGCACCATTTGTAGGACTTATATTAGATTAATGCAGGTTAGTTACAGTTGCGTCTAGTATTCAGCTCCCGCTTATTATTGTGGTTCGCTTCGCATCGCATACTTATGTTATAATTTCTTATTGCAATGTTGATATCATATTGTTAGGACACCAGCACCATTACCGATGATGCGTATGTACCACGTACACTTACTTGCCGGCTCACACACATCTTCATCGGTAATTGCCATGTCACGTACACCTTAGAAAATATTATTGCTTGACTTAGCTTGTTAGTTAGTAATTTGACATGATATTAGTATGCCTGCCTTATATGCCAGCTTAACATTGTAGTTATTACTTGTCACTTCATGCATACTGTTATTCATTGTTATGCCTATATTCATGGTTTTTACATGCTATTGATGATTTGGATTCGGATTTCCATGAAATTTTCTGGATTTGGGGGGAAAACCGCAAAACTTATATAAACCGATTTCTCTCTTTTTAAATAAAAAGTGCGGTTTTTCCCATGATGTATGAGTCGTCCACCATGAGTTTGCTGATGGATTTCGAGACCCGATTCGAGGAGACGGATGAACCGTTTCGGGTACATGGTGGACCCGGTAAGGTACCCCGGGGCAAGAAGCGCGTGATGATGACGATGTGAGCCTGGCAGGGGAGCACTACCTACCGGTGATTTTACCCGACGCGTCGGATATCCGGAGGATACCGTCGTGGTCTTGAGATGGATGGTAGGGGCCGGTCTGGACTGACGGCGCCCTAGATATTGTGATTGAGACATTGAGATTTCGAGATATTGAGGTACAGAGACTGTGATACAGAGATATCGAGATATTGGGATTACGTTTTGTGCCGATGCTAGGCACTGTTTTATGCTGATTTCATTATGATACCTCATTTTAAAAATACAAAGGAAATCTCACTAAATTATGAAAACGGTTCTTCATTTACATGTATTCTGTTTTCATGCATTCATACCTCATTCATATGATATATTGCTACTTGAGGCACTGACACAGGCACATGAGATTACACTCGGGTTAGATATTTACCCTAACCTTGTTATAGGCTACGTGTTATTCTTATATTTGAGGATATATTATGATCATTGACCTAGGTTGCGTTATTTATGCGATTTCTGTGTGTAGATATTTTTCTATTCACGAGTTGGCAACTCACCCCCGTTGTGCCC
The DNA here is from genome assembly GCA_030015575.1 of Agapanthus africanus. Classification (NCBI taxonomy): domain Eukaryota; kingdom Viridiplantae; phylum Streptophyta; class Magnoliopsida; order Asparagales; family Amaryllidaceae; genus Agapanthus; species Agapanthus africanus. The sequence goes on along the minus strand of JASDDO010000019.1, from coordinate 531,156,267 downwards.
CAGTTTCTTACAGGTTTGCCGTACAGGTTTCTTTACGGCTTGCGGGCATAGTTTCCTTCGGGTGATTTGCTAGTAGGTGGGTTTACTTGTATCGTACCCCCATTTTATATCTTGTATATTATTATTCTGTTGTATCTAGAAGTTCCATCAACCAAACATGTATTTATTTGAGATAGAGACCAGTGATGTTTATTCTTTCGACCTTAGAGTCCCACGTTGTATTTCTGTGGTTTTCTTATGGTTTTTGAGTTTCCTTTTGAATTTTGATCCTCGCCCTTGGCGTTGTATATTATATTGCTTGTGTGGTTGTGACCGTCGATTGACGAAGAGCTAGCTCCCGCTTGGGGATGCCTTTTTATTGATTTCGTATACTATTCATGTTGTATCCCATTTGGGGGCCAGTATTTACAAAGGAGACTCTGCCGAAATTTTCGGGAAATTTTTGATGTTTATAAAACCGCCTAATTCGGTTTATGCTATTGAAACTACTTGCTTTAAGTTGGTTTATTCTGCACTCTACATCTTTCTTGGTTTGGATTTCTGGGTTTTCGGTTTACTTAGATTACGTACGTCTCGAGACGTACGTAGTTAAGTGCCGGTCATGTTCCGTACTTTCGGGTCGTGACAAAAACCATGCAGATATGAGAATGAAACCTGGTAAATACATACTCTGGAGTAAGTATCTAATCGGGAAATCAGTTTTCCTTTAACAATGTACAGTTAAACTGAAACATGAAAATGTTTCGTAGGGATACCCTGGTATTCCTAGTAATGCCTCTTCCATAATCCAATTCATGACTTTAACCGTATATCTCTTTGCCATCTTCCAAATCCCTTTATTTGTCTTTATTCATTACCTTCTGTACACCCCTTAGACTATGTGGTTTTCTTCCTTCCCTTCTGTTCGGCACCAGCCTATGGTTTGGAAGAAGACTATCCAGTAAGCATAATAGGTGTACTCTCCTAAATCTAGGAGTACTCGCAACTTGAGAGAAGGTGATGATAAAAAACAACTGAATAATTCCTTATTCTATTAAAGGTGAAATAAGAGTGGCGATGAAGTACGCGGTTTGGTCGTGAATGATAACAGTCGCAATTTACTTTGCCCTCTTTCTAATCCCATTATTTTTGTCTTTACATATTACCTTCTGCACACCCTACTTAGGCTAATTGGTTTTCTTCATTCCCTACCTTTCGGCACCTGCCTATGGTTTGGAATAAGACTATCCAATAAGCGTAATAGGTGTACTCTCTTAAACCAAGGAGCTCTCGCAACCTGAGAGAAGGTGATAATAAAAGATAACTGAATAAACCAATTCTATTTCTCCTGAACCTGGATCCATCCTCGAAGAAGTCCCTCCGAGTTCGTATATAACCATACGATGGATCTATCCAATGGAAGTGGATGTCCGTAGTAATACGGGGTGTTCTGAGAAATTCAAAGGGTAAAAGAAGGAGTGGCAATGACTTATGCAACTCGGACAATCCAAAAGCCAGTATTTTAAGAAGGTTCGGTCAACTTAGTCACTGAGTCATTTTCTAGGGTTGGTCAAATGTCGCTGCCAAAGAGAGAGAGAGAAAAAAACATTCTGCGTGCACTCTAACCTAGATCAGAATGGCTATCAATTTATCTAATCAGGTAACCTCCCACTGTAATCTCAAATTCTCCTCCAAACCTGAAAGAAGAATTAGTCGGGATCACCCGAAGAGTAAACCAACTCATCAGTGAGAATCGGGATCCAACTATCATCGCATGATAACTTGATGGAAGCCACTCAAGTTATCACACTCCAGAAGGTATGCGCATGTCTGGCAAGTTTCTTGTATGTTTGAAACTCCCGATGTAATTTTTTTTGCCCCATGCTCTTATGACCTTAGCGTTAGGTCAAAATATCATAAGTCACATGTCAAGTTCTATCCGTCATTATCCAGGTTAATTTGAACCCACCCGCACATGCCCTTGATGAAGGGCCAAGTATGACAGAACGACTGTCCCAAATCAACGCATCTATCTATGCAACAAATGAATACCCAGCAGCTACCAATCACTATGCCTTGGCGTTAGGTCAAAATACATAGCTTGAATACTACTGACCATCCATAAGAAATGACGGAGGGCTACGGCTGGTTTTTGGCAAAAAACCTTTAACGTAATGAACTTGATCTCGTTGAAGGAACCTGATAGCTTTTTATAAAAATATAGTGACGAAAAACCTTTTGCTAAAAAGGTCACTCCCGGTGAAGGGATCTCGGCTCTTTCCTCGTGGAATGAGGTGCAGGATATTCTAACTGAATACCGCGATGCAAAGCAACTTGTAATCGACTATATTAAAGTTACAACCCTGACGTAAACTTCTGCCCAAGGGGTTTTTCCCGGTGAACGGATATCAGCCCTTGCCTCGTCGAATGAGGTGCAGGATATTCTAACTGAATATCATTATGCAAAACAAAAGGAAATATCTTTGTAATAATATCTTTTTAAAATTTGTTCCAACAACATCAAATATAGGTTTGTTTTATCTTGCATTGATAAGGATCAATGCAGTCCCATCAATCAATCACACCAGAAAAGAACGAAAATATAATGTACGTATATGCCATCCGCATTCGCCATTGGGTCCCATCATCACCCATTAGGTTACTTAACTAACGACAGAGCGGGGGCTGGACTAGCGCGGGTGCAAAACATATACAACATCTAATAGTATATATACCAATATACAATAATCGCCCCAGACGTGATAATATGCAACATTACAGAAAAGTAATAAGCATCACAGAACAATACAGATAATCTGGGATCCCCGGGTTTCACAGAGCCGCTGCTGAAACCTGACGTTCCCCTGGTCGTGTGGATAGCCTGTGCAATGAAACCTAGACCCCCACGGGTGCGGCAAGTTACCCGCCAAAACCTGAAACGAGGTAGTCCCCCACAGCATAGTGAATGGAACACCCGGCACTTCACGGAATCCGATAAATTGAGCACCCCTCCTTAGGTCAACCTGTACCCCTACGAGTGCGGCGAATAGTCTGCCAATTCTAAAGTGAGGTCCCTTTGCCTCTCAAAGCCATGAGATACGGACCCGTTGCCCTCCAGAACCCGGCTATCCGTGCACTCCTTCGCGGGATAAACCTAGTACAGAAATGAAAAATATACAACGGGTACATCGACCTCAACCCGGTCGTGCCCCAAAAGAATATTATACAAACAGGCAGTGACGGCAGTCCACATGTTGGACACTCGCCCCGCAATATCAAATGTACAAATAAATCCAAACCGCATTATCATTGCACCCTGCTATCCACCACGACATATCCGCAGCATTACAGCACAACACAGAACATCAACGCGAATGACACATTCGCAAACCCATCTAAAAGAACTATAGCAATCAGATGCGGTTTACCGATCAAATGACATTCCCGGTCGGAGATATAACGTAAATACCGCATACTAACAAATTTAAAATTCGATTGACTAAATTTTCCGAAGTGGGCCCCACGTACATCTGTTGTACAGTAACAAAATCGGGGCCCAAATGAACAGTACTAAAACCCACAATTTCCCAAGAAAAGCCTACTGGAGAATTTTGATGCACTGTTCCCACAGTACTGCCGCAGTTCCGCGGTCAAACCTTAGGTTTGACCGCGGATCTGCGGCGGTCACGTGGGATCACGTGCTCAAAATTTACCAGTATTCTTAGAAAACCCTGCACTGCTTTCTGTGATATGTAAATACCCGATGTTTTGCTTTATCAGCACTTAACTATCTACCGTTAGCAAACCGTCAGATTCCTTTTTTTGTCTCCTACATTGCACATGATTTTTTTGACATTTTTTCGACATTTCTTCCTCTCTTCTTCCTCATCCTCTTTTTCTTTAATTCAACCCAAACTCGTCATTTCTTTTTCTTCTTCCTCACTTCTTCTTTAATTGAACCCAAATCCATAACCCTCTTCCCTTCTTCTTCTTCTTCTCCAATTGAATCATAACCCTCTTCCTCTCTTCTTCTTCGTCTCCAATTGAACCCTAACATTTATCCTCTCCCTTTCTTCTTCTTCTTCTTCTTCTGTAACGTTTTGAAATTCGTTTAGGTTAATTTCGCGTTAGTTAGAAATAATGCGTGTTTTCATGAAACCCCGTAAATTTTAAATTTCCAATTAAACTAAAATAAAACCAGTTTTAATTGTGATAAGATGTGTTTTTATATAAATGGGTTTTATTAATTATAAATTAGCTTAGTGTTCACTTAATTAGAAATTTTCCTTAATTACTTTTCCTAAGCAAGAATTAGTGTAACTAGTATGCACACTTAACACATTTTGTAACATATGTTTCTTTTCCCTCTTGCATGGTTCTTATCCTCACATAAATCAAGTTAAAACCCTTAATTAAAAATAAAATTAAACAATGGGAGGCATGGGTTGGGTTAGGTGAAGGATGGAGCTTGACTTTTGACCATACCTCACTCATTTCTCTCTCTCCCCCTGTCACTTCTGCATTCCAGCAGAGGCATTAGCAGCAGCAACATCTTCATCTTCTTCTTCTTCTTTTGCTTCTCTTGGTGTGCAAACACAATCCCTACACAAAAAGCTCACCCTTTCTTCATTAAACCTTTGAAATATGCCTCTTTTGTGGGTCCTGGTGGCAAATCCTTGCCTTTGAAGGCAAGTGCAGCAAGTTGGACTTCCCTAAGATTCATTTGGAGGTATTTGTAAGTCCACGGTAGCACCCCGGCCGTCTAACAGACGCCAAATACAGAACAAAAACTTTTTACGAACTGGCGCTATCGTGTACCGTAATCCGGATCTGCCATTAAAGCTAAACTAACAAATTGCAAAGGGGTAGAAACGTTATACCGAATGATCCGAGTCCTTCGGTCTTAAACCATCATCCCACGCTTGTTGCGGCTGCTCCGATCTCCTGAAGCTCCAGTCTTCTCGTCTAGGTGGCACTACGTCGACGGATCTTTAAACGGGCTCCCGTCTCTGAACCGAGGCAACTCGGTCGTCAAGTTTGCTAAAAGAGACGACCAAGATGAAGTAGAGAATGAGTAGAACACTTTGTCTCGTTACGTCCAAGGCTATGGACGAACGGTTAATGAAGTTGCCTTTTGGATCGAATTGAAATGAGATATGAAAATATAAATGAACTAGATCTCTCTCTTGTCATTTTAACAACCCTTTCTTTTTCCCAAATCAATCACAATCTCAAGGGGAGGTGGCCGGCCAAATATGTAGAGGGAGGGAGGTGAGGGTAGGAGCAAAGAGGTGACCATAAGCACTAAATCAAAAGCGTGAGTCAAATGTAACACCTTGCATCACATTAATGCATACATTAAACCTTAAACCCTAGTCATCATAACAATAAATGACCAATTAATGAACAAAGCCACCTCACCATCCTAGTCACCATCTAGAACCTTCTAGAAGCACGACTCACCCTCATCAAGAAAAGATAAATCCGCATTTAACCGAATGTTAAATACGGCTGATAGAAAACTGGAAACTGGCAACTTCCAAAAGTAATCCTGAAACGAATTTCAGGATAACCCCGTATCAGTATAAACATACCCGCATTTGTATTACGACCGAATACAAATGCAACTGAGTCAAAGATATTATATCTACACAGCATAATACTCGGATCCGGCTTAAACCAAAGCCGACCAGTATTATCTGCCCGAAAAATGACACGTGCGAAAACGCACGTGCATTTTCCGAACCCTGCCATAAACCTATATGGCCTCTACAACGTTTCGCCCGAACTTGGGAAAGTGTCTGTGGGGGACTCTAATGACTCATCAACACACTGGCACTGGGTATAACCACTAGTACGTCAGAGGTACAAGCTGTACGTAACGTTTTGCCTATGTATTGATTAGAAGGGAAGCTGACGAGCGAACTCATCCATAAACCCTACTGAGCCTAACAGTGACAATGTATATACAGTCCGGTCCGTTCGTCTAAAGAGTATCGCATATCGAGTCTAGGGGGATGGAAAAAGTCAGACCCCTAATAACGCGATAAATCGTATCGGCATGAAGCCCATCACCACCTGAGAAACTACTGATCCAAATCAGTAATTCTCCACTACCTCGACCGAGGATTTCTAGTGATGGCTGTAGGGTTCCTAGGCACACTAATGAGGTCTCACAAGGCATCAACCGTGCCAATTTCAAATTTTTCCGGTGCCGAGAAACCCTAAACTAGATCGTTAACTAGAGTTTAAGCGAAACTACAAACCAGTAAACAACTTTACTCTAAAGTGAATGGAAATACAACCTTTGTAGATCCGGTCCTCCACTTCTTTGGCTCCGTGATGAAGTCCCTCCACTGCGATCATCGGATCCCGGACTCTCGCGGTGGTTTCATCGAAGAAATGATCGGGCTAGGTCGATGACTTCGATGCTGAAGATGATCTACGTCGAGGCGACTCTAACTCGAGCTCCAACTTCACCAAGTCATGAAACTTGTGAAGAAAACACCCTATACTACTTGGCAACTGGTAGAGGATGAAGAAATAGGAAATGGGTTCACTTTGGATTTGGATTTCTCACTTGGAATCATCACTTGACATTTTTGTAGAAAGTTTTTCTTTCTTCATCTTGAAGAAGAAGAAGAAGAAGAATGAAAAAGAATAATAAATTAAAACAAAATCAAGTGATGGTTATCATTTTATAACCATGGGTGAGTGTAGAGAATAAACTAGGGTTAAGTTGAATGGTTAGGTTAAAGGAAAGAAACAAAATGGTCAAGCTTTCAAACCTTCATGAAGTTTCAACAAAAGAACAAAATAAGCCACCATTTCATTTATCTTTCCAAAAGAATAAATAAATAAATAAATAAATAAAAACCTAACCATTTACTTAAACATGGTTTAATCAACACAAACCCAAGTTTACATGTATCATCAAACATGATACAAACTAGTGCACAAACATATATCATATATACAATGTGCACATTCAAGTGAGATAATCAATTTTAAATGAACAAATACTAGTTAATGCAAAATAAAATCAAATATATAATTATACATTAAATCATTAAATCAACACTTGATTTAACGATCTGGTCATATCGCATATGACCGACTAATATCCAATGTATCGACTTATCGAATCAATCCTTGATTCGATAACTAGGTTATATCGCATACAACCAATCGATATATTCATCGCGAGAATAGAATACGGTATCACATACACGCATTATTCTCGGTCCCGCACATATCTCATATGCGCTCCTATTTCGTTTCGCTTGAGCCAGGAAACCTCTGTGTAGGACTCTAAAGACTCGTCAATACGCCTGCAGCAGGTGATGATCATATCAAACACCCACAAGCCGCAAGCGGTCTGCTAAACGTAACGGCCACCCGGGTATTGAGCGATCAGAAGATCGACGAGCAAGCCCGCTCACACTCCTGTGAATCCAACCAGTAACACTTACCGTACAGTCCGGTTTGTTCGTCTGATATGTTGCATATCTCGCCCAGGGGTGGTAAACGTCAGACCCCAGTAGCTCGATAAGTCGTGTCGATATGAGGTCTATAACAGTTCGAGAAACTACTGGTAACACTTACCAGTAAATCTCAGCAACCCTGGCCAGGGATTTCCGGTTATAGCCAATCGAACACAGCGCAACATCAACTCCCTATACCGGGAGAGACGAATCCCCTCCTATCGCTCATTGCCTTCATGTGATTCGGGACTGTACCCAAAAGCCACCGTTTTGCACGCCCTCTTGGACGTGGTAAGGTGGAAATCAAAGCACAGTGGGAATCACACAAGACTCTATGACGATCTCGGGTCTACAGACTAACCTGTACCAGTGTCATCAGAGAACTGCCATCTGACGTAAGGTATAATACCATCTGGGAGTTCTCGGCGAGTCCGTCCAGTGTACCCAGTCTTCACTGAGCACCCGTATATCATCTCTGATGTCAAACACCAATGGATATGGGATCATCCATCGCCCATCTGTATGGGTCGAGAAGGTATACGCTAGTCTACTCTGGTATATCGATGCCCCGTCTCGATATACCCACGACTGGGGACCTTAAAGGATGTACTTATGGACTACCATGTCCCCACTAGTATGATCCGCATCATAATCCAGGTAGTCAAGTACACATCCTAAGGGCTTCACCAACATGTAACAGAGAGACAATCAGTGTACACGTTAAGATAAAGAGCAACCAGATAGCATACTATCATGTGGAGCAAGAAAGTCCTCCCTATATATGTCCAAGCATCCACTACAATATACAGCCTATGTATAGTAATGGCCTCTAGGGCATACATATAACTAACAATCTCCCACTTGCACTAGGGCCATCTATAGCAGTGGTTGCAGTATCTCATACTCAACCATCCCATTAAAAGTCTCTCTCTGGGAAAAGGTCTTCGTGAGTGGATCCGCCATGTTATCCTCTGAGTCTGCTCTCCTAACCTCGATCACCCTGGAGATCAACTATCTCCATGATCAGGTGATGCTGCCTCAGAATACGTCTGGGTCACTGATGGGACCGGGGTTCCTGGCATAAGCCACAACTCCATTGTCACACAATGGGAGGAACAAAGTTCATCTCATGAACATATATACATCCAGACTTCCTCTTTGGTAGCATCTTAAGTAGCGATGTATCCAGCCTTTATCGTCTAGTTTGCCACAGTATCTATCTTGGAACTCTTCCAACATACCGTCCCTCTACTGAGGGTAAAGACAATGCCTGTGACTGACATTCAGTCGTCTTTATCACCCTGGAACCTTTCCAGTGATTCTCCCCAGGATCAACTGATACCATCTCACTACAACTAGTGAGTATCCTAATTTCCAATTAGATCTATCTCATAGATCCAAAACCCAGGATTTTAGTAGGTATCACTTTGATCCTATTTGGAGAATCATTGTGATAAGCGGAGATTGACCGAGCATAGCATAGGAAACTCCTTTCATATCAAGAGTATGTCATCCACGTACTCTACGAGGATCACCACCATACTCCCTACTACCCTTTTGTTCATACAAGGTTCATCTACCATTTTGATGATGTCAAACTTTTTGACTAACACATCAAAACAGATGTTCCAACTCCGCGATGCCTGCTTTATCACATAAAATATCTTGCACACGTTTCCGTTGCTCCCACTGTCTACGAGGCCCTCTGGCTGTGTACTTATAGACGCTCTCTTCTAAAACAATATTTAGAAAAGCAGTCATGGCACCCAACCGCCAGTTATCGTAGTCATGGTATGTAGCCGTGGCAAGTAGGATCTGGATGGACTTAAGCTTAGTTACTTGAAAAAGGTTTCATCATAATCCACGCCTGGTCAATGATGCAAACTTTTAACAAGTCTAGCTTTGAAAGTCTCAACTTTTCCATCTACACCAAGTAATCTTCTCAAGATATACTTGCTCCTGATGGGGATTTAACCCTTCAGATATAGTAACCAAAGTCCATACTTTGTTGGTGTATAAGGATTCCATCTCAGATCGCTAAGCATCCAGCCATTCTTACAGAGTCCCACTCTTGATGGCCAGCTCGAAACTAGCTGGGTCATCATCTCATGATGCAATCCTCGCTCCCACTGTCATAGAGAAACCAAAGTATCTCTCAGGTGGGTGAGGAACCCTACTAGATCGGCGGAGAGGCTGAGGTTCGTTGGAATCTACTGAATCCTTTGGTTCTATCAAATCATCAGCGCAAGTTTGTATAGCTGGAACCATTCCAGTTCTACATAACTGACCTTGCCTCGAGCTTGTCCGGATTTTGCTTTAAGACATAGGCTGGACAACCCCAAATCTTAACTTACTTAAGAGATAGGCTCTTCCCATACCATATCACATATGGAGTGGTAGGCACTGATTTGATTCGAACCCAATTCAATAGGTATGCAGCTTCTCAGGTGCATAACCCCCAAAAGAAAAAAGGTAACTCAGTAGTACTCATCATAGAGCGCACCATATCTCATAGGGTGCAATTGCTCCGCCCCGATATACCATCGTGCTATGGTGTATACGGAGGAGTAATGCTGAAAGAGAATCACATTCTCCTTTAGAATAGTCCAGGAATTCTGTGCTCAAGTATTCTCCTCCCTGATCACATCAAAGGACATAATACTTATACCCGTATTTTGGTTCTCTACTTCTAAATCATATTCTGTGAATATCTCAAAAGGTTCGGACTTGTGTTTCAACAGGAACATATGTCTGAATCTCGAGAGATCATCAGAGAATTTAATGAAGTATAAAGAACCAGTCCTAGCATGTGTAGACAGGGGACCTTACATACATCATCATGTATCAGTCCCAAGAGTTTACTAACTCTTTCTCTGTTTCCAACAAACAGAGCTACGGTCATCTAATCTTTGTGACATGACTGGTAAGTTTCACAAGTTGTAAATTCAAACTAATTTAAATATACATCTAAATGTAACTTCAGCCAGTCGGGTCGCATTGATATGACCTAGTCTACAATGCCTCAAGAAGGATTCGTTCATTTCTGAACTCTTCCTCTTTTGTGTGTTCTGTATACTAGGAACCGTAGTTTGATTTAGAACGTCAATCCTTTTAGATAACGTGCCTGAACCGATCAACTTTTGATATAGGAAATGTTCGAAACATTATCCAACAATACAAAATTATATCCTTCTTTACTAATAAAGATATTGATATGATTTTGTATATCAGGTACGGTATCTAATAGCATTTGTTCAGAATCAATGTACTGGTCATACAGGGTGACAGTGACCAACAGACTTGGCTGCAACACTTGCCCCATTTTCTATCTCATGAAACTTATCACCCGTTCTCAGGTCTCTCCCTTTTTGTAGCCCTATGTAACAGATTACATATCAGGGATCCTGATCCGGTATCAGATACCCAGGACGCAGAGGATATAGAGAAACAGTTCTGTGTAACGAACACACCCGAAGATGATGCATCATATGCACTTTCTTCGTTTGGGCGGCACGGGAAATCTGGTATTCCCCAATTTCCTGCTCTGTCTTATAACAATTATAAGTTGGAGCGGGACCAACATTCCCCAGCTCAGTATAACAAGCGGTTTCGGTCAATACATCCGTATTATTATCTTGATTAAGGCGTGACATGGTCGCTACCTGGAGAGAGAGAGAAGAAAACACTCAGCGTATGCTCTTGCAAGATCAAATTGGTTATTATTTTATCTAATCAGGATGGCTCCCACTGTTTTTATCAAATCTTCCTTCAAACCCTAAAAGGAAAGACTAGCCGGGATTAATTACACACTACAAGTTCACCAATCTTTCAGTCAGGCCAGTGTCGGTACTTTGAGGGAGGTCCCCCGTGCTTTCGCACGAACCTAATTAATGTAAACCTCGTTTTCCCAGAGGCGTAACCCCGTTGACACCTTTCTAGACACCTACTTGATCGGCTAATTGTAATGTGTAAAACTCTCCCAGGAGTAACTCTTACTCGCAGCGGGTATCGGGATCCAACTATCTCATAGAAGGTATGCAATCTCATTGCAAATTTCAACACTTGAAATTCCCGATAATTTTGCCCCAAACGATCTATGACCTTGACAAGGTCAACAAACCATAGACCGTAAGTCAAGTTCAACCCGTCATTTCTTGATTGAATCAAACCCACCCGCACGACCCTTGACAAGGTCAACAAGGCCGTACGACTACCCTAACCCAATCTGCATCATATGCATAAGCAGATAAATACTGGTTAGCTACCGCACACTGCGCCTTGACAAGGTCAACAAACGCAGCACGAATACTAAGCAGGACTTATCTGAAATGACGGAGGGCTACGACAGGTTTTTCTGAAAACCTATTGCGTAATGAACTTGATATCGTTGTAGGATCGAATGAATTTAGAAATAGAGTGTTTTTGAGGCTTTTCTAGTTTTGCTAAAGGGGTCACTCCCGGTGAAGGGATCGTCGGCCCTTTCCTCGTCGAATGAGGTGCGTGATATATCATATATATCACTTTGCAAAGCAGAAACTATAGAAGCAATCAAAAGACAAACCGAGTGTGTAGCATTTGCCAGTTATTGCTAAAGGGGTCATTCCCGGTGAAGGGATCTCGGCCCTTTCCTCGTCGAATGAGGTGCAGGATGTTCTACAAGGAACACCGCGATGCAAAGCAAGAACTGTAGCTACCTGTTTTTAAGAAATTCCACAACATCTTAGATTACTTTTATTTTCATTAATCACATTAATGAAGTCCCATCATTTAAGCACCTAAGCATCACAGATAAATACGACGTACACTTATGCCATCCGCATTCGCCTCGATGTCCCCTCATGCACCGTTAGGTTAGGTAACTAACGACAGAGCGGGGCAGGGCTAGCGCGGATGTAAAACATAAGTAACGTATATATAATATATCATATATACTATATACAGTATCCATCTGAACATATCACATGATCACATCACAGATAACGCAGCAGAAAATATCATATGAAATATTGGATATACTAGGACGTCCGTGTTTTCAATACGAGCCAGTATAAAACATGGATTCCACGGTTGCGATGAATAGCCAAACCCACACCCCTAGACCCCTACGAGAGCTGCAAGCAACCCTACCAATTCTAGAGTTAGGAGACCCGGACTCGACTCCTCGAGTTGGTCTCCCACTGGACTCCAGAACCCGGTTACTTGTGCCCTCCTCCTTGGGTCTATCCTAGTGCGGAAAAATAAATAATATACAAATGGTGACATCTTCTGCAACCTGGAAGTGCCCCAATAAAAGAATATTACATACAAGTTTTTACATGAATGAAAATGAAAAACACGCATCTCACATAAAAAACCCCGGCTATTCAAACACGACGATCCAATATAACATATCCAGCAACACATAACATCACATGTCATCAACGTAAGTAAACATGCGTATCCCAATTGTCGTTGGCATATAGCAACGAAACCGGCGATATCACATATTACACTTACGGTCGCAGAAAAGAAAGTGTAAAACTACAACAGTTGGAATTCGCAAACTCTTTAGACATCGCATGCCTAATCAAATGAATCCCTTAGACATCGCATGCCTAACAATTATAAACCCCGCATTTTAGTCTCAATATCGAAAACACTTTTCAATATAAAGTCGGGCAATTCAACAAGATTCCCGGCATCCAGAATGAATGCTCGTCGCAAACTTTAGTGGACGGCCGCACCTCCGATACCGTTGACGAAGTGCACTAAGGCGAAACACCGCTGCCGAGAGCACCCGAACGGATGCTTTTTGGCGACGGGGTTCTCCTACAATCACTTGGTCGGGGCTATGGGGTGTAGCTGTCTATTAAGTTTAACGGCGAGTATCCGTGTAATTAACGTGATTGCGACGGACTTTTGATCGCATCAAAATTCCGTGGCAACCGATCATTTGAGACTAAACCGCTAGATTTATAACATTCATTCAGTTATCTCATAACTAATTGTGAATTCCAATTATTGTATCACATTCCAGATAAATAGAAAATGTTAAACTTTCCGATCGAACAATCAAACACCCAAGTTTTCCCGAAACAGATCAACACATGAAATAAGTTTAAAAACATTCACTTCATGCCTCAGTTCCAACGGTCCAGCTGTAGAAGGGTCAAGCCAACGCCTCACATGTGGCACGTCGTACTGCCCCAAACCCTAAAGTTCAAAAGGCAGTTCAAGACGGTCACATAATCGAGTTAATGTTTGTTGTCTTCTAGAGGGACCATCGCATTACTTGCACTACTTCGAACGTCCTTAAACTACAGAAAGATACAACACTTGGAAATTTTCCGGCAGGGGCAAATGTGGGTATTTATATCCGGTCGAACTTTTTAACAGTTTCTAAAATATCCGGAAAAACTTAAACGAAGTTAAATTATCCGATCAAATTAACGAGTCCCCAATAAAACCCTAGAATACTCAACACTTGAGTGGAATTAAAAAATTCCCATTAAAAATTGCCAAGAAAGGACCTAAGAATAAATATATGAAATTTCAGGGACTAAGTCCAAATTTTAGCCGCGGAACCGCCGCCAAACCCCTGGTTTCGCCGCGGTTCCGCGGTCAAATTGTTGACTTAGTGGACCGTACTTCACAGTAATTCTTAGGTTTTCCTGCTTGTTTTTCTGAGAATTTTTAATTCACAAAACGCCACTGTTTGAAAAATTGTACAGAGAGGGTTGAAATCGGGGGATATCGGGTTCGATCGGAATTCTAGCTTCGTCTACACATCGCCTAAAGCTCTAGCTAGGCTCTGATACCACTGTAGGGTTCCTAGGCATACTAATGAGATTTCACAAGGCATCAACCATACCAATTTCAAATTTTTCCGGTGCCGAGAAACACTAAACTAGATCATTATCTAGAGTTTAATCGAAACTACAAGCTAGTAAACAACTTTACTCTAAAGTGAATGGAAATACAACCTTTGTAGATCCGGTCCTCCACTTCTTTGGCTCCGTGATGATGTCCCTCCACTGCGATCATCGGATCCCGGACTCTCACGGTGCTTTCATCGAAGAAATGATCGGGCTAGGTCGATGACTTCGATGCCGAAGATGATCTACGTCGAGGCGACTCTAACTCGAGCTCCAACTTCACCAAGTCATGAAACTTGTGAAGAAAACACCCTATACTACTTGGCAAGTGGTAGAGGATGAAAAAATAGGAAGTGGGTTTACTTTGGATTTGGATTTCTCACTTGGAATCATCACTTGACATTTTTATAGAAAGCTTTTCTTTCTTCATCTTGAAGAAGAAGAAGAAGAAAAAGAATGAAAAAGAATAATAAATTAAAACAAAATCAAGTGATGGTTATCATTTTGTAACCATGGGTGAGTGTAGAGAATAAACTAGGGTTAAGTTGAATGGTTAGGTTAAAGGAAAGAAACAAAATGGTCAAGCTTTCAAACCTTCATGAAGTTTCAACAAAAGAACAAAACAAGCCACCATTTCATTTATCTTTCCAAAAGAATAAATAAATAAATAAATAAACAAAAACCTAACCATTTACTTAAACATGGTTTAATCAACACAAACCCAAGTTTACATGTATCATCAAACATGATACAAACTAGTGCACAAACATATATCATATATACAATGTGCACATTCAAGTGAGATAATCAATCTTAAGTGAACAAATACTAGTTAATGCAAAGTAATATATCAAATATATAATTATACATTAAATCATTAAATCAACACTTGATTTAACGATCCGGTCATATCGCATATGACCGACTAATATCCAATGTATCGACTTATCGAATCAATCCTTGATTCGATAACTAGGTTATATCGCATACAACCAATCGATACATTCATCGCGAGAATAGAATACGGTATCACATACACGCATTATTCTCGGTCCCGCACATATCTCATATGCGCTCCTATTTCGTTTCGCTTGAGCCAGGAAACCTCTGTGTAGGACTCTAAAGACTCGTCAATACGCCGGCAGCAGGTGATGATCATATCAAACACCCACAAGCCGCAAGCGGTCTGCTAAACGTAACGGCCACCCGGGTATTGAGCGATCAGAAGATCAACGAGCAAGCCCGCTCACACTCCTGTGAATCCAACCGGTAACACTTACCGTACAGTCAGGTCTGTTCATCTGAAATGTCGCATATCTCGCCCAAGGGTGGTAAACGTCAGACCCCAGTAGCTCGATAAGTCGTGTCGATATGAGGTCTATAACAGTTCGAGAAACTACTGGTAACACTTACCAGTAAATCTCAGCAACCCTGGCCAGGGATTTCCGGTTATAGCCAATCGAACACAGCGCAACATCAACTCCCTATACCGGGAGAGACGAATCCCCTCCTATTGCTCATTGCCTCCATGTGATTCGGGACTGTACCCAAAAGCCACCTTTTTGCATGCCCTCTTGGACGTGGTAAGGTGGAAATCAAAGCACAGTAGGAATCACACAAGACTCTATGACGATCTCGGGTCTACAGACTAACCTGTACCAGTGTCACCAGAGAACTGCCATCTGACGTAAGGTATAATACCATCTGGGAGTTCTCGGCGAGTCCGTCCAGTGTACCCAGTCTTCACTGAGCACCCGTATATCATCTCTGATGTCAAACACCAATGGATATTGGATCATCCATCGCCCATCTGTATGGGTCAAGAAGGTATACGCTAGTCTACTCTGGTATATCGATGCCCCGTCTTGATATACCCACGACTGGGGACCTTAAAGGATGTACTTATAGACTACCATCTCCCCACTAGTATGATCCGCATCATAGTCCAAGTAGTCAAGTACACATCCTAAGGGCTTCACCAACATGTAACAGAGAGACAATCAGTGTACACGTTAAAGTAAAGAGCAACCAGATAGCATACTATCATGTCGAGCAAGAAAGTCCTCCCTATATATGTCCAAGCATCCACTACAATATACATCCTATGTATAGTAATGGCCTCTAGGGCATACATATAACTAACAATAGCCACCCGTGCACTGCGCGACATCAACCCCCAATACCGGGAGAGTCGAATCCCCGACGATCCGCTCACTTGCCTCCAATGTGGCTCGGGACTGTACCCAACTAAAACCTGTTTGCACAACTCCTTTGAGCGTGGTAGGGTAGTAATCTAAGCACAGTGGGAACTCACACGAGATAACTGACGATCTCTGGTCGATGAACTTGTTGGAGATAGTGCCCTCAGAGTCAATTATTAGATCACAGGCACGTGATTGCAATGATTGAGGGAGAACCTATCCTGGTAGGACAGTCTTACTCAAGATGATAGTATGGTATCTGGTTTATCTTTATCATCGTGTACTGCTTTAGGTGACCTGACATGTCGCTATTACACATTGATAGAGCCCCTAGGATTCTTGCTTGACCACCAGCAGTATGAGGGCAATCATATACGTGGGAGCTGGTAGTCTATAAGCACATCCTTAAGAGGTCCCTAGTCGTGGGAGTTTCGAGACAGGGCATCGATACTCCAGTGTAGACTAGTGTATACAGTCGAGACCCCGACAAGGGGCGGTGGCCGGTCTCACAAGCCACTGGTGTCTGTTGGTTCACCTAAGATGTATACAGGTGCTCATTGGGTTATGAGTACACCGGACAGGACTCGCCGGGAACATGCTAGTTGGTCTTATACCTAACGTCAGATGGCAGTTCCCTGGTGACATGTGTACAGGTTAGTTCATCGACCTGAGGATCGTCATTTGTCTCGTGTGAGTTCCCACTGTACTTTGATTACTACCCTACCACGCTCAAAGGAGACGTGCAAACAGGTTTTAGTTGGGTACAGTCCCGAGCCACATGGAGGAAGTGAACGGATCTTCAGGGGTTCATCTCTCCCGGTATTGGGGGTGAAGTCGCGCTGTGTCTAGGAGAGCCATTACACGAAGCCCTCAGCCGAGGCAGGAGATTTACTGGTAGGTATTCCAGTAGTATCTCAGGGTGTTCTGGGCTACACTCCGACACGACTTGTACCGCTTTTGGGGGTCTGACTTTTACCAACCCCCTAGGCCCGCCATGCGATGCTCATAGACGAACGGACCGGACTGTACGGATATTGTCACTGACAGGCTCAGTAGGGTGTCAGGATGAGTTCGCTCATCGTCGTCCCTTTTGGTCAATACCTGGTAGCCCATTACGTATTGGCTTATACCTCTGACGTGCTAGTGGTTAAATCCACAACCAAGGTGTTGACGAGTCTTTAGAGTCCCCCACATTCAGTTGCTCAAGTTTTCGGGCGAAACGCTGTAGAGGCCGTATGGAGATATGGTAGGGTTCGATCAGATACGTGCGGTATTCCACGGATCAGGATCGGACAGATAATACTAACATGCTTTGGTTTAAGCCGGATCCTAGTATAGTATAGTGTAGATTTTGTCTCATTGCATTTGTATTTTGGTCCGAATACAAATGTGGGTGTGTATACACAGTATCGGGGTTTTTCCTGTAATTTATTACGGGACCAGTTTTCTGGAGTTGCCAGTTTGCTTTCCGTTTCGGCCATATTTCTTTGTATCTTTCAATGGCCGAAGTTTGGTGGAGGAGTGCTTATTTGCATTTGTGCAAATAAGCATTTGTGGAAGGTGTTCTTTGCATACTTTCGTGTCATGATGATTTCATGATGGAGCCCCATCCTTTGACCTTCCATGGTTCATGATTGCTTGACTTTTTGTAGCAATCATGGTTGTTGATTAGTTGGTGGGGTGTGGATTTGTTAGTGATCATTGCTTGACTTTGGAGTCATCATGCTTTTGATGATGGTTGAATATGATAACCATTTCCTTTCACTAGCTTATTGGTGTGGCTATCCTTTTTCACTCCCTCACTCTCTCATTCTCTCCTCTCCAATATGCATGGCCGGCCAAGCTCCTTGGGGGCTGTCCAAAATTCTAGAGGTGGGGTTTTTGTGCTTTTGCTTTGATAAAAATCCCACAAGATCAATCTCCATTAGCTTGTTTCATCCCTCCACCAAAAGGCAACCTCCATGAACCCCAAAATGAGACATGGTTCTACAAACCATTCTACAGCAAATCTTGGGTACGTCGGCTCGCCAACTTCGTGCCCGAGTTGCCTCGGTATAGTGGTGAGAGCCCGTAAAAGAAGCCGGCGACGTGGTGCCCTTCCGGCGAGGAGGTGGAGACCGGACATTTCGCGGGAGATCGGGACGACGGCGAGAAGACCGGAGGACATGGATCGCTCGGTATATCTCTCTTCCCCATCTTGTAGTTAGCTAGGACTAGTTAATGGCCCGATCCGGGTTTTAGTGCGCGGTGGTGCCGGTTTGAAAAATTAAAGTTAACCATCGCTTCCGCATTTGGCCTCGGGATGGAGGCCAGGGCGCCGCCGTGCACTTACAGTGGTATCAGAGCCTCGCCATTAACATAGTCTAGCTTTGTCTAATGTGTTTTACATTTCCGATCGAACAATTTTCCAAAAAACCGTATTTTTCTTCACATCAGTTTCTGTCGAAATTTTTTGAAGTCCAAAAATTTTTCAGGTTGTTTCAGAATGATGTGTAGGACATTCTAAGAGTTCTGTGAAAATTTGGGCTCGTGAACAGTCCAAACGACCGCGGAACCGCGCCAAACCCATGCTTGGGCCGCGGTTCCGCCGCGACTTGAACTGTTCAGTCCCCCAAAATTCTACAGAATGCTCCTGAGTGGAAAATAGGTTTTCTGGAATGTTAATTTTTGGGCCCAGATTTCTTGATGTGCTACAGTAGTACTTGGGGGCCCACTTGGTAAATTTGATCGATCGGATATTTAAAACACAGTATTTCACAGTATTTACATTATATCTGCGACCGTGAATGTCACTTGATCGGTAAATCCTGTCTAACTGCTATAGCCCGGTTAAACGGATTTGCGAACGTGACTTTCACGTTGATGTTCTGTGTATTGCTGTGATGTTGCGGATCGGTCGTGGGGGATAGCCTGGATGCAATGCTAGTACAGTTTTTGTTGTATTATGTACATTTGATATTGCGGGGCGAGCGTCCGACATGTGGACTGCCGTCACTGCCTGTTTGTATTATTATTTTGGGGCACGACCAGGTTGCGGTCAATGTATCCATTGTATGTATATTTTACTTTCTGTACTAGGATTGCCCTGCGGAGAGGTGCACGGATAGCCGGATTCTAGAGGGCAACAAGCCCGCATCTCATGACATTGAGACGGAGGGGGCTTTACTCTAGAATTGGCGGGCTATTCGCCGTACTCGTAGGGGGTACAGGTTGACCCAGGAGGGGTGCCCAAGTTACCGGATTCCGTGAAGTGCTGGGTGGTCTATTCACGTTGCTGAAGGGGGCTGCCTCGCTTCAGGTTTTGGCGGGTAACTTGCTGCGCACGTAGGGGTCTAGGTTTTCATTGCACAGGCTATCCACACGACCAGGGGAACGTCGGGTTTCAGTAGTGGCTCTGTGAAACCCGGGGATCCCAGATATCTGTATTGTTCTGTGATGCTGTACATTTCTGTGATGTTGCATTTTTTTTTATCACGCCTTGAGCGAAATATAATATATTAGTATATATATTAGTAGATGTTGTATATGTTTTGCATCCGCGCTAGTCCAGTCCCCGCTCTGTCGTTAGTTAGCTAACCTAACGGGTAATGACGGGACCCAGTGGCGAATGCAGATGGCATATACGTACGTCATATTATTTTCGTTCTTTGTGGTATGATCAATTGATGGGACTGTGTTGATTCGGATCAATGCAAGTTAAAAACAAACCTAATCTGATGTTGTTGGAACACTTTTCAAAAAGCTGTTATTGCAAGGACGTTCTCTTTTGCTTAGCATCGTGGTATTCAGTTGGAATATCCTGCTCCTCAGTCGACGAGGCAAGGGCCGAGATCCCTTCACCGGGAGTGACCCCTTGGACAAAAAGTTTGCGTCAGGGCAATAACTTCACTATAGCCGATTGCTTTTGCTTTGCATCATGGTATTCAGTTGGAATATCCTGCACCTCATTCTACGGGGAAAGAGCCGAGATCCCTTCACCGGGAGTGACCTCTTTAGCAAAGGCTTTTCGTCACTATATTTTCTAAAAAGCTATCAGTTCCTTCAACGATATCAAGTTCATTACGTTAAAGGTTTTCGCCAGAAACCATTCGTAGCCCTCCGTCGTTTCATATGGGTGGTCAATAGTATTCAAGCTGTGTATGTTGGCCAAAGTCAAGGCACAGTGATTGGTAGCTATTGGGGTATTCATATGCAGCATAGATAGATGCGTTTGTTTGGGACAGTCGTACTGCCATTTTGGCCAAAGTCAAGGGTAAGTACGGGTGGGCTCAAATTAACCTGGACAATGACGGGTAGAACTTGACATGTGACTTATGATTTGTTGGCCTTCGTCAAGGTCATAAGAGCATGGGGCAAAAATCACATCGGGAGTTTCAAAAGAACTGAAACTTGCCAGATATGCGCATACCTTCTGGAGTGTGATGACGTGAGCGGATTCCGTCATGTTATCATGCGGTGATAGTTGGATCCCGATTCCTACTGATGAGTTAGTTTACTCCTCGGGTGATCCCGACTAATTCTTCTTTCAGGTTTGGAGGAGAATTTGAGGTGACAGTGGGAGGTTTCCAGATTAGATAAATTGGTAACCATTCTGATCTAGGTTAGAGTGCACGCTGAGTGTTTCTTTTCTCTCTCTCTTTGGCAGCGACCATTGACCCGACCCTAAGACTATGACTCAGAGACCAAGTTGACCGAACCTTCTTAACACTGGCTTTTGGATTGTCAGAGTTGCAAACCTCTGACACTCCTACTTTTACCCTTTTCTCCAGGACACCCCGTATTACTACGAACGTCCACTTCCATTGGACAAAACCATCGTATGGTTATATACGAACTCGAAGGAATTTATTCGAGGATGGTTTCCGGTTTTGGAGAAAACGAATAGGACTATTCAGTTGTCTTTTCCTTTTACCTTCTCTCAAGTTGAGAGTACTCCTTGGTTTAGGAGATAGTACACCTATTACGCAAATTGGATAGTCTTCTTCCAAACCTTAGGCTGGTGCCGAACGGTAGGGAATGAAGAAAACCAATTAGCCTAACGATGGTGTACAGAAGGTATTATGTAAAGACAAAGAAAGGGATTAGTAAGAGGGCAAAGTAAATTGCGACTGCTATTCACGACCAAACCAAGTATTTCATTACCACTCCCACTTCACCTTTGTATTTCACCAGGACACTCCGTATCGCTACGAAGATCCACAGTTTATTGGATACTCCATCGTATGGTTATATACAAACTCGAAAGGAACTTGTTCCAGTTCGGGGATGGATTCTGGTTCAGGAGAAATAGGAATAAGGTTTATTCGGTTGTCTTTTATCTTCACCTTCTCTCGCATTGCGAGTGCTCCTTGGATTAGGACAGTACACCCATTATACTTATTGGATAGTCTTCTTCCAAACCATAGGCTGGTGCCGAACGGTAGGGAAGGAAGAAAACCATTTGGCCTAAGGGGTGTGCAGAAGGTAATGACTAAAAACATATAGAGGGATTTGGAGAGGTGGAAAAGAATTATACGGTTACAGTCGTGAATCTGGAAGAGGCATTACTAGGAATACCGGGATACCCCATCGAAACATTTCAATGTTTCAGTTTCGCTGTGTACAGTTAAAGGAAAACTGATTTCCCGATTAGATACTTATTCCAGGGTATGTATTTACCAGGTATGAGTCTCACATCTGTATGGTCTTACAGATGATGAGTGGGAGTAAGTTATTAGGAATTAGGTGATCTTCCTCATTATATCGGGATTCGTTGTAATCGGTGATATTTGAGGAAATCGCCTGGACTGTTTGCCGGTCGGCAAGTATTTGGTTTTGAATATCTGCTGTTGTGCACCAATTTCAAATCGATACATCTGTACGTCTATTTTTATAGAGTGAGATATATCTTTTTGAAATTATGTCTGTGACATTTACCTATATCAGTGGATGGTTAGGTAAGGAGCATTAAACAGCGGTGTAATTCTTCTTAACCATAAGTACAGTTTTCAACCTACGACATACAGTGAATGAGTTATCAGACTCAAGGGACTTATACAGAGTATTGTATGTTGTCCAGGGTCCATCAGGACAGAGGGGTTGGTCCTCGTACTATATTCGGTTTACTTATGACTTCTCTAGTTTTTAGACAGGTGTTTCGCGGAAACACAGGGTCCGAATTTTGAGAAGTTATAGGTATTTGAATAAAGTAGAGAACCAGGTGTTGCAAGTATCGGGATTCTTCAAGTTGATCGAAGATGTAGATACTTGAGTATGGTATTCAGTTGATAGTAATGGTTAAGAGAACTTGCTTCTCTTTCAGGTTACTCATAATTGGAAGCATTCCTAAGTTGAGTAACGCTGATTGGCCTCTCTCCATTTAGTTGACATGCACTGGAGATAGCTGCATGATTTGAATCTGGTTCAATTAAATCAGTGCCTCTGGTTCTATATTGGATATAGAACAGTTCATATCTTAACGATGTTAAGGTACGGGGAGTTGTCCGGCTTATGATTAAAACCAGACACTGGACAACTCAAGGCACGTTTCTGTAATGGCTGTTTATGGGTTGACCCAGGCTATGACGAGGGTTGACTTTCTACCATCTGGGAGATCAATAGCGATATTGTTCTAGACTCGCCACAGTTTTAATAAAAATGGATTTTCAGAAAACAGTAGTGGGAGTATGGTAGAACTGGAAGTGATTCCAGAACCACAAACGATTACTGAAGATTTGATAGGAACCTAAAGATTCAATCTGGTTTGACATTCCATTGGCCACTCCGCAGATACGGTGGGTAACCTCAGGCACCCGAGAGGTACTCTGGTAGCCTCAAGGACGGTGGCAGGGAGGTTCTTGTTTACATAGATTTGCCATTACTGTTGTTCCAGACTGTGAGACCCGGCAGGAGGATGAGTATAGCGTCATTCTAAACTAGTTTTAGAAGTGTACGTGTATATGACTCTGTCAGAGGGTTGTCGAAGTCAGTGGGAGCAGCGGAAGTATTGGTGGACAGGTAGCTTATGTCTATTTATAGACTAAAGCAGATGTAGCGGAGATAGATCATCAATTTCTAATGTGACAGTCATAGGTTTGACTTCATCAGAATAGGGGATAAATCTGTTGAGAAGGTAGTAGGGTGTGATGTCATGGTATTTGGATGACATACACAGAATAGGAAAAGAAACTCCTATACTACGATCGGTTATACTTTGGTCGTCACACAGTGGTTTCTCCACAAAGGAAATGGATTTTATATCTGACATACTGGTTACTAGATCTATGGCTTTAGATCTAGATTTGGGTGGTTTCCCAATCAGGGTACTCAGACAGCATTCTAAGAGTATTTAGAATGGACGACTCCTGGCACGGTAGTGTACCTGTAGGTGATGGAGTCACCCTCTCTAAAGGTGTCTTACAGACTAAAGGGGGGAGGGATGTGCATGATTGGCAGATCACTTGCTCAGGCAATTGAGTCAATCATGAGATGTCAAGTACCACACCAGATGTTGTTCTTGCACTAGATGCAATAAGTTGACATTGATCCTATCGTAGAGAAACAGTCGGAAGCAGTTTTAGAACATAAGTGAATGTTCTAGGGATATGATAACGACAGCCTCATTCGGGAGACAGTTATCATTCTAGACTTTCAAGGTGACCTGGACGACAAGGAGGTTGTCAGAGTTATAGTTTTTCCTTCTGGCGAGGGGAAGTATTTTGGACAGGTGGTCCAAGGCAATACTGAGGGAGGCATGGCGCAGGATACTGATTAAGTTCAGTTGACGATACAGTCTAAGAAGTTTGGATTTGGAGTTCATTTATGAGCTAGGTCCCATCAGACATCCAGACACATTCTAAGACAGGTATTGCTCATTTCGGGAGATGGCTTTCTCCACGAACTTGAGATATAGAGAGACATAGAAAGAAACATCAAAGCGGATCCACTCACTGAGGCTATTCCTCGAACGCAATAGTTTCGCAAATGGGCTTTGTGAGACTGACTAGTAGAGGAGTTGGGTGTTCGGTATCACACGGGCTGTGAGTATACGACATCGCAATAATTAGCCTTGAGTGCAAGTGGGAGATTGTTGGAGATAGTGCCCTCAGAGTCAATTATTGGATCACAGGCACGTGATTGCAATGATTGAGGGAGGACCTATCCCGGTAGGACAGTCTTACTCAAGATGATAGTATGCTATCTGGTTTATCTTTATCATCGTGTACTGCTTTAGGTGACCTGACATGTCGCTATTACACGTTGATAGAGCCCCTAGGATTCTTGCTTGACCACCAGCAGTATGAGGGCGATCATATACATGGGAGCTGGTAGTCTATAAGCACATCCTTAAAAGGTCCCTAGTCGTGGGAGTTTCGAGACAGGGCATCGATACTCCAGAGTAGACTAGTGTATACAGTCGAGACCCCGACGAGGGGCGGTGGCCGGTCTCACAAGCCACTGGTGTCTGTTGGTTCACCTAAGATGTATACAGGTGCTCATTGGGTTATGAGTACACCGGACATGACTCGCCGGGAACATGCTAGTTGGTCTTATACCTGACGTCAGATGGCAGTTCCCTGGTGACATGTGTACAGATTAGTTCATCGACCTGAGGATCGTCATTTGTCTCGTGTGAGTTCCTACTGTACTTTGATTACTACCCTACCACGCTCAAAAGAGACGTGCAAACAGGTTTTAGTTGGGTACAGTCCCGAGCCACATGGAGGCAGTGAGCGGATCTTCAGGGGTTCGTCTCTCCCGGTATTGGGGGTGAGGTCGCGCTGTGTCTAGGAGAGCCATTACACGAAGCCCTCGGCCGAGGCAGGAGATTTACTGGTAGGTATTCCAGTAGTATCTCAGGGTGTTCTGGGCTACACTCCGACATGACTTGTACCGTTTTTGGGGGTCTGACTTTTACCAACCCCCTAGGCCCGCCATGCGATGCTCATAGACGAACGGACCGGACTGTACGGATATTGTCACTGACAGGCTCAGTAGGGTGTCAGGATGAGTTCGCTCATCGACGTCCCTTTTGGTCAATACCTGGTAGCCCATTACGTATTGGCTTATACCTCTGACGTGCTAGTGGTTAAATCCACAACCAAGGTGTTGACGAGTCTTTAGAGTCCCCCACATTCAGTTGCTCAAGTTTTCGGGCGAAATGCTGTAGAGGCAGTATGGAGATATGGCAGGGTTCGATCAGATACGTGGGGTATTGCACGGATCAGGATCGGACGGATAATACTAGCAGGCTTTGGTTTAAGCCGGATCCTAGTATAGTACAGTGTAGATTTTGTCTCATTGCATTTGTATTTCGGTCGGAATACAAATGCGGGTGTGTATACACAGTATCGGGGTTTTTCCTGTAATTTATTACGGGACCAGTTTTCTGGAGTTGCCAGTTTGCTTTCCGTTTCGGCCATATTTCTTTGTATCTTTCAATGGCCGAAGTTTGGTGGAGGAGGGCTTATTTGCATTTGTGCAAATAAGCATTTGTGGAAGGTGTTCTTTGCATACTTTTGTGTCATGATGATTTCATGATGGAGCCCCATACTTTGACCTTCCATGGTTCATGATTGCTTGACTTTTTGTAGCAATCATGGTTGTTGATTAGTTGGTGGAGTGTGGATTTGTTAGTGATCATTTCTTGACTTTGGAGTCATCATGCTTTTGATGATGGTTGAATATGATAACCATTTCCTTTCACTTGCTTATTGGTGTGGCTATCCTTTTTCACTCCCTCACTCTCTCTCATTCTCTCCTCTCCAATATGCATGGCCGGCCAAGCTCCTTGGGGGCTGTCCAAAATTCTAGAGGTGGGGTTTTTGTGCTTTTGCTTTGATAAAAATCCCACAAGATCAATCTCCATTAGCTTGTTTCATCCCTCCACCAAAAGGCAACCTCCATGAACCCCAAAATGAGACATGGATCTACACACCATTCTACGGCAAATCTTGAGCACGTCGGCTCGCCAACTTCATGCCCGAGTTGCCTCGGTATAGAGGTGGGAGCCCGTAAAAGAAGCCGGCGACGTGGTGCCCTTCCGGCGAGGAGGTGGAGACCGGACATTCCGCGGGAGATCGGGACGACGGTGAGAAGACCGGAGGACACGGATCGCTCGGTATATCTCTCTTCCCCATCTTGTAGTTGGCTAGGACTAGTTAATGGCCCGATCCGGGTTTTAGTGCGCGATGGTGCCGGTTTGAAAAATTAAAGTTAACCATCGCTTCCGCATTTGGCCTCGGGATGGAGGCCGGGGCGCCGCCGTGTACTTACAGAACTAACCTGTACACATGTCACCAAGGAACTGCTATCTGACGATATGTATAATACCAACTAGCAGGTTCCCAGTGAGTCCTGTCCGGTGTACTCATAACCCAATGAGCACCTGTATACATTTTAGGTGATCCAACTGACACCAGTGGCTTGTGAGACCGGCCACCGCCCCTCATCGGGGTCTCGACTGTATACACTAGTCTATTCTGGAGTATCGATGCCCTGTCTCGAAACTCCCACGACTAGGGACTCTTTAAGGATGTGCTTACAGACCCCAGCTCCCACGTATATGATCGCCATCATACTGCTGGCAGTCAAGTAAGAATCCTATGGGCTCTATTATCATGCAATAGTGAACTAAAGCATGTATACGATGATAAAGACAAACCAGATAGCATACTATCATCTCGAGCAAGACTGTCATATCGGTATAGGTCCTGCCTTAATCATTGCAATCACGTACCTGCGATCCAATAATTGACTTTGAGGGCACTATCTCCAACAGTATTAAACTCACCCATATCACTTTAGTTCTTAACTTGTAGTTTTTTTAGCTAAAATCGTATTTTTGTGCGTTTTAGTGCTAATGAGAGGGATTAAGTGAAGTTTGAGATAAGTTAGGATTTTAAGGTTTGATTAACTTAATTAAGTGCTTTTAATGTTTTTTAACTAAGTAAATTTCCCAAGTTACACTAAAATACCATTTTGTATCAAATTAGTGTTAAATTAGTGTTTTAATTAAGATTTGTGCCCTTTTGTGATCTGCTTTCAACCCGGTTGCTTCAGGCAAAAATTGCAATTTCTGGAGCATGTTCACTAGGCCTAGACCACACACACGAAGCACGGGACCCCAATTCCCCAAGTTGGCCGCCGAAATATTCATTATGGCCACAAATTGCG
Organism: Agapanthus africanus; assembly: GCA_030015575.1. Classification (NCBI taxonomy): domain Eukaryota; kingdom Viridiplantae; phylum Streptophyta; class Magnoliopsida; order Asparagales; family Amaryllidaceae; genus Agapanthus; species Agapanthus africanus. Next base: position 531,128,595 of record JASDDO010000019.1, on the reverse strand, counting down.
GCCAGATGGGGGACCTGGGTGTCGGGGTTTGTTGAGTTGGCGGCCTGTGGTACATGCAACTTTTTCTAACTCTACTTGTATAAAAATCTGGAACAAATTACCCTATTTTCCAATACATTTAACTTACGCGACACGTGTGATATGTGAGTGGGTTGGTGAATTCCTACGTGTCGCGACGTGTAGGGGTAGTTTCAAACGCGTTTTCACACGTTCTAGCGTATCGGACACACACGCGTTTAGTTCGCGACGCGAGTTTCTCGTTTGGTTTGATATCGCGTTTTTGCAGGATTTTAGCTTATGTGTATTACTTTGTGTAAATTCTACGTTCGCAGGCGGGTACTTCGGACGCCGCACAGAAGGAGAAGCAGGTGGTCGGATACGCGTAGTTCGAGATCACGGTGAGTAGATTTAACATCTACGGGAAATCGCCGTATGGCGTTATGCGTCAGGGCTTGATAGGATATTGTAGCTGCATATTTGCATTCATATACATTGGTTGCATACTGTATTCCCTGCTATATATATGGACTTAGAATTAATAGCACACCGCACTGTTACTAATGGTCCATGCTACACGAGCACAAATCTGCATGTCACACACACACCGTTAGTAATTGCCATGACACTCACACTATAGAATTGCCATAAAAAATATGTTGTAGCTCACCTTATGTATGATTCGACATGATACGTCCATACATATGCATATATACATTTCGCCTACCTAGATAATCTGATTTTAGGAAAACTGAGGATCCACAGGATACTTTTTAAAAACTGAACCTACTTAAAGAGCGGTTTTCTTCCTTTTACTCATAGTACGACTTATGATGCATATATCACATCGCATGGATTTACGCATTGGGTTTGGATTTCATGTGATTTCTGGATTTGAGAACCGTGGTATTATTTCAAGAATGTATGCTTTGTTTTAAAAACCCGGTTTCTCTTGATATGATATTTTGGTGCGTCCACCATACGTTTTCTCGGTTCTGAGACGTGTGCTTAAAACCCGATTCGAGGAGTTGGATGATCCGTTTGCGGGTTCATGGTGGACCCGTATGGTTCCCTGGGGCAAGAAATGTTTTTCGTGGAGCCGACGATGAGCCTAGCAGGGTGGCTAGTACCTACCGGTGACTGGTTGGACCTGGCGGTTATCCGGAGGATACTGACCAGAGTCGAGAGATGGATACGGGACGACCCGTACTGCCGGGGCCGAGGGTCGATTCCGCAGACAGAGCCCGTGGGCCGATCCGGACTAACGGAGCCCGATGCTTGAGGATTTGTATGTCGATGCTGGACACGATGATTTCATGATATTTTCGAGTGCCGATGCTGGGCACTCACGATTCTATGAGATCTACAGGATTTGAGGGCCGATTAGAGTGACGACGCCTGAGTTTTTACTGGGATTTTGGTGTATTTGATGGACACCGGTTGTTATTTTTTTCCCGTTGATATTCCGTGTAGATAATATTTTACCCCATGATCAGCATTCATTGTTATGCATCTCATCCTGTAGTTGTATCTGATAGAGTATTTTGGCATGATTATTGCATACCCTGCTCACCACATATCGATGATATTAGATTGCACTTATCATTTAGATATTATCTGTTGGCATATGTTAAAATATCGCAGTACGTGCATACTCGCGATTACCTTTATATGTTATCTACTATTCATGAGTTGGCAAGTCACCCCCGTTGTGCCACAGTATTTGCAGGTTGCCCCGCAGAGTAGTTGCGGCAGGGCTATCTCTTGCATCTTTTTGGCTTCGGATACCACTGCAGTTGGTGCGTGAGCTGTTTTGCTGCTAGATGGGTTTGTAGTATCCGGTTATTTTCCATTTGTACACACTATTGTATCTAGTACTCTACATCCACTATTTCATGTATTGACATAGAGACCAGTTGTGAGGACGATGATGTATATTATTTTGTACTCTGGTGTCGAGCTCGTATGAGCCGACTTTATTTATGCAGTTTTATCTTTTATGATATTTTTCACTTATATTGCTCATTTTTTTGCTACGGCGTCGTATATTATTCTTGTGATGATTGTCTCCGCTGTTAGGCATGATTGCTCCCGTTGGGGATGTTATATTCTTATTATCAGTCATTTTACTTATATCATGTTTTGTACCCAGTTTCGGGGCTAGTTTTTACAAAGGAGGTGCTGCCGAAATTTTTTAAGAAATAACTTAAACTTTAAGAATTTTTACTAAATTACTCAAGGTTTTCTAAATGTTTAGAACTCATGTTTTTCTTCACTCACTATTTTAATGGTTTTGATCTCTGGGTTTCGGCTCACTTGATCGCGTTACGCCTGTAGACGTTACGTGGTTAAGTGCCGGTCACGCCGAACTTTGGGTCGTGACATCTTCAATTCAATCCTAACCCTAGACTTTTTCCTCTCTTATTCTTCTTCTTGTGAAATAAGTTATTATTGTATCAAAATAAATATAAATCAATAACCCTAACCTAGTTAACAGAGATTTTTTGAGGTTAGAGTTGGAGTTAGCGGCGAGTTTAGAGTCGACGGCGGCGAGATTGGAGCCGACGGCAGCCAGGTTTGATATGGAGTTGGCAGTGAGGTTAGAGTTGACGGCGGCGATATCAAGAAAGAAGAAGAAGATGGGAGGGGTAAGTTATTTTTCTGGGGGTATAACGATAATTTTGTAATTCCTGTTAACACCGTTAGTTATGAATTGCTAGTGTCAAAGATAAATATTTATATGTAACTCACAGAAACTTAGGTATTTATTTATCAAACGCGTAACATCTTGGATATTTACGTGCAATTTAGCCCACTAGTTATGGAGATCAAAGTCGTGGACGATCAAGCACCTACGACAAAAGCCGTTGTATCAAATTCAATTATCTCTTGATATGTTTCTCAAAAAGTTCGCTTTGTGTTGATTCTTCCTCTAACTAGCGAAAAGTTCTTGGATTGCCACATATGAAATTGAGCACAATTTTGCAACGAAATACCCTACTTGGTTTTTGAGAACGGAGAGGAAATATGCTCAATATCATTTGATTGAATAGTTGCCTCGGCTTCTTATTGTTTAAAGAAACCAGTCAACCCACCACCCTTCCCCCCACCCCTCCCCATTTTGTCTTTTTTTTTCATGAAAAACGGATCATATGAGATAACAATCAAGTCTTTCCCTACAATTGCTCGTTCTATTTTTCTCCCATGTCTTTGCTCTCCGTTTTAATTTCCATTCAACAAAGTCAATTTTACGGTATTAGAAAAGTTATAATAATCAAAATATAAATCTATTTCAAATAACCGATCCATTATATCCTTCTTACCGTAAAAATTAAGGGCATCGTCTCAATTCTACGACTACATCTTTTACTCTCATGGTTGTCATTACTGATATGACTGTCTCGACTATGGAAATCGTAACCAAAGCAATCATAGTATGAATCATAACGAACATTCCTATCGTCATAACATTGATCTAAATGATGCTCAAATTCATGCTTGGAGAGTGCTAGAACCGAAATAAATGGGCTACTAGACTATGAATTTATGCAAAGCTATCTATATGCTGAATAAGCATGCAAAGAGATCCAAAAGTAGACAATTGTGGCATCCCGATTATTCACAATTGAACTATCAAATTTATAATGCTTAACTTGAGCGATAATTGATAATCTATAGAGTGTAGATCAATTAAACAACACTTGTGTAAATCAAAATATTACAGTTAAGAAAATCGAACTCAAAATGACCAGATCTAGCAATCCAAGAAATGCAATAAAATGAATACAGAATCAATTATCAATAAAAATCAGCTAATTTGACTATAAAAAATGGTCTATAAATAACCATATATTAAATGCCTGACTAACGTCCATGATTATGTAATAATGGATTGGGGCAATGGCAATTACTGTATATTTTCCGGATGCAATCCCTCCGGAAATCGAACCGGCCACCTTCACTATTGAGAGGAAAGTATACCATATGCGCTATGCACAATTGATGACGGCTACTTATTGTAGCTAATGCATGAACAAAAATATAATGCATATTTTATGGTTTAAGAGAATATATAATCCTGCTAAAAAAAACGTGAGAAATATTTAACCATATGGTCAAATAAGGATGGAGGCAAAATCGCATACTATGATTACTTAATGGTCAAATAGTGAAAATTTTGTATGAAAAGAATTAAATTAATTCATTATAATCAGCCATTACTACCGACCAATATCAAAACAATCAATTCGAAATATTTTTAAATTGGAAATATGAAAGTAAATACTCTTTCTGTTTATATATCTAGTCAACTAGGAGCCGTATCATTTTTCAGAAATAACGCTATGACTTGCTCTTTACAGTGACATTGCATAAACATTTTCGCTAGTTAAATATTTTTGGTAACCTTGACCAATCCAACAGTGCAAAATCAACAATCCCTGAGTCCAAACATTTGATTGAGAACAAAAGAACGTTGATGCTCTTAACATGTATACATCTCAATCAACTAAAGTACTAAACCCCAAAATCATTCTTAAGAATTTCAGAACTTCCAACTTCATCATTCTTTATACAAGCATCATTCTTTAAAATCCTCCAAAATAAATTCTAAGCAAATCCTTTTATGACACCGACCGCCTCTGCCTCCCCCGATGACTCTTTCCCTCGATTGACCCTTGTGTCTTCCTGCTCGATTTCTGCTCATGTTTAACAATTCGACCAATTCCCCTCGATATCGAAGAAAAGAATGCCCTCCCATTCTCCCCCGACTTCCCGTCCCTCATCCCTTGCTTCATAACCGCCTGCTCCTTCTCCAACTCACTTAACCTCACCCTCATTCTCGATATCTCGAGCTTGAGTTCTCGGTTCTCTCTTCTCAAAGATGCGTAGTTGTCTCTAGGGGAGACCGCAGTGCTTGGGGCGGAGCTACTGGTGAGGAGGAGCCGGTGGGAGAAGGTGGTGGGGTCGGTCGAGGAAGCGGAGAGGGTGGATTTGAGGCGGAGCTGCTCAGAGTAGAGGACGCAGACAACCATTTGGAGGGGGAGGCGATCGTTCTGGGCAGCGTGGTTGGATGCTTCCTGGGAGAGCTTCTGGCAATCGATGAGCTTGCAGAGTCGCTTGCATTCGGACTCTGTCAGGGATGGATGGGCCTAAAAAGGGAAAAAGTGAAATAGTTATTGATGAAATTTAGTAAAAGAAGACAAGAAATCAAAAATTGGAGGGAAAAAATGATGGGCGTAGGAAGCAAGAGGGAGAGAGACATATATAAGTGTTTCGCACAATTTGTTGATGTGATTGATTAGGAAAACTAGAGTTAAGTTGCGCGGTAAGTTAACGTCTATTATTCCAAAGATAATACATAGCTTCTAGCAAATGTCTATTATTCCAAAGATAATATATAGTTTCTAGCACATGCTTTGTACCTGGGATGGAAAAAAAAACACGCAAATTGTTTGTTTTAGAACAATTGTTAACTACAACAATAAGTTCAATTGTTTGTAAGGGATTACATGCAAATATGCTTATTAAAGTTTGAGTAGTTGGAATGTCGGGTTTTTTTATGAGAGTACATGGGCTTTCAATCTAGTGAGATTCCATCCAAATCACTTAATTAAGCCGATTGATGGGGTACCCATCTATATCTTATACCAATGTAACTTACTTCGGTTTTCCTATGTGGAATTATTATTCCAACGCTCCCCCTCACGTGCAACCACTATTTCGGATTTTGCATTTTTTTTATATTTTGAAAAGGTTGTACACAGCCAAGACTTCGGATTTCGGATTTTTTTGGATTGATTTTGGATTTTTGAATAGTTGCGCATGCATGTTGTTGGATATAGTGCTTTGAAGACAATTATTGTAATTGCAGGTAGACGATTATGATAATTGAATGAGAGCATATACGGGTAGAACAGTTTTACTCGAGATGATGGTATGTTATCTGGTTTATCTTCATCATTATGTGTATACGTTTTGATAAAGCCCGTAGGATTAATCCTTGACTACCAGCATTATGATGACGATCATATATGTGGAAGCTGAGTGATCCATAAGCACATCCTTAAATGTACATAGTCGAGAGAATATCAATATTAGGCATCGATACTCCGGAGTAGGCTAGTGTATACGCTTCGAAACCCCGATGAGGGGCGATGGAAAGGTCTCACAAGTCATTAGTGTGAGTCACCTAAGATAGTATACAGGTACTCACTGGAGGTGAATACACCGGACGGACTCGCCGAGAACTTCAAGATGGAATTATATCTATCGTCAGATGGAAGTTCTCTTGTGGCTGCATACAGATTAGTCTTTTGACCTGAGATTTTCATTTGTCTCATGTGAGTTCCCACTGTACTTAGATTACTATCCTACCACGGCTCAAAAGAGTCGTGCAAACAGATTTTAGTTGGGTACAGTCCTGAGCCATATGGAAGCAGCGAACAATCGTCGAGGATTCATCACTCCCGGTATTGGGAGTCGATGCCGCGCTGTGTTGGGTCAGCCATAACCAGAAATCCTTGGTCAAGATGAATGAGATTTACTGATGTGATATCAGTAGTTTCTGTAGGGTTCCTAGGCACTCTAATGAGGTCTCACAAGGCATCAACCATGCCCATTTCAAATTTTAACGGTGCCGAGAAACCCGACTACGGATCGTTGGCTAGAAAACTAGGCGAAACAAAACGAGTTAATAACTTAACTAAGGTTTATACGGAAATACAACCTTTGTAGATCCGGTGCTCCACCTCCATAGCTCCGCAACGAAGTCCCCTTGCTGTCCAAATGAATTCCCGGGCTCTAGCGTCGGCTTCATCGGAGAATAGGCGGGCTAGATCGTCGATGTCCATGCCGAAGATGATCTACGTCGAGGCATCGCTAGATCAAGCTCCACCTTCACCAAGCCATGAAAACTTGTGAAGGAAACACACTCTACTACTTGGCAAGAGGTAGAGGATGAAGAAATAGGAGGTGGGTTCACTTTAGATTTGGATTTCTCACTCTTTTTCATCACTTGCCATTAATGGAGGCAAGCTTTCTTCACTTGAAGAAATGAAGAAGAAGAAGAAGATATGATGAGAATGATAAAACCAATAATAAAATCAAAATTGATATTATCATAATGCAACCTTGGGTTAGATTTAACTCTTGTAGAGAGCAAACTCTAGTTTAGCTAATGGTTAGGTTTTAAACATAAAACAAAATGGTTACAAATTCAAAGCATCATGAAGTTTCCACAAAAGACAAAATTAGCAACCATTTCATTTTAGCCAAAAGAAATAAAGAATATAAATGAAATGAATAAGTGAATACTTTAAAACCATAACCATTAACCTAAACATGGTTCAAATCAAACATACACCCAAGTTTGCATGCATCATCAAACATGATACAAACTAGTGCACAAAACTATATCATATATACAATGTGCACATCAAGTGAGAAAATCCATCTTAAGTGAACAAATACTAGTTAATGTAAAGTAATATATCAAATATATATATATATATAATTATGCATTAAATCATTGAATCAACACTTGATTCTATGATCCGGTCATATCGCATATAACCGGCTAGTATCCAATGTATCGGCTTATCGAATCAATCCTTGATTCGATAACTAGGTTATATCGCATACAACCATTCGACACATTCATCGCGAGAATGAAATGCGGTATCACATACACGCATTATTCTCGGTCCTGCACATATCTCATATATGCTCCTATTTCATTTCGCTTGAGCCAGGAAACCTCTGTGTAGGACTCTAAAGACTCGTCAATACGCCGGTAGCGGATGATGATCATATCAAGCACCCACAAGCCGCAAGCGGTCTGCTAAACGTAACGGCCACCCGGGTATTGAGCGATCAGAAGATCGACGAGCAAGCCCGCTCACACTCCTGTGAATCCAACCAGTGACACTTACCGTACAGTCCGGTCTGATCGTCTGATATGTCGCATATCTCGCCTAGGGGTGGTAAACGTCAGACCCCAATAGCTCGATAAGTCGTGTCGATATGAGGTCTATAACAATTTGAGAAACTACTGGTAACACTTACCAGTAAATCTCAGCAACCCTGGCCAGGGATTTCCTGTTATAGCCAATCGAACACAGCGCAACATCAACTCCCTATACCGGGAGAGACGAATCCCCTCCTATCGCTCATTGCCTCCATGTGACTCGGGACTGTACCCAAAAACCACCGTTTTGCACGCCCTCTTGGACGTGGTAAGATGGAAATCAAAGTACAGTGGGAACCACACAAGACTCTATGACGATCTCGGGTCAACAGACTACTCTGTACCAGTGTCACCAGAGAACTGCCATCTGACGTAAGGTATAATACCATCTGGGAGTTCTCGGCGAGTCCGTCCAGTGTACCCAGTCTCCACTGAGCACCCGTATATCATCTCTGATGTCAAACACCAATGGATATGGGATCATCCATCGCCCATCTGTATGGGTCAAGAAGGTATACGCTAGTCTACTCTGGTATATCGATGCCCCATCTCGATACACCCACGACTAGGGACTTTCAAGGATGTACTTATGCACTACCATGTCCCCACTAGTATGATCTGCATCATAGTCCAGGTAGTCAAGTACAGATCCTAAGGACTTTACCAACATGTAACAGAGAGACAATTAGTGTACACGTTAAGGTAAAGATCAACTAGATAGCATACTATCATGTCGAGTAAGAAAGTCCTCCCTATATATGTCCCAGCATCCACTACAATATACATCCAATGTACAGTAATGGCCTCTAGGGCATACATATAACTAACAATCTCCCACTTGCACTAGGGCCATCTGTAGCAGTGGTTGTAGTATCTCATACTCAACCATCCCATAAAAGTCTCTCTCTGGGAACAGGCCTTTGTGAGTGGATCCGCTGTGTTGTCCTCTGAGTCTACTCTCCTAACCTCGATCTCCCTAGAGATCAACCATCTCCATGATCAAGTGATACTGCCTTAGAATATGTCTGGATCACTGATGGGATGGACGTTCCTTGGCAAAAGCCACAACTCCATTGTCACACAATGGGAGGAACAAAGTTCATCTCATGAGCCAATATACACCCAGACTGTCTCTTTGGTAGCATCTTAAGTAGCGATGTATCCAGCCTTTATCGTCTAGTATGCCACGGTATCTAGCTTGGAACTCTTCCAACATACCGTCCCTTTACTGAGGGTATAGACAATGCCTGTGACTGACATTCAGTCGTCTTTATCACCCTGGAACACTTCCAGTGATTTTCCCAGGATCAATTGATACCATCTCACTACAACTAGTGAGAATCCCAACATCCATTTAGATCTATCTCATAGATCCAAAATCCAGGATTTAGAAGGTATCACTTTGATCCTATATGGAGAATCATTGTGATAAGCGGACATTGATCGAGCGTAGCATAGGAAACTCATTTCCTATCAAGAGTATGTCATCCACGTACTCTACGAGGATCATCACCATACTCCCTACTACCTTTTTGTTTATACAAGCTTCATCTACTATTTTGATGATGTCAACTTTTTTGACTAATACATCAAAATAGATGTTCCAACTCCGCGATGCCTGCTTTATCCTATAAAACATCTTGCACACGTTTCCGCTGCTCCCACTGTCTACGAAGCCCTCTGGCTGTGTACTTATAGACGCTTTCTTCCAAATCATCATTTAGAAAAGCAGTCATGACACCCAACCACCAGATATCGTAGTCATGGTATGTAGCCGTGGCAAGTAGTATCTGGATGGACTTAAGCATAGGTACTGGAAAAGGTTTCATCATTATCCACTCCTGGTCGATGACGAAAACCTTTAACAAGTCTAGCTTTGAAAGTCTCAACCTTTCCATCTACACCAAGTAATCTTCTCAAGATATACTTGCTCCTGATGGGGATTTAACCCTTCAGATATAGCAACCAAAGTCCATACTTTGTTGGTGTATAAGGATTCCATCTCAGATCACTAAGCATCCAGCCATTCTTACAGAGTCTTCACTCTCGATGGCCTGCTCGAAACTAGTTGGGTCATCATCTCATGATGCAATCCTCGCTCCCACTGTCATAGAGAAACCGAAGTATCTCTCAGGTGGGTGAGGAACCCTACTAGATCGGCGGAGAGACTGAGGTTCGTTGGAATCTACTGAATTCTTTGGTTCTACCAAATCATCTGCTGTTGTTTGTATAGCTGGAACCTTTCCAGTTGTACATAACAGATCTTGCCTCGAGCTTGTCCGGATTTTGCTTTTCAGACATAGGCTGGACAACCCCAAACCTCAACTAACTTGAGAGATGGGCTCTTCCCTTATCATATCAAATATGAAGTGGTAGGCAACTGATTTGATTCGAACCCTATTCAATAGGTATGCAGCTTCTCAAGCGCATAACTCCCTAAAGGAAATAGGTGACTCAGTAGTACTCATCATAGAGCACACCTTATCATATAGGGTGTATCTGCTCCGCCCCGATATACCATCGTGCTATGGTGTATACAGAGGAGTAATGCTGAGAGAGAATCTCATTCTCCTTTAGAATAGTCCATGAATTCCATACAAAATTTTACCATTTCTTTACTAATAAAGAGACTGATATGATTTTGTATATCAGGTTCGGTATCTAATAACATTCGTTCAGAATCAATGTATCGTAATACAGGGTGACAGTGACCGACAGACCTGGCTGCAACTCTTGCCCCGTTTTCTGTCTCATGAAACTTATCACCCGTTTTCAGTTTTTCTACTTTTTTGTAGCCCTATGTAATATATTACATATCTGGGATCCTGATCCGGTATCATATACCCAGGATGCGGAGGATACTGAGAAACAGTTCTTTGTAATGAACACACCCGAAGATGATGCATCAACATGCACTCTCTTCGTTTGGGCGGTACGGGAAATCTGGTATTCCCCAATTTCCTGCTCTGTCTTATAACATTTATAAGTTGGAGCGGGACCAACGTTCCCCAGCTCAGTATAACAAGCGGGTTCGGTCAATTATCCGTATTATTATCTTGATTAAGGCGTGATATGGTCGCTACCAGGAGAGAGAGAAGAAAACACTCAGCGTGCGCTCTAGCAAGAATAGATTGGTTATTATTTTATCTAATCAGGATGGCTCCCACTGCTTTTTATCAAACCTCCCTTCAAACCCTAAAAGGAAAGACTAGCCGGGATTAATTACACACTACAAGTTCGCCAATCTTTCAGTCAGGCCAGTGTCGGTACTTTGAGGGAGGTCCCCCGTGCTTTCGCACGAACCTAATTAATGTAAACCTCGTTTTCCCAGAGGCGTAACCCCGTTGACACCTTTCTAGACACCTACTTGATCGACTAATTGTAATGTATAAAACTCTCCCAGGAGTAACTCTTACTCACAGCGGGTATCGGGATCCAACTATCTCATAGAAGGTATGCAATCTCATTGCAAATTTCAACACTTGAAATTCCCGATAATGTTTTACCCCTAACATCCTATGACCTTGACGGAGGTCAACAAACCATAGGCTACTAGTCAAGTTCAACCCGTCATTTCTTGATCGAATTAAACCCACCCGCACGACCCTTGACGGAGGTCAACAAGGCCGCACGACTACCCTAACTCAATCTGCATCATATGCATAAACAGATAAATACTAGTTAGCTACCGCACACTACGCCTTGACGGAGGTCAACAAACGTAGCACGAATACTAACTAGGACTTATCTGAAATGACGGAGGGCTACGACAGGTTTTTCTGAAAACCTATTACGTAATGAACTTGATATCGTTGTAGAATCAAATGATTTTGAAATGGAGTGTTTTTTAGGCTTTTCTAGTTTTGCTAAAGGAGTCACTCCCGGTGAAGGGATCGTCGGTCCTTTCCTCGTCGAATGAGGTGCGGGATATATCATATATATCACTGTGCAAAGCAAAAACACTTAAAAGCAATCAAAAGACAAACCGAGTGTGTAGCATCTGCCAGTTATTGCTAAAGGAGTCACTCCCGGTGAAGGGATCTCGGTCCTTTCCTCATCGAATAAGGTGCAGGATATATCATATATACCGCTGTGCAAAGCAAGAACTGTAGCTACCTGTTTTATTTTGAAATTCAATTCTACAACATCTTAGTTTTCTTTTATTTCATTAATCACATTAATGAAGTCCCATCATTTAAGTACATAATCATCACAGATAAATACGACGTACACTTATGCCATCCGCATTCGCCTCGATGTCCCCTCGTGCACCGTTAGGTTAGGTAACTAACGGCAGAGCAGGGCAGGGCTAGCACGGGTGTAAAACATAAGTAACGTCTATATAATATATCATATATACTATATGCTGTATCTATCACAGAACATCACATGATCACATCACAGATATCGCAGCAGAAGAACATATGAAATATTGGATATACTAGGACGTCCGTGTTTTCAATACGAGCCAGTATAAAACACGGATTCCACGGTCGTGATGAATAGCCAAACCCACACCCCTAGACCCCTACGAGAGCGGCAAGCAACCCTGCCAATTCTAGAGTTAGGAGACCCGGACTCGACTCCTCGAGTTGGTCCCCCACTGGACTCCAGAACCCGGTTACTTGTGCTCCCCTCCTTGGGTCTATCCTAGTGCAGAAAAGTAAATAATATACAAAGGGTGACATCTTCCGCAACCTGGAAGTGCCCCAATAAAAGAATATTACATACAAGTTTTTACATGAATGAAAATAAAAAACACTCATCTCACATAAAAACCCCCGGCTATTCAAACACGACGATCCAATATAACATATCCAGCAACACATAACATCACATGTCATCAACGTAAGTAAATATGTCCATCCCAATTGTCGTTGACATATAGCAACGAAACCGGCGATATCACATATTACACTTACGGTCACAGAAAAGAAAGTGTAAAACTACAACAGTTGGAATCCGCAATCACTTCAGACATCGCATGCCTGACCAAATGAATTCTTTAGACATCGCATGCCTAACAATTATAAACCCTGCATTTTAGTCTCAAAATCGAAAACACTTTTCAATACCAAGTCGGGTAATTCAACAAGATTCCCGACATCCTGATCGAATGCTCGTCGCAAACTTTAGTAGGCGGCTGCACCCCCGACGCTGTCGACCAAGTGCACCAAGGCGGAACACCGCTACCGCGAGCACCCGGACGGATGCTTTCGGCGACGGGGTTCTCCTACAGTCACTTGGTTGGGGCTATGGAGTGAGGCTGTCTATTAAGTTTACCCGGCGAGTATTCGCGTACGCTACGTGATTGCGACGGACTTTTGATCACATCAAAATTCCGTGGCAACCGATCAAGTGAGACTAAAGTGCTATGTTTATAACATTCATTCAGTTATCTCATAACTTCTTGTGAATTCCAATTATTGTATCCCATTCCGGATAAATAGAAAATGTTAAACTTTTCGATCGAACAGTCAAACACCCAAGTTTTCCCGATACAGATCAACACATGAAACAAGTCTAACAACATTCAGTTCGTGCCTCAGTACCAACGGTCCAGCCGTAGAAGGGTCAAGCCAACGCCTCACATGTGGCATGCCGTACTGCCCCAAACCCGAAGGTTCAAAGGGCAGTTCAAGACGGTCACATAATCGAGTTAAGGTTTGTTGTCTTCTAGAGGGTCCATCGCGTTACTTGCACTACTTAGAACGTCGTTAAACTACGGAAAAATCCAACACTTGGAAATTTCCTGACAGGGGAAAAATTGGGTATTTATATCCGATCGAACTTTTTAACATATTCAAAATATCCGGAAAGCCACATAGACAAAGTCTGATAATCCGATCGAATCGACGAACTCTCAGTACACCCAAGAAAATTCAACTCTTGAATAAATTTTAAAAATTCCCAGAAAAACCAGCACTGGAAACCAAGAATTACTGTGTAACTTTCTGTGTATGTTAAGGCATTACGGCCGCGGAACCGCCGCACGAGCCAAGCTCGTGCCGCGGAACCGCGGCTCAATGAAGGAATTAGGGCATACGACTTCACAGTAACTCTTAGATATTCCTGCATGTTTTTCTGCATATTTTTAATATAGAAAAACTCACTGTTTTCAAAAATGTACAGAGAGCATGATCCGGGTTCGGGTTTTGGTTCGATCGGACTTCAAATTGTGTCTAGACTTCGCCTAAGGCTCTAGCTAGGCTCTGATACCACTGTAGGTCAGGCAGCCACCCCATCCAATGGGGTCGCCGTGGCACCAACGGGTCCCTCAGCCGCTACTTTTTACGCATGCCCCCTCGCGAGGACTACAACCCGCCGGAACACCTTCCGGTCTCGGGACACTTTGGGGGTAAGAGCCTATGCTTCGTCACACTGTCACACAGTGAGAACCCCCCATAGGTCGACATCCAATGTCTACTAGCTCTGATACCACTGTAGCGTTCCTAGGCACTCTAATGAGGTCTCACAAGGCATCAACCATGCCCATTTCAAATTTTAACGGTGCCGAGAAACCCGACTACGGATCGTTGGCTAGAAAACTAGGCGAAACAAAACTAGTTAACTTAACTAAGGTTTATACGGAAATACAACATTTGTAGATCCGGTGCTCCACCTCCATAGCTCCGCAACGAAGTCCCCTTACTGTCCAAATGAATTCCCAGGCTCTAGCGTCGGCTTCATCGGAGAATAGGCGGGCTAGGTCGTCGATGTCCATGCCGAAGATGATCTACGTCGAGGCATCGCTAGATCAAGCTCCACCTTCACCAAGCCATGAAAACTTGTGAAGGAAACACACTCTACTACTTGGCAAGAGGTAGAGGATGAAGAAATAGGAGGTGGGTTCACTTTAGATTTGGATTTCTCACTCTGTTTCATCACTTGCCATTAATGGAGGCAAGCTTTCTTCACTTGAAGAAATGAAGAAGAAGAAGAAGAAGATATGATGAGAATGATAAAACCAATAATAAAATCAAAATTGATCTTATCATAATGCAACCTTGGGTTAGACTTAACTCTTGTAGAGAGCAAACTCTAGTTTAGCTAATGGTTAGGTTTTAAACATAAAACAAAATGGTTACAAATTCAAAGCATCATGAAGTTTCCACAAAAGACAAAATTAGCAACCATTTCATTTTAGCCAAAAGAAATAAAGAATATAAATGAAATGAATAAGTGAATACTTTAAAACCATAACCATTAACCTAAACATGGTTCAAATCAAACATACATCCAAGTTTGCATGCATCATCAAACATGATACAAACTAGTGCACAAAACTATATCATATATACAATGTGCACATCAAGTGAGAAAATCCATCTTAAGTGAACCAATACTAGTTAATGTAAAGTAATATATCAAATATATATATATAATTATGCATTAAATCATTGAATCAACACTTGATTCTATGATCCGGTCATATAGCATATAACCGGCTAGTATCCAATGTATCGGCTTATCGAATCAATCCTTGATTCGATAACTAGGTTATATCGCATACAACCATTCGACACATTCATCGCGAGAATGAAATGCGGTATCACATAGACGCATTATTCTCGGTCCCGCACATATCTCATATGTGCTCCTATTTCGTTTCGCTTGAGCCAGGAAACCTCTGTATAGGACTCTAAAGACTCGTCAATACGCCGGTAGCGGATGATGATCATATCAAGCACCCACAAGCCGCAAGCGGTTTGCTAAACGTAACGGCCACCCGGGTATTGAGCGATCAGAAGATCGACGAGCAAGCCCGCTCACACTCCTGTGAATCCAACCAGTGACACTTACCGTACAGTCCGGTCTGATCGTCTGATATGTCGCATATCTCGCCTAGGGGTGGTAAACGTCAGACCCCAATAGCTCGATAAGTCGTGTCGATATGAGGTCTATAACAATTTGAGAAACTACCGGTAACACTTACCAGTAAATCTCAGCAACCCTGGCCAGGGATTTCCTGTTATAGCCAATCAAACACAGCGCAACATCAACTCCCTATACCGGGAGAGACGAATCCCCTCCTATCACTCATTGCCTCCATGTGACTCGGGACTGTACCCAAAAACCACCGTTTTGCACGCCCTCTTGGATGTGGTAAGATGGAAATCAAAGCACAGTGGGAACCACACAAGACTCTATGACGATCTCGGGTCAACAGACTACTCTGTACCAGTGTCACCAGAGAACTGCCATCTGACGTAAGGTATAATACCATCTGGGAGTTCTCGGTGAGTCCGTCCAGTGTACCCAGTCTCCACTGAGCACCCGTATATCATCTCTGATGTCAAACACCAATGGATATGGGATCATCCATCGCCCATCTGTATGGGTCAAGAAGGTATACGCTAGTCTACTCTGGTATATCGATGCCCCATCTCGATACACCCACGACTAGGGACTTTCAAGGATGTACTTATGGACTACCATGTCCCCACTAGTATGATCTGCATCATAGTCCAGGTAGTCAAGTACAGATCCTAAGGGCTTTACCAACATGTAACAGAGAGACAATTAGTGTACACGTTAAGGTAAAGATCAACCAGATAGCATACTATCATGTCGAGCAAGAAAGTCCTCCCTATATATGTCCCAGCATCCACTACAATATACATCCAATGTACAGTAATGGCCTCTAGGGCATACATATAACTAACAGTTTCTCAGTAGGTGATGAGCTTCAGACCGGCACAACTTATCGGGTTAGTAGGGGTCTGACGTTATATTGGGATTCCTAACGTCCTGGCCGCATACCACAGCCTTTGCGGAACGAAAAACTTACTTTTAAAAACTTTGACGCTAGAAATACATCCTAGAATTTAACCAAACATCAAAACTAGTGAACTAGAAGAGTCTAACTACTCTATTAGAAGGTTATACCTAAAGAACGTATCCTTCGGGTCTTCACTCCACTTCTTAAGCTTCTTGAGGTCTTCTAGATCAACCATGCTTGATGAGCTTCTTGATCTTAGATAATCCTCCCGAGAGTTTATGATCCAAGCTTAGCTTCATTAATGAGGCAACTTAGTAATCTAGTTTGCTAATCTAGGTTACTAAGGAGATGTAGTGAGTTTTCTAGTATAATTCTATCTCTCTTCCTTCCTTGATTCTCAACACATAAGATGGTAGGGAAGAAGATGGAGGAGAAACTCAAGAAAGGAAAGTGAGGAGAGAAGCTCATGGTGAGAATGAGATCAAAAAACTTGTGTGAAAAATTATAAACCATGATTTTGTGTATCTCATATTTTCAATATAAAGTCACAACCAAGCTTGAATAGTTTGCACAAAATGAATATTCAATTCATTTGTCAACACTATTGAAATATGGTTCTTACCATTCTCTCTTTACAATCTTTACACCTCATTTCCATTTAAAAGAATAAATGGATAAATCAAAAATGAGGTGTCCACCTTCTAGAATATTTTCCGTATAAATACGGAATACTTTACCGTATTCGCACCCAAATATGAATACCCAAGAGATAGAATAACACTACTAATATAATACTAGTATTAAATCAATATCCGATTTAACAAACCGGCTTAATCCTAAGCCCGCTAGTATTATCAACCGTCCGATCGAAAACCTGGAGAACACTAGAATATACATATCAAAATATGTATATGTAAATTATTAAATCAAAACCTGATTTAATAATCCAGCTTAATCCTAAGCCGGCTAGTATTATCATTCGATCGAAACCGTGCACGTATAAATATACGGCCACTACATCGTTTCGCCTGAATCAGATAAACCCTCTGTGTGGGACTCTAATGACTTGACAGTACGTTGGCAGTGAGTTTAACTGCAAGCACGTCAGCAGCACTAGCTGTACATAACGGCTATCCCGATACCTGTCAAAAAGAAGGCCGACGAGTAAGCTCATCCGGACTCCTACCGAGTCTATCCGTGACAATCTCCGTACAGTCCGTTCTTTTCATCTAAGATTATCGCATACCGGGTCTAGAGGATGGTAAACGTCAGACCCCTACTAACCCGATAAGTCATGTCGATTTGTCTCAGAACCAATCAGAGAAACTACTGATCTAACCATCAGTAAATCTCAACTGTCTTGGCTAAAGGTTTTATGGTTCTGGCCAACCGGACACAGTGCGATATCGACTCCCAATACCGGGAGAGACAAATCCCTGACTATCACTCACTGCCTCCATATGGCTCGGGACTGTACCTAACCAAAATATGTTTGCACGACTCAGTAGAGCCGTGGTAGGGTAGTGATTAAAGCACAGTGGGAACTCATATGAGACAAATGATGATCTCAGGTCCAAAAACTAACACGTACTTGTGTCACCTGAGAACCGCTATCTGACGATAAGTATAATACCATCTAGAGGTTCTCAACGAATTCGTCCAGTGTACTCACCCCCAGTGAGCACCTGTATACAATCTTAGGTGATCACAGCAATAGCTGTAGGACCAACCACAAGTCTACTCTGGAATATCGATGCCCGGTCTCGATATTCCTGCGACTTGGGACCTTTAAGAATGTGCTATGGACTACCCAGCTCCCACAAGTGATCGCCGTCACAACGCTGGTAGTCAAGCAAAATCCTACGGGTTTTATCAACATGTACCCTCCATATGTGATATCGAATATAACATATATGTTAAGATAAAGTCAAACATAATAGTATACTACTATATCGAGTCTTTATCAATATGTGTAAACAATATAAAGCAACAAAAAAAAGAAATACACATTAAGACGGAGACATCTCAAATAATGTACTATATACAACTGAGCAAGATTGTCTTGTACATATATATCCCTAGCATCCTATACAATATATGCCTCCAGGGCATACATATCCAACAATCTCTCACTTGCACTAAGGCATGTGATTGGCGTATCGAATACCCAACGTCTGCTCTAGGGCTAGTTATTGGCGTACCGCATACCCAACATCTCAAAAGGTCGCTCGAGCTGCGCTTGAGGAAGGCCCTTGGCAAATGGATCCGTCGTGTTGTCTTTCATATCTACTCTCCGGATCTTGATCTCCCGGCGATCTACAATCTCCCTGATCAGGTGATACCGTTTCAAGATGTGTCTGGATTTCTGATGGGACCATAGTTCCTTCGCTAAAGCTATAGCCCTATTATTATCACAATACAAAAGTATTGGATTAACAATGGACGGAACCACCTCAAGTTCAGTAATGAACTTCTTCATCGAGAACGCTTCTTTTACGGTATCGTTGGCAGCAATGTATTCAGCCTCCATCGTCGAATCTGCGACGGTGTCCTGTTTGGAGCTCTTCCAACACACCGTCCCTCCATTGTAGATAAACACAAAACCCGAGATAGATTTGTTGTCATCCTTGTCACTTTGAAAGCTCGAGTCAGTAAAGAACTCGACCAGAAGGACTCCATTACCATAAACCAAGAACATCTCCTTAGTCCTTCTCAGGTACTTGAGAATGTTCTTCACAGCTGTCCAGTAATTCTCACCTGGGTTCGACTGATACCGGCTTATCACGCTAAGCGCGTAAGCTACATCTGGTCTGGTACATAGCATCACATATATTATAGATCATACCGCCGAAACGTAGGGTATATTGCTCATGCGAGCCCTCTCCTCATCAGTCTTAGGGGACATCTCTTTGGAGAGAGTGATTTCGTGCAATGCAGGTATATTACGGCGCTTGGAATTTTCCATACTAAATCTCTTTAGTATGATCTCTATATATATGGACTGTGAAAGTCCTAACAGTCTCTTGGATCTATCTCTGTAGATCTTAATCCCTATAATGTATGAAGCATCACCCAGGTCCTTCATGGAGAACTTTTGTGACAAAAACAACTTGACCGATGCAGCATAGGAATGTCATTTCTTATCAAAAGAATGTCATCCACGTATAGGACGAGAAATACAACAGTTCTCCCTACAATTTTCTTGTAGATACAAGGCTCATCCTCATTTTTGATGAAGTCAAATTCCTTGACTGTCTCATCAAAACAGATGTTCCAGCTCCGTGACGCCTGCTTTAATCCATAAATGGATTTAAGCAACTTGCACACCTTCCCGCTGCTCCCGCTGTCTACGAATCTCTCCGGCTGATCCATGTAACCGCAATTTTCTAAACTTCAATTTAGAAAAACCGTTTTAACGTCCATCTGCCATTATATCATAGTCATGGTAGACAACATTGGCAAGTAGAATCCGAATGGATTTCTGCATAGCCACTGGAGAAAAGGTTTCGTCATAGTCCGCTCTTGGTCTTTGACGAAAACTTTTGCAACAAGTCTAACCTTATAGGTTTTCACTTGTCCATCTGCACCAATTTTTTTTGAAGATCCATTTGCATCCAACGGGTTTTACCCCAGAAGAAGGAACATCTAAAGTCCAAACTTTGTTGGTGTATATTGACTCCATTTCGGATTGCATAGTATCAAGCCATTTTACAAACTTCCTACTCTTAATGACCTACTCGAAATGAGTTTGTTCATTTTCTTTCAAGATGCAATCCTCTCGATCCCCGTCTATGAGAAAACCGTAGTATTTCTCAGGCGGACGAGAAATTCTACTAGATCTACGGAGTGGCTGAGATTCGTCTGGTATTATTGAATCCTCTGGTTCCACCAAATCTTCAGTTTCAGTTTGTGGTTTTAGAATTTCTTCCAGTTCTATCGTACTCCCACTAATTTCTTTTGCAAGAAATTCCATTTCTAAGAAAACGGCGTGCTGAGCAACAAACACCTTCTGTTCCTCGGTATGGTAGAACAAATATCCATAACCATTTCTTGGATATCCCACAAACTTATATAGAACTGACCGTGCCTCTAGTTTGTTCGGATTATGCTTTTTAACATAAGCCGGCCGGCCCCATATCTTAAATCTTTTATGATATGGTCTCTTTCTATTCCACATTTCAAATAGTGTTTAAGGCATTGATTTGGATGGAACATAATTCAACAGATATGCCGTTGTCTAAAACGCATAACCCCAAAATGAAAAAGGCAGATCGACACTACTCATCATGGACGGAACCATGTCTAAATGGATACGGTTTCTCCACTCCGATACACCGTTGTGCTGTGGTGTATACGGAGGAGTAAGCTGAGAGAGAATTCCATTTTCTTTCAAGTATTCTAAAAATTCCGTGCTTAAATATTTCCCTCCTCTATCAAATCTGAGAATCTTGATACTTTTGTCAGTCCGGTTCTCTACTTCGTTCTTATATTTTTTGAATTTCTCAAAAGCTTCTGATTTGTGTTTCAAAAGATACACATATCCAAACCTAGAGAGATCGTCAGTGAATGTAATGAAGTACGAGAACCCACCCCTCGCATGTATAGACATCGGACCACATACATCATTGTGTATGAGTCCTAAGAGCTCTATAGCTCTTTCTCCGTATACGGTGAACGGAATTTTGGTCATCTTTCCTTTGAGACAAGACTGACAAGTTTCATAAGATGAAAATTTGAACGTATTCAAATATCCATCCTTATGCAATTTACTTTGTCTTTTCTCACCGATATGACTAAATCTACAATGCCACAAGTAAATTTGGTTCGTGTCTGAACTCTTCCTCTTGCGTGTGTTATGTATATTGAAGGTGTGTTTTGATTAAGAACATAAATACCATTACAAAGTGTACCTTCTGCAACCAATACCCGATTAAAGTAAATGTTCATGATATTTCTATCTAGACCAAACTTATATCCATCTTTATCAGGTAAAGAGACTAATATGATGTTGCAAAGTATGGAAGATACATAGTAACAATTGTTCAAAATCATAGTGTTGTCACTTGGCAACACTAGGTGATATTCACCGACGGCAGCAGCATCAACTTATGCTCTATTCCCCACTCTGAGGGACATATGACCCAGTCCAACTATTCTACTTTTTCTCAGTCCTTATAATAAATTACATATATGAGATCTTGATCCGGTATCTAGTATCCATGAGGTAGGGTTGACCGAAAAACAGTTTTCAATAACAAATACACCTGAAGAAAATGCATTAGAATGTTTCTCCTTCAATAGGGTTATCTGGAATTCCTTACAGTCATCTTTTCCTTGCCCATACTCGTGACGATTGTCACAGGTTTGAACCGAACCGACGTTCCCAGCCCAGTGAATAAGCCGGTTCGGCCAAATCAAACATTTTATTATCTTGAATAAGGCGTGACATGATTGTTACCTGAAGAGAGAGAAGAAACACTCAGCATGCGCACTTGCAAAATTAGATTGGTTATTAGTTTATCTAATCATGATGGCTCCCACTGTTTTCTCGAATTCTCCTCCAAATCTCAAAAGGAGAATTAGTCGGAATCATTCGCACCTTACAAGTTCGCTAACCGTTGAGCCAGATGAGTGTTGATACTCCGAGAGAGGTTTACCATGCTTTCGCACGAACCTAATTAAAATAAACCTCGTTTCCGTAGAGGCGTAGCCCCGTTAACACTTTTCTAAACACCTAATATGTTAGCTAATTGTGAAGTGAAAAATATCTCTCTAGAGTAATCCTACTCATCAATGGGATTGGGATCCAACTATCATCACGTGATAACCTAGATGGAAGCCACTCCAGTTACCACACTCCAGAAGATATACAACACTAGTAAGTTTCCTGTATATTTGAAACTCCCGATATGATTTTTGCCCCTAACGACCTATGACCTTGACAAGGTCAATAAATCATAAGTCGCTAGCCAAGTTCAACCCGTCATTATCTTGATTAACCTAGACCCATCCGCATAAGCCCTTGTTATGATCAACAAGGCTATGTGACTGTCTTAATTAATCGTATCATATGCTACAAACAAGTACCACTCAACTGCCGTACACTACGCCTTGATAAGATCAACAAACGCAGCACAAATACTGAGTATTACTCGTAGGAAATGGCGGAGGGCTACGGCTGGGTTTTTGGCGAAAAACCCTTTAACGTAATGAACTTGACATCGTTAAAGAAATCAAGTAGTTTTAAAAATGAGTGGTTTAGGCTCCGCTTTTGAAAACTAGTGGTTTTGAAGAAAACCGAGTAAGCTACAGTAACATAAATTTTTGCTCAAGAGGTCACTCCCCTCCTCGAATAAGGTGCTGGAAATTCCAAACCGGATACCACTATGCAAAACGAAAGAATATGACTATAGTTTTTCAAAATTTATTCCAACAAAATCTTTTAGGTTTGTTTTCTTGCATTAACTAAAATTAACGCTGTCTCATTAATTAAATCTTATCACACCAAAAAAGAACGAAAATAAAATGTGCGTATATACCATCCGCATTCGCCACGGGGCCCGTCATGCACCGTTTGGTTACTTAACTACCAGTAAAGCGAGGGCATAACTAGCGCGGATGCAAAACAAATGCATCTACTAGTATATATAAATATATATATATCCATTCATCCCAGGCATGATATATAAGCAACATCACAGAACAAAAATAAGTAATATGGAATAACGGATAATTTAGGAGCCCCGGGTTTCATTTGAGCCGCAAATGAAACTCGACGTTTCCCGGTCGTGTGGATAGCCCGTGCAATGAAGAACCTAGACCCCTGCGAATGCGGCAAGCTACCTGCCAATCCCGGAAGTGAGGCAACCTCAATCAATAAAGTGAATGGGTCATCCAGCACTTCATGAAATCCGGTAACTTGAGCACCCCTCCATAGGTCATCTTATACCCCCTACGAGTGCGGCGAATAGCCCGCCAATTCTAGAGTAAGGCCCCCTCTGTCTCAACGCCATGAGATACGGGCTCGTTGCCTTCTAGAACCCGGCTATTCGAGCACTCCTCCGCGGGATAATCTTAGTGTAGGGTGTTTTTCGTCACCCCATTGAGATAGAAATGCACGCGCTTGTCAGGCGCATTACAGATTCCCCCTGCCTAGGATAGGCTGGGATTTATTGATTGCAGGGATTCGAATCTCCGGCAGCCGCGGACTAAGCTGCCGTTAATTACCCATCATCTTTGGAGCGAGAGAACCTCCGATTGACAGGTCAAACAGGTCATGCAAACTCAATGTGCAGTATTGTGTTTTGAAGGGATTTTGGATGTACCGGAGGCCCCGCAGAGTTTTTACGGGGGTCCCGCTACCCGGATAGCGGGCTGGGGGTCAAGGGGGCTAGCAGCCCCTTGCGGGGTTCGGGGCAGCGTCCCGTTAGAAACTTTTTCTAACAGAGATTGTGTCGTGGAGTGTGTGTATCTATACATATATACATATATATAAAAAGGGGAAAAGCGTCCAAAGGACGCGTGGGGGGCCAGCACCTCACGTGCATGGCACGTAGGCACTGGGCGCTGGCGCCTCACGTGCTTGGCACGTGGGCGCGAGCGCTCTGGGCGCCCCACGTGCCTGGCACGTGGGCACGAGCGCTCGGGGCGCTGGGCGCCCCACGTGGTTGGCACGTGGACACTGGCGCTCTGGACGCTGGGCGCCAGCGCCCCACGTGCTTGGCACACGGACGTTGGGCGTCAACAGAAAAGGGGACTTTGTCCCTGCACTGGGAGCTGTGCTCCCAATTTGACCCCTGGAGTTAAACTCCTAAAAGGAGATTAATTTATGGAGTTGAACTCCAACAGATCTTGAATGGAGTTAAACCCCTAAAAAATTCAGAAATAATCAAAAGAGGCTGCTTTGTTTTTCCCCTTTGGCTCTGGATCTTCCCAAGATGGGATTTCTGGAGATGGGTCTCCTTCTTCCTGTCGGTTGGCCGGATCTTGGGGAAAGAGAATGAGATTTAAAAAATCTCCTTTTCTGAGATCTAATGGAAGATCTGAGCTCCCCTTTGTGGGTTTTGTGGTGAAAAACTATTTAGTTTTGGAAAAGGAAGAGTAAAACTCTTGATTTAATTGAAAAGGGGAAAGAAGGTTTAGAACCTTAAAGGAGGATGAGGCACAAAGAACCATAGAGTTTGAGAGAATGAAAAGTCTATACTTTATTTATCATCATGTTGCCTTATATAGGCTTACACATTTACATATAGCCTCTAGGCTTTACAAAATAACATTTTGACCATCTTATGTGCTATTTCTTTTTGCACATAAGCCATGAGCTTTACAAAAATTTGGCTTTGTGCCCATTTTGCTTATATTCATGCACAAAAAATTACATCAAAATTATTTGTTATATGATTTTTATTTTGGCATAGGGCCGGCCGCGGGGCTCGACTTGGGCATGGGCTCACATGCTTGGGCTTGGGTCCGCTTACTTGGGGTTGACCTTGACTTTGACCCGGTCAACTGGGGTGCAAATTTTGACCCCAACACCTAGTACAAAAAATATATATATATAAAAATGGTGGCATTGACCTCAACCCGGCCATGCCCCAATAAAAGAATATACAAACTGGAAGAGACGGCAGTCCACATGTCGGACGCTCGTCCCGCAATAATAAATATATAAATGAATCTAAACTGTACAACTACCATTGCACTAGGTATTATCCAACACGACAATCCGAACAAGCCATCATAGATATAAATAACACATAAGCATAAGCAAGTATGTGCAACCCCGTCTAAATGATATATAGCAAATAAATGACGTTTGAAAACACATACACCACATCACAAAAATCAACGATGCAAAAGTTTCAAGTTCTAAACTTTCCGAGTTGCCCCAAAACAAAGATAACGCTAAGTGAAATCTAGGGCAAATCAAAAAAAAACCAAAAATACCAATTTACAAACCCAAGACACTAGATGAAAACGAGGATCTAACATGAACAGAAAACCACCAGAATCGGGGATTCTGAGGTTTTGGGCGGTTTTACCTTAGCCAAATGCCCTCGTTTTCATCATGTGTCACATACATGTTAAAAGTAAGCTTCTGCACTTGTTTAAAAAAAATTTAGAGACCAAAAAAAATTCATGGATGGCTCTGATTCTGGGGTTTTGGGCGGTTTTGAAATTGGAATTTTTCGATTTTGAAAATAATGCATCGTCTACTACTATTTTCTAATGTTTGGATGGCTCTGATACCATGTTGGGATTCCTAGCGCCCTGACCACCTACCACGGCCGTTGCGGAACGAAAAACTGACTTTTAAAAACTTTAACGCTAGAAACACATCTTAGAATCTAACCAAATATCGAAACTAATAAACTAGAGGAGTCTAACTACACTGTTAGAAGGTTATACCTAAAAACACGTGTCCTTCGGGTCTTCACTCCACTTCTTAACCTCCTTAAGGTCTCCTAGATCAACCTTGCTTGATGGGCTTCTTGATCTTAGATGATCCACCCGAGAGTTTATGATCCAAATTTAGCTTCACTAATGAAGCAACTTAATACCCTTACTTGCTAATCTAGATTACTAAGGAGATATAATGAGTTTTCTAGTGTATTTCTATCTTTCTTTCTCCCTTATTTCTCAATACATAGGATGGTTGGGAGGAAGATGAAGGAGGGGGAACTCAAGAAAGGCAAGTGAGGAGAGAGAAGCTCATGGTGAGAATGAGATCAAAACAAACTTTTATGAAAAATAATGAACCATGATTTTGTATATCTCATTTTTTTCAATATAAAATCACAACCATGGTTGAATAGTATGCACAAAATGAATATTCAATTAATTTGTCAACTCTATTGAAGCATGGTTCTCACCATTCTCTCTACCTTTACACCCCATTTCCATTTAAAAGAATAAATTGATAAATAAAAAATGAGGTGTTCACCTTCTAGAATGTTTTCCGTATAAACACGGAATACACTTTACCATATATACATACCCGTATTTGTACCAAAATATGAATACCCAAGAGATAGAATAACACTACTAATATAATACTAGTATTAAATCAATATCTGATTTAACAAACCGGCTTAATCCTAAGCCTGATAATATATTATCAACCGTCCGATCGAAAACCTGGATAACACTAGAATATACAACAACAACAACTGAGTCTTTTATCCCAAGCATATGAGGTAGGCTACATGAACCAACATGAGAATCACGCCGGGTCCAGCACATGAATCCTCTATCTCCACTCACTTCTATCGAACAATATACTTTCATTGAGTCCTTTGGCAACCATATCGTTTCGTATCACCTCCATCTATGTTTTCTTCGGTCTCCCTTTTGCCCTTTTGCCATTGCCCATATCGAGAGTATCTATTCGTCGAACCGGTGCTTCCATAGGTCTGCGTCGCACATGACCAAACCATCTTAGCCGGTTTTCCCGCATCTTCTCCTCCACAGGTGCTACACCAACTTTTGCACGAATATCCTCATTTCGCACCTTATCTTTTCTAGTGTTACCGCACATCCAACGAAGCATGTGCATCTCCGCTACGTGCATCTTCTGTGTATGATGCTTCTTAGGAGCCCAGCATTCTGTACCATATAATAAGGCAAGCCGAATAGCGCTCCGATAAAACTTCCCTTTCTATGACATGAACCATAATAACACTAGAATATACATATCGAAATATGTATATGTAAATTATTAAATCAATACCTGATTTAATAATCCGGCTTAATCCTAAGCCGGCTAGTATTATCATTCGATCGAATCCGTGCACGTATAAACATACGGCCACCACATCGTTTCGCCTGAATCAGATAAACGCTTTGTCTGGGACTCTAAAAACACGACAGTACACCGGCAGTGGGTTTAATCATAAGCACGTCAGCGGCACTAGCTGTACATAACGGCTAGTCAGGTATCTGTCGAAAAGAAGGTCGACGAGCAAACTCATCCGGACCCCTACTGAGCCTATCCGTGACAATCTCTGTACAGTCTGGTCTTTTCGTCTAAGAGTATCGCATACCGGGTCTAGGGGATGGTAAATGTCAGACCCCTACTGACCTGATAAGTCGTGTCGATTTGGCTCAGGACCAATCCGAGAAACTACTGATCTAACCATCAGTAAATCCCAACTACCTTGGCCAATACCTTATGGTTCTGGCCAATAGGACACAGTGCGATATCGAATCCTAATACCGGGAGAGATGAATCACTGATTATCACTCACTGCCTCCATATGGCTCAGGACTATACCCAACCAAAATCTGTTTGCATGACTCAGTAAAGCTGTGATAGGATAGTGATCAAAGCACACTGAGAACTCACACGAGACAAATGATGATCTCATGTCCAAAGACTAACCTATACTCGTGTCACCTGAGATCCGCTATCTGACAATAGTATAATACCATCTAGAGGTTCTCGATGAATCCGTCCAGTGTACTCACCCCCAGTGAGTACTTGTATACAATCTTAGATGGTCACACCAATGGCTGTGGGACCAACCACCGCTCCTCGTCGGGATCTAAAAATGTATACACAAGTCTACTTTGGAATATCGATGCCCGGTCTCGATATTCCTGCGACTTAGAACCTTTAAGGATGTGCTTATGGACTACCCAGCTGCCACAAGTATGATCGCCATCATAACGATGGTAGTCAAGCAAAATCTTACGGGCTTTATCAATATGTATCTGCCATATGTGATATCGAGTATAACATATGCATATATTAAGATAAAGTCAAACCATAATAGTATACTACTGTATCGAGTTTTTATCAATGTGTAAACAATATAAAACAACAAAAGAAAGAAATACACATATGAAGACAGAGACATCTCAAATAATATATTATATACAACTGAGCAAGATTGTTCTGTACATGCATATCCCTAGCATCATATACAATACAGGCCTCTAGGGCATACATATCCAACATGTTATCCACCCCCTAGATCCTGTTTGTGATTATCTCAAACGAAGAGACCGGACCGTTCGGAGATTGTCACAGACAAGCTCAGTAGGGGTACATATGAGTTTGCTCGTCAGCCTTCTTTTAGCTCAATACCGGAAAAGCCGTTACGTACAGCTAGTACCGCTGACGTGTTTGTGATTAGACCCACTGCATGTGTATTGACGAGTCTTTAGAGTCTTACACAAAGGATTTTCCCAATTCAGGCAAAAAGATGTAGTGGCCGTATATTAATACGTGTAGGGTTCCAATGAGATATGTGTGCTACCCACACGTACTTTATTCGGACGGATGATAATACTAGCCGGCTTAGAATTAAGCCACAATATTAAACAAGTTTTGATTTAATAATTTACATATATTTCGATATGTATATTCTAATATTATGTTCATTGTATTTTTCTATCTCTTGGGTATTCGTATTTTGATATGAATACGGACATGTATTTACAGGGATATATTCTTGTATTTATATAAGAATACTTCTAGAAGGAGCACATCTCATTTCTAGAAATTTCATTTTATGGAAATTATGAAATATGGTGGAAAAGAGAAATGGTGGAGGGTAGGGGCAAATGAATTATATATTCATTTGCACACACTATTCAAACATGGGTGTAATTTTAAATCGAGGAAATTCTTTTAACAAAAGAAATCAAGCATGTTTGAATTTGTGCATGAGTTTTTAATTCTACCATTTAGTTTCTCTCTCTTCCATGGCTCCTCCTTCTTCATCTTCATCCCTCTCATGAGTTGAGAATTATGAAGATAAAGAGAAAGAAAAATTCTAGAACAGTCACACACATCACTAAGTATCCTAAATTAGCATCCTAGAATCTTTAGTTACTTCATTGATAAAGTTGAAACTTAAACTTGGTTCCCTTGGGTGGATCATTTTTGGCGAAGCCGGCTTGCAAGCGCGATCCGAAGCTCTTGACGTGCTAGAGTCCAACCCAATTGGAGCAAATGAAAATGCCACAAAGGTTGTGATTTTTATCCTTTTGTGCTCACTATTTTATGTGTTTGGTTAGATTCTTGTGGTTTGAGTTTCTAGTGCCACGAAAATTTTTGTTTTTGTATTCCGCATTGGCCGCAGGTTAGCGGCGAGAACACTAGGAACTTTCACATGCAATATGAGGTGTTATTTTGAAGGCCATAAGAACGAACCGAGCTCTAATACCAAATTAAATTTAATGTTCACCAACGAAAGAGGACGATTATATTTTATTTATATGAAGGTACAAACGGACCGTCATATACGGGTTCTATCCAATAAGACAAGTTTGTCGAGGGGCGGATCTACATAGAACCGAGGAAAGCCGACCGCCCTATTCCGCGATGTCGACATAATATGCGCAATCAATAAATTGATTATGTACATATATTTTATGTCGTAGAATATTATAATTAAAATCAAGTGGCTTATTGGATGGGCTTGAAGTCCATATGGGTGAGATCCTACGTTCGAGGCTTTTTTGGGCATTAATTTTTTTAAGGGTTTTTTGCTAATATTTCTTTTAAGGGTTTTTTCTAACATTTTTTTTGTTTGGCTAACATTTCTTTTTAAAGGTATTTGCTAACGTTTCTAAGGGTGGCCCACAAGTTTAGCAAATAGATTTCATCATAAAGAAAAGCTTATGCAAAGTTGTAAAAGAGAAGTAGAAGGTAAGTAATATTGTTTTTTTAATACAAAAATATATCATAAAATAGAAAATGAATCCACCCATTGAATCCATTTGTAATGTTTCTTTATGTATACATCCATAATAATACATTTAAGGTTTTTGTAAATGTTCACTGAAATAAAAAAATGTATTATGTCTAACCATGTGTTACACATGACATAGCTTGGTATATACTAAAGCATAGGCTCCACAATTATATAAATATCAAGCTAATTAGCATTTTCATTTTATTAATTATCATTATATTTGAATAAAAATTATATGAATAGATTGATTTTGAAGGCTGACCTTTGGATTTTGCTACTTTTCCTCTTTTAGTCTTTGGAAATATTTGTCAAAATTTAAATAAATAAAAGTCATTTTTATGTGATAATGTGAATGAACTTGACAAAAAAAAATAAACAGTAGCAATTTTAATCATCCTTTCAGGCTAAAAATTTAATGGCTCTTCACAATGACATTTTGTGTCTTTTAAATTTTTCGTCCTACCTAACTTGATTTTCTGGCTACGCCATTTGGTTTGTCCCATTTTATATCTTATACACATGTGCCTCTCATAGCTTTTCCAATATGAAATTATGTTATCCACATATCTTTACGCTCCCCCTCACGTCCAATATGGTTGTCACGTGGATCGTACAACACATGTAGATGCTAGTCTTTCAGAGGTAAGTAGATGGCTCTCTCAAAAATGCAACACGGCACAAAGAGGCTTAATTTATCAAAGGTATGTAGACGGCTCTCTGTCAGAGGTGCTATTAAGTACAAATCCTGATGATGCTCGATATCGGTGATCTCTCAGATCATGACACGTGACAGATGACGTGTCCCAGGGCTCACAAGAAAGGACCTACAGTGGCCGACCAGACCACTCTTGTGCCCGTCATACAAGCAAACGCTGGCTCACCTTCGAACCCCTGCACAATTGGTCTCCTCGGCCTACCACCCCGTCTCCGAGCTACCACAGAACCAAGATACCTCGGCTCTCCCGCTCGTCCGCAAGCTCTCCCGCCGAGGTAATCTTCCTCGGTCTCATCGACCGACCGACGACACCGCTCACAGGTGCAACCGCCATCCAGCGAATCTCGCCATGCGCGATATATCCGTCGTCCACATCCAACGTCCCACGTCATCACGATCCCCCATTAACGAGCCTGTCTCACCAATAATGGGAGATCCCGCTCATCACGCGGGCGTGACGTCGGGAGCGTAACTGCCGGCGTGATTCTCGCGCCTGCCCTGCCTGCTGCCACCGCTATATAAACCCCTTCTTCAGACGGTTCAACTAAGCCATTTTTTACTCCACTAAGCCGTTACTCTGCTCGGATCTCTAGTCTAACTTGACCGTCGGAGGGTCCTCGGTGGTACAACCACCTCAGGACTTCCTTACAGATAGCTCGGCAACCACAACCTCAAACCCATTGAGATCCACACGCTTCAGAAGCGACAGCCTTCATATCCAATCTCAGCCACCTATCGCCACCATCAGCAGATCAACGGAAGGTAACATCTTGGCGCGATCCAGATCATGTCGGCTGGCGCCGTCTGTAGGAAATCTTTGATTCCACAAAAAAAAGTTTATTTTCCGATCTCAATCCAATGGCGAAAGATCATCACGAAGATCCAAGCACTAGCTGCCGCCTCCCCTTCAACGGAGACGCGGACGAACCTCCCCCGCCTCAGGACCGGGACCCCTACGGAAGGAGAGAAGGCTCCGCTCATGCCGGCACGACCGATCGTCGCCTCGCTATTTCCAGCGGCTGCAGGCCCCACGGGCCAGCACACTCAATGGCCCGGTGGGCCCCGCTTCGCTGGGCTCAGAGGTCTTGCGTTAGAGAGCTTCGCCCCGAATCTCGTCGCACCCCTATCCTTCCCGAAGCGATGGCGGTCAGCTCGCCTGTTCGTAGGCATGACCGGCACCCCCTCCCTCGATGGGGTTGCGCAGGCGAGACTCGCCACGGCAGCTAAAAAAAGACCTCGCCGGAAGGCATTAGGAACCTCACCGAAGGGAGCCGAGGCTCATCGAAAATCATGGTCATGAAAGCGGGGGGTACATCGAGTACCTGCGAGACTCAATGCCCCACGCCAGCCGCGGAGGCCGACAGCCGCCCGAGGAAGAAGGCCAGGGAGACCGAGCCGATCACCTTTGACGACGGGGACTTTCACGGCATATCCCTACCCCCACAATGCCCTCGGAGTTCAACGGTCGCCCGCAACTGTGCCGCCACGCAGCAGACATCGCGCCGCTCGATGCGAAATCGAAACGACGCGGCTCTGGCGCTTCGTCTCCTCCATGCGTTCGTGACACGTGTCACTCGTGACTGTCCATCTTCCCAAAGCCCTCACGAAGAGGCAACCCAGCAGCTACGCTGCTCGGCTATCCCTAGCCGGTAGCTCGCCTACCCCACAACACAAGGGATCGAAGCCCTCACTAAGAGGCGACCGAACAGCTTCACTGCTTGGTTCATTCCTGGCTGGTAGCTCGCCTACCCCAGAACACCAGGGATCTAAGCCCTCACTAAAAGGCGACCGAGCAGCTTCACTGCTTGGTTCATCGTTGGTAGGCCTCCCACGGCCCCTCCAGCGCCAAAGATCGAAGCTCTCTCTAGAAGGCAGCCCTGCAGCTACCCTGCTCGGCTATCCCTGGACGGTAGCTCGCCTACACCACAACGCCAGGGATCGAAGCCCTCACTAAGAGGCAACCGAGCAACTTCACTGCTTGGTTCATCCTTGGTAGGCCTCCCACGTGTAAGTCGATGTACAACACCCCACGACTTGCGGGGAGGCGGAAATATGAAAAACGATCTTGTTCTTTGCTTAAACATCGACTAACCGCACGAATCGAAGCTAAACGATAACTAACATCAAACATAGTTATTAACAACTACTATGTAAAGGGATTATACCTAAAGAACCGTGTCCTTCGTCTTTACAAACTCCTCCTCCTCGGCCTTCTCGAAGTAGTAGACGATCCACCCGAGAGCTTTACTCCAAGCTTAGCCTCTAAACTTGAGGCAACTAACCTTCTTTAAGTGCTAATCAAAGAAGCTAGGTGATATAGAGTGAGGGTTATAGTTTAATTAGTCTAACTAATCCTTGTAAACACATGAGTGGGGAGGATTAGGGTTTGAAGAGGGAGAGCTTGAGAAGAGAGAAGGTGAAGATAATAATGAAGTGAGAAGAATGAGTTATCATAATATATATCAAGCATTTCTTTTTATCAAGAAAAGAAAAGAAATGAATTTAACAACCATGCTTGATAATATCTAGTGATGATTCACATCCATGAGTCATTAAGCATTTATGATGCATTAATGACATGGACGAATCATCCATATGACTCACTAATCACATTCATTGTATATGCCACCTAAACCTCCTTAGTCACCATCTTCTAGAAGCTTCTCGCGCAATTACGAGAATGCCCCTCCTTTCCGCAAAAATACGGAAAAACTTTAGACTGTATAAATCCAATAACCAGATACCAGCAACTGGCTTAAACCAAAGCCGACTGGTAAAAACTGTCCGAAAGTCGTACGTGCGAAAACACACGTATGCGTCCGAACCTTTGTCGTAAAACCATACGACCTCTATATCGTTTCGCCCGGAGTAGGGAAACTCTCTCTGTGGGACTCTAGAGACTCGACTACTACGCTGGTAGTGGGTTTAACCACAGACCGCAAGTGGCACTAGCTGTACGTAACGGTCCCCAGGTAGATGTCGATAAGAAGGCCGATGAGGAAACCCATCCGAACTCCTACTGAGTCTGATGTGACAATCTCCGTACAGTCCGGTCCGTTCGTCTAAGACTATCGCATATCGGGCCTAGGGGACGGCAACCGTCAGTCCCCTAATAGCGGTATAAGTCGTGTCGGAGCGAAGCCCATTACACCCTGAGAAACTACTGGAACCTACCGGCAAATCTCGCTTGCCCTGGCCAGGGACTTTGCGTAATGGCTCTCTGACACAGCGCGATATCAACCCCCAATATCGGGAGAGACGAATCCTGTCTAACCGCCACTGCCTCCAAGTGCTCGGGACTGCACCCAACTGCTACATGTTTGCACGACTCTTTTGAGCCGTGGTAGGGTAGCAATCTAAGAACAGTGGGACACACTCGAGGCGAAGTAGCAGTGTCAAGTCTGCGGACTATGCTGTACTCATGTCACCTGGGAACTGTTCACTGACGACTGGTATAAAACCAACCAACAGTTCCCTGTGAGTCCTGTCCGGTGTACCCGTAACCTAACGAGCACCTGCATACTATCTCCAGTACGACGTACTGACGGGTGTGGGACAGACCATCTCTCCAACTGGGATGAGAAGCGTACACACTAGTCTACT
This sequence comes from Agapanthus africanus, assembly GCA_030015575.1. Taxonomy (NCBI): domain Eukaryota; kingdom Viridiplantae; phylum Streptophyta; class Magnoliopsida; order Asparagales; family Amaryllidaceae; genus Agapanthus; species Agapanthus africanus. The sequence goes on along the minus strand of JASDDO010000019.1, from coordinate 531,093,889 downwards.
CCGGAGTATCGATGCCCTGTCTCGATAATCCAACGACTAGGGACCTGAATAAGGATGTGCTTGTAGACTACCCAGCCCCCACTAGTGTGACTGCCATCACAACGCTGGTAGTCAAGCAAGATCCTTAGAGCTCTATCAATACGTATACTCACATATTAAGATAGAAAAACCAAGTAGCATACTACCATGTTTAGCAAGACTGTTATATACATGTGAATATCCCAAGCTTCCATTAAGTAATATACAAACTAGTATGATACAGTAATGGCCTTCTAGGGCATAAACACTAACAATCTCCCACTTGCACTAGGGCCATGTACTGGCGTATCGAAGACCGATGATCTCGAGTAGCCTCTCGAACTGAATCTGAGGTAGGGCCTTTGTGAATGGATCAGCAATGTTCTCTTCAGAAGCAACTCTCCGAACCTCGATCTCCTGACGATCAATGATCTCCCTGATCAGGTGATACCGCCTTAAGATGTGTCTGGACTTCTGATGGGACCTTGGTTCCTTTGCTAAAGCTATAGCTCCGTTGTTGTCGCAATACAGAGGTATTGGATCAACTATGGTAGGAACCACCTGAAGTTCTGTTAGAAACTTCTTCATCCAGACTGCTTCTTTTGCGGCATCGCAAGCAGCTATATACTCCGCTTCCATCGTTGAGTCAGCAACGGTGTCCTGCTTGGAGCTCTTCCAGCATACCGCCCCTCCATTGAGGGTAAAGACATAACCCGACATGGACTTGGAATCGTCCTTATCACTCTGAAAGCCGGAATCAGCAAAGGCCTCGAACCTGAGGTCTTTTCCGCCGTAAACCAAGAACATCTCCTTAGTCCTTCTCAGGTACTTGAGAATGTTCTTTACTGCTATCCAGTGCTTCTCCCCTGGGTCTGACTGATACCGGCTTACCACGCTCAGTGCGTAAGCTACATCTGGTCTGGTGCACATCGCATACATTATAGAGCCTACCGCAGAAGCGTAGGGTATAATAGACATGCGTTCCCTTTCCAAATCAGTCTTGGGAGACATCTCTTTGGAGAGGGTGATTCCGTGACAAGCCGGTAGATTACCGCGCTTAGAATCTTCCATACTGAATCTTTTCAGTACAGTGTCGATATACCTGGACTGCGAAAGTCCCAACATCCTCTTGGATCTATCACGATAGATCCGGATCCCCAGAATGTAAGAGGCATCACCCAGGTCTTTCATGGAGAACCTGTGTGACAAGAATCCTTTGATAGATTGTAGCATAGGAATGTCATTTCCTATCAATAGAATGTCATCCACGTACAAGACGAGGAATACGACACTTCTGGCTACAACTTTACTATATATGCACGGTTCATCTGGATTTTTGATAAAGTCATATTCTTTGACTGTCTCATCAAAACAGATGTTCCAACTCCGCGATGCCTGCTTTAGTCCATAAATGGACTTAAGCAGCTTGCATACTTTCCCGCTGCTCCCACTCTGATTGAAACCCTCTGGCTGATCCATATAGACGCACTCTTCTAAATTTCCATTCAGAAAAGCCGTCTTTACGTCCATCTGCCAGATTTCATAATCATGGAAGGCAGCAATAGCAAGAAGGACCCGAATGGATTTGAGCATAGCCATTGGAGAAAAAGTTTCGTCATAATCCAAACCAGGTTTTTGACGAAAACCCTTTGCAACAAGTCTAGCCTTATAGGTTTCCACCTGTCCATCTACACCAATCTTTTTCTTGAAGATCCATTTGCATCCTATGGGTTTTACCCCATCTGGAGCAAAGTCCAAAGTCCATACTTTGTTGGTGTACATGGACTCCATTTCGGTCCGCATTGCATCTAGCCATCGTACCGAGTCGCCGCTCTGGATGGCCTGCTGGAAGTCAGTAGGTTCATCATCATCTATGATGCAATCCTCTCTATCCCCATCTATGAGAAAACCGTAGTATCTCTCAGGCGGATGAGACGGCCTACTACTCCTGCGGAGGGGTGCGGGAATGTCCTGTTCTTCTTGAACTACTGGTTCTACCAAACTTTTAGTAGCAGTTTGTGGTTCTGGAATTTCTTCCAGTTCTATTTCGCTCCCACTTATTTCCTTTTCTAAAAACTGATGTTCCAGAAAATGGGCATTACGAGAAACAAAAACCTTTTGTTCCTCTGCGTAATAGAAATAATATCCCTTGGAGTTCTTTGGATATCCCACAAACATACATTTTACTGATCGTGCCTCGAGCTTGTCCACATGCTGCTTTTTAACAAAAGCTGGACATCCCCAAATCTTCATATGCTGAAGATGGGGTTTCTTCCCAGTCCACATCTGATATGGAGTGGTAGGCACAGTCTTGGTAGGAGCCCTGTTCAAAAGATATGCCGCTGATTCTAGCGCATAACCCCAGAAAGATCGCGGTAACTCAGCATTACTTATCATGGATCGTACCATATCCAATAGGGTTCGATTCCGTCTCTCCGATACACCGTTATGCTGTGGAGTGTATGGAGGAGTAAGCTGAGAGAGAATTCCTTTCTCTTTCAGGTAACCTAGGAACTCGGCACTTAAGTATTCTCCACCTCGATCAGATCTCAGTGTCTTAATACTTTTGCCTGTTTGGTTTTCTACTTCATTCTTATACTCTTGGAATTTCTCAAAAGCCTCGGATTTATGTTTCATCAGATAAATGAATCCGTACCTTAAGTAATCATCCGTGAAAGTAATGAAATAGGAAAAACCACCTCTTGCATGTGTAGACATTGGACCACATACATCGCTGTGTATGAGTCCTAAGAGCTCGCTCGCTCTTACTCCATGTCCAGTAAATGGAGTCTTTGTCATCTTTCCTTTGAGACAAGATTGACAAGTGTCATAAGTTTGATATTCGAACGAGTCCAAATATCCTTCTCTATGCAACTTAGTCAACCTTCTCTCATTGATGTGACCCAGTCTACAATGCCATAAGAAAGCTTTATTTAAATCTGGAGACTTTCTTTTAAGTGTGTTCTGGACATTGAAAATTTGGAGTTGGTTTAAAACATATATACCGTTATTTAGTGTACCGGACCCAATCAAATCATGATTAAGGTGGATGTTAACATCTCTTACAAACGTGAAATCAGAACCTTTATTTGATAACAAGGAAACTGATATGATATTACACGTTAAGCTTGGTACAAAAAAACAGTTATGTAAAACCAAAATGTGTCCACTCGTCAATCCTAGGTGATAATCCCCGACGGACGCAGCTCCTACGCTAGCTCCGTTAGCAACCTTTAGGGTCATATCACTTTCCTTCAGCACTCTACGGTTTCTCAGTGCCTGCAATGAATTGCAAATATGAGATCCTGATCCGGTATCCAATACCCAGTAAGTAGAGTTGATCGACAGAAAATTCTCAATTACAAACACACCTGAAGTCGAAGCCACAGCTTGCTTCGGTTCCTGGTTCTTGGCGTTCCACGCCTTGCAATCCTTCTTCCAGTGCCCTTTCCTGTGACAATGGAAGCACTCATCCTGGCCAACTACCGGTACCGCAAACTTTTTCTTTCCCTTCCCTCCCACCTTACTAACACCTCCTCTAGGTTTGGTAGCGGCCTTCTTCTTCCTTCCTTTGGCCTTAGCCTTGGACCCGGAAGAAGATGCACCGCTAACAAACATAGCGGGTGTTTCCCTTGCTTTCTGCAAGGTGCCCTCTGCACTCCTTAACATGTTCAGGAGTACCGGAAGTTCAACTTCTTTTCTTTGAAGGTTGAAGTTCAGGATAAACTGGGCGTAGGTGTGAGGAAGGGACTGGAGAATAAGGTCTGTATAGAGCTCATTATCCAAAGTCGTCCCAAGGTCTGTGAGCTCTTCAATATAGCCGATCATCTTTAGGACATGTTCTCCTACCGATGACCCGACAGCCAACCTCGCTCGAAACAAGTTCTTAGAGGTCTCGTATCTTGCTATACGAGATTGCTCTCCATAAAGTTCCTTTGTATGGAGAAATATGCCATCTAGGTTCATATCCTCGTGCCTCCTCTGATGTTCATTGTTCATTGAGGCAAGCACGATGCACTTGGCTTTCGCGCAATCTAAATCCCAGGTTTTGCGGATTTCCTTATCCGCATTGCTGGATTTGGGACCAGGGACAGCAGGTGCCGTAGCGGTGAGGACGTACCCCAGTTTGTCATAGATCAAAGCCATTTTGACATTCCGCAGCCAATCTTTATAGTTTGGCCCTGTCAGTATATTTTTCTCTAAAAGTAACTTAAGTCCAGTCATTTTCAGGGTCGCTGCAATTAGGAGAGAGAGAAGAAAACTCTTTAGCATGATGCTCTTGCAAGTTTAGAGTGGTTTTTAGTTTATCTAAACTGGATGGCTCCCACTGTTTCTCGAATCCTTCCTCAAACCATAAAAGAAGAATTAGCCAGGACTATTCTCACTGTACAATACTTGCTTAACCGTTCAGCCAGGCTAGTGTCGATACTTCGAGGGAGGTTTTCCAACGCTTTCGCGAAGTTCCTTAATTAAATAACCTCTTTTCTCTGGGGGCGTAACCCCGCTGACACCTTTCTTGACACCTACTTGGTTTATAGCATTGATCGTTAAGTGACGAATCTCCTGATAAGTAGCATATACTCACAGTAGGATCGGGATCCAAATATCATCGTATGATAATGTTGAAGGAATCCTACCAACATTCATCAAACTCCAAATGGTATGCAACTCTTTGCAAATTTCAGTTTCTTTAAAAATTCCCGATATATATTTTTGCCCCATGCTCTTATGACCTTGGCTTTGGTCAAAATGTCATAAGTCACATGTCAAGTTCTACCCGTCATTATCTTGTCAATTTGAACCCATCCGTATATACCCCTGACTTTGGTCAAATGATAATACGACTGTCCCAAACTAACTCATCTATCTTATGCAACAAATGAAAACCCAGCAGCTACCAAACACTATGCCTTGACTTTGGCCAAAATGCATAGCTTGAATACTACTGAATACCCAAATGAAATGACGGAGGGCTACGAATGGTTTTGGCGAAACCGTGAACGTAGTGAACTTGATATAATCGAAGGAACCTGATAGGTTTTAAAAGGAGTGGTTAAAGCTCCGCATTTAAAAATATCTGGTTTTTAAAATTAACCGAGTGGTTTCTTTTAAATTGTTCCAACGATTAAACTTTTGGTTTATTTTCTTTGCATTATAAATAATGCGTCCCATCATTAACCTATTATTGCAGAAAACAACGAAAATACAACGTTCTCTTATGCCATCCTCATTCGCCACGAGGTCCCGTCATCACCCGTTAGGTTACTTAACTAACGACAGAGCGGGGGCTGGGCTAGCGCGGGTGTAAAACATAAGTGACGTCTAAATAGCTATCATATATAGATATTGTACATTCGTCAGACGCAATAATAGACATTCCAGATCACAGATGAACTTTATTGGATTTGAAAGCAATCCGTGTTTGTTTTGAGCCTGCAACAAAAGACGGATTACACAGTTGTGATGAATAGCCATTACCCCACCCAAGACCCCAACGGGTACGGCAAACTACCCGCCCGGCAGTTTGTGCACCCCACCTTGGGTCTGTCCTAGGAGCAAAAACAGTAAAATGAAATAATACAACGGTGGCTACAACCGCAACCTGGATGTGCCCCACAAAATAATATTACAACAAATTACATTTACATCAAATGAATTAAATAATAACCCATCACATAATCCCGGCTATACATCACAACAGTCCAACACAGTTCATATTCACAAACAGATACAAAACCATTACAGAAATGTGCAACCCCCTGCCAATCGACATACTAGCAGTTAGGGGAGGTTTACGAACACATTATACAAACACAGATATAATCCAACAAGCAAATACTGTATAATTTCGATCGATTAAACACTTTTAATTTTGCTCCAATACTTCTCTGTAAATCTGAAACCTGAGCAAAAATAAAAACTTCCAAAAAATACCAAATATCACAGAGAAGCAACACAGGAAAATTGGGTTCCTGAATCGCCAACTCGGCGGCGGAAGCGCGGCGGATCGGTGCGATCCGCCGCGGTTCCGCGGCGCTTTAGGCGATTCAGGGGTCCAAATTTCTTGGGTGTTCTTCTACTGTCTTTTTAAGCTTTCCGAACCTCCCTGAAAAATTTTTGGACTTCATTTAAAAATCGACAGAAACTTGTGACTTCGGATTTTTCCGGTTTTGTTTTTTCCGTTCGAAATTCATACAAATTTGCAAGTAAGTTATTTATTGTTTAGCGAGGCTCTGATACCACTGTAAGTCGATGTACAACACCCCACGACTTGCGGGGAGGCGGAAATATGAAAAACGATCTTGTTCTTTGCTTAAACATCAACTAACCGCACGAATCGAAGCTAAACGATAACTAACATCAAACATAGTTATTAACAACTACTATGTAAAGGGATTATACCTAAAGAACCGTGTCCTTCGTCTTTACGAACTCCTCCTCCTCTTCGGCCTTCTCGAAGTAGTAGACGATCCACCCGAGAGCTTTACTCCAAGCTTAGCCTCTAAACTTGAGGCAACTAACCTTCTTTAAGTGCTAATCAAAGAAGGTAGGTGATATAGAGTGAGGGTTATGGTTTAATTAGTCTAACTAATCCTTGTACTCAACACATGAGAGGGAAGGATTAGGGTTTGAAGAGGGAGAGCTTGAGGAGAGAGAAGGTGAAGATAATAATGAAGTGAGAAGAATGAGTTATCATAACATATATCAAACATTTCTTTTTATCAAGAAAAGAAATGAAATGAATTTAACAACCATGCTTTGATAATATCTAGTGATGATTCACATCCATGAGTCATTAAGCATTTATGATGCATTAATGACATGGATGAATCATCCATATGACTCACTAATCACATTCATTATGTATGCCACATAAACCTCCTTAGTCACCATCTTCTAGAAGCTTCTCGCGCAATTACGAGAATGCCCCTCCTTTCCGCAAAAATACGGAAAAACTTTAGACTGTATAAATCCAATAACCGGATACCAGTAACTGGCTTAAACCAAAGCCGACTGGTAAAAACTGTCCGAAAGTCGTACGTGCGTAAACACACGTATGCGTCCGAACCCTTGTCGTAAAACCATACGACCTCTATATCGTTTCGCCCGGAGTAGGGAAACTCTCTGTGTGGGACTCTAGAGACTCGACTACTACGCTGGCAGTGGGTTTAACCACAAACCGCAAGCGGCACTAGCTGTACGTAACGGTCCCCAGGTAGATGTCGATAAGAAGGCCGATGAGGAAACCCATCCGAACTCCTACTGAGTCTGATGTGACAATCTCCGTACAGTCCGGTCCGTTCGTCTAAGACTATCGCATATCGGGCCTAGAGGGCGGCAAGCGTCAGTCCCCTAATAGAGGTATAAGTCGTGTCGGAGCGAAGCCCATTACACCCTGAGAAACTACTGGAACCTACCAGCAAATCTCGCTTGCCCTGGCCAGGGACTTTGCGTAATGGCTCTCTGACACAGCGCGATATCAACCCCCAATACCGGGAGAGACGAATCCTGTCTAACCGCCACTGCCTCCAAGTGCTCGGGACTGCACCGAACTGCTACCTGTTTGCACGACTCCTTTGAGCCGTGGTAGGGTAGCAATCTAAGAACAGTGGGACACACTCGAGACGAAGTAGCAGTGTCAAGTCTGCGGACTATGCTGTACTCATGTCACCTGGGAACTGTTCACTGACGACTGGTATAAAACCAACCAACAGTTCCCTGTGAGTCCTGTCCGGTGTACCCGTAACCTAACGAGCACCTGCATACTATCTCCAGTACGACGTACTGACGGCTGTGGGACAGACCATCTCCCCAACTGGGATGAGAAGCGTACACACTAGTCTACTCCGGAGTATCGATGCCCTGTCTCGATAATCCAACGACTAGGGACCTGAATAAGGATGTGCTTGTAGACTACCCAGCCCCCACTAGTGTGACTGCCATCACAACGCTGGTAGTCAAGCAAGATCCTTAGAGCTCTATCAATACGTATACTCACATATTAAGATAGAAAAACCAAGTAGCATACTACCATGTTTAGCAAGACTTTTATATACATGTGAATATCCCAAGCTTCCATTAAGTAATATACAAACTAGTATGATACAGTAATGGCCTTCTAGGGCATAAACACTAACACCACAGCCCCTCCAGCGCCAAGGATTCGAAGCCCTCACCAAGAGGCAGCCCTGCAGCTACCCTGCTCGGCTATCCCTGGCTGGTAGCTTCTCTACCCCAAAACGCCAGGGATCGAAGCCCTCACCAAGAAGCAGCCCTGCAGCTATCCTGCTCGGTTATCCCTGGCTGGTAGCTTCCCTATCCCACAACGCCAGGGATCAAAGCCCTCGCCAAGAGGCACCGGGCAGCAACCCTGCTCGGCCATCCTTAAGGACAAAAAGCTCTCGCCAAGAGGCACCGGGAAGTAACCCTGCTCGGCCATCCTTAGTAGGCCACTTACGGCCCCTCCCACGCTAAGGATGAAAAGCCCTCGAAAGAGGCAACCAGACCCGCCTTTGCTCGGTTATCCCTGGCTGGTAGCTCCCTACCCCAACAAACCAGGGATCAAAGTGTTAGTTATATGTATGCTCTAGATGCCATTACTGTACATACGATGTATATTGTAGTGGATGCTTGGACATATATAGGGAGGACTTTCTTGCTCGACATGATAGTATGCTATATGGTTGCTCTTTATCTTAACATGTATACCGATTGCCTCTATCTTACATGTTGATAAAGTCCTTAGGATGAATACTTGACTACCAGGGCTATAATGCAGATCATACTAGTGAGGACAGTGTAGTCGCTAAGTACATCCTTCAAATGTTTCTAGTCGCAGGTGTATCGAGACAGGGAATTGATATACCAGAGTAGACTAGCGTATAGCTTCTCGACGCTCGATGCATGTAGATAGGCGATGGATGATCCCATATCCATTCGTGTTTGACATCAGAAATAGTATACGGGTGCTCAGTGGAGACTGGGTACATTGAACGGACTCGCCGAAAACTCCCAGATGGTATTATACCTAACGTCAGATGGCAGTTCTCTGGTGACACTGGTACAGGTTAGTCTGTAGACCCAAGATCGTCATAAAGTCTTGTGTGATTCCCACTGTGCTTTGATTTCCACCTTACCACGTTCAAGAGAACGTGCAAAACGGTGGCTTTTGGGTACAGTCTCGAGTCACATGGAGGCAATGAGCGATAGGAGGAGTTTCGTCTCTCCCGGTATTGAGAGTTGATGTTGCGCTGTGCTCGATTGGCTATAACAGAAAGTCCTTGGCCAAGGCTGCTTCAGAGATATACTGGTAAGTGTTATCAGTAGTTTCTCGACCCGTTATGAGCCTCATATTGACACGACTTATCGAGTTACTGTAAGTCCACGTTGCCCACCCCGGTGCTTGCGGGGAGGCGGAAAACGGAATAAAAATCAAATTTTTATCACTTTAGGCAACATGGACTAGACAAAGAAGGATCTTTGTTAAACAAAAACAAGCTAAAGCTAACTAGAAACTAGCTAAGGATAGAATGGTTATACCTAGGGCTTTATGTCCTTCTCTCCTTGCTCCTTGGAGTAGTAAAAAGAGGTCACCTTTCTCGTCTTCTCCCGTCGAAGAAAGATCCACCCGAAAGCCTCAACCTTTGGCTTCAACTCCAAGATAGAAGTAACTAGGGTGCAAGAAGTGCTAATTCTAGAACCCTAGATGAGAGTAAAGATTATCAAGAAGAGGTTTTTCTCAAGCTCAAGTGTTTCTCAACACATGAGAGGGGAGAGCTTGAGGGAGAGGAAGAACAAGAGAGAGAAAGTAAATGATAGAATGAGAGAAAAATAAACCATTCTCACATATATGTGTGAATTATTATAAATTGATAATTAGCTAGATAATTGTCATGGTTAATCAAGACATGACCATTATCATTTCATTTTTAATGCAAATTGCAAGGATCAAAGAGCATCTTCCAAATGAAATGATGATGGTCAAAGTGTCAACCTAGGTCAACAAGTCAAGGAGGTTAAATGGTCAACAACCATAACCATGCACAATTATTTAAACTAATATCAATTAACCATAATACACACATAAGCATTAGGGTTAATAAAATGACAATGGTCATTAACCCTAATCAAAGTCATCTCCCTCTGTCTCAAGCAACTGTGCATACGCACCCGTATTCGTGATCCGAGGAACACGAATACAATGAGATAAAACCAATCCCAAATCATATACTAGGATCCGGCTTAAACCAAAGCCCGCTAGTATAAGCTGTCTGGACAGCAAACGTGCACAAGTGCGCGGATGTGAACGAACCCTGTCGCAAAACCATGCGACCTCTACTCATTTTGCCTAAAGACGAATAGCTCTCTGTGTGGGACTCTAAAGACTCGACACTACGCTGGCAGTGGGTTTAACCACAGACCGCAAGCGGCACTAGCTGTACGTAACGGTCCCCAGGTAGATGTCGATAAGAAGACTGACAAGGTGAACCCCATCTGAACTCCTACTGAGCCTGTATGTGACAGTCTCCGTACAGTCCGGTCTGTTCGTCTGATACATCGCATAGCGGGCCTAGGGGGCGGTGAACGTCAGTCCCCTAATAGCGGTACAAATCGTGTCGGAGTGTAGCCCAGAACACCCTGAGATAACACTGGAAACCTACCAGTATATCTCGCTTGCCCTGGCCAGGGACTACTCGTGTAATGGCTCTCCTGGACACAGCGCGATGTCAACCCCCAATATTGGGAGAGACGAATCCTGTCTAACCGTCACTGCCTCCAAGTGCTTCGGGACTGCACCCAAAAACTGCCTGTTTGCACGACTCCTTTGAGCCGTGGTAGGGTAGTAATCAAAGTGCAGTGGGAACACACTCGAGGCGAAGTGACAGTGTCAAGTCAGCGGACTAAGCTGTACTCATGTCACCTACGAACTGATAACTGACGATAGGTATAATACCAACCAACAGTTCCCGACGAGTCATGTCCAGTGTACTCGTAACCTAACGAGCACCCGCATACTATCTCAAGTACGATGTACTGACGGCTGTGGGACAGACCGTCTCCCACGCTGGGATGAGAAGCGCATACGCTAGTCTGCTCCGGAGTATCGATGCCCTGTCTCGATAGTCCAACGACCAGGGACCTGTATAAGGATGTGCTTATGGATTACCCAGCTCCCACGAGTGTGAGCGCCATCACAATGCTGGTAATCAAGCAAAGATCGTAAGGGCTCTACCAATATGTATATCAGCGATATGCTAAAAGAAACACATGCACATATTAAAGCAGAGACAAATCAAGTAGCATACTACCATTTCGAGCAAGATTGTATATACAACTGTGAATATCCCAAGCTTCCATCAAGTAATATACAAACTAGTATGATACAGTAATGGCCTCTAGGGCATATACACTAACAATCTCCCACTTGCACTAAGGCTACTGGCGTATCGAAGACCTATCATCTCGATCAGCCGCTCGAACTGAGTCTGGGGCAAGGCCTTGGTGAATGGATCTGCTGTGTTATCTTCTGAAGCAACCCTCCGAACCTCGATCTCCTGGCGATCCACGATCTCCCTGATCAGGTGATACCGCCTCAAGATGTGTCTGGATTTCTGATGGGACCTGGGTTCCTTCGCTAAAGCTATAGCCCCGTTGTTGTCGCAATACAGAGGTATTGGGTCAACAATGGACGGAACCACCTGAAGTTCTTTCAAGAATTCCTTATCCAGACAGCTTCTTTTGCGGCATCAGATGCAGCGATGTATTCCGTTTCCATAGTCGAGTCAGCAACGGTTTCCTGTTTGGAGCTCTTCCAACACACCGCCCCTCCATTGAGGGTGAAGACAAAACCCGACATGGACTTGGAATCATCCTTGTCACTTTGGAAGCTGGAGTCAGCAAAGGCCTCAATCTGGAGGTCTTTTCCGCCATACACCAAGAACATCTCCTTAGTCCTTCTCAGGTACTTGAGAATGTTCTTTACTGCTATCCAATGTTTCTCCCCAGGGTTTGACTGATACCTGCTTACCACACTCAGTGCATAAGTCACATCCGGTCTGGTACACAACATTGCATACATTATAGAGCCTACCGCAGAAGCGTACGGTGTAATAGACATGCGATCCCTTTCCAAATCAGTCTTGGGAGACATCTCTTTGGAGAGGGTGATCCCATAACAAGCCGGTAGATTACCGCGCTTGGAATCTTACATACTGAATCTCTTCAGTATGGTGTCGATGTACCTGGACTGCGAAAGTCCTAATATCCTCTTGGATCTGTCACGGTAGATCCGGATACCCAGAATGTATGAGGCATCACCCAGGTCTTTCATGAAGAACCTGTGTGACAAGATCCCCTTGACAGATTGTAGCATAGGAATGTCATTTCCTATTAAGAGAATGTCATCCACGTATAAAACGAGGAATACTACAATTCTCGCTACAAATCTACAATAGATGCATGGTTCATCTGGATTTTTGATAAAGCCAAATTCCTTGACCGTCCCATCAAAACAGATGTTCCAACTCCGCAATGCCTGCTTTAGTCCATAAATGGACTTAAGCAACTTGCACACATTTCCGCTGCTCCCACTCTAAATGAAACCCTCTGGCCGGTCCATATAGACACTCCTCTAAATGTCCATTTAGAAAAGCTGTCTTTACGTCCATCTGCCAAATCTCATAATCGTGGAAGGCAGCAATGGCAAGAAGGATCCGAATGGATTTCAGCATAGCTACTGGAGAAAAGGTTTCGTCATAGTCCAAACCAGGTCGCTGACGAAAAACCCTTTGCTACCAGTCTAGCTTTATAGGTCTCAACCTGTCCATCTCCACCAATCTTCCTTTTGAAGATCCACTTGCATCCTACGGGTTTTACCCCATCTGGAGCAATGTCCAACGTCCATACTTTGTTGGTGTACATGGACTCCATTTCGTTCCGCATTGCATTCAGCCATTTTACCGAGTCGACGCTCTGAATGGCTTGCTGGAAGCTAGTAGGCTCATCACAATCTATGATGCAATCCTCTCTATCCCCGTCAATGAGGAAACCGTAGTATCTCTCGGGCGGATGAAACTGCCTACTACTCCTGCGGAGTGGTGTGGGAATGTCCTGATCTTTCGAACCCTCTGGTTCTACTAAGCTTTCAGTAATAGCTCGTGGTTCTGGAATTTCTTCCAGTTCTATTGCGCTCCCACTTATTTCTTTTCTATGAACTGGTGTTCTAGAAAGTGGGCATGGCGAGAAACAAAAACCTTTTGTTCCTCTTCGCAATAGAAGAAATATCCCTTGGAGTTCTTTGGATATCCCACAAACTTGCACTGTACTGAGCGTGCCTCGAGCTTGTCCGCATGCTGCTTTTTTACAAAAGCTGGACATCCCCATGTCTTAATGTGATTAAGATAGGGTCTCTTCCCACACCACATCTGATATGGTGTAGTAGGCACAATCTTAGTTGGAACTCGATTCAAAAGGTATGCAGCTGATTCTAGCGCATATCCCCAAAACGATCGCGGCAACTCAGCGTTACTCATCATGGACCGTACCATATCCAATAGGGTTCGGTTCCGTCTCTCCGATACACCGTTATGTTGCGGAGTGTATGGAGGAGTAAGCTGAGAGAGAATTCCATTCTCTTTTAAGTAACCCAGGAACTCGGCACTCAAGTATTCACCACCTCGACCAGATCTCAGTGCCTTGATACTTTTGCCTGTTTATTTTTCTACTTCATTCTTATATTCCTGGAATTTTTCAAAAGCCTCGGATTTATGTTTCATTAAGAAGACATAACCGTACCTTGAAAAATCATCCGTAAAAGTAATGAAGTAAGAATAACCGCTTCGTGCATGTGTAGACATTGGACCGCACACGTCGCTGTGTACGAGTCCCAAGAGCTCGCTCGCTCTTACTCCGTGTTCGGTGAACGGAGTCTTTGTCATCTTTCCTTTGAGACGGGATTGACAAGTTGCATACGATTGATATTCGAACGGATCCAAATATCCTTCTGTATGTAACTTAGTCAACCTTTTCTCATTGATGTGACCCAGTCTACAATGCCATAAGAAAGTTTTATTGATTTCTGGAGACTTTCTTTTGTGTGTATTCTAGACATTGAAAATCTGTGGTTAGTTTAAAACGTATATACCGTTGTTCAATGTACCTGACCCAATCAAAACTTGATTAAGGTGAATGTTCACTACATTACTTACAAATGCAAATTCATAACCTTCTTTAGATAATAAAGATACAGAAATGATATTACAGGTTGCATTTGGTACATAATAACAACTACGCAAAACCAAAAAATGCCCTTCTGACAGTCCCAGGTGATAGTCCCCCACGGTCTCAGCATCCATGCTAGCACCGTTTGCAACTCTGAGGGTCATGTCACCTGCCTTCAAAACTCTACGCTTTCTCAACGTCTGCAAAGAATTAAAGATATGAGATCCTGATCCGGTATCCAATACCCAGGATGTAGAGTTTATTGATAGACAGTTTTCAATAACATACACACCTGAAGCTGAAGCCGCAACTAGCTTCAAATCCTGTGTTCTGGCCTTCCAAGCCTTGCAATCCTGTTTCCAGTGACCACTTTTGTGACAATAGAAGCATTCTTCCTTCCCCACCAGCTTTCCCGCTACCTTTGTTACTTTTCCTTTTCCCTTCGTATCCACTTTACTGACACCGCCTCTTGGTTTGGCGGGGGCTTTCTTCTTCTTACCCTTGGCTTTCGTCCTGGATCTAGAAGAGGAAGATCCTCCTACAAACAAAGTGGATGTCTCCTTACCTTTCTGTAGGGTGCCCTCTGCACTCCTCAGCATGTTGAGGAGCTCTGAAAGTTCAACTTCTTTTTCCTGTAAGTTGAAGTTCAGGATGAACTGGGCGTAAGTGGAAGGAAGGGACTGGAGAATCAAGTCCGTATAGAGCTCATTCTCCAACGTGGTCCCAAGTTCTGCGAGCTCCTCTATGTAGCCAATCATCTTAAGCACGTGTTCCGCTACCGATGATCCGACGGCCAACCTTGCCGAAAACAACTTCTTCGACACTTCGTATCTGGCGATACGAGACTGCTCTCCATACAGTTCTTTTGTATGAAGAAAAATGGACTCTAGGTCCATATTCTCGTGCCTTCTCTGATGTTCGTTGTCCATCGAGACAAGTACGAGGCATTTGGCCTTCGCGCAATCTATTTCCCAGGTCTTATAGATTTCCCGATCTACGACACTGGTTTTGGGACCTGGGACAGGGGGAGCTTTGGTGGTAAGGAGATACCCCAGCTTGTCGTAAGTGATTGCCATCTTGACATTCCTGAGCCAATCTTTGTAGTTTGGCCCTGTCAATATGTTTTTATTTAGTAATTGTTAGTTATATGTATGCCCTAGAGACCATTGCTATACATAGGATGTATATTGTAGTGGATGCTTGGACATATATAGGGAGGACTTTCTTGCTCGACATGATAGTATGCTATCTGGTTGATCTTTACCTTAACGTGTACACTGATTGTCTCTCTGTTACATGTTGGTAAAGCCCTTAGGATGTGTACTTGACTACCTGGACTATGATGCGGATCATACTAGTGGGGACATGGTAGTCCATAAGTACATCCTTCAAGGTCCCTAGTCGTGGGTGTATCGAGACGGGGCATCGATATACCAGAGTAGACTAGCGTATACCTTCTCGACCCATACAGATGGGCGATGGATGATCCCATATCCATTAGTGTTTGACATCAGAGATGATATACGGGTGCTCAGTGGAGACTGGGTACACTGGACGGACTCGCCGAGAACTCCCAGATGGTATTATACCTTACGTCAGATGGCAGTTCTCAGGTGACACTGGTACAGAATAGTCTGTTGACCCGAGATCGTCATAGAGTCTTGTGTGGTTCCCACTGTGCTTTGATTTCCACCTTACCACGTCCAAGAGGGCGTGCAAAACGGTGGTTTTTGGGTACAGTCCCGAATCACATGGAGGCAATGAGCGATAGGAAGGGATTCGTCTCTCCCGGTATAAGGGAGTTGATGTTGCGCTGTGTTCGATTGGTTATAACCGGAAATCCCTGGCCAGGGTTGCTGAGATTTACTGGTAAGTGTTACCTGTAGTTTCTCGAACTGTTATAGACCTCATATCGACACGACTTATCGAGCTATTGGGGTCTGACGTTTACCACCCCTAGGCGAGATATGCGACATATCAGACGACGAGACCGGACTGTACGGTAAGTGTTACTGGGTAGATTCACAGGAGTGTGAGCGGGCTTGCTCGTCGATCTTCTGATCGCTCAATACCCGGGTGGCCGTTACGTTTAGCAGACCGCTTGCGGCTTGTGGGTGTTTGATATGATCATCATCTGCTACCGGCGTATTGACGAGTCTTTAGAGTCCTACACAGAGGTTTCCTGGCTCAAGCGAAACGAAATAGGAGCGCATATGAGATATGTGCGGGACCGAGAATAATGCGTGTATGTGATACCGTATTTCATTCTCGCGATGAATGTGTCGAATGGTTGTATGCGATATAACCTAGTTATCGAATCAAGGATTGATTCGATAAAACGATACATTGTATACTAGTCGGTTGTGTGCGACATGACCGGATCATTGAATCAAGTGTTGATTTAATGATTTAATGCATAATTATATATTTGATATATTACTTTGCATTAACTAGTATTGGTTCACTTTAAATGGATTTTCTAACTTGAAGTTCACAAGTTGTATATGTGATATACTTTTGTGCACTTGATTGTATCATGTTTGATGATACATGCTTACTTGAATTTGTGTAAAGATTAAACCATGGTTATTTAAATGGTTAGGGTTTTGTTTTTCATATCTATTTATTCATTTATTTCTTTCTTTCTTTTTGGCAAAAGAAAAGAAAAATGGTGGCTTTCTTTGGATGTATGTTGAAGCTTCATGAAGCTTTGACTAAGTCACCATTTTTGTCTTCATGCTTAACCCTAACCATTGACCTAACCCTAGTTTATTCTCTACACTTGACCATGGTTGGATTATGATAAGTATACATTTTATTTTCTTTTTGAAATATACTTATCATAACATTTTTCATCTTCTTCTTCTTCTTCTTCAAGAAGAAGCTTGCCTCCATCAATGGCAACTTGAGAAAATGAGTGAGAAATCCAATTCTAAAGTGAACGCACTTCCTATTTCTTCATCCTCTACCACTTGCCAAGTAGTATAGGGTGTTTTCTTCACAAGTTTCATGACTTGGTGAAGTGGGAGCTTGATCTTGTGATGCCTCGACGTAGATCATCTTCGGCATCGTAGTCGATGACCTAGCCCGCCCATTTCTCCGATGAAGCCGACGCTAGAGCCCGGGATTCGATTTGGACAGCGAGGAGACTTCATTGCGGAGCTATGGAGGTGGAGGACCGGATCTACAAAGGTTGTATTTCCGTTCTTGTAGTTAAGTTGTTAACTAGTTTCATTTGTCGCCTAAAATTCTATTTAACGATCCGTATTAGGGTTTCTCGGCACTTGTAAAATTTTGAAATTAGCATGGTTGATGCCTTGTGAGACCTCATTAGTGTGTCTAGGACCCCTACAGTGGTATCAGAGCTACTAGGCATTAGATATCGACCTATGGGGGGTTCTCATTGTGTGACAGTGTGGCGAAGTATAGGCTCTTACCCCCAGGGTGTCCCGAGACCGGAAGGTGTTCCGGTGGGTTGTAGTCCTCACGAGGGGGCATGCGTAAAAAATAGTTGCTGAGGGACCCGTTGGTGCCACGGCGACCCCATTGGATGGGGTGGCTGCCTGACCTACAGTGGTATCAGAGCCTAGCTAGAGCCTTAGGCGATGCGTAGACGATGTTAGAAACCCGATCGAATCCCGAAACCCTAACATTTAACCCTCTCTGGACTTTTTCTGAAAAAGTGGTTTTTTCCAAATTAAAAATGCTTAAAAAATTCAGCAGGAAATTCTAAGAATTACGGTGCAAAAATTACCTAATGATCTTTCTAAAGCGCGGCGGAACCGCGGCATTAGCCGCCTATTGCGGCGGTTCCGCGCCCATTTAGTCTCTTCAGTCAACCATTTTTGCACAGTAACTTCTTTATTTAAATGCTGAGTTTTATGGGTAATTTTAATATTTACTCAAGAGTTGAGTATTCTGGGTTGTTTTGGGGACTCGGTGTTTCGATCGGATTGTCTAATTTTGTCTATGTGGCTTTCCGGATATTTTAGAATATGTTAAAAGGTTCGACCGGATATAAATACCCACCTTTTCCCCTGTCGGGAAATTTCCAAGTGTTGGATCTTTCCGTAGTTTAACGACGTTCTAAGTAGTGCAAGTAACGCGATGGTCCCTCTAGAAGATAACAAACCTTAACTCGATTATGTGACCGTCTTGAACTGCCCTTTGAACCTTCGGGTTTGGGGCAGTACGGCGTGCCACATGTGAGGCGTTGGCTTGACCCTTCTACGGCTGGACAGTTGGTACTGAGGCACGAACTGAATGTTTTTAGACTTGTTTCATGTGTTGATCTGTTTCGGGAAAACTTGGGTGTTTGAATGTTCGATCAGAAAGTTTAACATTTTCTAATTATCCGGAATGTGATACAATAATTGGAATTCACATGAAGTTATGAGATAACTGATATGAATGTTATAAACATAGCACTTTAGTCTCTCTTGATCGGTTGCCACGGAATTTTGATGTGATCAAAAGTCCGTCGCAATCACGTAGTGTACGCGGATACTCGCCGATAAACTTAATAGACAGCTACACCCCAGAGCCCCGACCAAGTGACTGTAGGAGAACCCCGTTGCCGAAAGCATCCGTTCGGGTGCTCGCGGCAGTGGTGTTCCGCCTCGGTGCACTTCGTCGACGGCATCGGGGGTGCGGCCGCCTACTAAAGTTTGCGACGAGCATTCGATCAGGATGTCGGGAATCTTGTTGAATTGCCCGACTTGATATTGAAAAGTGTTTTCGATAATGAGACTAAAATGCGGAGTTTATAATTGTTAGGCATGTGATGTCTAAGGTATTCATTTGATTAGGCATGCGATGTCTATGCAGATTGCGGATTCCAACTGTTGTAGTTTTACACTTTCTTTTCTGTGACCGTAAGTGTAATATGTGATATCGCCGGTTTCGTTGCTATATGTCAACGACAATTGGGATGCGCATATTTACTTACGTTGATGACATGTGATGTTATGTGTTGCTGGATATGTTATATTGGATCGTCGTGTTTGAATAGCCGGGGGTTTTTATGTGAGATGAGTGTTTTTCCTTTTCATTCATGTAAAAACTTATATGTAATATTCTTTTATTTAGGGCACTTCCAGGTTGCGGAAGATGTCACCCTTTGTATATTATTTTCTTTTCCGCACTAGGATAGACCCAAGGAGGGGAGCACAAGTAACCGGGTTCTGGAGTCCAGTGGGAGACCAACTCGAGGAGTCGAGTCCGGGTCTCCTAATCCCAGAATTGGTAGGGTCGATTGCCGCTCTCGTAGGGGTCTAGGGGTGTGGGTTTGGCTATTCATCGCGACCGTGGAATCCGTGTTTTATACTGGCTCGTATTGAAAACACGGACGTCCTAATATATCCAATGTTTCATATGATTCTTCTGCTGCGTTATCTGTGATGTGATCATGTGATGTTCTGTGATGGATACTGTATATAGTATATATGATATATTATATAGACGTTACTTATGTTTTACACCCGCGCTAGCCCTGCCCCGCTCTGCCGTTAGTTACCTAACCTTACGGTGCACGAGGGGACATCGAGGCGAATGCGGATGGCATAAGTGTACGTCGTATTTATCTGTGATGTTTAGGTACTTAAATGATGGGACTTCATTAATATGATTAATTAAAATAAAAGAAACCTAAGATGTTGTAGAATCGAATTTCAAAAATAAAACAGATAGCTACAGTTCTTGCTTTGCACAGCGGTATATACGATATATCCTGCACCTTATTCGATGAGGAAAGGACCGAGATCCCTTCAGCGGGAGTGACTCCTTTAGCAATAACTGGCAGATGCTACACACTCGGTTTGTCTTTTGATTGCTTTTAAGAGTTTTTGCTTTGCACAGTGATATATATGATATATCCCGCACCTCATTTGACGAGGAAAGGACCGACGATCCCTTCACCGGGAGTGACTCCTTTAGCAAAACTAAAAAAGCCTCAAAAGCACTCCATTTTAAAATCATTTGATTCTACAACGATATCAAGTTCATTACGCAATAGGTTTTCAGAAAAACCTATCGTAGCCCTCCGTCATTTCAGATAAGTCCTATTTAGTATTCGTGCTACGTTTGTTGACCTCCGTCAAGACGTAGTGTGCGGTAGCTAACTAGTATTTATCTGTTTATGCATATGATGCAGATTGGATTAGGATAGTCGTGCGGCCTTGTTGACCTCCGTCAAGGGTCATGCGGGTGGGTTTGATTCGATCAAGAAATGACGGGTTGAACTTGACTAGTAGCCTATGGTTTGTTGACCTCCGTCAAGGTCATAGGGTGCTAGGAGCAAAATTATCGGGAATTTCAAGTGTTGAAATTTGCAATGAGATTGCATACCTTCTATGAGATAGTTGGATCCCGATACCCGCTGCGAGTAAGAGTTACTCCTGGGAGAGTTTTACACATTACAATTAGCCGACCAAGTAGGTGTCTAGAAAGGTGTTAACGGGGTTACGCTTCTGGGAAAACGAGGTTTACTGTAATTAGGTTCGTGCGAAAGCACGGGGGACCTCCCTCAAAGTACCGACACTGGCTTGGCTGAAAGATTGGCGAACTTATAGTGTGTAATTAATCCCGGCTAGTCTTTCCTTTTAGGGTTTGAAGGAAAATTTGATAAAAACAGTGGGAGCCATCCTGATTAGATAAAATAAATAACCAATCTGATCTTGCAAGAGCGCACACTGAGTGTTTTCTTCTCTCTCTCTCTTCAGGTAGCGACCATATCACGCCTTAATCAAGATAATAATACGGATTATTGACCGAACCCGCTTGTTATACTGAGCTGGAGAACGTTGGTCCCGCTCCAACTTATAATTGTTATAAGACAGAGCTGGATATTGGGGATTACCAGAATTCCCGTGCCGCCCAAACGAAGTAAGTGCATGCTGATGCATCATCTTCGGGTGTGTTCATTATATAGAACTGTTTCTCAGTGTCCTTTACGTCCTGGGTATATAATACCATATCAGGATCCCGCATATGTAATTTGTTACATGGGCTACAGATAGGTAAAGAACTGAGAACGGGTGATGAGTTTCATGAGACAGAAAACGGTGCAAGTGTTGCAGCCAAGTCTGTTGGTCACTGTCACCCTGTATTCTAAATACATTGATTCCGAAAGAATGTTATTAGATACCGAACCTGATATACAAAATCATATCGCTCTCTTTATTAGTAAAGAAATGATAAAATTTTGTATTGATGGATAATGTTTTGAACATTTCCTATATCAAAAGTTGATCGGTTCAGGCACGTTATCTAAAAGCATTGATGTTCTAAATCAAACTACAGTTCTTAGTATATGGAACACACACAAGAGGAAGAGTTCAGAAATGAACGGATCCTTCTTGAGGTATTGTAGACTAGGTCATATCAATACGACCCGACTAGCTAAGTTGCACATAGATGCATATTCAAATCTGTTTGAATTTACATCTTGCGAAAACTTACCAGTCATGTCACAAAGATAAGATGACCATAGCTCCGTTTAATGGAAACAGAGAAAGAGTTAGTTTATTCTTGGAACTGATACATGATGATGTATGTAAGGTCCCCTGTCTACATATGCCAGGACTGGTTCTTTGTACTCATTACATTCTCTGATGATCTCTCAAGATTCAGACATATGTTCCTGTTGAAACATAAGTCCGAACCTTTTGAGATATTCACGGAATATAAGTTAGAAGTAGAGAACCAAAATGAGGATATAAGTATTATGCCCTTTGATGAGATCAGGGAAGGAGAATACTTGAGCACGGAATTCCTGGATCATTCTAAAGGAGAATGAGATTCTCTCTCAGCATTACTCCTCCGTATACACCATAGCACGATGGTATATCGGGGTGGAGCAATCACACCCTATATGATAAGGTGCGCTCTATGATGAGTACTACTGAGTTACCTATTTCTTTTTTGGGAGTTATGCACTTGAGAAGCTGCATACCTATTGAATAGGGTTCAAATTAAATCAGTTGCCTACCACTTCATATTTGATATGATAAGGGAAGAGCCCATCTCTTAAGTTAGTTAAGATTTGGGGTTGTCCAGCCTATGTCTGAAAAGCAAAATCCGGACAAGCTCGAGGCAAAATCTGTTATGTAGAACTGGAAATGTTCCAGCTATACAAACTGCAGCTGATGATTTGAAAGAACCAAAGGATTCAGTAGATTCCAACGAACCTCAGCCTCTCCGCCGATCTAGTAGGGTTTCTCACCCACCTGAGAGATATTTCGGTTTCTCTATGACATGGGAGCGAGGATTGCATCATGAGATGATGACCCAACTAGTTTCGAGCTGGCCATCAGGAGTGGGACTCTGTAAGAATGACTGGATGCTTAACGATCTGAGATGGAATCCACGTACACGATAAAGTATGGACTTTGGTTGCTATATCTGAAGGGTTAAATCCCCATCAGGAGCAAGTATATCTTGAGAAGATTACTTGGTGTAGATGGAAAGGTTGAGACTTTCAAAGCTAGACTTGTTAAAGGTTTTCGTCATCGACCAGGCGTGGAAAATGATGAAACCTTTTTCCAGTGGCTATGCTTAAGTCCATCCAGATCCTACTTGCCACGGCTACATACCATGACTACGATATCTGGCGGTTGGGTGTCATGACTGCTTTTCTAAATGATATTTTAGAAGAGAGCGTCTATAAGTACACAGCCAGAGAGCCTCGTAGACAGTAGGAGCAGCGGAAACGTGTGCAAGATGCTTTATAGGATAAAGCAGGCATCGCGGAGTTGGAACATCTGTTTTGATGGATTAGTTAAAGAAGTTGACTTCATCAAAATGGTAGATGAACCTTGTATAAACGAAAAGGTAGTAAGGAGTATGATGGTGATCCTCGTAGAGTACGTGGATGACATACTCTTGATAGGGAAGGAGTTTCCTATGCTACGCTCGGTCGATCTCCGCTTATCACATGGATTCTCCATATAGGATCAAAGTGATACCTCCTAAATCCTGAGTTTTCATCTATGAGATAGATGTTATTTGGGTGTCAGAATACTCACTAGTTGAAGTGAGATGGTATCAAATGATCCTGGGAAGAATCACTGGAAGTGTTCCAGGATGATAAAGACGACTGAGTGTCAGTCACAGGCATTGTCTTTACCCTCAGTAAAGGGACGGTATGTTGGAAGAGTTCCAAGCTAGATACCGTGGCATACTAGACAATAAAGGCAAGATACATCGCTACTTAAGATGCTACCAAAGAGGCTGTTTGGATGTATAATGGTTCATGAGATGAACTACGTTCCTACCATTGTGAGACAATGGAGTTGTGGCTTGTGCCAAGGAACGCAGGTCCCATCAGTGATCCAGACATATTCTAAGGCAGTATCACCTGATCATGGAGATGGTTGATCTCTAAGGGATCGAGGTTAGGAGAGTAGACTCAGAGGACGACACGGCGGATCCACTCACGAAGGCCTATTCCTAAAGAGAGACCTTTATGGGATGGTTGAGTATGAGATACTACAACCACTGCCATCAGATGGCCCTAGTGCAAGTGGGAGATTGTTAGTTATATGTATGCCCTAGAGGCCATTGCTATACATAGGATGTATATTGTAGTGGATGCTTGGACATATATAGGGAGGACTTTCTTGCTCGACATGATAGTATGCTATCTGGTTGATCTTTACCTTAACGTGTACACTGATTGTCTCTCTGTTACATGTTGGTAAAGCCCTTAGGATGTGTACTTGACTATCTGGACTATGATGCGGATCATACTAGTGGGGACATGGTAGTCCATAAGTACATCCTTCAAGGTCCCTAGTCGTGGGTGTATCGAGACGGGGCATCGATATACCAGAGTAGACTAGCGTATACCTTCTCGACCCATACAGATGGGCGATGGATGATCCCATATCCATTAGTGTTTGACATCAGAGATGATATACGGGTGCTCAGTGGAGACTGGGTACACTGGACGGACTCGCCGAGAACTCCCAGATGGTATTATACCTTACGTCAGATGGCAGTTCTCAGGTGACACTGGTACAGAGTAGTCTGTTGACCTGAGATCGTCATAGAGTCTTGTGTGGTTCCCATTGTGCTTTGATTTCCACCTTACCACGTCCAAGAGGGCGTGCAAAACGGTGGTGTTTGGGTACAGTCCCGAATCACATGGAGGCAATGAGCGATAGGAAGGGATTCGTCTCTCCCGGTATAAGGGAGTTGATGTTGCGCTGTGTTCGATTGGCTATAACCGGAAATCCCTGGCCAGGGTTGCTGAGATTTACTGGTAAGTGTTACCTGTAGTTTCTCGAACTGTTATAGACCTCATATCGACACGACTTATCGAGCTATTGGGGTCTGACGTTTACCACCCCTAGACGAGATATGCGACATATCAGACGACGAGACCGGACTGTACGGTAAGTGTTACTGGGTGGATTCACAGGAGTGTGAGCGGGCTTGCTCGTCGATCTTCTGATCGCTCAATACCCGGGTGGCCGTTACGTTTAGCAGACCGCTTGCGGCTTGTGGGTGTTTGATATGATCATCATCTGCTACCGGCGTATTGACGAGTCTTTAGAGTCCTACACAGAGGTTTCCTGGCTCAAGCGAAACGAAATAGGAGCGCATATGAGATATGTGCGGGACCGAGAATAATGCGTATATGTGATACCGTATTTCATTCTCGCGATGAATGTGTCGAATGGTTGTATGCGATATAACCTAGTTATCGAATCAAGGATTGATTCGATAAAACGATACATTGTATACTAGTCGGTTGTGTGCGACATGACCGGATCATTGAATCAAGTGTTGATTTAATGATTTAATGCATAATTATATATTTGATATATTACTTTGCATTAACTAGTATTTGTTCACTTTAAATGGATTTTCTCACTTGAAGTTCACAAGTTGTATATGTGATATACTTTTGTGCACTTGATTGTATCATGTTTGATGATACATGCTTACTTGAGTTTGTGTAAAGATTAAACCATGGTTATTTAAATGGTTAGGGTTTTGTTTTTCATATCTATTTATTCATTTATTTATTTATTTCTTTTTGGCAAAAGAAAAGAAAAATGGTGGCTTTCTTTGGATGTATGTTGAAGCTTCATGAAGCTTTGACTAAGTCACCATTTTTGTCTTCATGCTTAATCCTAACCATTGACCTAACCCTAGTTTATTCTCTACACTTGACCATGGTTGGATTATGATAAGTATACATTTTATTTTCTTTTTGAAATATACTTATCATAACATTTTTCATCTTCTTCTTCTTCTTCTTCAAGAAGAAGCTTGCCTCCATCAATGGCAACTTGAGAAAATGAGTGAGAAATCCAATTCTAAAGTGAACACACTTCCTATTTCTTCATCCTCTACCACTTGCCAAGTAGTATAGGGTGTTTTCTTCACAAGTTTCATGACTTGGTGAAGTGGGAGCTTGATCTTGTGATGCCGCGACGTAGATCATCTTCGGCATCGTAGTCGATGACCTAGCCCGCCCATTTCTCCGATGAAGCCGATGCTAGAGCCCGGGATTCGATTTGGACAGCGAGGAGATTTCATTGCGGAGCTATGGAGGTGGAGGACCGGATCTACAAAGGTTGTATTTCCGTTCTTGTAGTTAAGTTGTTAACTAGTTTCATTTGTCGCCTAAAATTGTAGTTAACGATCCGTATTAGGGTTTCTCGGCACTTGTAAAATTTTGAAATTGGCATGGTTGATGCCTTGTGAGACCTCATTAGTGTGCCTAGGACCCCTACAGTAATAACTTAAGTCCGGTCATGTTGAATGGTCGCTGCTATTAGGAGAGAGAAAAGAAACACTTTAGCATGATGCTCTTGCAAGTTTAGAGTGGTTTTTAGTTTGTCTAAACAGGATGGCTCCCACTGTCTCTCGAATCCCTTCTCAAACCTTAAAGAAAGGATTAGTCAGGATCAATCTCACCGTACAATACTTGCTTAACCGTTCAGCCAGGCCAGTGTCGGTACTTCGAGGGAGGTTTTCCAACGCTTTCGCGAAGTTCCTTAATTAAGTAACATCTTTTCCCTGTGGGCGTAGCCCCGCTAACACCTTTCTAGACACCTACTAGGTTTATAGCATTGATCGTTAAATGAGAGTTTTCCCGAGGAGTAGCATATACTCACAGTAGGATCGGAATCCAAATATCATTGCGTGATAAAACCGAAGGAATCCTACCAGAATCATCACACTCCAAATGGTATGCAGCGCTAGCAAGTTTCAGTACTTATGAAACTCCCGATGTGGATTTTTGCCCCATGCTCTTATGACCTTGGCGTGAGGTCAAAATGTCATAAGTCACATGTCAAGTTCTTCCCATCATTATCCCGGTTAATTTGAACCCACCCGTACCTACCCTTGACGTAGGCCAAAATGGCAGTACGACTGTCTCAAACCAACGCATTCTATCTATGCAACAGATAAATATCCGGCAGCTACCAATCACTATGCCTTGGCATGAGGTCAAAATACATAGCTTGAATACTACCGAATATTTAACTGAAATGATGGAGGGCTACGAATGGTTTTGGCGAAACCGTGAACGTAGTGAACTTGATATAATCGATGGAACGAGATAGCTTTTAAAAGGAGTGGTTCAAGCTCCGCGTTTAAAAGTTTAGTTTTGAAAAGAACCGAGTGGTTTTCAAAGTGTTCCAATCGACTTTTACTTGGTTTATTTTCTTGCATTAGTTCTTTTAATGCGTCCCATCATTTAATCCTACCATTGCAGAAAACAACCAAAATATGGTGTACGCTTATGCCATTCGCATTCGCCACGGGGCCCCGTCATCACCCGTTAGGTTACTTAACTAACGACAGAGCGGGGGTTGGGCTAGCGCAGCTGTAAAACATAAACAACGTCTAAATAGTTATAATATATAAATATATAGCAATGATAGACATTACAGATCACAGATGAATACATTGGATATACTAGGAATCCGCAATCCGTTCGAGCCTGCAACGAAAAGCGGATTACACGGTCGCGGTGAATAGCCAATACCCCACCCAAGACCCCTACGGGTGCGGCAAACTACCCGCCAAGTACCCGAAGCGAAGCAACCTCCCTCACCACCGTGAGTAGACCACTCGGCACTTCGAGATACCCGGTAATTTGTGCACCCCCTCCATGGGTCTATCCTAGGAGCAAAAACAGTAAAAAGAATTATACAATGACGGCTACAACCCCGACCCGGTTGCGCGGCCATACAAATAATAATACATCAATTTACATGTTACAATGAATGAAAGAAAAAGAACACTCATCTCACATCCACCCCGGCTATTCACCCACGATAATCCAACGCATTCATATACACATACCATCATCAAACACAGATCACAGATATGTATAACCCCCACTAATCGACATATAGCGATTAGCCGACGTTGAATACATATAAACATCACAGATATAACCCTTTAGTCAAAGTGTATTGAAGTTCGATCAAAAATACGGATTTATAGGCCCCCAAAAACAAATTTATTTTCTGGAAAACCTGGGCACATATAAACCATCTTAAAAATCCCAAAACCATGCCAGAAGAACACTGCACCAAACTCGACCCAAAGCCGAGCCAACTCGGCCGCGGTTGCGCGGCAATAGCTTGCTATTGCCGCGGAACCGCGGCTCTTTAGTCGATTCACTGGACCGGATTTGGTGGCTTTCTTCACAAAACCCTGAGACGATTTTTGGAGTTTGATAAATTTTATTTTGAGCAGGAAAAAATTTAACAGAAAGTTAGGGTTTTTGATGTATTGGTTTTTCGATTTTTCCGATCAAACTTCCATACACTTTCACTACCTAGCTAGTTTATGTTTAGTTAGGCTCTGATACCACTGTAAGTCCACGTTGCCCACCCCGGTGCTTGCGGGGAGGCGGAAAACGGAATAAAAATCGGATTTTTATCACTTTAGGCAACATGGACTAGACAAAAACAAGCTAAAGCTAACTAGACAAAATCGGATTTTTATCACTTTAGGCAACATGGACTAGAAGGATCTTTGCTAAACAAAAACAAGCTAAAGCTAACTAGAAACTAGCTAAGGATAGAATGGTTATACCTAGGGCTTTATGTCCTCTCCTTGCTCCTTGGAGTAGTAGAAAGAGGTCACCTTTCTCGTCTTCTCCCGTCGAAGAAAGATCCACCCGAAAGCCTCAACCTTTGGCTTCAACTCCAAGCTAGAAGTAACTAGGGTGCAAGAAGTGCTAATTCTAGAACCCTAGATGAGAGTAGAGATTATCAAGAAGAGGTTTTTCTCAAGCTCAAGTGTTTCTCAACACATGAGAGGGGAGAGCTTGAGGGAGAGGAAGAACAAGAGAGAGAAAGTAAATGATAGAATGAGAGAAAAATAAACCATTCTCACATATATGTGTGAATTATTATAAATTGATAATTAGCTAGATAATTGTCATGGTTAATCAAGACATGACCATTATCATTTCATTTTTAATGCAAATTGCAAGGATCAAAGAGCATCTTCCAAATGAAATGATGATGGTCAAAGTGTCAACCTAGGTCAACAAGTCAAGGAGGTCAAATGGTCAACAACCATAACCATGCACAATTATTTAAACTAATATCAATTAACCATAATACACACATAAGCATTAGGGTTAATAAAATGACAATGGTCATTAACCCTAATCAAAGTCCTCTCCCTCTGTCTCAAGCAACTGTGCATACGCACCCGTATTCGTGATCCGAGGACACGAATACAATAAGATAAAACCATTCCCAAATCATATACTAGGATCCGGCTTAAACCAAAGCCCGCTAGTATAAGCTGTCCGGACAGCAAACGTGCACAAGTGCGCGGATGTGAACGAACCATGTCGCAAAACCATGCGACCTCTACTCATTTTGCCTAAAGGCGAATAGCTCTCTGTGTGGGACTCTAAAGACTCGACACTACGCTGGCAGTGGGTTTAACCACAGACCGCAAGCGGCACTAGCTGTACGTAACGGTCCCCAGGTAGATGTCGATAAGAAGACTGACGAGGTGAACCCCATCTGAACTCCTACTGAGCCTGTATGTGACAGTCTCCGTACAGTCCGGTCTGTTCGTCTGATACATCGCATGGCGGGCCTAGGGGGCGGTGAACGTCAGTCCCCTAATAGCGGTACAAGTCGTGTCGGAGTGTAGCCCAGAACACCCTGAGATAACACTGGAAACCTACCAGTATATCTCGCTTGCCCTGACCAGGGACTACTCGTGTAATGGCTCTCCTGGACACAGCGCGATGTCAACCCCCAATACCGGGAGAGACGAATCCTGTCTAACCGTCACTGCCTCCAAGTGCTTCGGGACTGCACCCAAAAACTACCTGTTTGCACGACTCCTTTGAGCCGTGGTAGGGTAGTAATCAAAATGCAGTGGGAACACACTCGAGGCGAAGTGACAGTATCAAGTCAGCGGACTAAGCTGTACTCATGTCACCTGGAAACTGATAACTGACGATAGGTATAATACCAACCAACAGTTCCCGACGAGTCCTGTTCAGTGTACTCGTAACCTAACGAGCACCCGCATACTATTTCAAGTACGACGTACTGACGGCTGTGGGACAGACCGTCTCCCACGCTGGGATGAGAAGCGCATACGCTAGTCTACTCCGGAGTATCGATGCCCTGTCTCGATAGTCCAACGACCAGGGACCTGTATAAGGATGTGCTTATGGATTACCCAGCTCCCACGAGTGTGAGCGCCATCATAACGCTGGTAATCAAGCAAAGATCGTAAGGGCTCTACCAATATGTATATCAGCGATATGCTAAAAGAAACACATGCACATATTAAAGCAGAGACAAACCAAGTAGCATACTACCATTTCGAGCAAGATTGTATATACAACTGTGAATATCCCAAGCTTCCATCAAGTAATATACAAACTAGTATGATACAGTAATGGCCTCTAGGGCATATACACTAACAATCTTCCACTTACACTAAGGCCATGTACTGGCGTATCGAAGACCTATCATCTCGATCAGCCACTCGAACTGAGTCTGGGGCAAGGCCTTGGTGAATGGATCTGCTGTGTTATCTTCTGAAGCAACCCTCCGAACCTCGATCTCCTGGCGATCCACGATCTCCCTGATCAGGTGATACCGCCTCAAGATGTGTCTGGATTTCTGATGGGACCTGGGTTCCTTCGCTAAAGCTATAGCCCTGTTGTTGTCGCAATACAGAGGTATTGGGTCAACAATGGACGGAACCACCTGAAGTTCTTTCAAGAACTTCCTTATCCAGACAGCTTCTTTTGCGGCATCAGATGCAGCGATGTATTCTGCTTGTAGAAGCTTTAAGGCATCCTTAACTTTATCCATTCTCTTTGTCTTGCTTAAGATATTTTTGACCTGACCTTTAACCATAGCTTATGGTTAACTCTCTACAAGGGTTAAGCATGACATATTTAACCCTTGGTTGTATTTCACACACAATTCATTCTCACTTGATGAGTTGCTTCTTCTTCTTCCTCCTCAAAGCTTTCTAGCTTCAATGGAAGTATGAGAAAAAATGTGAGAAAATCAAATCTAAAATGAGCCCACTTCCTACTTCATCATCCTCTACTACTTGTCATTTAGTATAGGGTGTTTGCTTCATTAATTCCATAGTTAGTGAAGAGATAGCTTGGGTTAGTGTCTCCTCGACGTAGATCATCTTCGGCCTCGAAGCAAGCATGTTCGTTTCTTCATGGGAGCCTCTCAAGAGTCCGGAGTTCACGATCGCAGCGAAGGGACTACTACACGGAGCTAATGAAGTGAAGGACCGGTCTACAAAGGTTGTATTCCTAGCTCACTTTACTTATGCAAAGATGTTTGCATTACTTTCCGTCAATTTCTAGTTAACAATTCTTAGTTAGGGTTAGCTAGAACGGCAAATTTTTGAATTTGGCATGGACGATACCTCCTGAAACCTTGCTGCCGTGCTAGGAAACCCTGCACAAAGCCCTCGCCAAGACGCAACCGGGCCCGCCCTTGCTCGGTTATCCCTGGCCGGTAGCTCCCTATCCCAACAAACCAGGAATCAAAGCCCTCGCCAAGAGGCACCAGGCAGTAACCCTGCTTGGCCCGTCCTTAAGGATCAAAGCCATCGCAAGAGACAACCGGGCCCGCCCTTACTCGGTTATCCCTGGCTGGTAGCTTCCTACCCCAACAAACCAGGGATCAAAGCCCTTGCCAAGAGGCACCAGGCAGTAACCCTGCTCGGCCATCTTTAGTAGGCCACTTACGGTCCATCCCGCGCTAAGGATCAAAGCCCTCGCAAGAGGCAACCGGGCCCGCCCTTGCTCGGTTATCCCTGGCTGGTAGCTCCCTACCCCCAACGCGCCAAGAATCGAAGCCCTCACCAAGAGGCACCGCGAAGTAACCCTACTCGGCCATCCTAAGTAGGCCACTTATGGCCCCTCCCGCGCTAAGGATGAAAAGCCCTCGAAAGAGGCAACCGGGCCCACCCTTGCTCGGTTAGCCTTGGCTGGTAGCTCCCTACCCCTAACAAACCAGGGATCAAAGCCCTCGCCAAGAGGCAACCGGGCCCGCCCTTGCTCAGTTATCCCTAGCTGGTAGCTCCCTACCCCAACAAACCAGGGATCAAAGCCCTCGCCAAGAGGCACCGGGCAGTAACCCTGCTCGGCCCGTCTTTAAGGATCAAAGCCCTCGCAAGAGGCAACCGGGCCCACCCTTGCTCGGTTATCCCTGGCTGGTAGCTCCCTATCCCAACAAACCAGGGATCAAAGCCCTCGCCAAGAGGCACCGGGCAGTAACCCTGCTCGGCCATCCTTAGTAGGCCACTTACGGCCCCTCCCGCTCTAAGGATCAAAGCCCTCGCAAGAGGCAACCGGGCCCGTCCTTGCTCGGTTATCCCTGGCCGGTAGCTCCCTACCCCAACACACCAAGGATCAAAGCTCTCACCAAGAGGCGCCTAACAGCTACCCTGCTCAGCCCCGTCCTTAGTAGGCTACTCACGGCCCCTCCCACGCTAAGGATCTAAGCCCTCGCCAAGAGGCACCGGACAGTAACCCTGCTCGGCCATCCTTATTAGGCCACTCACGGCCCCTTCCGCGCTAAGGGTCAAAAGCCCTCGCAAGAGGGATCTGAGCGGCTACCCTGCTCGGCTATCCCCGGCTGCCAATTCACCACCTTGCAACTCAGGAGATCGAAGCCCTCGCCTAGAGGCCCCGGGCAGCTACCCTGCTCGGTCTATCAACAACATACCTCTCCGAGCCTTCCACGCTAAGGAACATGACATCACCAAGAGGCATCCGGTCTATCAGCGTCTGAGCAATCTGCACCTCGACTTCGAGGCCATGGAGATATCGTCTCCCCGCTGGTCCTTGCACACTCGGCAAACGAACAGATTCAACTCGATGTGTGATCGCTAGACAAAGAACCGACATAAAACGAAGGCAGTACTGCGCAAATACGAGTGTTTACCGACAAAGGAAAATACAAGCACAAACTTTACTGTAAAAACAAAAATCTTTATTCACAAAGCAAAAATTCTTCACAAGGGTATTGTGGGCTTCCCAGCCTTACAAAATGCCCGGAGGCCTACAAAAGAGAGAAGAAGAAAAGCAAATAAACAAAAAGGGGTTTGGCCACAGGCCCCGCCTAGACGTCGCCTCCCTCATCACCATTGGCTGGAAGAATGACCACCGAAAGTGGGACCCGAGCACGGAGCTCACCGTTGGCAAACTCCGGAAACTGCTCCTTGATGGCGTCAAGAGCTTTGTTCCATGCGATGGCGGAGGTCTCGCCGAGGACGACGTAGAACTAGTCCGACTCCTTGTAATCAGCCACGGCCTTTCTAGCCCGAGTCTCGGCGACCTCCGCCGCCTGAAGCGCTGCCTCGGCATCCCGCCAGCTGGCATCCCTTGCCCTCTTCATGGCTGCAAAGCGATCGGCAAGTTCTATCAACTTCGCCTCGACAACTCGGTAGGACTCACTTAGGCGGTGATAAGACTCCCGGCTCTTCGAGACGATGAGCTCCGCGGCGGCCGATCGGGTTTCAAGGACAGCCATCATCTCTCTCTCCAGACGCAGCTCGAGTCGCAGATCCTCGGCTTCCGAAGAAGACTCTTCTGCTGACCTCGCAGCATGGAAGGCCCCCTCGGCCTCCATACGAGTAACGAGGGCACAGTGCCGAAGGACCTGGCGAAAAACGACAGAGAGACTTAGAGACACTCAAACTAAGAAGAGGGCGCTCAAAACAACACATGAGGGAGTACATACATAATGTAACGTGTTGAAAATCGTTTCGGTGAAATTTCGGAAAATTGGTAAAATAAGGGGGGTTTCTGTAAAAAGTCAAAATACAAATATCTTTATTATAAAATTAAATATACATATTCTAGCTATGTAATTACTAGTATTTGGTGTTTATTGAGCCACTAGTGAAATTTCAAATTTTCTGAAAATTTTTCCGAAATTAATTATTTCAATATTATTTTAAACCGTCACTAATACATTTAATTAGGGAAAATTACAAATTGGAATGGGTTGATACAAATTTTAGAATTCATGACACACTAAACTGACATGTAATTTCTGAAGCGAAATGGTTTGCCAAAACGGTTTAGAAAATATCGAAGAAAAAGGGCTTAATTAGTGAATGTTGTGTTAATGGGAATCGGGGTAATACATTTATCTTTTTCCCTAATCCCCACACCAACACCTTACCCTCTTTCCCTCTCCCTATGTGGCCAGCCCCACTTTGACAGCCCTCCCCCCTCTCTCTCCAATCACCTCTTTTTTGAAAAAGAAAAGAAAAGATAAGAAAAGAAAATGAAAGAAGTCGATGTGGACTTTGACTTTTCCCCCACTTTCTCCACCTCACTCTCTCTCCTCCCTCACCCCCCACACCCAACCTGGCCGAAAATTAACAGCCCCAAACAGCAGCCCGTCATCCCTCTTCTCCCCTCATTTTCCCTCAAAAAAATTCACCCATTTCCATCTAAAATCCAAACAAAAATTCAAATCAAAGCCCTACCCATTTTCCCTCATCTCTTTTAGCATGGATCTTGGTACAAGGATTTCAAATTGGAGGTCTAGATCTTGAGTTTGATCTCAAACATGGGAGGTATAATCTCATGCTTTTGTTAAATTTGTTGTCTAGTTGCTTTAATCTAAGTTAATTAAGTGATTAATTAGGTTTTAGATGAGTTTAAGTGCATGGTTAAGAAATTCAAGTTAGGGTTTTGTTGTGAAATTGGGTTGTGATCATTTGTGCATGGTTTTATGATGTGGATTAACATCTTAAGTCTTGTAGAAAGCTAATCTAGTTGTTAATTACAAACCATTACTTATAAAATGTCCTAATTAAGCTATTTTGCTAACTAGGGTTTTTGGAAAATTATTAAATACTTTAGATTAAAATATAATTATGGTTTCATGTCATTATTAATATTATATTGAGTGGTTTAATGCCTTTGGACCATGCAAAACCAAGCTTAATTGTAAAATTATGAATTACTTTAAAAAGAGTTAAAATCGGTATTTTTGCAAACTAGTTTTTTTGAACGTATATGGTTTAGTGAAATTAAATCGTGGAAATGGTTTGTATGGCTTATTTAAGATGTTTAATAAGTATTATGTCCGCTAGATTTGTTTAAACGTCGAGTTTTGTACTAAAACGGGTAATTTTTGCATGCTAGATTTTCGGAAAAATGGCTTTTAAAGTGAGTTTGGGTTTTTTGTGAATTTTAACCTATTTTATATTATAATTAGTGTTCGTGAATGCGCAAATGAGTGTGTTTGGGTTTTTCTCGATGGTTTTACGTTTGTACATCGACATCGAGAGTTGGTTTGGCTATTCTAGCATGCGTAGGCGATAGGTTTTGACCTATGCGTGATACGCGTGCCGATTTGATTTTCGTATGCCGTTTCGATTTCGAATTTGGTTTTAATGCGATACGGTGCGTTATGATATGTAGGTACCCTATGTGGATTTCGAGACGGCAAACAAGCGCGTGGCGGCGTCGGCACCGCCGAGCGAGGACATGTTAGTAGATTTATATCTACGGGGAGAAGTCGGGTGGATGGCGTATAGCAACCCCGCAGTTCGTGGTGATGTATACGAATACGTATACACACATATATATTGATTATTATTGTTGAGTTTATTAATGAGAAAAATAGATTTCAGGTGTGATTGGATAGGTTTAGTGTTACGAGACCCTAGAGTAGAGGTTGCACCACACATACACACACCCATACTTGTATACCTTCTTCTTTCATTGTGCTTATACGGGAATATGTATTTATGTGTTCATATGGGTATGGGACTATGTGTTCACATACTGAATTTGAGGATAGTATTTGGGGATTTGAGGTGAGTCGATGAGATTGATTTGAGACCGTGAGATCGGTGATATGGCAGGATTCGCACTTGAGATACGTCCTGATATTATAGCGGATCTTGGGACGACGTTACATGTGAATAGTGTTATACATTGAATGGTTGACATGTGATCGTGATATGAGATAAGATATATTAAGATATTTATAATAGGTCGCATTAGGCAATGTATACCTCTTTATGACGATATATGATGATGATATCGGTTTGTGTGAGGCTGTAGATCAGCAGTCAGATCATGACTATATTGATAATATTAGTATCGTACTAGAGGTATATCAGTACCCAGATTATGATCTTGGATAAAGAGGATACCAGATGAATAATGTGATATTGACCCGTACCCAGATTTAGGAATGCTGTACGACGGATTTACATACGAGATATATATTGATGATTGATCCGCACTCTTGACTTGGGATGTCTGATTATAGATATAGTATCGGATATGATATTATTGAGGCGGGATCACCGACTATATATATACAGATATGTATATGTATCGACTCAGATGTTAGGCGGTTTCCTTACCTGTAGTTCAGCTTATTAGTTCAGCCGTATAGTTTAGTGTAGTTGTTAGACTAGATTAGACTCCTACCTATTTCAAAACCAACGGATCGTGGGTATTTTAAAAGACAGGTCAAGAGATTCTAAGGATATTTCAAAAGGCGTATCTTTTCTTAAAAACACCGTAGCCCTTATTTCCAAAACCCCACGATTTGTGTTATTTCAAATGGCACCATAGTATAACGTATATATATATTAAATGCAGATTAGTTACCGTTGTGTCTAGTATTTAGCTCCCGCTCATTATTGTTGTTCGTCCCGCATCGCATACTTACATTGCTATTGCATTGTTGATATTATGCTAGTAGGACACCAGCACCATTACCGATGATGCGTATGTACCACGTATACTTACTTGCCGGCTCACACACATCTTCATCGGTAATTGCCATGTCACGTACACCTTAGAAAATATCATTGCTTGACTTAGCTTGTTAGTTAGTAGTTTAACATGATATTAGTGTACCTGCCTTATATGCCAGTTTAGACATTGTAGTTATTACTTGTCAGCTCATGCATACTGTTATTCATTGTTATGCCGCACTCATAGATTTTCATGCCTATATTCATGGTTTTACGTGCTATTGATGATTTGGATTCAGATTTCATGAGATTTCTTGGATTTGGAGAAAAACCGCAAAACCATAAATAAACTTCTCTCTTTTAAATAAAATGTGCGGTTTTCAAATGATGTATGAGTCGTCCACAATGAGTTTGCTGATGGATTTCGAGACCCGAGTTCGAGGAGTGGAGGAACCGTTTCGGGTATATGGTGGACCCGAAGTAGTACCCTGGGGCAAGAGGATCGCAGATGATGGCGTTGAGCCTGGCAGGGGAGCACTACCGACCGGTGATTTTACACGACGCGTCGGATATCCGGAGGATACCGTCGTCGTCTTGAGATGGATGGTAGGGGCCGGTCTGGACTGACGGCGCCCTTGATATTGAGATTGAGACATTGAAATTTCGAGATATTGAGGTACTGAGATTTGATGATACAGGCCAGTCCGGATAGCCGGGGCCTGAGATTTTGAGACATTGAGATTTATGTTTTGTGTCGATGCTAGACACTGTTTATGCTGATTTCATTTATGATACCTCTTTTAAAAAGATACAGAAATCTCACTAAATTATGAAAGCAGTTTTCTCCAGTACATGCATTCTGTTTCATGCATTCATGCATCATCCCTATGATACATTGCTACCTGAGGCACTGACACGAGCACTTGATATTACCGTTGTTTAAAGGTATACCCTAGCCATTGTTATAGGCTGCTGGTTATATATTTGAGGATATATTATGATTGTATGACTTAGGATTGCGTTGTTCATGCGGTTTCTGTTCGTGGATGATTTTCTACTCACGAGTTGGCAACTCACCCCCGTTGTGCCACAGTTCTTGCAGGTTTTGCCGTACAGATTTCATTACGGCTTTGCTGGTACTGCTTTTTTCGGGTGACTTGCTAGTAGGTGGGTTTATTGGTATCGTACCCATCATATTACTTTGTATAATATTATTCAGTTATATCTAGTAAATTCCATCAACCAAACATGTATTTATTTTAAGATAGAGACCAGTGATGTTATTCTTTCGACCTTAGAGTCGCGCGTTATATTTCTGTGGATTTCTTGTTGTTTGAGTTTCCTTTTGAGTTTTGATCCTCGCCATTGGCGTTGTATATTATATTGCTTGTGTGGTTGTGACCGTCGTTTGACGAAGAGCTAGCTCCCGCCTGGGGATGCCTTTTATTGATTTCGTATACTATTCATGTTGTATCTCGTTTGGGGGCCAGTATTTACAAAGGAGACTCTGCCCAAATTTTCAGTAAATATTTGATGTTTTTAAAAACGCATAATTCGGGTTATGTTATTAAAACTACTTGATTTAAATTGGTTTTCCTTCACTCGACTACTTTTCTTGGTTTGGATTTCTGGGTTTTCGGCTTACTTAGATTACGTACGCCTCGAGACGTTTCGTAGTTTAAATGCCGGTCATGTTCCGTACTTTCGGGACGTGACAAAGTTGGTATCAGAGCGTTAGGTTTTACCTTCGGAGCGTAGGATGACCCTTGGTTGATGGAATAGGTGACAAAAGTAGAGTAACGTACCGTGGGTATGTTCCGCGGCATACTTACGATACGCTACTCCAGTTAAGGAGCCTTAGGATGTACATTTCTTGTTCAGTGTTATATTCCTTCCTATAATCTAGCCTCATCGGTATCAGTTATGGTTTTGCTGCCACGATTACGGGCAGGAAGAGCTACGGTTACAGTTGCGGTCAGCACGAGCTCGTTAAGAACGAGGACTGACTATGGCATAATTTCGGCGACACACGGTTGCAGAGATGTGTCTTTTTATTGTGTTTTCGTGCCACAAGCGTAGGATGGACCGTTGTATGAGGTTACTCGGACGTGCCGATCAATACCAGAGGATCAAGCCAATGATAGAGGCCAACCAGATTTTGATGACCGTCGGTGTATTGCTTATTCATGATGTTTGCGGCACTGTTCAGCATGCAGACGAGTGAGCCAGTCATTGCTGCGGACGATGAGATATCGCCCTAGATATTGGAGCTATTGCAGGACGAGTTGTACTAAGAAATGATAGAAAGTCGCTAGTCACCGAGGATGAATGACTAGGACATGTGGTTTGTTCGCTCTCCCGATGCGAGGTCATCAGATAGATTGATTCCAGCTAGAGACGACTTCACGCGGAGACGTTGAGAGTCAACCGAGACGATCGAATGTCAGAAACCTATTATTCCAAGTTTAAAGTATTCGGAAAAACATGCAGGCAATTCTATGGACCCTCTAGAAGAATGAAACCCTAACTCGACTTAATGACCGTGTGAAAGCCTTTTAACCTTAGGGTTTGCGGCAGTTCCGCGGCGCCATTAGTGAGGCTTGGGTTTGCCCTTCTACGGCTGGACCATCGATGCTGTGGTACGTACTCGATACTGTTAAACTGTACCCAAGATATTGAGCTCTTAGGGGATTATAAGGTTTTGACGAATCGATCGGATGGTTCGACTTCATTCGGATGCTAGGTGGTGAG
This sequence comes from Agapanthus africanus, assembly GCA_030015575.1. Classification (NCBI taxonomy): domain Eukaryota; kingdom Viridiplantae; phylum Streptophyta; class Magnoliopsida; order Asparagales; family Amaryllidaceae; genus Agapanthus; species Agapanthus africanus. The sequence continues at coordinate 531,054,667 of JASDDO010000019.1, read as the reverse complement.
ATGCATTTCTTGGGAGACTCCAGATACGAGGATAGCCGTTGGAGCTCAGTCCATGCAGCCACGACGAGATGTGTCCGAAGCAGTCGATATTAGAGAAAAGTGGAGTAAGAGGTTCGTACGAGGTCTTGATGAGACGACGTTCCACTCCGCCGACATCAGATATACGATACGCATGCCGATGCATTGTACTTGGATATACCTTCCAGAAGGAGTCGCGATGAGTATGTAGCCGTTCCGGAACAAGAAACAGATATAGTAAAGGACGATGACTTCCGGACAGTTCGGCAGAGACGAGATTTGGGAGAGACCTCGACAGGACCTTTCTGGAATAAATTACGAGAAGACTTGGGCCCAGGGGTGGTCATGTTACGCACACCGGCAGGCCAGAGTTCAGGATCGTCGACGAGACATGCTATGAGTGACCACGACAGTTGGCCAGAGATTCTTGGAAGATGTGTTTGAGCGGGACTATTCCGCCATACTTGATTTCGGTATTTTGGGCGATCCATTCGCATGATTGATTTTGATAATTGAGTTTCATGATATTTGTTTTCATGGACCATGGTTGCACTTGCTGAGTATTTGCGATTTTTGCACAGTTGTTGCACTTGATCTCGTTTTCGTGCCTTGGTTTCTCACGTTTATGATTTTATGGGTTCCATACAGTTGAGTTGATTTTGTGCGTATATACGCACACGATTTGGTTTTTGCACTCGGTATGATTCACATATGCTTGCAGTGCAGTGATACGCATTTTATGCACTTAGATGCACTGGACTTCGATTTCGATTGTGATACTCGATGTCTGTTTTGTGCACCTTGTGCACCTGATTTGATTTTGCGCATGTTCGACGCTTGATATTGGATTTCATGATTTCGTGCATGATGGATGCACCTGGTTTGGATTTTCGCGCATGTTGAGCGTGTAAGTGCACGGCGGCGCCCCGGCCGTCAATCCGACGGCCAAATGCGGAAGCGGTGATAAACTTTAATTTTACATGAACTGGCAAACCGCCGCGCACTAATACCCGGATCGAACCATTAATTAGTCCTAGCTAACAACAAGAAAGGGAAGAGAGATATACCGACGATCCAAGTCCTCCGGTCTTCTCATCATCGTCCCGATCTCCTGCGGAATCTCCGGTCGTCGCCACCTTGCCGGAAGGGCACCACATCGTCTCCATGTTTTACGGGCTCCCACCTCAATGCCGAGGCAACTCGGGCACGAAGCTGGCTAGTCGACGTGCCCAAGATTTGCTGTAGAATGTGTGAAGAACCATGTCTCACTTTGGGGTTGTGGAATTGCCTTTGTGGTGGAGGAAAAAGAACTTGGAATTTTGGAGAGTCTTCTTGTGTGATTTTTGGAGCATCAAGAGAACCAAAAATTGCCACACCAAAATCAATCATCCCCCTTCCAATAGTGGCCGGCCCTCTTAGGAAAAATGGGAGAGTGGAAAAAGTCAAGGGGGAGGTGACCATATCAATTATCCAAAAAAAAAGAGAGAGAGGAATGGTTATCATATGAAAAGAAATGATCACAAAGAAAAGTCCTCACTCAACAACCATACCCCTCAACATCATCAACAATCATGACTTTAAAAGTCAAGCCATGATGGAGTCAAAACAAGTCAATGATGGTGAAGTGATCATGAAGCAATAAGATGCAAAGAACCTCCTCCACAAACACTTATTTGCAACAATGCAAATAAGCCCTCCTCCACCAATCTTCGGCCAATGAACGGAACAATGGAAATCGGCCGAAACGGAAAGCAAACTGGCAACTCCAGAAAACTGGTCCCGTAATAAATTACAGGAAAACCCCGATACTGTGCATACACACCCGCATTTGTATTTCGACCGAAATACAAATGCAATGAGACAAAATCTCCACTGTACTATACTAGGATCCGGCTTAAACCAAAGCCGGCTAGTAATATCCGTCCGATCCTGATCCGTGCAATACCGCACGTATCTGATCGAACCCTGCCATATAACCATACGGCCTGTAGTACAAACTGTCCGATCCTGATTCGTGCAATACCGCACGTATCTGATCGGACCTTGCCATATCTCCATACGGCCTCTACAACCTTTCGCCCGAAAGCTGAGTAACTGAATATGGGGGACTCTAAAGACTCATCAACACCTTGGTTGTGGATTTAACCACTAGCACGTTAGAGGTATAAGCCAATACATAACGGGCTACCAGGTATTGACCAAAAGGGACGTCTGTGAGCGAACTCAGCCTGACTCCCTACTGAGCCTGTCAGTGACAATATCCGTACAGTCCGGTCCGTTCGTCTATGAGCATCGCATGGCGGGCCTAGGGGGTTGGTAAAAGTCAGACCCCCAAAAGCGGTACAAGTCGTATCGGAGTGTAGCCCAGAACACCCTGAGATACTACTGGAATACCTACCAGTAAATCTCCTTGCCTCGGCCGAGGGCTTCGTGTAATGGCTCTCCTAAACACAGCACGACCTCACCCCCAATACCGGGAGAGACGAACCCCTGAAGATACGCTCACTGCCTCCATGTGGCTCGGGACTGTACCCAACTAAAACCTGTTTGCACGACTCCTTTGAGCCGTGGTAGGGTAGTAATCAAAGTACAGTGGGAACTCACACGAGACAAATGACGATCCCCAGGTCGATGAACTAACCTGCACACATGTCACCAGGGAACTGCCATCTGACGTCTGGTATATGACCAACTAGCATGTTCCCGGCGAGTCCTGTCCGGTGTACTCATAACCCAATGAGCACCTGTATACATCTTAGGTGATCCAACTGATACCAGTGGCTTGTGAGACCGGCCACCGCCCCTCGTCGGGGTCTCGACTGTATACACTAGTCTACTTTGGAGAATCAATGCCCTGTCTCGAAACTCTCACGACTAGGGACCTTTTAAGGATATGCTTATAGACCCCCAGCTCCCACTTATATGATCGCCCTCATACTGCTGGTGGTCAAGCAAGAATCCTAGGGGCTCTATCAACGTGTAATAGCGACGTGTCAGGTCACTTAAAACAGTACACGATGATAAAGGTAAACCAGATAGCATACTATCATCTCGAGTAAGACTGTCCTACCGGGATAGGTCCTCCATCAATCATTGTAATCACGTACCTGTGACCTAATAATTGACTCTGAGGGCACTATCTCCAACAATCTCCCACTTGCACTCAAGGCTAATTATTGCGATGTCGCATACATACAGCCCGTGTGATACCGAACATCCAACTCCTCTACTAGTCAGTCTCACAAAGCTCGTTTGCGAAATTATTGCGTTCGAGGAATAGCCTCAGTGAGTGGATCCGCTTTGTTGTCTCTTTCCATGTCTTTCTATATCTCAAGTTCGCGGAGAAACCCATCTCCCGAAATGAGCAATACCTGTCTTAGAATGTGTCTGGATGTCTGATGGGACATAGCTCATAAATGAGCTCCAAATCCAAACTTCTTAGACTGTATCGTCAACTGAACTTAATCAGTATCCTGCGCCATGCCACCCTCAGTATTGCCTTGGACCACCTGTCCAAAATACTGCCCCTCATCAGAAGGAAAACTATAGCTCTGACAACCTCCTTGTCGTCCATGTCACCTTGGAAGCCTGGAATGATAACTGTTTCCCGAATGAGGCTGTCGTTATCATATCCCTAGAACATCCACTTATGTTCTAAAACTGCTTCCGACTGTTTCTCCAGGATTGGATTAATGTCAACTTATTGCATCTAGTGCAAGAACAATGTCTGGTGTGGTACTTGACATCTCATGATTGACTCAATTGCCTGAGCAAGTGATCTGCCAATCATGCACATCCCTCTCCCCTTTAGTCTGTAAGACACCTTTAGAGAGGGTGACTCCATCACCTGCAGGTACACTACCGTGCCAGGAGTCGTCCATCCTAAATACTCTTAGAATGCTGTCAAGTACCTGATTGGGAAACCACCCAAATCTAGATCTAATACCATAGATCCAGTAACCAGTAAGTCTGATATAATGTCCAAGTCCTGTGTGGAGAAACCACTGTGTGACGACCAAAGTGCAACCGATTGTAGTATAGGAGTTTCCTTTCCTACTCTGTGTATGTCATCCAAATACCAGGATATCACACCCTAGTACCTTCTCAACAGATCCATCCCCTATTCTGATGAAGTCAAACCTATGACTGTCACGTCAGAAATAGATGATCTATCTCCGCTACTGGTGCTTCAGTCTATAAATAGACATAAGCTACCTGTCCACCAATGCTTCCGCTGCTCCCACTGACTACGACAACCCTCTGGCAGAGTCATATACACGTACACTTCTAAAACTAGTTTAGAACGACGCTATACTCATCCTCCCGCCGGGTCTCGCAGCCTGGAACAACAGCAATGGTAATTGTGGGTAAACAAGAACTTCCCTGTCACCGTCCTTGAGGCTACCGTAGTACCTCTCGGGTGCCTGAAGTTACCCACCGTATCTGCGGAGTGGCCAATGGAATGTCAAACCGGATTGAATCTTAAGGTTCCTTATCAAATCTTCAGTAATCGTTTGTGGTTCTGGAATCACTTCCAGTTCTACCATACTCCCACTACTGTTTTCTGAAAAAATCCATTTTTAATAAAACTGTGGCGAGTCTAGAACAATATCGCTATTGTTCATCCAGATGGTAGAAAGTCAACCCTCGTCATAGCCTGGGTCAACCTACGAACAGCCATTACAGAAACGTGCCTTGAGTTGTCCAGTGTCTGGTTTTAATCATAAACCGGACAACTCTCCGTACCTTAACATCGTTAAGATATGAACTGTTCTATATCCCATATAGGACCAGAGGCACTGATTTAATTGAACCAGATCCAAAACATGCAACTGTCTCCAGTGCATGTCAACTAAATGGAAGGAGGCCGATCAGCGTTACTCAACTCAGGAATGCTTCCAATTATGAGTAACCTGAAAGAGAAGCAAGATCTCTTTATCATTACTAGCAACTGAATACCATTGACAAGTATCTACATCTTCGATCTCTTTGAAGAATCCCGATACTTGCTATACCTGGTTCTCTACTCTATTCAAATACCTATAACTTCTCAAAATTCAGATCCTGTGTTTCCACGAAACACTTGTCTAAAAACTAGAGAAGTCATAAGTAAACCGAATATAGTACGAGGACCAACCCCTCTGTCCTGATGGACCCTGGACAACATACAATACTCTGTATAAGTCCCTTGAGTCTGATAACTCATTCACTGTGTGTCGTAGGTTGAAAACTGTACTTATGGTTAAGAAGAATTACACCGCTGTTCAATACTCCTTACCTAACCATCCACTGATATAGGTAAATGTCATAGACATAATTTCAAAAAGGTACATCTCACTCTATGAAAATAGATGTACAGATATATCAATTTGAAATTGGTGCATAACAGCGGATATTCAAAACCAAATATTTGCCGACCGGCAAACAACCCAGGCGATCTCCTCAAATATCACTGATTACAACGAATCCCGATATAATGAGGATGATCATCCAATTCCCAATAACCCACTCCCACTCATCATCTGTAAAACCATGCAGATGTGAGAATCATACCTGGTAAATACATACCCTGGAGCAAGTGTCTAATCGGGAAATCAGTTTTCCTTTAACAGTACACAGTGAGACTGAAATATCGAAATGTTTCGATGGGGTATCCTGGTATTCTTAGTAATGCCTCTTCCAGATTCACGACTGTAACCGTATAATTCTTTGCCACCTCTCCAAATCCCTTCATATGTCTTTAGTCATTACCTTCTGCACACCCCTTTAGGCCAAATGGTTTTCTTCCTTCCCTACCGTTCGGCACCAGCCTATGGTTTGGAAGAAGACTATCCAATAAGCATAATGGGTGTACTGTCCTAATCCTAGGAACACTCGCAATGAGAGAGGGTGAAGATAAAAGACAACCGAATAAACCTTATTCCTATTTCTCCTGGACCAGAATCCATCCCTGAACTGGAACAAGTTCCTTTCGAGTTCGTATATAACCATACGATGGAGTATCCAATAAACTGTGGATCTTCGTAGTGATACGGAGTGTCCTGGAGAAATACAAAGATGATTTTAGGATTGGCGAAGGAATACTTGGTTTGGTCGTGAATATCTGTTGCAATTTACTTTGCCCTCTTACTAATCCCTTGCTTTGTCTGAACTGAATACCTTCTGTACACCATCGTTAGGCTAATTGGTTTTCTTCATTCCCTACCGGTCGGCACCAGCCTAAGGTTTGGAAGAAGACTATCCAATTTGCGTAATAGGTGTACTATCTCCTAAACCAAGGAGTACTCGCAACCTGAGAGAAGGTAAAAGGAAAAGACAACTGAATAATCCTATCCGTTTTCTCCAGAACCGGAAACCATCCTCGAATAAATCCCTTCGAGTTCGTATATAACCATACGATGGTTTTGTCCAATGGAAGTGGACGTTCGTAGTAATACGGGGTGTCCTGGAGAAAAGGGTAAAAGTAGGAGTGGCAATGAGGTTTGCAACTCTGACAATCCAAAAGCCAGTGTTAAAGAAGGTTCGGTCAACTTGGTCACTGAGTCATAGTCTTAGGGTCGGGTCAATGGTCGCTGCCAAAGAGAGAGAGAAAAGAAACACTCAGCGTGCACTCTAACCTAGATCAGAATGGTTACCAATTTATCTAATCTGGAATCCTCCCACTGTACCGTCAAATTCTCCTACAAACCTGAAAGAAGAATTAGTCGGGGTCACCCGAGGAGTAAACTAACTCATCAGTGGGAATCGGGATCCAACTATCAACGCATGATAACGTGACGGAATCCGCTCACGCAATCACACTCCAGAAGGTATGCGCATATCTGGCAAGTTTCAGTTCTTTTGAAACTCCCGATGTGATTTTTACCCCATGCTCTTATGACCTTGACTTTGGCCAACATATCATAAGTCACATGTCAAGTTCTACCCGTCATTCTCCAGGTTAATTTGAATCCACCCGTACCTACCCTTGACTTTGGCCAAAATGGCAGTACGACTGTCCCAAACCAACGCATCTATCTATGCTGCATATGAATATCCAATAGCTACCAATCACTGTGCCTTGACTTTGGCCAACATACACAGCTTGAATACTATTGACTACCCATATGAAACGACGGAGGGCTACGAATGGTTTCTGGCGAAAACCTTTAACGTAATGAACTTGATATCGTTGAAGGAACGGATAGCTTTTTGAAAATATAGTGACGAAAACCGTTGCTAAAGAGGTCACTCCCGGTGAAGGGATCTCGGCTCTTTCCCCGTAGAATGAGGTGCAGGATATTCCAACTGAATACCACGATGCAAAGCAAAAGTAATCGGCTATAGTGAAGTTATTGCCCTGACGCAAACTTTTTGTCCAAGGGGTCACTCCTGGTGAAGGGATCTCGACCCTTGCCTCGTCGACTGAGGAGCAGGATATTCCAACTGAATACCACGGTGCAAAACAAAAGAGAACGTCCTTGCAATAACAGCTTTTTGAAAAGTGTTCCAACAACATCAGATTAGATTTGTTTTAACTTGCATTGATCCGAATCAATGCAGTCCCATCAATTGATCACACCACAAAGAACGAAAATATACTGATGTACGTATATGCCATCCGCATTCGCCACTGGGTCCCGTCATTACCCGTTAGGTTAGCTAACTAACGACAGAGCGGGGACTGGACTAGCGCGGATGCAAAACATATACAACATCTACTAATATATATACCAATATATTATATTCACTCAAGGCGTGAATAAAATGCAACATCACAGAGAATGAACAGCATCACAGAAACAATACAGATATCTGGGATCCCCGGGTTTCACAGAGCCACTGCTGAAACCCGACGTTCCCCTGGTCGTGTGGATAGCCTGTGCAATGAGAACTTAGACCCCTACGGGCGCGGCAAGTCACCCGCCAAAACCTGAAGCGAGGCAGCCCCCTTCAGCGCCGTGAATGGACCACCCAGCACTTCACGGAATCCGGTAACTTGGGCACCCCTCCTGGGTCAACCTGTACCCCCTACGAGTGCGGCGAATAGCCCGCCAATCCTAGAGTAAAGCCCCCTCCGTCTCAATGCCATGAGATGCGGGCTTGTTGCCCTCCAGAACCCGGCTATCCGTGCACCCCTCCGCGGGGTAATCCTAGTACAGAAAGTAAAATATACATACAACGGGTATATCGACCGCAACCTGGCCGTGCCCCAAAAAAATAATACAATCAGGCAGTGACGGCAGTCCACATGTCGGACGCTCGCCCCGCAATATCAAATGTACATAATACAATCACAACTGTACTAGCATTGCATCCAGGCTATCCCCCACGACCGATCCGCAACATCACAGCAAAAACAGAACATCAACGTGAAAATCACGTTCGCAAATCCGTCTAACCGGGCTATAGCAGTTAGACCGGATTTACCGATCAAGTGACATTCACGGACGCAGATATAATGTAAATACTGTGAAAAATGTGTTTAAAATATCCGCTCGATCAAAAATTAACAAGTGGGCCCCCAAGTACTACTGTAGCACATCAAGAAAATCTGGGCCCAAAATTAATATTCCAAAACCCATATTTTAAGCCCACAAGCCCTCTGGAAAAAGCTGGTGAGCTGAACCCAACTACCTGCGGCGGAACCGCGGCCAACAAGGGGTTATGGCCGCGGTTCCGCGGTCGTACGGAGGGTTCAGGGAACCAAAATTTTCCAGTGGTCTTAGGGTACTCTGTACATCATTCTGCAATCACCTCAAAAATTTTTCGAGACCAAAAATTTTCAACAGAAACTGATGCGAACTAAAATGCAGTTTTGGAACATTCGATCGATCGAAACAGAAAAACACATTAAACCAAGCTAGACTAAGTTAATGGCGAGGCTCTGATACCACTGTAAGTGCACGGCGGCACCCCGGCCGTCAATCCGACGGCCAAATGCGGAAGCGGTGATAAACTTTAATTTTACATGAACTGGCAAACCGCCGCGCACTAATACCCGGATCGAACCATTAATTAGTCCTAGCTAACAACAAGAAAGGGAAGAGAGATATACCGACGATCCAAGTCCTCCGGTCTTCTCATCATCGTCCCGATCTCCTGCGGAATCTCCGGTCGTCGCCACCTTGCCGGAAGGGCACCACATCGTCTCCATGTTTTACGGGCTCCCACCTCAATGCCGAGGCAACTCGGGCACGAAGCTGGGTAGTCGACGTGCCCAAGATTTGCTGTAGAATGTGTGAAGAACCATGTCTCACTTTGGGGTTGTGGAATTGCCTTTGTGGTGGAGGAAAAAGAACTTGGAATTTTGGAGAGTCTTCTTGTGTGATTTTTGGAGCATCAAGAGAACCAAAAATTGCCACACCAAAATCAATCATCCCCCTTCCAATAGTGGCCGGCCCTCTTAGGAAAAATGGGAGAGTGGAAAAAGTCAAGGGGGAGGTGACCATATCAATTATCCAAAAAAAAAGAGAGAGAGGAATGGTTATCATATGAAAAGAAATGATCACAAAGAAAAGTCCTCACTCAACAACCATACCCCTCAACATCATCAACAATCATGACTTCAAAAGTCAAACCATGATGGAGTCAAAACAAGTCAATGATGGTGAAGTGATCATGAAGCAATAAGATGCAAAGAACCCCCTCCACAAACACTTATTTGCAACAATGCAAATAAGCCCTCCTCCACCAATTTTCGGCCAATGAACGGAACAATGGAAATCGGCCGAAACGGAAAGCAAACTGGCAACTCCAGAAAACTGGTCCCGTAATAAATTACATGAAAACCCCGATACTGTGCATACACACCCGCATTTGTATTTCGACCGAAATACAAATGCAATGAGACAAAATCTCCACTGTAATATACTAGGATCCGGCTTAAACCAAAGTCGGCTAGTAATATCCGTCCGATCCTGATCCGTGCAATACCGCACGTATCTGATCGAACCCTGCCATATAACCATATGGCCTGTAGTACAAACTGTCCGATCCTGATTCGTGCAATACCGCACGTATCTGATCGGACCTTGCCATATCTCCATACGGCCTCTACAACCTTTCGCCCGAAAGCTGAGTAACTGAATGTGGGGGACTCTAAAGACTCATCAACACCTTGGTTGTGGATTTAACCACTAGCACGTTAGAGGTATAAGCCAATACATAACGGGCTACCAGGTATTGACCAAAAGGGACGTCTGTGAGCGAACTCAGCCTGACTCCCTACTGAGCCTGTCAGTGACAATATCCGTACAGTCCGGTCCGTTCGTCTATGAGCATCGCATGGCGGGCCTAGGGGGTTGGTAAAAGTCAGACCCCAAAAAGCGGTACAAGTCGTGTCGGAGTGTAGCCCAGAACACCCTGAGATACTACTGGAATACCTACCAGTAAATCTCATTGCCTCGGCCGAGGGCTTCGTGTAATGGCTCTCCTAGACACAGCACGACCTCACCCCCAATACCGGGAGAGACGAACCCCTGAAGATACGCTCACTGCCTCCATGTGGCTCGAGACTGTACCCAACTAAAACCTGTTTGCACGACTCTTTTGAGCCGTGGTAGGGTAGTAATCAAAGTACAGTGGGAACTCACACGAGACAAATGACGATCCCCAGGTCGATGAACTAACCTGCACACATGTCACCAGGGAACTGCCATCTGACGTCTGGTATATGACCAACTAGCATGTTCCCGGCGAGTCCTGTCCGGTGTACTCATAACCCAATGAGCACCTGTATACATCTTAGGTGATCCAACTGACACCAGTGGCTTGTGAGACCGGCCACCGCCCCTCGTCAGGGTCTCGACTGTATACACTAGTCTACTTTGGAGAATCAATGCCCTGTCTCGAAACTCTCACGACTAGGGACCTTTTAAGGATATGCTTATAGACCCCCAGCTCCCACTTATATGATCGCCCTCATACTGCTGGTGGTCAAGCAAGAATCCTAGGGGCTCTATCAACGTGTAATAGCGACGTGTCAGGTCACTTAAAACAGTACACGATGATAAAGGTAAACCAGATAGCATACTATCATCTCGAGTAAGACTGTCCTACCGGGATAGGTCCTCCATCAATCATTGCAATCACGTACCTGTGACCTAATAATTGACTCTGAGGGCACTATCTCCAACAGAGCGCATGTTTTGATGAGCGATTTTGGTGCACACCAGATGCACTAAATCGAGATTCTTCGTGCGTGTCAGATGCACCTGTCCTTGCTGTCAGGCACACACGTTGTCTATGACAGATGTTGTGTGCACACCTGATGCACTTAGATGTTGTTTCTGTGCGCATGTATAGCACATATATGGATTTCGATTTCCGTGCGCACCGGACGCACATGGCATTCATATAGATATTTGGGACTGATTTATGTTGGAGCAGTATATTTTATGATGTTTGCTATTTGGTTTAGTACTGAGCAGGACTAGTCACAGGACAGTACCTGAGTATATTTTGTGCATTTCCTTTAGATATTTACATATATAGATTTGATATTTACGTGTATAGTTTCGAGTTATATCATATTGGTTTTTGTATTGGATTTGACATTTGTGTCTTTACCATGCCTCCGATGATTGCGGGATTCTTGACGAAGTTTTGATTTTGAGTTATATGCTCATTTTTCATACGCATGCGCTGCGCTATGATTTGTTTCATGTATTTATGATTTCGGAGCCCCGACGACTTGATGGTTCTGCTTAGATGTTTTAGTATTTGGGGGGAGTTTTAATTTAAATTCGGTGACCGAATTTCTTTAAGGGGGAAGATTGTAACGTGTTGAAAATCGTTTCGGTGAAATTTCGGAAAATCGGTAAAATAAGGGGGTTTTCTGTAAAAAGTCAAAATACAAATATTTTTATTATAAAATTAAATATACATATTCTAGCTATGTAATTGCCAGTATTTGGTGTTTATTGAGCCACTAGTGAAATTTCAAATTTTCTGAAAATTTTTCCGAAATTAATTATTTTAATATTATTTTAAGCCCTCAATAATACATTTAATTAGGGAAAATTACAAATTGGAATGGTTGATACAAATTTTAGAATTCATGACACACTAAACTGACATGTAAAATATTATTTCTGAAACGAAATGGTTTGCCAAAACGGTCTAGAAAATATCGAAGAAAAATGGCTTAATTAGTGAATGTTGTGTTAATGGGAATTGGGGTAATACATTTATCTTTTTCCCTAATCCCCACACCTCACCCTCTCTCCCTCTCCCCATGTGGCCGGCCCCACTTTGACAGCCCTCCCCCCTCTCTCTCTCCAATCACCTCTTTTTTGAAAAAGAAAAGAAAAGATAAGAAAAGAAAATGAAAGAAGTCGATGTGGACTTCGACTTTTCCCCCACTTTCTCCACCTACTCTCTCCTCCCTCACCCTTCCCCCACACCCAACCTGGCCGAAAATTAACAGCCCCAAACAGCAGCCCCTCATCCCTCTTCTCCCCTCATCCTCAAAAAAATTCACCCATTTCCATCTAAAATCCAAACAAAAATTCAAATCAAAGCCCTACCCATTTTCCCTCATCTCTTTTAGCATGGATCTTGGTGCAAGGATTTCAAATTGGAGGTCTAGATCTTGAGTTTGATCTCAAACATGGGAGGTATAATCTTATGCTTTTGTTAAATTTGTTATCTAGTTGCTTTAATCTAAGTTAATTAAGTGATTAATTAGGTTTTAGATGAGTTTAACTGCATGGTTAAGGAATTCAAGTTATGGTTTTGTTGTGGAATTGGGTTGTGATCATTTGTGCATGGTTTTATGATGTGGATTAACATCTTAAATCTTGTAGAAAGCTAATCTAGTTGTTAATTACAAACCATTACTTATAAAATGTCCTAATTAAGCTATTTTGCTAACTAGGGTTTTTGGAAATTATTAAATGCTTTAGATTAAAATATAATTATGGTTTCATATCATTATTAATATTATATTGAGTGGTTTAATGCCTTTGGACCGTGCAAAACCAAGCTTAATTGTAAAATTATGAATTTTACTTTAAAAAGAGTTAAAATCGGTATTTTTGAAAACTAGTTTTTTTGAACGTATATGGTTTGGTGAAATTAAATCGTGGAAATGGTTTGTATGGCTTATTTAAGATGTTTAATAAGTATTATGGCCGCTAGATTTGTTTAAACGTCGAGTTTTGTACTAAAACGGGTAATTTTTGCTTGCTAAATTTTCGGAAAAATGGCTTTTAAAGTGAGTTTGGGGTTTTTTTTTGTGAATTTTAACCTATTTTATATTATAATTAGTGTTCGTGAATGCGCAAATGAGTGTGTTTGGGTTTTTCTCGATGGTTTGACGTTTGTACATCGACATCAAGGGTTGGTTTGGCTATTCTTGCATGCGTAGGCGATAGGTTTTGACCTTTGCGTGATACGCGTGCCGATTTGATTTTCGTATGCCGTTTCGATTTCGAATTTGGTTTTAATGCGATACGGTGCGTTATGATATATAGGTACCCCATGTGGACTTCGAGACGACAAGTAAGCGCGTGGCGACGTCGGCACCGCCGAGCGAGGACAGGGACTTATATCTACGGGGAGAAGTCGGGTGGATGGCGTATAGCACCCCCGCAGTTCGTGGTGATGTATACGAATACGTATACACACATATATATTGATTATTATTGTTGAGTTTATTGATGAGAAAAATAGATTTTAGGTGTGATTGGATAGGTTTAGTGTTGCGAGACCCTAGAGTAGAGGTTGCACCACACATACACACACCCATACTTGCATACCTTCTTCTTTCATTGTGCTTATACGGGAATATGTATTTATGTGTTCACATGGGTATGGGACTATGTGTTCACATACTGGATTTGAGGATAGTATTTGGGGATTTGAGGTGAGTCGATGAGATTGATTTGAGACCGTGAGATCGGTGATATGGCAGGATTCGTACTTGAGATACGTCCTGATATTATAGCGGATCTTGGGACAACGTTACATGTGAATAGTGTTATATATTGAATGGTTGACATGTGATCGTGATATGAGATAAGATATATTAAGATATTTATAATAGGTCGCATTAGGCAATATATACCTCTTTATGACGATATATGATGATGATATCGGTTTGTGTGAGGCTGTAGATCAGCAGTCAGATCATGACTATATTGATGATATTAGTATCGTACTAGAGGTAGATCAGTACCCAGATTATGATCTTGGATAAAGAGGATACCAGATAAATAATGTGATATTGACCCGTACCCAGATTTGGGGATGCCGTACGACGAATTTACGTACGAGATATATATTAATGATTGATCTGCACTCATGACTTGGGATGTCTGATTATAGATATAGTATCGGATATGATATTATTGAGGCGGGATCACCGACTATACATATACAGGTATGTATATGTATCGACTCAGATTTTAGGCGGTTTCCTTACCTGTAGTTCAGCTTGTTAGTTCAGCCGTATAGTTTAGTGTAGTTGTTAGACTAGATTAGACTCCTATCTATTTCAAAACTAACGGATCGTGGGTATTTTAAAAGACAGGTCAAGGGATTCTACGGATATTTCAAAAGGCGTATCTTTTCTTAAAAACGTCGTAGCCCTTATTTCCAAAACCCCACGATTTGTGTTATTTCAAATGGCACCATAGTATGACGTATATATATATTAAATGCAGATTAGTTACCGTTGTGTCTAGTATTTAGCTCACGCTCATTATTGTTGTTCGCCCCGCATCGCATACTTACATTGTTATTTCATATTGTATTGTTGATATTATGCTGCTAGGACACCAGCACCATTATCGATGATGCGTATGTACCATGTACACTTACTTGCCGGCCCACACACATCTTCATCGGTAATTGCCATGTCACGTACACCTTAAAAAATATCATTGCTTGACTTAGCTTGTTAGTAGTTTGACATGATATTAGTGTACCTGCCTTATATGCCAGTTTAGACATTGTAGTTATTACTTGTCACTTCATGCATATTGTTATTCATTGTTATGCCGCACTCATAGATTTTCATTCATATATTCATGGTTTTACGTGCTATTGATGATTTGGATTCGGATTTCACGAGATTTCATTTGGAGGAAAACCGCAAAAACATAAATAAACTTCTCTTTTAAATAAAAAGTGTGGTTTTCACATGATGTATGAGTCGTCCACCATAAGTTTGCTGATGAATTTCGAGACCCGAGTTCGAGGTGGAGGAACCGTTTCGGATACATGGTGGACCCGGTGCGGTACCCCGGGGCAAGAGAATCGCAGATGATGGCGTTGAGCCTGGCAGGGGAGCACTACCGACCGGTGATTTTACCCAACGCGTCGGATATCCGGAGGATACCGTCGTAGTCTTGAGATGGATGGTAGGGGCCGGTCTGGACTAACGGCGTCCTAGATATTGAGATTGAGACATTGAGATTTCGAGATATTGAGGTACTGAGATTTGATGATACAGGCCAGTCCGTATAGCCGGAGCCTGAGATTTTGAGACATTGAGATTTATGTTTTGTGTCGATACTAAACACTGTTTATGCTGATTTCATTTATGATACCTCTTTTAAAAAGATACAGAAATCTCACTAAGTTATGAAAGCAGTTTTCTCCAGTACATGCATTCTGTTTCATGCATTCATGCATCATCCCTATGATACATTGCTACCTGAGGCACTGACACGAGCACTTGATATTACCGTTGTTTAGAGGTATACCCTAGCCATTGTTATAGGCTGCTGGTTATATATTTGAGGATATATTATGATTGTATGACTTAGAATTGCGTTGTTCATGCGGTTTCTGTTCGTGGATGATTTTCTACTCACGAGTTGGCAACTCACCCCCGTTGTGCCACAGTTCTTGCAGGTTTTGCCTTACAGGTTTCATTACGGCTTTACTGGCAGTGCTTCTTTCGGGTGACTTGCTAGTAGGTGGGTTTATTGGTATCGTACCCATCATATTACTTTGTATAATATTATTCAGTTGTATCTAGTAAATTCCATCAACCAAACATGTATTTATTTTGAGATAGAGACCAGTGATGTTATTCTTTCGACCTTAGAGTCGCGCGTTATATTTCTGTGGATTTCTTGTTGTTTGAGTTTCCTTTTGAGTTTTGATTCTCGCCCTTGGCGTTGTATATTATATTGCTTGTGTGGTTGTGACCGTCGTTTAACGAAGAGCTAGCTCCCGCTTGGGGATGCCTTTTATTGATTTCGTATACTATTCATGTTGTATCCCGTTTGGGGGCCAGTATTTACAAAGGAGACTCTGCCGAAATTTTCAGTAAATATTTGATGTTTTTAAAAACACATAATTCGGCTTATGCTATTAAAACAACTTGATTTAAATTGGTTTTCCTTCTCTCTACTACTTTTCTTGGTTTGGATTTCTGGGTTTTTGGCTTACTTAGATTACGTACGTCTCGAGACGTTTCGTAGTTTAAGTGCCGGTCATATTCCGTACTTTCGGGACGTGACACCTAAACCGCCTCCTGTATGATAGCCGCCATTTGGGCCCTGAGGGTCCTTCGAGGCATCTGGCCTCCGGTCGACTCCTCCATACTGGCAAGAAGGCTGGCAGCGACGAAAAGCCCCGACGAGACCACAAAGTGGGCATCCCCCTCCTGCACGGGAATCCCCTGTGCGATAGCCGCCATTTGGGCCCTGAAGGTCCCCCGAAGCATCTGGCCCCCGGCCGACTCCTTCATACCGGCAAGAAGGCTGCCAGCGATGGAAAGCCCCGACGGGACCACGAAGTGGGCGTCCCCCTCCTGCACAGGAACCCCCGCAGGAATCTCCGACGGTAGCGCGCGAGAGACGGTCCTCTTCCTCTTAAGGGGAACCCCGTCTTCGTCCTCTCCTGCATCCCTCGTCTGGGGCTCGGGAACCTGTGGACGCTTTTGGCCTCCGCCGGGGCAAACATCGGGACCTCGTGACGAGGCTGATGGCCCCGCCAACGGCGGCACATTTGGTGCGGGACTCGGTACAGCCGGAAGCACGGCCGCACCGGCGGCCCCCCTCCGGGACTGAGTACCGAGGTCACCACGAGTCCTGGATCGATCCATTGGTCCTGCGAAAGGGAGAAGCAGGCTCAACTCAGAAGGAGAAGAAGCAGGAGAAAGGAAAAAAAGACATCTAACCTGATGAAGAGAAGTCCTCGGCAACGCAGAAATCCGACCTAAGAGGAGAGCGTCGAGCTTACAAGATCAAGAGTGAGGGAAATATGAAGAGAGATGGGCCCTGAAGTGGACCCAACCTCTATTTATAGCCACCGGCGTCCTCATCCCACGGCGACAGTCGACTCCCGCCAAAACAACCCTTCGCATTCGACGATCCGATGGCTCCACCTGTCGCAAGCACATTGGCCGGATCCCATCAGACGCTAGAGGTCTGCGGCCCGTCGCATCATCCAACCAGCGCCCGGCACGTGGTCTGTCGCTTCAGCAAAAGTACGCGCGATCCGGCGCACCCTCTTTAATGCAGAGATCTCTCCCTGATTCGCTGACATCATCCAGAAAATACAACAGATTACCCGGGGACACGCGTGACGATATCTTCGAAGGGAAGCTCACCTCGGGTGACCCGGCAGACCACTCTCGACCCGACCCGTCAGATGGTCAGGACGAGAGTGGGGGGCTAATGATGATGCTCGATATCGATGATCTCCCAGATCATGACACGTGGCAGATGACGTGTCCCAGGGCTCACAAGAAAAGACCTATAGTGGCCGACCAGATCACTCTTGTGCCCGTCATACAAGCAAATGCTGGCTCACCTTCGAGCCCCTGCACAATTGGTCTCCTCGGCCTACCAGCTCGCCTCCGAGCTACCACAGAACCAAGATATCTCGGCTCTCCCGCTCGTCCGTGAGCTCTCCCGCCGAGGTCATCTTCCTCAGTCTCATCGACCGACCAACGGCACCACTCACAGGCGCAACCGCCATCCCGCGAATCTCGCCATGCGCGAGATATCCGCCGGCCACATCCCACGTCCTACGCCATCACGATCCCCCATTAACGAGCATGTCTCGCCATTAATGGGAGATCCCGCTCATCATGCGGGCGTGACGTCGGGAGCGTAACTGCCGGCATGATTCTCGCGCCTGCCCTGCCTGCTGCCACCGCTATATAAACCCCTTCTTCAGACGGTTCAACTAAGCCATTTTTTACTCCACTAAGCTGTTACTCTGCTCGGATCTCTAGTCTAACTTGACCGTCGGAGGGTCCTCGGTGGTACAACCACTCCGAGACTTCCTTGCAGGTAGCTCGGCAACCACAACCTCAAACCTATTGACATCCACACGCTTCAGGAGCGACAGCCTCAGATCCAATTTCAGCCACTCATCGCCGCCATCAGCAGATCAACGGAAGGTAACATCTTGGCGCGATCCAGGTCGCGTCAAATCCAGAATGTTATCAACCGAGCTCTATTCCATATTAAAGTTTGAGTAGTTGGAGTGTCAGGCATTCGATAAAAGTATATGGACTTTCAATATAGTGAGATTCCAACCAAAAGACTTATGCCAATTAGTTGGGTACCTTTGGTTTTCCCCTGTAGGGTTATTATTCCAACAATGCTAATCTAGTAGAAGCATTTTCCTATAGAAGCTCCTTTTTTAATTTTACAAATTATAAGTACTTTCGAAAAGATACGGAGCCAATAAAATTATTCCGTAGTCTTGCTTTATAGCCGATCCCAATTTAATGGGAAAAGTTTTAGATGAATGAACTTTGGCCTTTCGTGGAGAATGCTGCATGGCATATAAATAGAAGATGATCACGGAACAATCAAGAAGATGTATCTGAAGACAATTTGGAGTCCATAATAAGCAACCCCAAAGAGTTTGAATTATGATAGTAGAAATATAATAACCATGGAGGTAAGAATAAGTTGTTGAGTAGTCTTGATATTCAATAACAACTTCACAAAATATCCTAAGTCGAGCTTGATCGCTATGGCTATGTTTGGTTTGGAAGAAAAATAGAGGAAATGAGAGCAGTATTCAATGCTTTTCATCGATGATTTATCATTGGATTCCTTTTATTTTCCTTTTCTTTCTCTTCTTAGAATTAATACAGATCATAATTTTGTTTGTGCAATTTCAGATAATGCAGTAACAGTAACACTAACATAGCAACCAAAATAGTAGGAAATTCCGGTAGCTTTCACCTTAAGTTAACACTAACGCCATATATTAATGGCAAATGATTAGCATGTAGCATTTTGTACCCAAAACAAGTAGTGCATGATTCAACAACATTAATCAAATAGGATCCACCAAAGAAAAAGCTTCTCTAGTTTTTGTGAATTTATACAGAAACAAAATATTGTACTAATGTTGTATTGAGAATTTTCTACTCCAGATTATGTTTTCTTTGTCGTTTGATTTCACAAGTAGAATCCTGACCTTAAGACTGTTGCAAAATCTTTCAAAGCAATATAGTTAAAGGAAATATTGTGATTAGAAAAGGTATAGCATAAACATGGCTTTTGAGATGTTTTTTCAAGTTAATTTTTAAAATTAAGAAATTTCTTTTATTCACAAACCATTGCAGGCTTAAGATTTTGAAATAGTTACCTTCAAATATATATCAATAGCTCGGTAAAGACCATCCTCAATCACTCGAGCATAATCGGGCAACAACTCAATAAAAGCCATAAATCTCTGTAGCTTCAAACAAGGATCAGGTGCAATTTCCGCGAGATAGCCATCAATAAGTCTCCCTACTTTCAAAACAGAACCATGACTCGGAGATTTTAGCCCATCAGATTCATATCCACACTCCGACAACGCTTCCGAATCTTCCTCTTCAATCCTTTGCAAGAAATTCACCAATATTCGGTGAACAGTAGCGATGTCAAACACTGACTCGCTTGAATTTGAAGCAGGAATCAAGAGATCATCAAGTGATGCCATTTCCAGGTGGAACCCGATTCTCTTTTCAAGCTCGAGTTTACAATTGAGTGAAGCATCAAGCTCAATTGCCATTTTTAGCAAACCAAACAAGAATGAGAGTGGAACAGAATTAATTTTCTCTGCTGATATGAGACCAACAAGTGTTTCAACTATAATTTTATTCTCCTTTTCAATTCCCTTGAGTGAGTTATGAGCATAGTGCATTATTGATGTAATGATACTATCTGATCTTACTCCGGTTCTTCTCATTGCACCGATGACTCGTTGGTAAAAATCTATGTTTAAAACCAAAAGATCTTCGACCCACCAATCTTGAAAACCCATATTGATTTTCTTAGATTTTCCATCACATTCTAATCGAGCTAAACCCGAAACTAACTGTTCTTGGCCCGCATTTACTGCAATTGCATTGATGCATCTATTTGAAATGTCAACATCCTCAGCTATTGGAAGAAGACTTTCGCAAGCGTTAAGGACTTCGATAGATTTTTCAAGGCTTAGCATTACTATTTCATTCAAGTATGTTTCGGTTCTTGAAATGAGATTTTCTTCTCTGTAATCATCAGTCATTTCTAGATATTCTGCGATGCATCGGAGATGAGCAACGTTGGTGGCGTTGATTTCGAAGTTTGTCCCGTAGCAGAATTTGGTGGCGAGTTCGAATGTGCTGGAACCCCCGGGTACATTTTGAAGCTCCAATCTTGAAAGGTCTGGATCTCTTGAGTCGACTACCATTTTGCGGATTTTCCCACACCGGGAAATAAGAGGAAACTGTTTCAAACAGTAGATCAATATTACTTTTTAAAAAACTATTTCATTATGAATGCTCTATGATTGTAATGATGATTGATTAAATTTCATCAAGAAGAAATAAAGAAGTATTAGCTATTTCAACGAGATAAGCAAACTTACAAAGCAAGAGGTGGAAATAGTAGGCTAAGAATGTTTCTGCCTCATAACACAATGTAAGGTAACAATTCACTGAGTGTATTGATAGAGGATGCTTTAAAGGCCTTTGATAAGTAAATTATTTAGATGAAACATGGATATAAGAATAAAATGCCCATTAAAAACAAAAAGAATAAACTTTGCAATTCGAATTTGTCAAGTAATGCTTTATGAGAAATAGGATCCTTCATGTTGCAGTTACGGCTGCTGGAAGGCTGCTGGAAGGCCGTAATGCTTCCTTATGTGAGTATCATTTATGTCACCACAATATAAATGTAATTATTATGCAAATCCATATAAAATGCTCTCGGCAAACTACAATGCCTTCTAGCATCATATTATTGAAGGAAACATGACTTCTCTATCATTATTGCGTGATTTCGTACAACATAACGACTAAAAATCTTTATGATATGCAGTTTTCAAATTAATGTGGAGGCACTGATGAGGGAAGGTGACCTATCGATCGCAGAAACTTATTTTAACTGAACAGATTTAATTACAAAATAGTACTCAATGATTGAGAGAGATGGCAATTCGGTCGTTTCATTTTCTTTCTCAAAGTTCAATGCAATTCCCTTAAGCAAGTCAATTGCACTTATTTTAACGGATCTTTCTCCACTTTTGAGTTGACAAGGATATAGAACTACGAATAGAAGATTAGTGATGTGATGCTAATGGAGATGGTTTATTATTACATAATAACCGAAGATTTTTATGACAAAGGGTGTGGGACTTCAACTGAAGCTTCCATAAATTATATATGAGAGCTTAGTCTTTGAGTTACTAAAAATTTTGAAACCGGAATGGTTTCGTCCATAAGATGCACTTCTTAACGGTGGTGGAAGAATAAAAAAACCAGAGAAACAAAATTCAGAATGTTACAAATGATAATTCGCAAAAATAGGAATAATGGAATGAGAAAAATTATGGATCATGCATTCGGAGAAAGGCTATGACTTCAGTTTTCTCAGATTTGATGTATGGAGAGAGAGACTAAAATACATGAGAAACATGGGTACATAAATAAGAAAGCTCTGTTAGATCATTTATATAAATAATTCCATTTTGTTTGAGCAGAAACAAAAACAATAGATGAATCAAAAATGTTCTGCACCATGAACTTTGTACCGCGCATGTCACTTAGACAGACACTTGAAAATCTAACTACAATAAAATTATGTGTATATGTGGTGTAAGTATTTGAAATATATTTGTAATATAAAATATATTAAAACAGTATTTTACTTAGATTAAATGACTTTGATTTCTTTGTTTTTATAAATGCAAACAAGTAAGTGCTGCTCCACTGTTGCTTCTCTGTAAATAGAATTGGCTAAGTTCATGGGCCTGGCCCAAGAACATTGATGTTAACCTTTGGAGCATGGAAAGGGTTTAATAATTCCAAAGGTTGCAATTGACGAAGTCCCTCAATTCCTATTGGATGTTACCTCTAAGTTTTGTAGCGGGAATTAATGGTCCAAATTATGACCGTTTGAACCCATTCATTATTTACAGAGAAGGCATGAAAGTGGTTCATCGGTGAAGGGTTTTTTTATTCACAGCCTTTCATTCACTATAAATTAAACTTAATACCCTTTGATTTAAGAAAAACAAACTCTTCTCTTCTTCTCTTTCAAGCAAATTATTCTTAAACTACTTTCCTATTAACACAAGAGTTACAAAGGGTTTGAGATCGAGGGTTTAGTCAATATTGCTAATTGCCGGCCCCAATCGACTTCATTGTATCCTGAAAGTGTATCATCTATAAACCCAATAGCAAACTCGATACCGAATGGGGGGCAATAAGCACTTCAAAGAAAGTTGTATTCCACCCGCCTCGAAGTCTACAACAATGTTCTAAATTGTTTTATAATACTATTTCCGTCTCCATTAACTCAAATATTCCAACATTTTAAAGTTCTAAGTCAAAAAATGGAAACGAAAACAAGTGTTAGTCCGATCAAATTGATGAATCAAGATTTGGTGAAATTAGACCGTTTCGATGGTCAAAACTTTACTCGATAGCAAGACAAGATGATGTTCCTACTTACGGCTTTAAAGATCTTCTATGTCCTTAATCTAATACTTCCACCACTTTCGGCACCTATCTCTATCGACACCGACAATGTGAAAGAAGAAAAAAAGAAGCAGGATGTGTGGATTTCTCGATGTGGATCGTCTTCGGCAAGATGGTTGGCTTGCAAGCTCGATCCGGATGGCGACGGAGTTTAGCTCAGGTCTTCTAATGGAAATCGGACACGCTACAAAGCTTGTAGTATCCAAACATGCTCTCTAGGTTTCTATAGCTTGCTACAATTGCATGTGTTTGATGATTCTTGTGCTTGGTTTTGGTTCTATATTTTGAAAATTGTTTTTCAAATTTCGCCGTGAATGTCACGACCCTAAAACCGATTCCTAACATGGTATCAGGGCCAGATTTCGTTCCCGGAACCTATGGGTCCGTGAATGTCAGACCCTAGAACCGATAATCAAATAGTTGTAATTCTTTTTGGTGGCCAATCGATTTCCTAAACCATTTTTCAAAACAAATTACTCACTTTTTTAAAACTGTCCTAAAACCAACGAATATGCTTGCTAATTCTTATGTTTTGGAACTCATGGTTCGGACCAAGAGCCCCGTAGAGAAGTGGGAGCGACCCGCGTATATCCTGGGGGCTTGTGTGGGCCCCCACACCCAAGACCACCGCAAAATGGTCTCGGGTATGTGGTTGGGACATCAAGCATGCAGCTCCGAGCAGCCAACCCATGGCCACAATTTTGTGGCCATGGGTTAGGGGCCCCACCCACCTAAAGCCCCTAGAGCCCCATGGATCGTGTCCGAGGTTCCCCCGAGGTCTCGGGCAGTTTTCAGATCATTCGCGACTCGTTTTGAGTAAGATATGAGAAGGATTTTAGAGGCGGGATAAACTTGAATTTCAGTTTTTGGGTAATTCAAGTTTGCGGCTCTGCCGATTTTGGAATTCATTGGCCATGTTTCTGAATTAACGCGATTAAAGTGTTTAATCGAGTTAATTCGATGACATATGTTGATATGTGAGTCTGTGATTGGTTTACTTGGTTTGGTTCGGATTGTCGCAACGAATAGCTCCGCGTGCGTTTGATTAAAATACTTGTGTTTGTATTTCATTCATGTATTAGACAAATGTATATTCTTTTATTCGGGACGAGTGGTCGACATATAGCCGTCGTTGTCGTGGTTGTAATTGTAACATTTCAAAATAAAATAGAATATTATTTTTGGGAATTTTTATAATTTAATATTAATTTTAATGAATATTTTAATATTTCGGTATAATAAAATACCGATACATTGGGGAAAATTTTTGAAAAATTATAGAAATTACTAAAAGAGGGTGTTTTATGTGAATTATGCAAATTTTAAGTTTTTATGATTAATTGACACTAATTTAGTGCTAATCGCGATTAAAAATCGCTAATCGCGTTTTAAGCTTATTTTGTGCAAACATGCACCATATCTTTTTTTCACTTGTTACATTTTCTTATGGCTTTCCTACATGTTTTATTTCATGGTTGTTGGTTTATTAGAGGGGAGAAAAGAAAAGAAAAGAAAAGAAAAGAAAAGGATTAAAATATATAGATATGGGTGAGAGAGAGAAAAGGGGTTTTACCTTTGACTTGTTTTGAACCATTCCTCCTTCATATTTTACCTCATTTCCTCTCTCCCTCTTCCTTTGTTCCTGCTGCTGCCGCCTCTTCCCTCTTCCTCCATCTCCAAGCCACAAAAACACCACGGAAAGCAACTTAAAACCCCACCCTCATTTCACAAAAAAGATGCACAAGCTCAAGAGAAACACATTGGACCAAGAAAGCAAGGATTTTGGCCACTTGGGGCAACTCAAGAATTTTCTTGAGTTGCCAAATGAGGTATTTTATGAACCACTAGCTTAGTTTTCCCATTACTTATACCCTCATGTTAGATTAGAACCGATATCGAGTGGTTTTGTGGACTTAGAAAATTCTAGTTAGGGTTTATGGGAATTTGAGAGTTGTGATGTGAAATTGAACTCAGTAGAGGCCACACAAACCCCCTAGTGCTAGAATTAAGACTCAAACCAAAAACTAAAAACCCGGAATACGGAATTAGAAACCGATATCGGAAGAATTGAGGAATCTGTGAGGGTTATATGGAATCTGCTATCACCTCGAGACTCTAAAAATTATTTTGTGAACACATAGAGATGTGCAGGCATCCAGAAAGCTAACCCCAAAACCTATCTCCTCTTTCTGGCCGCAGATTCTGTTTGGCCGCAATTTGCGGCCTGGGTCCCACCATTTTGGTTCGTTTTGGTTCTGTAGCTCCTACATCTATAAATTAGACCCCTGGCATATGCAAAATTGTCCAATTTGACCTAGGGTGAAATCTGGGACTCTTTTCTGTAGTTGCTGTTTTGGATTCGTGTTTCGTTTCTCGTATTTTAAATTCTGGATTTGCGTATTGTGTTTTACCTCGATCACTTGACGTTTGTACGACGAGATTGAGGGTCGTTTGATGGTTTTGAAAGCGTAGTCTATAAATTCTAACCTATAGGCATTAGCGTGTCGTTTTGGGTATTCCCGGTATGATTTTAATACGCGTTCCGATTATGTTATCTATGTAGGTACCATCATGTGGATTTCATACGATGAAGAAAACGAAGGCAACATCGACACCAACACGCAGAATACAAGTTGAGTAGATTATATCTACGGGAGAAGTTAGGTGGATGGCGTATAGCACCCCCGCAGTTCGAGTTTTAGTATACTTGATCAGTCGAAAATAATGTATTTCTAACACGGCAATTTCCCTATCATTTGCACTCATTTAGAAGTGTTCGGTATTCATATTTCACATATTAGCAAATCAGTCGTTAAATATCAGATTGCATGTGTTAGACTTTTAAACCGGCACTTTAAGGGAAATTGACTGTATTTTATGGCATCGCATCATCGCTATATTGCGCAACACTTGTTTCGAGATTTGTGCAGGATAATCCGGAAGAAAAGCCAAAATTGTCATTTTGCTGATCAAACATTACACCAACTCCAAGTCTTGAGTTCTGGTAGCAATCTAGAGGGCAAAACACAATTCAACATATCACAAAAGGGCCCATATGTCAATACCAGAGAAGCCCAAAAGTTTCAAGCCATGAAGCCTCTAAAGCGCCGCGGAACCGCGGCGGGAGCCGGCTTGCGCCGCGGTTCCGCGGCGGTTTGAACACGTCAGCAAATAATTTTTAGTGCAAAATTCATATCTCAAGGCCTACAGCTCAGAAAGACATGTCAAATTCTATAATTCTCTCGAAGCTTCTGCCAGATCAGCAAAGAAGATTAAGCAAGGCTAATCTTAATTAAGCTCCTAACAAACTATTTCTAGAACCTCCCTCCTAACTAATCACATCTAGAAGCTTCTCCTCTAACTAACTTTTGGAGGGAAATTCAAATTTCCTCAACAAACTTTTGGAGGGAAACTTAGAATTTGAAATCCAAGATCTAGGGTTTGGATATCTATAAATAGAAGCCTAGACCTAGGGTTAAAGGCTAATCAATCTTTGTTAATCTTTAGTCTTCTTCAATTCTTCATCTTCTTCCACAAGTCTAGTGATAAGGCTTGTGCGAAACCCTAACCCTAATTCCACTCCAAATTCAAGATCTTGAGTACCAATCAAGCAAGAAGCCTTCAACCTTTTAGGAGCCGAGCCGATCTCCAATCGAGCAAGTGATCCAAACCGATCCGCGACTCACGGAGCCGAGCGAAGCCAAATCGACGATCGAGTTCTTCCTCTTGTAGTTCTTGAGCGAATGTAATGAAATTGTTGATATAAATAAAAGATGAAATTTTTTAATCTTGCTTTCTTTTAATTCTTGCATCATGATTAGATCTCAATTTGTAATTGTTGTTCTTATTGTGATGTTTGAGTAAAACTCCGCTCGTTAAGGAGTCGAGACGATCAATAGAAAGATGATGTAACAAATCTTAAAACGATTTTTAAGTCCTACGAGTTTTGTAAACCCTAGCAAGTTCAAGAATCGATGACCTAGTTTCGTTGCGATGCTTTCTTGATTGTTATCGCTCGAAATTTGGGATCTACGATCGTTTCTTGAAATTACTAGAGGCTAGAAAGTGAATGATATCGATAAAAGAACAAGGGATAAGATGAAACCCTAGTTTCACAAGAAATCCCTAATTCTTGTCGATCATTATCGATCTAGTATCAATTCATCGAAGGATAAGAATACGTAATTGTAAGATTACAACACATCTATAGATCCGATCGATTCCTACGAGCCTCATTTCGATTCTTGATATTTGGTTTGGAAAAATCAACAAACTCTCAATTCTTGATTCTATCTTTTTCTTATTATTAGATCTAGATTTTCTAATTCTTGAACTTCAAATACAAATCTTGAATTGTTTGTTTTCTTTTCTTTAAAATTTCGACTCATCTAATTCAAAAGACGAATGATTACACTGTCCCTGTGGACGATCCGCACTCACTTACAATCTACATCCGACACCGTAGTTAATTGCGGTCAAATAATTTTTGGTTGTGATTTCTATACAATTTTTCTCATTATACACATCAAGAATTCTTTTCAATCAAATGGCGCCGTTGCCGGGGATAGTGCGCTAATTGTTCGTATTTTGAAATTTGAGTTGAAAAATTTATTCCATTATAATTTTTAGATCTAAACTCGCACAAACCCTAATTTGTGTTTTGTGATTTGATTGCGAGAAAATCTGGGATCATTGGAGCTGAAGAAATTTTTTTCTGAAAATACCAGAGAGCTGAGGGAGTCTACAGAAACTCTCTGATAAAATTTTGTGCAGTGTTCCCTTCAAACAGCCGCGATTCCGCGGTCCTGACCTACCATCTGCGGCGGAACCGCGGCCTCTTCAAGGCTTTGTTGCACCAAACTTCTTCAGGTAACTCCTTACCTTCTCTCTCCTCTTTTAGCTCCAAATAACAGTTTTGTGCAGGTTTCTTTGCAAATAATCCCAGCGCCGCAAAAGCAAAAAAAAATTTGTGCGTGTTTTGTTTCTTGGTTGTTTGCATAATTAATACGGATATTAAGGGGCAAAGACCAAATCCAGATTAGGTGGGGAGTTCATTACCCTTCCTAAGCCCCGAAAATCACAAACTTGCATCCGCATTTACCCTCATTAATTAAAAGAAATCTAGAGATGACTCCAAGGACCGTCGCGCTCACTTAGGACAGAAGAAGGCCGTGGGTAATTCATTTCTTATCCGCGTTTTCTTGTGGTGTCTAAGGCAAGTGTGTCGAAGGCTAGTGGTTATTAATTAGGCCCACTACTTACGTAGTGGAGTACCTTCCCACTTACCTGGCACTTACCTGACCACAGGGGGACAAAGAGCCAGTGGAGGATTTATCCTGTGACTTGTCTTTTGGCAGTTAGGAGCGGTCTAGAGTTTGACCTAGATGACCACTAGAATTAGGGTTTTGTGTGTTGCATTTGTTGTGTTGCATCATTTTTTCAAAAGTCCGTATCATTTTTCAAAACAAACACCAACCACGTTCATTCTCTCCCCTAATTATAAATCTACGCTGCCACTTGTACTAACCCTTTTTAGTGCAAGATAGGCTGGACACGGGTTTCTAGTGCCTGTTAAGTCCGCGTTTCCTTGATCGACCCTAAAATCGGTATTTCTACATTTACACTTTCTTTTACCCACCACCACACCCACATCGATGGATCCACCTCCATCGAACTTCTTTTCCACTACTCCGCCGCCGTCTGTTGGTGCGCAGAATCCACCTCGCATCTCTCTCCAGGAGAGGTGCTATCCTACACGAGGCCCACTTTCCATCTGTCTTTCCATTCCACCAGCCAATGGGGAAAATTTTCAAATAAAACCCCAATACATCAACCTTCTACCTAAATTTCACGGTCTCGAGTCTGAAGACACATGCATGTTTATCACGAAATTTGAAAGTGTATGCGCAATGATGGGTACCTCACAGTTGTCTGTGGATGCTATGCGTTTTCGTCTTCTCCCATTTACCTTGTGCGATTTAGCCGAGAAGTGGCTATATAACACTACCGCACATTCCATTTCAAATTGGGACGAATTCGTCAAAGCATTCCTTAAGAAATTCTACCCACACCAAAAGACAGCTCGAGTCCGTAGCGAAATCTATCAATTCACCCAGCTTCCAAATGAAACATTTTCAAAATGTCTTGAACGTTTCAAGGATCTGTTAGTCCAATGTCCACATCACGGCATCCCGAGATGGGAACTGTGCCGAATCATTTATGAGGGCATTACTCCTTACACAAGACAGACCCTTGAATCCATGTGTCAAGGCAACTTTATGACTAAGAATGATGGGGAAGCCTGGGAATTCCTAGAAGATTTCGCTGAAAAATCTTTACAGTGGGAGGGTGTGAGTCAATCGTCTAGGGATGGCAATGATATTTCCATAGGAGTTAGAGCTGACATTTCAGCTATGCAAAAGAAACTTGAGACTATAGAAAACAAATTTTTAGCCGCCCTAAGTCAAATATCACTCCAAAACTGTATGTGGCTGCTGTTCTGATCCGTCTCACTTGACGGAAGAATGTCCGTTTCAAGGTCATGAGCATACCAATGCCGCATTTCAAAGACCTAGAAACGATCCATCTTCCTCCACATATAATCAGGGTTGGAGGAATCACCCTAACTTTGCTTGGAACCAATCCCAATCTCAAAACACGGTTCCAAACACGAATCATTTCCAAAGGGTCCCTCCACCACAACAGCAGCTACCACTTCAATTGAGTCAGCACCCCTTTCAAGCACAAAATTTCCAAAATCCGGTCAACACACCTTCACCGACTAATCCTTTGCAGTTGACCGGTGCTGATGAATCCTCTTCATTCATGAATTTGCTTTGGACAATAAAAACTTTCGTCGATGATATAAAGAAAAACTCTGCGTCCCAAAGCGAGACTATAAAATCGATGGAAGAAGAAATTGCACATTTAAAAGCTGAAATGAGTGCAAGAGAGAAAGGGAAACTTCCAGCTCAACCTTTACCCAATCCTGGCTATTCACATCATGTGGATGCAATCTCGTTGAGATCTGGAAGAGTGCTTGACAACCATGTTGGGGAAGAGTTTGATGATACTAATAAATCATCAATAACACCCCGGCTGAGACCTTTTCTTTCACACACACTTCCAATTCTGAT
Organism: Agapanthus africanus; assembly: GCA_030015575.1. Taxonomy (NCBI): domain Eukaryota; kingdom Viridiplantae; phylum Streptophyta; class Magnoliopsida; order Asparagales; family Amaryllidaceae; genus Agapanthus; species Agapanthus africanus. Next base: position 531,024,589 of record JASDDO010000019.1, on the reverse strand, counting down.
CCCAGTTCTTCTACCCCACCACCTTCTCACGAGCCTATTCTTCGTTTCCCAAAAGGCTCGCCACATCAGCCCACCTCTTTTACTCCTCCACGGACGATCCCCACTTCTATTCTGGGATCAGTTCCACACCCACTTCCTTCTCCTATGATGGACCCAGCGCTTATTGCTAAAGTACCTTATCCTAATCGGTTAAGGGCAAACACACCGAGTCCACATATGGAGAAGATTATGAACATTTTTAAGCAAGTTAACACCAACATCCCTCTCCTAGATGCCATCCAACAAGTTCCGTCCTTTGCGAAAACTCTTAAGAACTTGTGCACTAGGAAGAGGAAGACTCAAGTGCCTAAGAAGATTTTCATGGAAAAAACAATAGACACGGCTTTCCCCCAACAATTACCGAGGAAACGTAAGGATCCGGGATATCCTACTATTTCCATTTCTATCGGGGAAAAACACATTAACCGTGCTCTACTAGACCTTGGCGCTAGTGTTAACTTGCTTCCTTTCTCAGTCTATGAGCAGTTAGGGATCGGAAAGTTGAAGCCAACCCATTGCACTCTCCAGATGGCTGACCGATCAATCACCAAACCTAGGGGTGAACTGGAGGATGTGTTAATAAAAATCGGGGAATTCATATTCCCTGTGGACTTTATTGTAATTGATACACAGCCTGTAGCGAACCCACGAAATCAAATTCCGGTGATTTTAGGTCGTCCCTTTTTGGCCACTTCTAACGCTATAATCAACTGTCGTAATGGTTCTATGACCCTATCCTTCGGGAATAGGTCAATAGAGCTGAACATTTACAAGTTGGGAAGTGTACCCTCCGAACCTACTGCTCAGGTCTGTTCTGTCGACTTAATGGAGGTCGACAGCAGCGAATTTGATGATCCTCCTGATATTGATCTAGACACTTTTCATATGTTATTTGACCCAACTATGTATCATATACATACGGACTCTTCCACCGAGATGTCCGGATCAACAACTAACACTGATTATGAATTGTTCTTAGAGTCTAAGATCACCCCGCACTTTGTGATGACATTATTCATCGGGTTATAGATGGAACTTTTGAGGAGATCTTCGCTGATGAACTCGCATTTTTGAATAACACGGGTGTTGAGAAGAATCATGTCCCAATCAATGAAATTGAACCTCCATCCCTTCTTCTGAACTGTAAAAAGAATGCGAGCAATCCATCACGTTCACTGCATCGTCTCTCCAAAATGAGACGCACACACACTCTCTTCCACCACTTAACATTTCCCCGCTTCTTCTTCCACCAACCAGAGAACTGCATTGATAAAAATTTTGAATGGTTGGTGTTAACTTTTGGTCTTTGCAAAGCTTGACATCGACCAATGATTTTTGACCCCCACTTGTGATTTTAAAAGATTAACATTGCATAACTCAAGTTGGGGGGGACATTTTTTCTGGCTCTTGGAAAGAAAATTTTTACAAAATGATGAGCCAAAAATAAGTTTGGGGAAGTTCTTCACTTAAATATTTTACCCCCATTAATAAATTCCTCCCAAGCTTACAGGTTTTTTCGAGATTTAGCAGAAGGCAACAGTGAGGGCACTGTTGAAAACAAGTTTGGGGGAGGTTTGTGCTTATTTTCGTATCATTTGCATCATACTTTGCATAAGCACAAAACATTTTTCGAAAACCTATAAAAATTTAAAATTTTTCAAAAAGATAAAAACAATTTTTGTACATAAATAAGATAATAAAAATTTAGATAGTGAAAAATTACATCCATGAGATTGGAAAAATTTAAGAAAACCAAGAAAATTAGAAGTTTTCTTATATGAACTAGTAATAAGTAGTTATGAGCCGTTGTCCCAAGGGTTAGTAAGATGAAGGACGTCACTAATCTGAGAATAAAAATAAGTCTGAAAAATAGTTTCTATTCTGGAAGCCAAATATTTTGAACGTTGATACCCTGCTATTCGCACTTACACACGTCTTAAAGCCCGGGATAGTAGAGGATACCTTGAAATGCTCGTCTTAAAGTCGATGTATGAAGGAAATAAAAAAAAATGAAAAAAATATAAAATGGTGAAAAAAAATGGACACTGGTTTTGTTATCACCAAGGGCAATAAAAAAATATATAGCGAGGGTGCCTCTTCACCTAGTGCCCTAAGGCCAACTGGTCTGGAAGTCACTGCTATGCCTGAGGTGGTGCAAGACGAGGAAAATACACCAAATAAGCAAGCACATGAGTAATCGGTCGGTTAGTACCTCAAGAAGTATTAACGGTCGTATGAAAGTGTGTGAGCAAATTCGTCTAAATATTCATTAATTAAAAAGTACTGAGGCTGATGGGCAAGAGTATGATAGCTTGAATTGAATTCTCCGGGTGTAAGGATGTTCTTTACACACACGCAGGGTTATATGATCGATGTTTGGAAGAAATATAGGAATGAAGAATAAGACGATGTTTTATTGAGGGAGGACGTGATTTCTGACATCTTTTCATGACTATTAAGATAGGGCTCATGACAACCGAAAAGCTAGCTTAGTTGGAAACCCTAATTTTCAAGGCTTTTCTTCTACGATTCTTGTCTTTAAATGTAATATTCATGATCTTTCTTTTATTATTGGATTTTGTGGGTGCAATCCGCTGAAAACCCTCAGGAGACAACACTCCTCCTACTAGAGACACCTAGAGGTTTAAAGGCTTGTTGCATGTGCTCAGTACAATCGTGTTGCCTACGAAAGTGTACTAGTTAGTTTTTCTCTTTCCTTATTTTCTCCTTCTCTTTTTAATAAAACAGTTCGCTCGAGACGATCGAAATTAAGTTTGGGGGAATTTGATCAGTCGAAAATAATGTATTTTTAACACGGCAATTTCTCTATCATTTGCACTCATTTAGAAATGTTCGGTATTCATATTTCACATATTAGCAAATCAGTCGTTAAATATCAGATTGCATGTGTTAGACATTTAAACCGGCACTTTAAGGGAAATTGACTGTATTTTATGGCATCGCATCATCCCTATATTGCGCAATATTTATTTCGAGATTTGTGCAGGATAATCCGGAAGAAAAGCCAAAATTGTCATTTTGCTGATCAAACATTACACCAACTCCAAGTCTTGAGTTCTGGTAGCAATCTAGAGGGCAAAACACAATTCAACATATCACAAAAGGGCCCATATGTCAATACCAGAAAAGCCCAAAAGTTTCAAGCCATGAAGCCTCTAAAGCGCCGTGGAACCGCGGCGGGAGCCGACTTGCGCCGCGGTTCCGCGGCGGTTTGGACACGTCAGCAAATAATTTTTCGTGCAAAATTCATATCTCAAGGCCTACAGCTCAGAAAGTCATATCAAATTCTATAATTCTCTCGAAGCTTCTGCCAGATCAGCAAAGAAGATTAAGCAAGGCTAATCTTAATTAAGCTCCTAACAAACTATTTCTAGAACCTCCCTCCTAACTAATCACATCTAGAAGCTTCTCCTCTAAGTAACTTTTGGAGGGAAATTCAAATTTCCTCAACAAACTTTTGGAGGGAAACTTAGAATTTGAAATCCTAGATCTAGGGTTTGGATATCTATAAATAGAAGCCTAGACCTAGGGTTAAAGGCTAATCAATCTTTGTTAATCTTTAGTCTTCTTCAATTCTTCATCTTCTTCCACAAGTCTAGTGACAAGGCTTGTGCGAAACCCTAACCCTAATTCCACTCCAAATTCAAGATCTTGAGTACCAATCAAGCAAGAAGCCTTCAACCTTTTAGGAGCCGAGCCGATCTCCAATCGAGCAAGTGATCCAAGCCGATCCGCGACTCACGGAGCCGAGCGAAGCCAAATCGACGATCGAGTTCTTCCTCTTATAGTTCTTGAGCGAATGTAATGAAATTGTTGATATAAATAAAATGTGAAATTCTTTAATCTTGCTTTCTTTTAATTCTTGCATCATGATTAGATCTCAATTTGTAATTGTTGTTCTTATTGTGATGTTTGTGTAAAACTCCGCTCGTTAAGGAGTCGAGACGATCAATAGAAAGATGATGTAAGAAATCTTAAAACTATTTTTAAGTCCTACGAGTTTTGTAAACCCTAGCAAGTTCAAGAATCGATGACCTAGTTTCGTTGCGATGCTTTCTTGATTGTTATCGCTCGAAATTTAGGATCTACGATCGTTTCTTGAAATTACTAGAGGCTAGAATGTGAATGATATCGATGAAAGAACAAGGGATAAGATGAAACCCTAGTTTCACAAGAAATCCCTAATTCTTGTCGATCATCATCGATCTAGTATCAATTCATCGAAGGATAAGAATACGTAATTGTAAGATTACATCACATCTATAGATCCGATCGATTCCTACGAGCATCATTTCGATTCTTGATATTTGGTTTGGAAAAATCAACAAACTCTCAATTCTTGATTCTATCTTTTTCTTGTTATTAGATCTAGATTTTCTAATTCTTGAACTTCAAATACAAATCTTGAATTGTTTGTTTTCTTTAAAGTTTCGACTCATCTAATTCAAAAGACGAACGATTACACTGTCCCTGTGGATGATCCGCACTCACTTACAATCTACATCCGACACCGTAGTTGATTGCGGTCAAATAATTTTTGGTTGTGATTTCTATACAATTTTTCTCATTATACACATCAAGAATTCTTTTCAATCAATACTATATTTATACTATATATGTGTTTGATAGCATTAGGTGCGATATGGATAATTGAGATGAGATTAGGTGTACTATGGATAGAATAGGGTTTAGTTGTAAATTAGCATAGTTCCTAGTTGTGAACCCTAGAATAGGTTTACACCCACACGCACACACATGCTTATTTGTTATGGTTATACCTAGATGATGAAGATTGTGGACGATATTTGGAGATGAGTCGATGAGATTGGGCATAGTGCCATGAGATCGGTGATATGATGCGATTCGTATTTGGGATATGACATGAGATTTTTAGCGGGCCTTTGGACGTGCGTTTCACACACGCATTCATACTTATATAGATGGTATCGATTGTACTGGACTTAGATCAGTACCCCAGATTATGTGATATGACGATAAGGATACCAGATAAGTGATGAGATGAATGTGATATTGACCCGTACCCAGCTATTGGGATGCCGTACGATGATTTACCGTACGAGCCTTATATTGATGATAGATCCGCACTCATGACTCGAGGATGTCATATGATATTGTATCGTACGCGATACCTTTGAGACGGGATCACCGACTATTATACTTATATATATATATATATATATCGACTCAGATGTAGGTGGTTTCCATACCCCTCCCGATTAGCGTATTTGCTAGATCTGTAGTTGCTTAGTAGATGTTAGACTAGGCCGATGTTATACCTATTTCAAAACTAACGAATCGGGAGTATTTCAATGATAGGCAAAGGGATTTTACGGATATTTTCAAAAAACGCATCTTTTCTTAAAAACACCGTAGCCCTTATTTTTACTAAAAAACCCGATTCGTCTTATTTCAAATGGCAAAACTGCATGACATTTATATATTGTTGTAGATTCTTCACTGTTGCGTTGATTATTCGATTTCCGCATATTCATGCTATTCGCATCGCATTGCATGTGTAAATGAGTTTATTGTATATTAAACCCATGCTGGTAGGACACCAGCACCATTATCGATGATGCGTATGTTTCACGTACACTTGCTTGCCGGCTCACACACTTCATCATTGATAATTGCCATGTCACTACACTGTAGTACTGTTGCATTCAGGATATGATCCCTTGCATGGCATACTTGTGTACATACTTATTGTACACCCATACGTGCATACATACGTATTCGCACATACATAGATGATTCTCGCTGGATTTGGAGATTTGGGAACAGCAAGATACTCTTTAAAACTGATTCATTTTAAAAAGAGCGGTTTCCCTCAATATGTGCATATTACTACTTCATATTGCATGATATACTGATATGCTTGCATGTCGCATACATCATGCTTTTGATTATACGCATTGAGATATGTTGTTTCCATGATATTTCTGGATTTCGGAAACGTGGATATTTCCAAAGAGAGTATGTGATCTTTTTAAAAACCCGGTTACCCTTGATATGAAATTTCAGTGCGTCCACCATGTGTTTTCTCGGTGCTGAGAGCGACATGTGAAACCCGATTCGAGGAGCGGATGAGGCCGATTGCGGGTACATGGCGGGCCCGGTATGGTACCCCGGGGCGAGAACGGATCGCTGTGTTGCAGACGGTGAGCTTGGCAGAGGGACTACTACCTACCGGTAATAGTATTTGGGCTCGGCGGATATCCGGTGGATACCGACCGGAGTCGAGAGATGATATGGGCCGATCCGGACTGACGGAGTCCGTAGGCCGATCCGGACTGACGGAGTCCGATATATGAAGATTCGAGTGCCGATGCTGGACACTCAGGTTCCATGATGTTTTCGAGTGTCGATGCTGGACACTCAGGTTCCATGATTTTGATATGTCGCGAGCAACACATGTTGATTTACATCATCATACTTCCATGCATACGTTTATGATATTTACATGCATGATGCTTATTGTTATTGGGTGACACGTGGACGATTTCCACATACATATATTGACATTGATGATATTGATCGCACAGTTGGATGATATCCACATATTCATAGACTTCATGATATAGTCGATATTGATCATACTTCATACTTATGATATGTTATTACCTGAGGCACTGGCACGAGCACTTGGCACTACACTCATGTATAGATGTTATAGAGTCGGTCTCTGCTTCTGGATTAAGATCTATCTCAATTAAATGCTCCTGCTGCGTTTTTTCCAGACCTGTTTCATGTTGTTTCCTTTTGTAAGTTTTAATTTCCACATCAGCTTCTGGTGGATTTAAATCCATAGGGCAAGTTGTTTTAGGAATCGGTGGTGTGTTCTTATTTTTACGGGATTTTTCCGGATTTTCTAATAAAGTATCCGAGTTTTCAACAGACATATTTTCTGAGTTTTCAAGAACCTTTTTTTGAGTGTCCAGTAAATTTTCACTGTTTTGGTTTGCCAGGTGTTCAAAAGACTGGTCTAAAATGTCTTGATTTAAAAAATCTAGATCTTGTGAATTTGTATGTGGGATTAAATTGGGTATTTTGGGGAGACTATTTTTTATGGAAACCGAGTCTTCACTATTTGTTTCCCCCTAAAGAGGACGCTTAAAAAAAATTATTTTCAAAAAAAAACACATCCATTGTGATAAATATTTTATACCCTCTTTGATTCATGGCGTAGCCAATGAAAACACATTTTTTCGATTTTGGATCAAGTTTACCCCTAGTGGGGTTGTGATCGTGAACAAACATGGTACAACCAAAAATTTTCAACGGCAGATCCGAGATTGCAAGACGGCTTTGAGGGTAAAGGGATTTTAACAAGGCAACAGATTTTTTAAAATTGAGAATTTTCGAGGGCATTCTATTAATAAGATAGGTTGCTGTTAAAATTGCTTCATTCCATAAAGTTTTTGGAACATAGTTGGTGAATAATAATGCCCTAGCAATTTCAAGAATGTGTTTATTTTTTCTTTCAGCCACACCGTTTTGTTGCTATGTGTTAATGTAAGAATTTTGGTGAATGATGCCTTTCTTTGGAAAAAATTCTCCCAAGGTTTCGTTAAAAAATCCTCGCCCATTGTCACTTCTAAAATTCTAAATTTTTGTGTTAAACTGTGTTTCAACCATGGCATAAAAGGTTTTGAAAACTTGTTCAACTTCTGATTTCTTCTTTAGCAAAAACACCCAAAAGACTCTCGTATAATCATCAATAAACGAAACAAACCATTTTTTCCGAAGTCAGATAAAACGCGGGATGGTCCCCAAATGTCACTATGGATTAAGGCAAACGGTGCTGAAGGTTTATAGGGTCGAGGTGGATAAATTGCCCTTTTGTGTTTGGCAAAAGCACATACTTCACATTGAAATTGAGAAGATTTTTATTCTGAAACAACTTTGGAAACAAATACTGCATATAATGGAAACTAGGATGACCTAAACGAAAATGTAACATAATTAATTCATTGTCACGAGAAACAAACATGGACTGAGAATACAAACTAGATGCAGATTTATTGAGATGCGATCCTTCTTCAAGAAAGTAGAGATCTCCACTAGTCCTAGCATTGCCAATCATCGTCCCCGAGTTCAGAACATGAATTTCACAATGAGAGGACATGAATTTAACTTGACACTTAAGGTCTTGAGTTAGCTTTATAATGGAAATCAGATTGCAGGAAAGTTTTGGAACATGTAAAACATTAAGAAGGGTTAAGAAAGGAGAGATTGTGATGGTTCCTTGGCCGGCTATGGCAGAATACGAACCATCTGCAATTTTGACCCTTTTGTTTCCTGCACAGGGTGTGTAAGTTGAAAATAATGTGAAGCAGCCGGTCATGTGATCAGTTGCTCCAGAGTCAAGAATCCAAGAAAGTTGATTGATACATGAAAAAGAGATAGGGTGATTGTTACCGATTTGGGCTAAAGAACAGGAGGGTTGTGTTAACGGGTCTGCGGCGGAGTTAAAGAATTTGTACAGGTGCTCCAGTTATTCCTTTGTGAATGGAGACGATCCTGAGTTGATTCTTGACTCATGAGAACCATCGGACTCGATCTGCAAAGTCTGTTTTTGTAAAGAACTCTGGCTGGTGTTCCGATCCCCTTGAGTTCCGGACTTGTATGTTGGTTGATACACGGAGAATACTTCAGTCTCTGTGGTGGAGGACATTATGGCTGGAAAAAAAAAGGAACTGGGATTTCTTTTGATTGAGGAAAAATGGTGATTTTTTTATTTTTGGAGAAAGTTTTACCGCTCTGATACCATATAAGCGAATTAAACTTTCTTTCATAAAAAATTCAGTATACAGAGAGGCTCTTTTTATAGCCTTATTACACGAGTATAGAAAGATATGAGGAAAACAATAACATAAGGAAATTACAAACAATGTCTCTTACAAACAGATTCTGTTACAAACAGATTCTAAATAATCTGAGAAATATCTTAGTATTGACTATTTTCAACAATTTTATTTGGAAAATGGGATTTAAGTTGTAGGTTCATTTTCTTTTTCCCATAGCCATTCATTTTTATTCTAGCATGCCATCTCTCATGCTTCTCTTCTCTTCTTCCTTCTCTCTTCTTGAGTTTTGGAAATGGAAAAATGAGATATGAAATAATTAGTGAGCTAACTACATCCCTAATCTAGTAGCTTAGCAACCTATTAGATTAGGTTTCTTCACTTGGATGCTTGCAAAGTGGAGATGAAGCTTGATGTGTGGTTTTCTCGATGAGGATCGTCTACGGCAAAATGGTTGGCTTGCAAGCTCGATCCGGATGGCGACGGAGTTTAGCTCAGGTCTTCTAATGGAGATCGGATACGCTACAAAGGTTGTAGTATCCAAACATGCTCTCTAGGTTTCTATAGCTTGCTACAATTGCATGTGTTTGATGATTCTTGTGCTTGGTTTTGGTTCTATATTTTGAAAATTGTTTTTCAAATTTCACCGTGAATGTCACGACCCTAAAACCGATTCCTAACATGGTATCAGGGCCAGATTTCGTTCCCGGAACCTATGGGTCCGTGAATGTCAGACCCTAGAACCGATTCCTAACATGGTATCAGAGCCAAATCAAATAGTTGTAATTCTTTTTGGTGGCCAATCGATTTCCTAAACCATTTTTCAAAACAAATTACTCACTTTTTTAAAACTGTCCTAAAACCAACGAATATGCTCGCTAATTCTTGCGTTTTGGAACTCATGGTTCGGACCAAGAGCCCCGTAGAGAAGTGGGAGCGACCCGCGTATATCCTGGGGGCTTGTGTGCGCCCCCACACCTAAGACCACCGCAAAATGGTCTCGGGTATTGGGTTGGGACATCAAGCGTGCAGCTCCGAGCAGCCAACCCATGGCCACAATTTTGTTTCCATGGGTTAGTGTAACATTTCAAAAAAATAAAATATTATTTTTGGGAATGTTCATAATTTTTAATGAATATTTTAATAGTCGGTGTAATTAAATACCGATAAATGGTGAAAATTCCGGAGAAATTTTAGAAATTCTAAAATAGGGTATTTTGTGGAAATATGTCATTTTACAGTTTTATGATGAATTATATGCGACTTTAGTGTTAATCGCGATTAAAAATCGCTAATTGGATTTTCGGCTTTTTGTGCAAAAATGTGCACATGACATTTCCACACCTGTCGCATTTGGTTCATGTTTTGGACTCATGGTGGCCTAGGGTTGAACCATGTTAGATGACCATGGTGGGTTTAGACCATTTGGCTAAGTTAAGTGGGTTAATCAGGGTTGGTTTGGTTCATGGTGAATGGGATGATGAGAGTTAACTCATCTCATTTCAAAACTTTGGTCTGCCTCTCAAACACACACATACCAACCTCTCTACATCAGACATATACACCCACACATCAGCCACCCTAGCTGCTGCTACAAGCTGCAACACCATCAGCCCCACACCCAACATCAACAGCGTATTTTCAGCCACCAGAACAGCAGCTACGGCAGCTACATCAGCACAAATTCAGCAGCTGATGTAAACATCAGCCCACCCCCATCAAGACTTATCAGCCCCATAGCTGATCTACACTCCCCCATCATGACTTTTCAGCCCCCCATAGCTGACTTGCACACTCCCATCATCACTTTTCAGCCCCATATCTGATCTACACCAGCCCCTAACACTTTTCAGCCCCCCATAGCTGACCTACACACCCCCTTATCAACACTTTCAGCCACAATAGCTGACTTCAGCCACCAGAACAGCCCCCTCCCTATACCTACAGCCACACTAGCAGCTGAATCCATGCATCAATTCAACACGTTTCAGCCCATTGTATCAGCAACAGCAGTAACATCATTGAAACAACCCACACCCTCATCACACCACATTGCCAATGCTCACAACTACAGAGATGCACTCTCAAAATCCATTCTTTTCTTCAAGGGACAAAGGTCAGGGAGGCTCCCTGCCAACCAAAGGCTTCGATGGAGGAGGGACTCTGGCCTCTCTGATGGGTCTTCCATGAATGTAGATTTGGTTGGTGGGTACTATGATGCTGGTGACAATGTGAAGTTTGGGTTCCCCATGGCTTTCACCACAACAATGTTGTCATGGAGTGTGATTGAATTTGGTGGTTTGATGAAAGGGGAGCTTCAAAATGCTAAGGAAGCCATTAAATGGGCCACAGATTACCTTCTCAAGGCCACTGCTCATCCTAACACTCTCTATGTTCAGGTTGGAGATGCAAACAAGGATCATGCATGCTGAGAGAGGCCAGAAGACATGGACACACCAAGAACAGTCATCAAAATCGACGGCAACAACCCCGGCTCCGACGTTGCGGCCGAGACGGCCGCGGCTCTCGCCGCTGCTTCACTTGTCTTCAGAAGATCAGACCCTGCATACTCAAGACTCCTCCTGAATAGAGCCATCAGTGTGTTTGAGTTTGCTGATAAGCACAGGGGTGCATACAGCAATGGTCTCAAGTCTTTTGTATGCCCATTCTACTGCTCTTATTCTGGGTACCAGGATGAGCTTTTGTGGGGAGCAGCTTGGCTACACAAGGCAACTAGAAACCCAACTTTTCTTGACTACATACAAGTCAATGGTCAGACCCTTGGAGCTGATGAATCCGACAACACATTTGGCTGGGACAACAAGCATGTGGGGGCCAGGATTTTGCTATCTAAGGCATTTTTAGTTCAAAATGTGAAGTCCCTTCATGATTACAAAGGCCATGCAGACAATTTCATCTGCTCTTTGATCCCTGGAGCTCCTTTCTCTTCAACACAATACACACCAGGTGGGCTTCTGCTTAAAATGAGTGATAGCAACATGCAATATGTGACATCAACATCTTTCCTTCTCCTAACTTATGCCAAGTACTTGACATTCTCTCAAAAGTTTGTTACCTGTGGTGGAGTCACCATTACACCTAATAAACTCCGCACCATCGCCAAACGACAAGTGGACTACCTCCTAGGTGACAATCCGTTACGGTTGTCGTACATGGTCGGGTACCCCGCGACGATCCGAGGCGATACAGAAGATGGAAGTGACATCGACACCGACACGAAGGATTAAGGTGAGTAGATTTATATCTACGGGGAGAAGTCGGGTGGATGGCGTATAGCACCCCCGCAGTCCGTGGTAATGTATACGGATGCGTATACACAATTTCAATTATTATATGTTGTTTGGGAAATTACTGATGTTTAGGATGGATAATTGGTGGACTTGATGATTTAGTATTGCGGACCCTAGGTAGTGGGTGCACTACACATACATATACACACTCATACTTGCATACATCCTTATTTCATATGTGGCTATGGGATCCTATATTGTCATGTGTTCATATGGGCATGGGACCATGTGCTCACATGCAGATTTGAGGATGATACATGGGATTGAGATGAGTCGATGATATTTGATCCGAGGTTACCATATCGATGATATGGTAAAATTCGTATTTGAGATAAGTCTTGATGCTTTAGCGTATTTTGGATGATGATGCCATATGAATAGTGATATATATATATAAAATGATCGACGTGTGATTATGATACGAGATGATATGATATGATATGACAAGATATTTATGATAGGCCGCCTTGGGCGAGATATACTCCTTGAGATGATATGTGCTGATAATATCGATTTATACGGGATTGTTGACCAGTAGTCAGATCATGATTATAGTGATGATTTTAGCATTGTACTAGACGTAGGTCAATACCCGGATTACGATATTTGATAAAGAGAATACCAGATGAATGATATGACGAATGTGATATTGACCCGTACCCAGATTTGGGGATGTCGTACGACGGATTTACATACGAGCTATATTTGATGTTTGATCCGCCCTCTTGACTTGGGAATAACCGATTATAGAGATATGGTATCAGATGTAATATTATCGAGACGGGATCACCGACTATATATATATATTTATATATATCGACTCAGAGGTTAGGCGGTTTCCCTTACCTGCAGTTAGCTTATTAGCTCAGCCTTATTGTTGGCATAGCTGTATGACTCTTATGACATTAGATGCAGTTCAGTTATCATTGTGTTTTAGCACTCAGCTCCCGCATATTATTGTTGTTACTCTGTATCGCATACTTATTGTGATTCATATTCCATTATTGATATCATGTTGTTAGGACACCAGCACCATTACCGATGATGCGTATGTTCACATACACTTACTTGCCAGCTCACACACATCTTCATCGGTAATTGCCATGTCACTACACAGTAGTATTATTGCATCAGGATATGACCCTTGTATGTGCATACTATTATTCCATGTTGCATGACATACTGTTATACTTGCATTCCATTTATATGTCACATACATCATGCTTCCTGATTATACGCATTGAGATATGTTGTTTCTATGTTATTTCTGGATTTGGGAACCGTGGGTATTTCAAAGAGATTATGTAAATGTTTTAAAAACCCGGTTACCTTTGATATGATATTTCAGTGCGTTCACCATGTGTTTTCTCGGTGCTGAGAGTGACATGTGAAACCCGAATCGAGGAGGCGGATGAGACCGATTGCGGGTACATGGTGGACCCGTTGTACCCCGAGGCAAGAAGATCGCAGGAGATGGCGTTGAGCCTGGCAGGGAAGCACTACCGACCGGTGATATTACCCGACACGTCGGATATCCGGAGGATACCGTCGTGGTCATGAGATGGATGGTAGGGGCCGATCTGGACTGACGGTGCCCTGGATTTTGTGATTGAGACATTGAGATTTCGAGATATTGAGGTACAGAGATTGTGATACAGAGATATCGAAATACTGAGACATATGTTTTGTGCCGATGCTAGGCACTGTTTATGCTGATTTCATTTATGATACCTCATTTTAAAAATACAGAAATCTCACAAATTATGAAAGCAGTTTTCTTCAGTACATGCATTCTGTTTCATGCATTCATACATCATCTATATGATATATTGCCACCTGATGCACTGACATGGACATATGGGATTACACTTGGGTTACATATTTACACTAGCCATGGTTAGAGTTTACTGGTTATATATTTGAGGATTATATATATTGATCGTATGACCTAGGATTGCGTCATACATGCGATTTTCTGTTCGTAGATTTTTTTTTACTCACGAGTTGGCAACTCACCCCCGTTGTGCCCCAGTTTCATGCAGGTGTTGCCGTACGGATTTCATTACGGCTTTGCGGGCACAGCTTATTTCAGGTGACTTGCTAGTATGTGGGTTATTTATATCGTACCCATCATTATACATTGTATATTATATTCAGTTGTATCTAGAAGCTCCATCAACCAAAACAAGTATTTATTTGAGATAGAGACCGGTGATATTTATTCTTTCGACCGTAGAGTCGCGCGTTATATTTCTATGGATTTCATGCTCGTTGGAGTTCCCTTTCTATTGTAATCCTCGCCTTTAGGCGTTGTATATTATGTTGCTTCAGGTTGATTCACATATGGTTTTTCCTACACTCTACTACTTCTCTTGGTTTGGATTTCTGGGTTTCGGCTTACTTAGAATACGTACGCCTTGAGACGTTCGTAGTCTAAGTGCCGGTCATGTTCCGTAATTTCGGGTCGTGACAGTTAGGGGCCCCACCTAAAGCCCCCAGAGCCCTATGGATCGTGTCCGAAGGGTCTCGGGCAGTTTTCAGATCATTCGCGACTCGTTTTGAGCAAGATATGCGAAGGAATTTAGAGGCGGGATAAACTTGAATTTCAGTTTTTGGGTAATTCAAGTTTGCGGCTCTGCCGATTTTGGAATTCATTGGCCATGTTTCTGAATTAACGCGATTAAAGTGTTTAATCGAGTTAATTCGATGACATATGTTGATATGTGAGTCTGTGATTGGTTTGCTTAGTTTGGTTCGGATTGTCGCAACGAATAGCTCCGCGTGCGTTTGATTAAAATACTTGTGTTTGTATTTCATTCATGTATTAGACAAATGTATATTCTTTTATTCGGAACGAGTGGTCGACATATAGCCGTCGTTGTCGTGGTTGTAATTGTAACATTTCAAAAAAAATAGAATATTATTTTTGGGAACTTTTATAATTTAATATTAATTTTAATGGATATTTTAATATTTCGGTATAATCAAATACCGATACATTGGGGAAAATTTTTGAAAAATTATAGAAATTACTAAAAGAGAGTTTTATGTGAATTATGCAAATTTTAAGTTTTTATGATTAATTGACGCTAATCGCGTTTTAAGCTTATTTTGTGCAAACATACACCATATCTTTTTTTCACTTGTTACATTTTCTTATGGCTTTCCTGCATGTTTTATTTCATGGTTGTTGGTTTATTAGAGGGGAGAAAAGAAAAGAACAGAAAGGAAAGGAAAAGGATTAAAATATATAGGTATGGGTGAAAGAGAGAAAGGGGTTTTTACCTTTGACTTGTTTTGAACCATTCCTCCTTCAAATTTTACCTCATTTCCTCTCTCCCTCTTCCTTTGTTCCTGCTGCTGCCGCCTCTTCCCTCTTCCTCCATCTCCAAGCCACAAAAACACCATGGAAAGCAACTCAAAACCCCACCCTCATTTCATAAAAAAGATGCACAAGCTCAAAAAAAACACATTGGACCAAGAAAGCAAGGATTTTGGCCACTTGGGGCAACTCAAGAATTTTCTTGAGTTGCCAAATGAGGTATTTTCTGAACCACTAGCTTAGTTTTCCCATTACTTGTTAATTATATGTATGCCCTAGAAGCCATTACTGTACATGAGATGTATATTGTAGTGGATGCTGGGATATATATATAGGTAAGACTTTCTTGCTCGACATGATTGTATGCTACCTGGTTGCTCTTTATCTTAACATGTATACTTGCAGTCTCTCTATTACATGTTGATAAAGCCCTTATGATGTGTACTCGACTTGCAGGACTATGATGTAAATCATACTAGTGGGGCCTGGGCAGTCAATGAGTACATCCTTCAATGTTCCTAGTCGTGGAAATATCGAGACGGGGCATCGATATTCCAGAGTAGACTAGCGTATATCTTCTGGACCCATGTGATGGGTGATGGATGATCCCATATCCATTGGTGTTTGACATCAGAGATGGTATGCGGGTGCTCAGTGGTGACTGGGTATACTGAACGGACTCACCGAGAACTCCCAGATGATATTATACCGCACGTTAGATGGCAGTTCTCTGGTGACACTGGTACAGCTTAGTCTGTTGACCCGAGATCGTCATAGAGTCTTGTGTGTCTCCCACTGTGCTTTGATTTCCACCCTACCACGGCTCTACTGAGGCGTGCAAACAGGTGGTTTTTGGGTACAGTCCCGATTCACATGGAGGCACTAAGCGATAGGAGAGGATTCGTCTCTCCCGGTATTGGGAGTTGATGTTGCGCTATGCTCGACTGGCCATAACTGAAAATCCCTGGCCAGGGTTGCAGTGACTTACTGGTAAGTGTTATCAGTAGTTTCACGTTTGTTGTGGACGTTACATCGGCATGACTTATCAAGCTACTGGAGTCTGACGTTTACCACCCCTAGGCGAGATATGCGACATATCAGATGAACAGACCGGACTGTGCGGTAAGTGTTACTGGTTGGATTCACAGGAGTGTGAGCAGGCTTGCTCGTTGATCTTCTGATCGCTCAATACCCGGGTGGCCGTTACGTTTAGCAGACCGCTTGCGGCTTGTGGGTGATTGATATGATCACCACCTACTGCCGGCGTATTGACGAGTCTTTAGAGTCCTACACAGGGGTTTCCTGGCTCAAGCGAAACGATATAGGAGCACATATGAGATATGTGCGGGACCGAGAATAATACCAGTATGTGATATTGTATTCTATTCTCGCGATTCGTATCATCGGACGGTTATATGAGATATAGCTGGGTTACCGAATCAAGTGTTGATTCGATACATTGATACACTAGATATTAGTCGGTTCTATGCAATATGACCGAATCGTTAAATCAAGTATTGATTTAATGATTTAATGTATAATTATATATATTTGATATATTACTTTACATTAACTAGTTTTGGTTCACTTAAAATTGATTTTCTCACTTGAATGTGCACATTGTTTATATGTGATATATGCAAGTGTACATGTTTGTATCATGCTTGATGATACATACAAGTTGTGTGTATGAGACTTAAACCAAATCAAGGTTAAATTAGGGTTTACTAATTTCATAACAAATAACAAAAGATGTGAGACTTTGGTCAAAGTTATCAAGCTTCATGAAGCTTGAAGAAATTTTGATAAAGTCAAATCTTTTGTCATTTCCTTAGGATATTAGTTAACCCAACCCTTAACCTAATACTTTGGTTAATTCTCTACATGAGTTAAGCATGAGAGCTTAACTCAACCATGGTGCTATAATTAAAAGGATAAGCTTTCTTTTGGATGAGATTATTCTTTATTCTTTCTTCTTCTTCATCAAGCTCCATTAAAAAGCTTGCTAGCTCCAACGGTGCCATGAGAAAAAGTGTGAGAAAAACAATTCTAAAGTGAGCCCACTTCCTATTTCTTCATCCACTATTACTTGCCATGTAGTATAGGGTGTTCTCTTCACAAAGTTTTTGACCAAGTGAAGGAATAGCTTGAGTTTGAGTCTCCCCGACGTAGATCATCTTCGGCCTCGAAGTCAACGACCTAGCCCGCTCATTTCTCCGATGAAACCAACGCTAGGGTCCGGGATCCCGATGATCGCAGCGAAGGGACGTCAACACGGAGCTTTAGAAGTGAAGGACCGGATCTACAAAGGTTGTAATCCCTTTCACTTATTAGTAAAGTTGTTTGCTTGCTTATACTTTCGCCTTACCTTTAGTAATCGATCTAGATTAGGGTTGTTCGGCACATAAAAATTTGAATTGGGCATGGTTGATGCCTTGTAGAACCTCTTGAGTGTGCCTAAGAACCTTATAGTGGTATCAGAGCCTAGCTAGAGCTTTAGGCAAAGTGTAGACGAAGTTAGAAACCCGATCGAACCCCGAAACCCTAAACAAAACCCTTCTCTGTACATTTTTCAAAACAGTGGATTTTTGTGAATTAAAAATTCTCAGAAAATTAAGCAGGGTTTTCTAAGAATTACTGTGCAGCACGTGACCACAATTCCATCAATGCGCCGCGTAACCGCGGCCGTCCCCTAGGTGGCGCGGCGGTTCCGCGGCCATTCTGTGGCTTTATTCTTCACTGTTTGCACAGTAATGTCCCAATCTGATTCCTGTGTTTTCTGGGTATTTTTAATTTATACTCAAAAGTTGAGTTTTTTGGGTTGTTTTGGGGACTCGATGTTTCGATCGGATTGTTTAACTTTGTTTATGTTTTTCCGGGTATTTTAGAACGTGTTAAAATGTTCGACCGGATATCAATATCTCACATTTTCCCCTGCCGAAAAATTTCCAAGTGTTGGATTTTTCCGTAGTTTAAGAACGTTCAAAGTATTGCAAGTAACGCGATGGACCCTCTAGAAGACAACAAACCTTAACTCGATTATGCGACCGTCTTGAACTGCCCTTTGAACCTTAGGGCTTGGGGCAGTACGGCGTGCCACATGTGAGGCGTTGGCTTGACCCTTCTACGGCTGGACCGTTGGTACTGTGGCATGAAATGGATATTTTTAAACTTATTTCAAGTGTTGAGCTTTCCGGGAAAACTTGGGTGTTTGATTGTTCGATCGGAAAGTTTAACATTGTCTATTTATCTGGAATGTGATACAATATTTGGAATCCACAAATAGTTATAACATAACTGATTTGAATGTTATAAATCTAGGAGTTTAGTCTCACTTGATCGGTTGCCACGGGATTTTGATGTGATCAAAAGTCCGTCGCAATCACGTAGCGTACGCGAATACTCGCCGGTAAACTTAATAGATAGCCACGCCCCATAGCCCCGACCAAGTGACTGTAGGAGAACCCCGTCGCCGAAAGTATCCGTTCGGGTGCTCGCGGCAGCGGTGTTCCGCCTTAGTGCACTTCGTCGACGGTATCGGGGGTGCGGCCGTCTATTAAAGTTTTCGGCGAGCATTCGATCAGGATGTCGGGAATCTTGTTGAATTGCCCGACTTGATATTGAAAAGAGTTTTCGATAATGAGACTAAAATGCGGGGTTTGTAATTGTTAGGCATGCGATGTCTAAGAAGGTTGCGGATTCCAACCGTTGTAGTTTTACACTTTCTTTTCTGCGACCGTAAGTGTAATATGTGATATCGCCGGTTTCGTTGCTATATGTCAACGACAATTGGGATGTGCATATTTACTTACGTTGATGATATGTGATGTTATGTGTTGCTGGATATGTTATATTGGATCGCCGTGTTTGAATAGCCGGGGGGTTTTATGTGAGATGAGTGTTTTTCATTTTCATTCATGTAAAAAAAATTTGTATGTAATATTCTTTTATTGGGACACTTCCGGGCTGAGGATGATGACACCATTGTATATTATTTACTTTTCGGCATTAGAATAGACCCAAGAAGGGGAGCACAAGTAACCGGGTTCTAGGGTCCAGTGGGAGACCATCTCGAGGAGTCGAGTCCGGGTCTCTTAACTCTAGAATTGGTAGGATTGCTTGCCGCTCTCGTAGGGGTCTAGGGGTGTGGGATTGGCTATTCATCACGACCGTGGAATCCGTGTTTTATACAGGCTCAAAATAAAATACGGACGTCCTAGTATGTCCAATATTTCATATGATATTTTCTGCTGCGTTATCTGTGATGTGATCATGTGATTTGTTCAGATAGATATTGTATATAGTATATATGATATATTATATAGACGCTGCTTATGTTTTACACCCACGCTAGCCCTGCCTCGCTCTGGCGTTAGTTACCTAACCTAACGGTGCAGACGGGACATCGAGGCGAATGCGGATGGCATAAGCGTACGTTATATTTATCTGTGATGTTTAGGTGGACTTAAATGATGGGACATTCATTAATGAGATTAATGAAAGAAAATAAACCTAAAAGATGTTGTGGAATCGAATTTTCAAAAACAGGTAGCTACAGTTCTTGCTTTGCATCGCGGTGTTCCTTGTAGAACATCCTGCACCTTATTCGATAAGGAAAGGGCCGAGATCCCTTCACCGGGAGTGACCCTTTTAGCAATAACTGACAGATGCTACAACACTCGGTTTGTCTTTTGATTGCTTCTATAGTTCTTTGCTTTGCACAGCGGTATATATGATATATCCTGCACCTTATTCGATAAGGAAAGGGCCGACGATCCCTTCACCGGGAGTGACCCCTTTAGCAAAACTAGAAAAGCCTCAAAAACACTTCATTTAAAAACCATTTGATTCCGCAACGAGATCAAGTTCAAAGCGTTAAAGGTTTTCTTAAAAACCATCCGCAACCCTCCGTCATTTTAGAAAGTAGAGTACTTAGTATTCGTGCTGTGTTTGTTGACCATAGTCAAGGCACAGTGTACGGTAGCTAAGTGATGTCTTCCTACGCCGCATATGATGCGATTAGTTAGGACAGTCGCGTGACTTTGTTGACCTTAGTTAAGGGTCATGTGGGTGGGTCTAATTAATCACGAAATGACGGGTAGAACTTGACTAGTGCTTATGATTTGTTGACCATAGTTAAGGTCATAAGTACTAGGGGTAAAACCCATTATCGGGAGTTTCAAGTGTTGAAATTTGCAATGAGATTGCATACCTTCTATATGATAGTTGGATCCCGATACCCACTGCGAGTAATTGTTATTCCTGAGAGAGTTTTGCACTTTGCAATTAGCCGATCAAGTAGGTGTCAACGGGGTTACGCCCCTGGGAAAACGAGGTTTATTTTAATTAGGTCCGTGCGAAAGCACGGGGAACCTCCCTCAAAGTACCGACACTGGCCTGGCTGAAAGATTGGCGAACTTGTAGAGTGTAATTAATCCCAATTAGTCTTTCCTTTTAAGGTTTGAAGGAAGATTTGATAAAAACAGTGGGAGCCATCCTGATTAGATAAAATATATAACTAATCTAATCTTGTAAGAGCGCACGCATAGTGTTTCTTCTCTCTCTCTCCAGGTAGCGACCATATCACGCCTTAATCAAGATAATAATATGGATGTATTGACCGAACCCGCTTGTTATACTGAGCTGGGGAACGTTGGTCCCGCTCCAACTTATAATTGTTATAAGACCGAGCAGGAAATAGGGGAATACCAGGATTCCCATGCCGCCCAAATGAAGAAAGTGCATGAGATGCATCTCTTTCGGGTGTGTTCATTATAAAGAACTGTTTCTCAGTATCCTCTTCGTCATGGGTATTTGATACCAAATCAGGATCCCAAATATATAATCTGTTATACGGGCTACAGAAAGGTAGAGAACTGAGAACGGGTGATAAGTTTCATGAGACAGAAAACGGTGCAAGTGTTGCAGCCAAGTCTGTTGGTCACTGTCACCCTGTATTACCAGTACATTGATTCTGAACGAATGTTATTAGATACCGAACCTGATAACAAAATCATATCAATCTCTTTATTTATTAAAGAAGGATATAATTTTGTATTGTTGAATATTGTTTTGAACATTTCAAAAGTTGATCGGTTCAGGCACGTTATCTAAAAGTATTGACGTTCTAAATCAAACTATAGTTCCTTACGTACAGAACACACACAAGAGGAAGAGTTCAGAAATGAACGAATCCTTCTTGAGGTATTATAGACTAGGTCATATCAATATGACCCGACTAGCTAAAGTTACATTTAGATGCATATTTAAATCAGTTTGAATTTACATCTTGTGAAACTTGCAAGTCATGTCATAAAGATAAGATGACCATAGCTCTGTTTACTTAAAATAGAGAAAGAGTTAGTGAACTCTTGGGACTGATACATAATGATGTATAAAGGTCCCCAGTCTACATATGACAGGACTGGTTCTTTGTACTTCCTTACATTCACTGATGATCTCTCAAGATTCGGACACATGTTCCTGTTGAAACTCATGTCTGAAGCTTTTGAGAAATTCAAAGAATATAAGTCAGAAGTAGAGAACCAATACAGGTATAAGTATTATGTCCTATGATGAGATCAGGAAGGAGAATACTTGTGCATGGAATTCTTGGACTATTCTAAAGGAGAATGAGATTCTCTCTCAGCATTACTCCTCCGTATACACCACAGCACGTAGGCGTATCGGGGCAGAGCAATAGCAACATATTGGATATGGTGCGCTCTATGATAAGTACTACTGAGTTACCTATTTCCTTTTGGGGTTATGCACTTGAGAAGCTGCATACCTATTGAATTGGATTCGAATCAGATCACTGCCTACCACTCCATATGAGATATGGTATGGGAAGAGCCTATCTTTTAAGTAAGTTAAGATTTGGGATTGTCCGGCCTATGTCAAAAGCAAAATCCGGACAAGATCGAGGCAATGCCAGTTCTGTAGAACTGGAAGGAGTTCCAGCTATACAAACTGCAGCTGATGATTTGACAGAACCAAAGGATTCAATAGTTCCCGACGAACCTCAGCCTCTCCGCCGATCTGGTAGGGTTCCTCATTCGCCTGGAAGATACTTCGGTTTCTCGATGACAGTGGGAGCGAGGATTGCATCATGAGATGATGACCCAACTAGTTTCGAGTAGGCCATCAAGAGTAGGGACTCTGTAAGAATGGCTGGATGCTAAGCGATCTGAGATGGAATCCATGTACACCAACAAAGTATGGACTTTGGATGCTGTATCTGAAGGGTTAAATCCCCATCAGAAGCAAGTATATCTTGAGAAGATTACTTGGTGTAGATGGAAAAGTTGAGACTTTAAAAGATAGACTTGTTAAAGGTTTTCGTCATCGACCAGGCGTGGATAGTGATGAAACCTTTTCCAGTGGCTATGCTTAAGTCCATCCGGATCCTACTTGCCATTGCTACATACCATGACTACGATATCTGGTGGTTGGGTGCCATGACTGCTTTTCTAAATAATGATTTAGAAGAGAACGTCTATAAGAACACAGCCAGAGGGCTTCGTAAACAGTGGGAGCAGCAGAAACATGTGCAAGACATTTTATGTAATAAAGCAGGCATCGCGGAGTTGGAACATCTGTTTTGATGTGGTAGTCAAAGAGTTTGACTTTATCAAAATGGTAGATGAACCTTGTATGTACAAAAAGATAGTAGAGAGTAAGGTGGTCATACTCGTATTGTACGTGGACAACATACTCTTGATAGGAAAAGAGTTTCATATGCTACGCTCGGTCAATCTCCTCTTATCACATGGATTCTCCATATAGGATCAAAGTGATACCTCCTAAATCCTGGGTTTTGGATCTATAAGATAGATCTAAATGGATGTTAGGATTCTCACTAGTTATAGTGAGATGGTATCAGTTGATCCTGAGGAGAATCACTGGAAAGGTTCCAGGGTGATAAGGACGACTGAATGTCAGTCGCAGGCATTGTCTTTACCCTCAGTGGAGGGACGGTATGTTGGAAGAGTTCCAAGCTAGATACCGTGGCAAACTAGACGATAAAGGCTGGTGACATCGCTATCGAAGATACTACCAAAGAGGCAGTTTGGATGTATATTAGTTCATAAGATGAACTAGGTTCCTAATATTGTGTGACAATGGAGGTGTGACTTTGGCCCAGGAACCCTGGTCCCATCAGTGACCCAAACATATTCTGAGGCAGCATCACCTGATCATGGAGATAGTTGATCTCCAGGGTGATCGAGGTTAGGAGAGTAGACTCAGAGGACAACACGGCGGATCCACTCACAAAGGCCTTTTCCCAGAGAGAGACTTATATGGGATGGTTGAGTATGAGATACTGCAACCACTGCTACAGATGGCCCTAGTGCAAATAGGAGATTGTTAGTTATATGTATGGCCTAGAGGTCATTACTGTACATGAGATGTATATTGTAGTGGATGCTGGGACATATATAGGTAAGACTTTCTTGCACGACATGATAGTATGCTACCTGGTTGCTCTTTATCTTAACATGTATACTTGCAGTCTCTCTATTACATGTTGATAAAACCCTTAGGATGTGTACTCGACTTGCAGGACTATGATGTAGATCATACTAGTGGGGCCTGGGTAGTCAATGAGTACATCCTTCAATGTTCCTAGTCGTGGGAATATCGAGACGGGGCATCGATATTCCAGAGTAGACTAGCGTATATCTTCTCGACCCATGTGATGGGTGATGGATGATCCCATATCCATTGGTGTTTGACATCAGAGATGGTATGCGGGTGCTCAGTGGTGACTGGGTACACTGAACGGACTCGCCGAGAACTCCCAGATGGTATTATACCTCACGTCAGATGGCAGTTCTCTAGTGACACTGGTACAGCTTAGTCTGTTAACCCGAGATCGTCATAGAGTCTTGTGTGTCTCCCACTGTGTTTTGATTTCCATCCTACCACGGCTCTACTGAGTCGTGCAAACAGGTGGTTTTTGGGTACAGTCCCGATTCACATGGAGGCAATGAGCGATAGGAGGGGATTCGTCTCTCCCGGTATTGGAAGTTGATGTTGCGCTATGCTCGACTGGCCATAACTGGAAATCCCTGGCCAGGCTTGCAGTGATTTACTGGTAAGTGTTATCAGTAGTTTCACGTTTGTTGTGGACCTTACATCGGCATGACTTATCAAGCTACTGGGGTCTGACGTTTACCACCCCTAGGCGAGATATGCGACATGTCAGACGAACAGACCGGACTGTGCGGTAAGTGTTACTGGTTGGATTCACAGGAATGTGAGCAGGCTTGCTCGTTGATCTTCTGATCGCTCAATACCCGGGTGGCCGTTACGTTTAGCAGACCGCTTGCGGCTTGTGGGTGATTGATATGATCACCACCTACTGCCGGCGTATTGACGAGTCTTTAGAGTCCTACACAGGGGTTTCCTGGCTCAAGTGAAACGATATAGGAGCGCATATGAGATATGTGCGGGACCGAGAATAATACCAGTATATGATACTGTATTCTATTCTCGCGATTCGTATCATCGGACGGTTATATAAGATATAGCCGGGTTACCGAATCAAGTGTTGATTCGACACATTTATACACTAGATATTAGTCGGTAATATGCAATATGACCGGATCGTTAAATCAAGTGTTGATTTAATGATTTAATGTATAATTATATATATTTGATACATTACTTTACATTAACTAGTATTGATTCACTTAAAATTGATTTTCTCACTTGAATGTGCACAAATGTGATATATGTAAGTGTACATGTTTATATCATGCTTGATGATACATACAAGTTGTGTGTATGAGACTTAAGCCAAATCAAGGTTAAATTAGGGTTTACTAATTTCCTAACAAATAACAAAAGAGGTGAGACTTTGGTCAAAGTTATCAAGCTTCATGAAGCTTGAAGAAACTTTGACAAAGTCAAATCTTTTGTCATTTCCTTCGGATATTAGTTAACCCAACTCTTAACATAATACTTTAGTTAATTCTCTACATGAGTTAAGCATGAGTGCTTAACTCAACCATGGTGCTATAATTAAAAGGATAAGCTTTCTTTTGGATGAGATTATTCTTTATTCTTTCTACTTCTTCTTCATCAAGCTCCATTAAAAAGCTTGCTAGCTCCAATGGTGCCATGAGAAAAACAATTCTAAAGTGAGCTCACTTCCTATTTCTTCATCCTCTACTACTTGCCATGTAGTATAGGGTGTTCTCTTCACAAAGTTTTTGACCAAGTGAAGGAATAGCTTGAGTTTGAGTCTCCCCAACGTAGATCATCTTCGGCCTCGAAGTCAACGACCTAGCCCGCTCATTTCTCCGATGAAACCAACGCTAGGGTCCGGATCCCGATGATCGCAGCGAAGGGACGTCAACACGGAGCTTTAGAAGTGAAGGACCGGATCTACAAAGGTTGTAATCCCTTTCACTTATTAGTAAAGTTGTTTTCTTGCTTATAAATTCGCCTTACCTCTAGTAATCGATCTAGATTAGGATTGTTCGGCACATAAAAATTTGAATTGGGCATGGTAGATTTGCCTTGTAGAACCTCTTGAGTGTGCCTAGGAACCCTACATTACTTATACCCTCATGTTAGATTAGAACCGATATCGGGTGGTTTTGTGGACTTAGAAAATCTAGTTAGGGTTTATAGGAATTTGATAGTTGTGATGTGAAATTGAACTCAGTAGAGGCCACACAACCCCCCTAGTGCTAGAATTAAGACTCAAACTAAAAACTAAAAACTCGGAATACGGATTTAGAAACCGATAACGGAAGAATTGAGGAATCTGTGAGGGTTATATGGAATCTGCTATCACCTCGAGACTCTGAAAATTATTTTGTGAACACATAGAGATGTGCAGGCATCCAGGAAGCTAACCCCAAAACCCCAGACCCTATCTCCTCTTTCTGGCCGCAGATTTAATCTGTTTGGCCGCAATTTGCAGCCTGGGTCCCACCATTTTGGTTCGTTTTGGTTCTGTAGCTCCTACATCTATAAATTAGACCCCTGGCATATGCAAAATTGTCCAATTTGACCTAGGGTGAAATCTGGGACCCTTTTCTATAGTTGCTGTTTTGGATTCGTGTTTCGTTTCCCGTATTTTAAATTCTGGATTTGCGTATTGTGTTTTACCTCGATCACTTGACGTTTGTACGACGAGATCGAGGGTCGTTTGATGGCTTTGAAAGCGTAGTCTATAGGTTCTAACCTATAGGCATTAGCGTGTCGTTTAGGGTATTCCCGATGTGATTTTAATACGCGTTCCGATTATGTTATCTATGTAGGCACCATTATGTGGATTCCATACGATGAAGAAGACGAAGGCAGCATCGACACCGACACGCAGGATACAAGGTGAGTAGATTATATCTACGGGGGAAGTTGGGTGGATGGCGTATAGCACCCCGCAGTTCGAGGTTTAGTATACTATATTTATACTATATATGTGTTTGATAGCATTAGGTGCGATATGGATAATTGAGATGAGATTAGGTGTACTATGGATAGAATAGGGTTTAGTTGTAAATTAGCATAGCTCCTAGTTGTGAACCCTAGAATAAGTTTACACCCACACGCACACACATGCTTATTTGTTATGGTTATACCTAGATGATGAGGATTGTGGACGATATTTGGAGATGAGTCGATGAGATTGGGTATAGTGCCATGAGATCGGTGATATGATGCGATTCGTATTTGGGATACGACATGAGATTTTTAGCGGGCCTTTGGACATGTGTTTCACACACGCATTCATACTTATATAGATGGTATCGATTGTACTGGACTTAGATCAGTACCCCAGATTATGTGATATGACGATAAGGATGCCAGATAAATGATAAGATGAATGTGATATTGACCCGTACCCAGCTATTGGGATGACGTACGATGATTTACCGTACGAGCCTTATATTGATGATAGATCCGCACTCATGACTCGAGGATGTCATATGATATTGTATCGTACGCGGTACCTTTGAGGCGGGATCACCGACTATTATACTTATATATATATATATATATATATATATATATATATATATATCGACTCAGATGTAGGTGGTTTCCATACCCCTCCCGATTAGCGTATTTGCTAGATCTGTAGTTGCTTAGTAGATGTTAGACTAGGCCGATGTTATACCTATTTCAAAACTAACGAATCGGGAGTATTTCAATGATAGGCAAAGGGATTTTACGGATATTTTCAAAAAACGCATCTTTTCTTAAAAACACCGTAGCCCTTATTTTACTAAAAACCCCGATTCGTCTTATTTCAAATAGCAAAACTGCATGACATTTATATATTGTTGTAGATTCTTCACTGTTGCGTTGATTATTCGATTTCCGCATATTCATGCTATTCGCATCGCATTGCATGTGTAAATGAGTTTATTGTATATTAAACCCATGCTGGTAGGACACCAGCACCATTATCGATGATGCGTATGTTCCACGTACACTTGCTTGCCGGCTCACACACTTCATCATCGATAATTGCCATGTCACTACACTGTAGTACTGTTGCATTTAGGATATGA
This sequence comes from Agapanthus africanus, assembly GCA_030015575.1. Classification (NCBI taxonomy): domain Eukaryota; kingdom Viridiplantae; phylum Streptophyta; class Magnoliopsida; order Asparagales; family Amaryllidaceae; genus Agapanthus; species Agapanthus africanus. The sequence goes on along the minus strand of JASDDO010000019.1, from coordinate 530,996,532 downwards.
TCCCTTGCATGGCATACTTGTGTACATACCTATTGTACACTCATACGTGCATACATACGTATTCGCACATACATAGATGATTCTCGCTGGATTTGGAGATTTGGGAACCGCAAGATACTCTTTAAAACTGATTCATTTTAAAAAGAGTGGTTTCCCTTAATATGTGCATATTACTACTTCATATTGCATGATATACTGATATGCTTACATTTCTTTTACACGTCGCATACATCATGCTTTTGATTATACGCATTGAGATATGTTGTTTCCATGATATTTCTGGATTTCGGAACCGTGGATATTTCCAAAGAGAGTATGTGATCTTTTTAAAAACCCGGTTATCCTTGATATGATATTTCAGTGCGTCCACCATGTGTTTTCTCGGTGCTGAGAGCGACATGTGAAACCCGATTCGAGGAGCGGATGAGGCCGATTGCGGGTACATGGTGGGCCCGGTATGGTACCCGGGACGAGAACGGATCGCTGTGTTGCAGACGGTGAGCCTGGCAGAGGGACTACTACCTACCGGTGATAGTATTTGGGCTCGGCGGATATCCGGAGGATACCGACCGGAATCGAAGATGATATGGGCCGATCCGGACTGACGGAGTCCGATATATGAGGATTTACGTGCCGATGCTAGGCACAGATTTCATGATATTTTCGAGTGTCGATGCTGGACACTCAGGTTCCATGATTTTGATATGTCGCGAGCGACACATGTTGATTTACATCCTCATACTTCCGTGCATACGTTTATGATATTTACATGCATGATGTTTATTGTCATTGGATGACACGTGGACGATTTCCACATACATATATTGACATTGATGATATTGATCACACAGTTGGATGATATCCACATATTCATAGACTTCATGATATAGTCGACATTGATCATACCTCATACTTATGATATGTTATTACCTGAGGCACTGGCACGAGCACTTGGCACCACACTCATGTATAGATGTTACATTGCCACCTTATCATGCTTCAGACTTATGCATTTGAGGTTTATACATATATATATTGATCGTATTGACTTAGGATTGTGTCATACATATGATTTCTGCTCTGTGATATTTTCTATTCACGAGTTGGCAACTCATCCCCGTTGTGCCACAGTTTCTTGCAGGTTTTGCCGTACGGGTTTCTTTGCGGCTTTTCTGGCACACTACTCCCCCTTCCGGGTGACTTGCTTTGGTAGGTGGATTTTTTTGCATCAGAACCACCATTGTATATGTATTATTCAGTTGTATCTAGAAATTCTATCAACCAAACTTGTATATTGTTTCAGACTTAGAAAACCAGTTCTGTATTATTTCGACCTTAGAGTCGCGCGTTGTAGTATATGGTTTTCAAGCTGATTTGAGTTTTCCTTTGAGTTTTGATCCTCGCCCTTTGGCGTTGTTTATTATACTGCTTGTGTGGTTGTGACCGTCGATTGACGAAGAGCTAGCTCCCGCTTGGGGATGCCTTTTTATTGTGCATATATATATTATTCATGTTGTACCCCGTTTGGGGCCAGTATTTACAAAGGAAACTCTGCCGAAATTTTCAGAAAAGACATTGAGGATTTAAAATGCATATTCGGCTTATTTATTTTAAAAACCTTGCTTTTAAAACATATTTTCTCACTTCTTAAAAACTAATTTTCTTTATTTACTCATTAAAATGATTTTAGATTTTTGGGCTTTTGGCTTATTTGGATTAGATGGGATCCTATCCACTTCATATGATTCAAGTGCCAGTCACGTACTATTTCGGGTCGTGACAGTAAAATTATTTGTCAGGACACGTCAGGATGCGATCGTTGTTACCGTTGTATAATATAGATTTTAGGATTACCCCGTGATGAAGCGCTCGAACAGCCGGATTTTAGAATGCAGCGGGTGACCATCTCAAGGAATTGAGACCCGGGTCACCTCATTCTAGGATTGACGGATGGTTCGCCGTGCTTACAGAGATTATGATAGACCCATGGAGGAGTGCTCAAGTCACCGGATTATAGAAAGTGCCGGGTGGACCCCTCATGGTGATGATCCTAGGTTTTCCCGTTTTTAGGATTGGCAGGTAGCTTGCCGCGTTCGTAGGGATCTTAGTCTAGGATTGTACGGGCTATTCATACATCCGGAGAACGTCGCGTTTTGTTTGTAGCTCAAACGAAACGCAGGATTCTTAAGAAATCCAACCATTTCATTTATGCAATGTTCATTACATGCCTGTAATGTGATTACCTGCATGTGATGATATTTATCGCTTGCCTGTAATATTGATTATCTGCATGCGATAATATATTTGATATATAAATAAATGCTAATATATGTTCTTATCCGCGCTAGCCATGCCTCTGCCCTGCCGTAAGTTAAGTAACCTTACGGTAAAGATCTGAGGCCCCATAGCAAATGCGAATGGCATATATAGCATTCTATTTTCTTTTCATGTTTTTCTATGATTGTGTGAAAAGATGCTAGATGATATGGTATTATCTAAATGATGAAATTGCATTAATTTGGATTAATGTAAAGAAAACAAACCTAAAACACGTAGGAACCAACTCTTTCTAAAAAGAAATTATAGCCGTATTTTTTTGCTTTGCACAGAGGTATTTGGTTAGGAATATCATGCACCTCGTTTGATGAGCAATGAGCCTTTATCCCTCCACGGGGAATCCGCACTTAAGCAAAAGTCTGCATAACTATAAATTTTCAAAACCACTCGGTTCCCACGATAATATCAAGTTCACTACATTAAAAGTTTTCTTCAAAATCATCCGTAACCCTCTGTCATTTTAGAAAGTAGAGTATTTAATATTCGTGCTGCGTTTGTTGACCTTCGTCAAGACGTAGTGAACAGCAGCTAAGTGATATCTTTCTGCTTGCATGTGATGCAATTTGCTAGGATAGTCGCATAGATTTGTTAACCTTCGTCAAGGGCTCGTGCGGGTGGGGCTAAATTAATCAAAAAATGATGGGTAGAACTTGATTAACGGCTTATGGTTTATCGATCTTCGTCAAAGTCATAAGCCGTTAGGGGTAAAAACCTATATTGGGAGTCTCAAGTGTTAAAACTTGCTATGTGATTGCAAACCTTTTATGTGATAGTTTGGATCTCGATTCCCACTGTGAGTAATAGTTACTCTCGGATGATTTTCACTTCACAATTAGCTAACAGATTAGCGAACTTATGAGTGTATGTGACCCCGGCTAGTTTTCCTTTTAAGGTTTGAAGGAAGATTCGACGAAATATGGGGAGACATCCTGATTAGATTAATTAATAAACCATTCTAATCATGATAGAGTGCATACCGAGTGTTTCTTTTCTCTCTCTAGCAGTGACCTAAGACTTACCTTAAACTAAAACTCGTTAACCAAGGTAACCGAACCTTATTACAAACTTTGGCTTTGGAATGTCATGTTGCCCTAATTTACAACAAAGTCGCATATATCTTTGCCTATCCTACATCCTCTTTTGCTAACTCCAGAACCCCTGTATTCGGTACAGAGATCCATATTGCATAGACGGCCATCTCATATAGCTAGATACGAACTGGAAGAAATTGTTTCAGACCGAGGATGACCACTGGTTCTGAAGCAGATGAATTGTTCATTTGTCTCTCCTCTCCACCTTATCTCAAGTTCGAGAGCTCCTTAAATAAGGAGAATATACCAATTATGCTTGTTCGTTGGTTTTCTTCCAATCCCGAGGGTGGAGCTGAAAAGAATGATAAGAAGAAAACCAACTAGCCTAAGTTCGGTATACTGAAGGTAAGAAAGAAAGACATCAAAAGGGGTTGAAGTGAGGTTAAAGGAAATTGCAACTACTGTTAAATACCTGGGCAATGAAATGGGCATTACTACGAGTACTGACCACCCTTTTGAAATATTTTGATGTTTCAATTTCCCTGTATTTGTTTTTGAAAACTGTTTCCCAATTAACTTTGACTCATGGATATGTGGATAGCGGATTAGAATCCAGCATCTGTTGGGCGTTGCAGATGGTGAGAAGAATAGAAGTATTGGGAATGGATGATTTGATCCACAATGTTGGATATCGGAGTAATTGATGCTATTAGGGAAAATCATCTTGTTTTGCCCAGCGGCAATCTTTTGGTTTTGAATAACCGTTTTTATGCACCAAGTTTTAAAAACTAATATATCTGTTTTTTTTATTTTATAAAGTGGGATATGATTTTTAAATATATTCTAAACATTTACTTTTATCATGTGATGATTAGGTAAAATGCATTGAATAACAGTATAGACATTCTTAACCAAGATACAATTTTTAATTTACAACACACGGAGTTAGAGTTAGTGAACTCTTAAAACTTATATATATTAATGTATGTTGTCTATATCCGTTTGAACAAAGGTTGGTACTCATACTTCATTTCGATTACCTACAAGCTCTCTGGTTTTAGACACGCGTTCTTATTGAAATTCAAAGTCCAGAGATTTTTGAGAAGTTCGTAAGATTTGTAAATAAAGTAGAAAACCAGACGTTGAAAAATCAAGATTCTTCGAAGTGATCGAAGATGTGGATACTTATACTCGGTATTCCGTATTGAGAATTTGATTCTCTCATATTACTCATCCAAAGGTGTGCTCCATGATAAGTAATGCTAAGTGGTTTTTTTCATTTAGGGGATATGCAATGAAAATAGCTGCATACCAATTGAATATGGTTCCATCTAAATTTGTGCCGAGATTCTATATTTGATATAAAATGTGTTCATATATTAAGGTTGTTAAGATATGGAATTATCCGGCTTATACTTAAAAATAAAATCCGGACAAACTCAAGACACGTTTCGGTAATGTGCAATTTGTGGGTTATCCCAAGCTTTCACAAGGGTTTAACTTCTACCATTTTCAGAATCAAATATTGTTTTGTTCTTAACTCACCATTTTTTTAGAAAAGGAATTTCTTACAAAAGAAACCTGTGGGAATATGGTAGAACTGGAAGTGATTCCAGAACTACAAACGGTTACAGAAAATTTAGTAGAACATGGATTTGTAATTGACCCTGACAAACCGTAGCCACTCCATAGATTTAGTAGTTGACCTCAGACATCCGAGAGGTACTTCGGTTTTCTCGTAAACAGTGACAGGGAGGTTTGCATCATGTGACGATAGCCCTACTAGTTATTAGCAGGTCATAAGAAGTGGTGACTTTCGACTGATAGCTAGATACAGATATATCCAAGTTAGACTCCATGTACTACAACAAAGTATGGACTTTGTTGGGTGCTCCTGAAGGGGTAAAACCCATTCAGAGCAAATAGATTTTTCGAGATCAGTGCAGATGGAAAGGTGGTAAACTAATAACGCTAGACTAGCAGTGAAAGGTTTTCAACAAATACCCGGTATGGATTGTAATGAAACTTTTACTTTAGTGTGTGCTGAAACTCATACGGATATAACTTGTCACTACTGTTTTTTATGACTATGATATCCAGCAGGTGAATGACTATAATATCTTTCTAAATAAGGATTTAGAAATGTACATGTATATGACTCTGCCAGCCAGAGGGTTATCCTAGTCAATAGGAGCAGCGGACGGTGTGCAAGTTGCTTAAATCTATTTATAGACTAAAGCAAGCATAACGGAGATGGATCATCTGTTTTGATGTTACGGTAAAAGTGTTGACTTCATCAAAATGATAAATGAACCTGGATTTGTAAGAAAGTAGGGAGTAATGTCATAGACCTCATATGGTACGTGAATGACATTCTCCTGATAGGAAATGAAGTTCATATACTATAATTTGGTTAAGTTATGGTTGTCACATTTGTTTCTCCATATAGAATTTGGGCAATATATATCAATCCATTGGGGACTAGATCTATAGAGATAGATTTAGACGGATTTTAGGATTGTCCTAATTCAGGTACCATGACACCATTCTAAAAGAGTTTAAAATGGACTCCTAGTATGATGGAGTCACCCTCTTTAAAGAGATATCTTCTATACTGATGAGGAGAGACTCACATGAAGGACATTCCACATGCTTCGGCATTTGGGTCAATCATGCGATGCCATATACCAGACCAGATGTTGCTTTTGCACTTGCTGTAATAAGCAGATATTAGTCCAATTCTGGAGAAACAAAAAGGAAGTAGTGAAAAACATATGAGGATGTTCTTGGTGAATGTTAATGGCAGCCTCCAACCTGAGGCGGTTACCGATTGTGGCTTCCAATGTGACATGGAAAACAGAGTGTCTTTCGCGAGTTATAAGTTTATCTTTTTCTGAGGAGCAGTATATTGGAAAGAGTTCCAAGTAGAATACTGAGGTAATCGTGGCGCTGGGCGCTGATTATGACTCGGCAGTGGATGCAGCTTAAGAAATTTTTTGGATAATTTCGTTCATTTATGAACGTGGTCCCATCAGCTATCCAAACAAAATTCTAAGGCGGTATGTGCTGAAGCCTATTCGGGAGACAGTTGATCTCCGTGAGATTGAGATACAGAGAGAATAAATTAAAAACATTGTAGCGGATCCACTCACTGGGGCTATTTCTCAAACACAGATTATGAAACTGTCAGTTAAGAAGTTGGGTATACGATAGCACATGAGATGTGGATATGCCCGCAATAATTAGCCTTAAGTGCAACTGGGAGATTATTAGATATAGGTGCCCTCAAGGCAATTATCATAATTGCATGAATGCAATTACTAAATTCAAGGTCCTATACGGAGAAAAATCTTGCTCGAGATGATAATATGCTATTTGGTTTGTTTTTATTTTTCATGTGTGTATGTTTACTCGTTATCACGTATCGTTAATACATAAGATAAAGCCCATACGATTTTTACTTGACTACCAGGATTAATGATAAGAATCATACTAGTAGGACATGGGTAGTTCATAAGCACATTCTTCAATGTCCCTAGTCGTAGGAGTATCGAGACTGGACATCGGTATTCCGGTTTAGACTAATGTGTACGTTTTTTGACCCGGTTGGAGGGCGATAGCTGATCCCACGGTTATTGGTGTTTGAAACCGAGGATTGTATACAGATACTCATTAGGTTATGAGTTATACTGGACGCCAAGAACTCCTAGATAGTATTATACCAATTATCAGATGGCAGTTCTCTGGTGACGGTAGTACAGGGTAGTCCCCTGACCTGAGATCGCCATAATAACTTATGTGTTCCTACTATACTTTGATTACTACCCTACCATGGCTCTACTGAGTCGTACAAACATGTTTTAGTTGGGTATAGTCCTAAAGTACATAGAGGCAGTGGTACAAGGGATTCGTTTCTCCTGGTATAGGGAGTTGATGTCGCGCAGTGGAGGACATGACTATAACTAGAAGTCCATGGCCATGGCGGGTTAGATAAACCGATAAGTGTTATAAGTTGGATCTCTGGTGGTCGTGAGTCCTCTGTCAACATGACTTATAGGATTATTAGAGATCTGACAGATTCCACCACTAGACCCAGTATGCGGCACTCTCAGATGAAAAACCCGGACTGTCCAATGAACGTCACTGATAAGCTCTGATTGCGTCCGGACAAGTTTATTTGTCGACCTTTCTTTTGATCAATACCTGGATAGTCGTTGCGTGCAGCTAGTACCGCTGACGTGCTTGTTGGTTGACAGATATGATCATAACCTACTGTCAGCGTATTGATCGAGTCTTTGGAGTCTCACGCAGAGGTTTTTCCTGCTCAGGCAAAACAATGTGGTGAGCACGTATGGCGATACGTGCGGGAGTTCGATTATATGTGATAATCGAACGTTTGGTAATACTAGTCTGTTTATGCTTAAATTGTATTATTAAATCATGTGATGATTTATTAATATATATAGTATTATGTTCACATTACATTTTTCTCTCATTGGTATTTGTATGCGATACAGATATGGATTTGTGTATATGATACATAATTGGATGTTTATGTATGTGTGTGTATGACATCCAGATGAAGACACATCATTTCTTTTATTTCTCCTTTTTTTATAAAAGAAAATGGATTAGAAATAAGGTGGAAAGAAAAGAGTGTAGAGAGGTATGGCATGCTATTATTTTATTTGGAAAATGGGATTTAAGTTGTATGGTTGATTTTCTTATTTCCTTAGCCATTCATTTTTATTCTAACATGCTATATCTCATGCTTCTCTTCTCTTCTTCCTTCTCTCTTCTCGAGTTTTGGAAATGGAAAAATGAGAGATGAAATAATTAGTGAGCTGACTACATCCCTAATCTAGTAACTTAGGGACCTATTTCATTAGGTTTCATCACTTGGATGCTTGCAAAGTGGAGATGAAGCTTGATGTGGGGTTTCCTCGATGAGGATCATCTTCGCCAAGACGATTGGCTTGCAAGCTCGATTCGGATGGCGACAATGTTTAGCTCGGGTCTTCCGATGGAGATCGGATACGCTACAAAGTTTGTAGTACCCAAACATGGTCTCTAGGTTTTTATAGCTTGCTACAATTGCATGTGTTTGATGATTCTTGTGCATGGTTTTGGTTCTATGTTTTGAAAATTATTGTTTTGAAAATTCCGCCGAATCCTTGAATGTCACGACCTTAGAACCGATTCCTAACATCGGTCACCTCAAACATCGCTAGGAAGTAAAACACCGGAGCAAGTATGATCTAGGAAGCACGCCGATTATTCTATACTTCAAGTGTTTAGTTGTCCCGCATATGCACATTGCCGTGAAGGCAAGTTGGATCCTCGAACGAAGAAATGCATATTTCTTGGTTATGCTATCGGCGTCAAAGGTTATAGGTTATGGTATTCGGATCTTAAGTCGTCTAAATTTATGATTTGCAGAGCCGTGACTTTTGATGAATCTGTTATGTTAAGCCGATGATTGTGGAATCTCTAGTTGAAAACGATTCAAAGGATGAGCCGAGTGTTGATATTAAGGTCTGTGAAAGGTCGAGTTCGCAAGAGATCTCTTCTTCACTATCGTCTGAAGAAGCTCATGATAAGTAGTCCCATGATGAATAGTAATTGTTCGTTTGTAACCGACAAAGAAAGAACATTAGACCGCCACAAAGATATGACTACGATGATCTAATGGTTTATACGTTGTCCGTTACAAAGACAATTGATAGTAGCGAGCCGACACGCTATCAAGAAGCCATCTCATCCGATGAGTCAGCTCATTGGCTAGTCGCTATGAATGAAGAGATTAAGTCTCTTCACAAGAATCGGACTTGGAAGCTCGTGAACCCCGAAGGCGGAAAGAAAGTAGTTAGCTGCAAATGGATTTTCAAGAAGAAAGAAGGTGACCAAAGGACGGTTGATATAAGATACAAGGCATGATTTGTAGTTAAAGGGTATTCGTGGGTTCGAAAAGTAAACTTCAGTGAGGTATTTTCTCTGGCCGTTAACTACACCTTTATACGTGTCTTGCTCGGTTTGGTAGTTATGCAAGATTTGGAGCTTGAACAGCTCGATACGAAGACGGCATTCTTGCATGGTGATTTGGTAGAGAAGATCTAAATGCAAGAACCAGAAGATTTCGAAGTTGAAGTCAAAAAAGACCACGAATGTTTAATAGAGAAGTCTCTCTATGCTTTGAAGCAGTTACCTAGACGTTGGTATAAAAAATTTGACTCCTCCATTATAAATATTAGGTTTACGAGAAGTAAGGGTGACAGTCGATGGTTCTTTCATATACTTGTTTTATATTGATGACATGTTGATAGCAGCAACATACATGGTTGATATTCAAAATTTGAAGAAACAGTTGAAAGACACGATCGTGATCAAGGATTTGGAAGCGGCCAAAGAAATACTTGGTATGGAGATTAGGCGAGATCACAAGGAAGGAAAACTTTACTTGTGTCAACAGCGATACGTTGAGAAAGTCTTGGAGTGTTTTAGCATGGCATGCGCTAATTCTGTAAGTACTCCATTGGCAGCTCATTTCAAACTTTCATCTTGTTCATCACCGCAAATAGAAAATGAGATTGAGTATATTTCGCCACATTCAAATGTGGTGGGTAGCATTATGTATGCCATCTGTTCCCCTCCGAATCGCAGCCGAGACATTAGGACGTCTTGCCTGTGATTCGGGACAGATGCTATTTGGTTTTATCCGTCTACCTCTTCGAAGATGCCAAGTTGATTTATGGCACCATGTATCGGAGGTTTAGACGGATGCGGCCGATGTAGCAGACTTCGTCAGATTCCCCCTCGCTAGAGGGGTTTTTGATTGTGGGGACGCTCTTCCCTGCAGGCGCAAGCCCCCGCAGTTAATTACGCTACCGCATCGCGGTAACCACTTTCTCCTTCTCCAGAATTTCACTTCGTGTCGTGTATGTTTGTTTTGTTTGTGGTTGCCGTGGATTGTATATGGAGACTATTTATTTCGTCACCTGTAGGACGTGGATTAGTCCAAATCCGTATTTTCTTAGATTTGGGTTTTGGTTTAAGAATACGTTAGCCATTTTTTAGGCTAAGATCAACTTAAACGTTTGTTAAGGATGCGTTAGTCTAATTTCCATACTAAGATCAACTTAACGGAATCGTCTAGATCCATTTCCAGTTTAGGGACATGGTGGTCCATTTAATATATGGCCATCGGGACCCGTTACCTCTCTGACGACGTTGAAGGATTACAACGACATGTGTCAGAGGAGTTCGGAGATGTACCCTTGAACCAAAGTTGATTGGGGTCTTATAGTCTAATTTGGGACTAAAGTCTGTTTGAATGTTTAAGGATACGGTAGCTATATTTGAGGCTAAAATCAACTTAAACGGGATCGTTTAGATCCAACAAAAGAGCGTTTGGGGGCTCTATTATTCCAGTTTAGGGACGTAGTGGTCCATAGGTAGTTTAGGGACATTGCGGTCCATTGGTAGTTTAAGGACATTGTGGTCCATATTCCAGTTTAGGAACATGGTGGTCCATAGGTAGTTTAAGGACGCTTAAGTCCGTGGGTTTAAAGACCCCACAGTCCGTATTTTAGTTTAAGGACGCATAAGTCCGCGGGTTTAAGGACACCCCACAGTCCGTGTTTTAGTTTAAGAACGCATAAGTCCGCGGGTTTAAGGACCCCACAGTCCGTGTTTTAGTTTAAGGACGCATGAATCCATGAGTTTAAGGACCCCACAGTCCGTGTTGATGTATGGTTGTCGGGACCCGTCGCCTCTCTGGCGTCGTTGAAGGATTACAACGATAGGTGTCAGAAGAGTTCGGAGATGTACCCTTGAACCGGATATAAATTGATTTAGGAGAGCAGTCTTGCTCAGTCAATTTAATTTGAGGACTTACGGCCATGATTGGACTAAGTCCAGTTGAGAATATTCAACGTTTTTTTATCTTTGGCCTATTAGGCCTGTGCTAGGGCTTTGCCCCTGTTTAATAATGCACTGCATTTTATTTTGGCCTGCTAAGCCTTTCTGATTTGGGCTCTGTCCCTTTATAAATGATGCAGAGCATCTGTTTGGACTCTGCCCTTCTTTAAAATAATGCATTGCATTTAATATTTGGCCTGTTAGGCCTTTTGCGCTAATTAATGAGCGCAAGCGTATGTGGAGGTGACACGTGGCGCTCTCTGGTGGCTTGCGCCAACCCAAGAGCGCAACAGTATAGATTTACAAGTGCAAGGCACTGTTTTAATATCTTGATACAATTTTGGATTCGAGAAAAGAATCTTTTTAAGATTCCAGAACCAGTGGTTCATCAAAAGGCAATGCCTTTGTGTAGATCAAATGATCTAATAAAGAAGTATATTACTTCTTATTTTATTCTTATTATTTGATCTTTTCTTTTTATTTTAAGATCTTGATCTTGTTCTTAGATCATTGATCTTTTCAGAAGAAATTCTTTTTTTCAAAAGTTTACCTTCTTTTCTTTCTGATTTCTTCTCAAACTTTCTTTTTAGGAGTTCTCTGAATTCTTTTCCTGTTTCTCTGTCAATGTTCTCTCTTCTTCTTTTTTTTATTTTAGAAAGAAGGATCATTGGTCGTTGGGACCCACCACCTCTCCGACGACACTGAGAGATTAAGTGCCATATATCGAAGGTGTGGAGGGATGTACCCTTTGAACCATGTCTCAATCATTAGGGGGAAAGAACAGGCTGGAGCTTAAGCTTCTCGGTGCTGAAAAAGGCTTCTTTGCGTTCGCGCACGTGCGTCGCACGTGTTGGGCGCACGTGCGTCGCACATGTTGGGCGCTCATATTTGCACGTAGCGCACATGGATCTTGCGCATATGCGCATTATGGGGGAGCAAGCTCCTATGGAGAACGAGTCTCCTTTTAATTGAATATTCTCATATGGTGCGCACGTGCGTTGCACGTGGTGCGCTCGTGGCGGGCACACATGCGTTGCACGTGGCGCACATACGCGTTATGAGGAGAAGCAGGGCTTCTATATATGGAGAACAGGCTCCTTTTAATATTATTAAATGTTCTCATGTGGTGCGCACGTGCGTTGCACGTTGTGCGCGCGTGGCGGGCACACGTGCGTTGCACGTGGCGCGCGCGTGGCGAGCACACGTGCGTTGCACGTGGCGCGCGCGTGGCGAGCACACGTGCGTTGCACGTAGCGCACATGCGCATTATGAGGAGAAGCAGAGCTTCTATATATGAAGAACAAGCTCCTTTTAATATTATTAAATGTTCTCATGTAGTGCGCACGTGCGGTGCACGTGGTGCGCGCGTGGCGAGCACACGTGCGTTGCACGTGGCGCACATGCGCATTATGAGGAGAAGCAGGGCTTCTATATATGGAGAACAGGCTCCTTTTAATATTATTAAATGTTCTCATGTGGTGCGCACGTGCGTTGCACGTTGTGCGCGCGTGATGGGCACACGTGCGTTGCACGTGGCGCGCGCGTGGCGAGCACACGTGCGTTGCACGTAGCGCACATGCGCATTATGAGGAGAAGCAGAGCTTCTATATATGGAGAACAAGCTCCTTTTAATATTATTAAATGTTCTCATGTGGTGCGCACGTGCGGTGCACGTGGTGCGCGCGTGGCAAGCACACGTGCGTTGCACGTAGCGCACATGCGCATTATGAGGAGAAGCAGGGCTTCTATATATGGAGAACAGGCTCCTTTTAATGTTCTTAAATGTTCTCATGTGGTGCGCACGTGCGGCGCACGTGGTGCGCGCGTGGCGAGCACACGTGCGTTGCACGTAGCGCACATGCGCATTATGAGGAGAAGCAGGGCTTCTATATGCGCACGTGCGTTGCACGTGGTGCCGCATGGCGGACACACGTGCGTTGCACGTAGCGCTTGTGCATATGCGCATTATGGAGAAGCATGCTCCTATCTTGGAGAACTAAGCTCCTTTGGAGAACTAAGCTTCTTTGAGTATTAAATCCTTTGAGGATTTAACTCTATCCTTTCTAAGAGATATCCCCTCTTATTTATATGGGAGTGATAGAGAAGCCATCTCTCCTTTTTCCGAAGTGGGACTAAAAAATGCATTCCCCATGTAGTAGAGCATTACTTTAGATTACACGTGCATAACACATTACTCATAACTTTTGATCTCGGATGAATTATGAGGCCCATATATATATCAAATCGAAGGTTTTTTCGAGATGCTTTCAATACCATCATAATTTAGCCATTTCTCGTTCCGGAGTATATCAAAATACTGTAGGGTTCCTAGGCACTCTAATGGAGTCTCACAAGTGATCAAACATGCAAATTTCTAAAAATTACGGTGCCGAGAAAACCTAGAACGGATCGTTAACTAGATATTTAGGCGAAGCAAGCATGTAAACGGAAATGTATCTAAAGGAAAGGGGCTACAACCTTTGTAGATCCGGTCCACCACTTCCTAAGCTCCGCGATGATCTCCCTCCGCTGTCCAAATCGAACCCATGACTCAAGCATTGGCATCATCGAAGAATAGGCGGGCTTGATCGTCGGTTCGATGCCGAAGATGATCTACGTCGAAGCATCACAAGAACAAGCTCCAACTTCACCAAACTTTGAAAACTTGTGAAGTAAACACCCTATACAACTTGGCAAGAGGTAGAGGATGAAGAAATAGGAAGTGGGTAAACTTTAGATTTGGATTTCTCACACTTTTCCATCAATCACCATTGATAGTCAAGCTTTCTCTTTCTTGCTCAAGATGAAGAAGAAGAAGAAAAGATATGATATGTTATTAAAAATAGAAAAGAAAATACAATACTTATCATATCTTCAACCATGGTTTAGTGTAGAGACTTAACTTAGGTTAAATGAATGGTTAGGGTTAGGCATGAGAAAAGAATGGTGACTAAGTCAATACTTCATGAATCTTCAACTAAAAACAAATATAGCCACCATTCATTTCTCTTTTTCTTTTCAAATGAAATAAATAAAAAGATAAATGAATAAGCAAATGAAATGATACCCTAACCACTAACTAACCATTGTTCAATACTTTACACAAAACCAAGAAAGAATGTATCATCAAACATGATACAATCATGTGCACAAAAATATATCACATATACAATGTGCAATACAAGTGAGTAAATCCATTTAAAGTGAACCAATACTAGTTAATGCAAAGTAATATATCAAATATATAATTATACATTAAATCATTAAATCAACACTTGATTCAATGATCCGGTCATGTCGCATATAACCGGCCAGTATCCAACGTATCGGCTTATCGAATCAATCCTTGATTCGATAACTAGGTTATATCGCATATAACTAATCGATACATTCATCGCGAGAATAGAATACGGTATCACATACACGCATTATTCTCGGTCCCGCACATATCTCATATGCGCTCCTATTTCGTTTCGCTTGAGCCAGGAAACCTCTGTGTAGGACTCTAAAGACTCGTCAATACGCCGGCAGCAGATGTTGATCATATCAAACACCCACAAGCCGCAAGCGGTCTGCTAAACGTAACGGCCACCCGGGTATTGAGCGATCAGAAGATCGACGAGCAAGCCCGCTCACACTCCTGCGAATCCAACCAGTAACACTTACCGTACAGTCCGGTCTGTTCGTCTGATATGTCGCATATCTCGCCTAGGGGTGGTAAACGTCAGACCCCAATAGCTCGATAAGTCATGCCGACGTAGGGTCCATAACATTCGTGAAACTACTGATAACTTTTACCAGTATATCACTGCAACCCTGGCCAGGGATTTCCTGTTATGGCCAGTCGAGCATAGCGCAACATCAACCCCCAATACCGGGAGAGACGAATCCCCTCCTATCGCTCATTGCCTCCATGTGAATCGGGACTGTACCCAAAAACCACCTGTTTGCATGACTCAGTAGAGCCGTGGTAGGGTGGAAATCAAAGCACAGTGGGAGACACACAAGACTCTATGACGATCTCGGGTCAACAGACTAAGCTGTACCAGTGTCACCAGAGAACTGCCATCTGACGTGAGGTATAATACCATCTGGGAGTTCTCGGCGAGTCCGTTCAGTGTACCCAGTCTCCACTGAGCACCCGCATACCATCTTCGATGTCAAACACCAATGGATATGGGATCATCCATCGCCCATCGCATGGGTCGAGAAGATATGCGCTAGTCTACTCTGGAATATCGATACCCCGTCTCGATATTCCCTCGACTAGGAACATTTCAAGGATGTACTCATGGACTACCCAGGCCCCACTAGTATGATCTACATCATAGTCCTGGAAGTCGAGTACACATCCTATGGGCTTTATCAACATGTAATCAGAGAGACAGAAAGTATATATGTTAAGATAAAGTGCAACCAGATAGCGTACTATCATGTCGAGCAAGAAAGTCCTACCTATATATGTCCCAGCATCCACTACAATATACATCCAATGTACAGTAATGGCCTCTAGGGCATACATATAACTAACAATCTCCCACTTGCACTAGGGCCATCTGTAGCAGTGGTCGCAGTATCTAATACTCAACCATCCCATATGAGTCTCTCTCTGGGAAAAAGGCCTTCGTGAGTGGATCCGCCGTGTTGTCCTCTGAGTCTACTCTCCTAACCTCGATCACCCTGGAGATTAACTATCTCCATGATCAGGTGATGCTGCCTCAGAATATGTCTGGGTCACTGATGGGACCAGGGTTCCAGGGTCGAAGCCACGCTTCCATTGTCATACAATGGCAGGAACCTAGTTCATCTTATGAACCAATATATACCCAAACTTCCTCTTTGGTAGTATCTTTAATAGCGATGTTACCAGCCTTTATCGTCTAGTTTGCCACGGTATCGAGCTTGGAACTCTTCCAACATACCGTCCCTTTACTGAGGGTAAAGACAGTGCCTGTGACTGACATTCAGTCGTCTTTATCACCCTGGAACACTTCCAGTGATTCTCCCCAGGATCGATTGATACCATCTCACTACATCTAGTGAGAATCCTAACATCCAATTACATCTATCTCATAGATGAAAACTCAGGATTTAGGAGGTATCACTTTGATCCTATTTGGGGAATCCTAGTGATAATAGGAGATTGACCGATCGTAGTATAGGAAACTCTTTTCCTATTAAGAGTATGTTGTCTACGTACAATACGAAGATGACCACCTTACTCTCTACTACCCTTTTGTATATACAAGGTTCGTCTACCATTTTGATGAAGTCAAACACCTTGACTATCACATCAAAACAGACGTTCCAACTCCGCGATGCCTGCTTCATTATGTAAAGCAACTTGCACACGTTTCCGCTGCTCCCACTGTTTATGAAGACCTCTGGCTGTGTTCTTATAGACGTTCTCTTCTAAATCAGTATTTAGAAAAGCAGTCATGGCACCCAACCACCAGATATCGTAGTCATGGTATGTAGCCGTGGTAAGTAGGATCTGGATAGACTTAAGCATAGCTACTGGAAAAAGGTTTCATCATTATCCACGCCTGGTCGATGACGAAAACCTTTAACAAGTCTAGCTTTGAAAGTCTCAACTTTTCCATCTACACCAAGTAATCTTCTCAAGATATACTTGCTCCTGATGGGGATTTAACCCTTCAGATATAGCAGCTAAAGTCCATACTTTGCTGGTGTACATGGATTCCATCTCAGATTGCTAAGCATCCAGCCATTCTTACAGAGTCCCTACTCTCGATGGCCTGCTCGAAAATAGTTGGGTCATCATCTCATGATGCAATCCTTGCTCCCACTGTCATCGAGAAACCGAGGTATCTCTCAGGCGGATGAGGAACCCTACTAGATCGGCGGAGAGGCTGAGGTTCGTCGGGAACTATAGAATCTTATGGTTCTGTCAAATCATCAACTGCAGTTTTGTATAGCTGGAACCTTTCCAGTTCTACAGAACTGATCCTGCCTCGATCTTGTCCGGATTTTGCTTTAAACATAGGCCGGACAACCCCAAATCTTAACTCGCTTAAGAGATGGGTTCTTCCCATACCATATCTTATATGGAGTGGTAGGCAGTGATTTGATTCAAACCTAATTCAATAGGTATGCAGCTTCTCAAGTGCATAACCCCAAAAGGAAATAGGTAACTCAGTAATACTCATCATAGAGCACACGATATCTAATATTGTGTGATTGCTCCGCCCCGATACACCGTTGTGCTGTGGTGTATTCAGAGGAGTAACACTGAGAGAGAATCTCATTCTCCTTTAGAATAGTCCAGGAATTCTATGCACAAGTATTGTCCTCCCTGATCTTATCATAGGACATAATACTTATACCCGTATTTTGGTTCTCTACTTCTAACTTATATTCTGTGAATATCTCAAATGGTTCGGACTTATGTTTCAACAGGAACATATGACTGAATCTTGAGAGATTATCAGAGAATATAATGAAGTATGAAAAACCAGTCCTGGCATGTGTAGACAGGAGACTTTACATACATCATCATGTATCAGTCCCAAGAGTTTACTAACTCTTTCTCTGTTTCTAATAAACAGAGCTATGGTCATCTAATCTTTGTGACATGACTGGCAAGTTTCACAAGATGTAAATTCAAACTGATTTAAATATGCATCTAAAATGTAACTTCAGCCAGTCGGGTCGCATTGATGTGACCTAGTCTACAATGCCTCAAGAATGATTCGTTCATTTCTGAACTCTTCCTCTTGTGTGTGTTCTGTATACGAGGAACTGTAGTTTGATTTCGAACGTCAATGCTTTTAGATAACGTGCCTGAACCGATCAACTTTTGATATAGGAAATGTTCAAAACATTATCCATCTATACAAAATTATATCATTTCTTTACTAATAAAGAGACTGATATGATTTTGTATATCAGGTTCGGTATCTAATAGCATTTGTTCAGAATCAATGTATTGGTAATACAGGGTGACAGTGACCAACAGACTTGGCTGCAACACTTGCCCCATTTTCTGCCTCATGAAACTTATCACCCGTTCTCAGTTTTTCTACCCTTTTGTAGCCCTATGTAACATATTACATATCTGGGATCCTGATCCGGTATCATATACCCAGGATGCAGAGGATACTGAGAAACAGTTCTTTGTAATGAACACACCCGAAGGAGATGCATCTCATGCACTTTCTTCGTTTGGGCGGCATGGGAATCCTGGCATTACCCTATTTCCTGCTCTGTCTTATAACAATTATAAGTTGGAGCAGGACCAACGTTCCCCAGCTCAGTATAACAAGCGGGTACGGTCAATACATCCATATTATTATCTTGATTAAGGCGTGATATGGTCGCTACCTGGAGAGAGAGAGAAGAAAACACTCAGCGTGCGCTCTTGCAAGATCAGATTGGTTATATATTTTATCTAATCTCCCACTGTTTTTATCAAATCTTCCTTCAAACCCTAAAAGGAAAGACTAGCCGGGATTAATTACACTCTACAAGTTCGCCAATCTTTCAGCCAGGCCAGTGTCGGTACTTTGAGGGAGGTTCCCCGTGCTTTCGCACGGACCTAATTACAGTAAACCTCGTTTTCCCAGAGGCGTAACCCCGTTGACACCTTTCTAGACACCTACTTGATCGGCTAATTGTAAAGTGCAAAACTCTCCCAGGAGTAACAATTACTCGCAGTGGGTATCGGGATCCAACTATCACATAGAAGGTATGCAATCTCATTGCAAATTTCAACACTTGAAACTCCCGATAATGGTTTTTACCCCTAGCACTTATGACCTTAACTATGGTCAACAAATCATAAGTACTAGTCAAGTTCTACCCGTCATTTCGTGATTAATTAGACCCACCCACATGACCCTTAACTAAGGTCAACAAAGTCACGCGACTGTCCTAACTAATCGCATCATATGCGGTGTAGGAAGACATCACTTAGCTACCGTACACTGTGCCTTGACTATGGTCAACAAACACAGCACGAATACTAAGTACTCTACTTCCTAAAATGACGGAGGGTTGCGGCTGGTTTTTGTGAAAACCTTTAACGCTTTGAACTTGATCTCGTTGCGGAATCAAATGGTTTTTAAATGGAATGTTTTTTAGGCTTTTCTAGTTTTGCTAAAGGGGTCACTCCCGGTGAAGGGATCGTCGGCCCTTTCCTCGTCGAATGAGGTGCGGGATATATCATATATATCACTGTGCAAAGAGGAAACTATAGAAGCGATCAGAGACAAACCGAGTGTGTAGCATCTGCCAGTTATTGCTAAAGGAGTCACTCCCGGTGAAGGGATCTCGGTCCTTTCCTTATCGAATAAGGTGCAGGATGTTCTACAAGGAACACCACGATGCAAAGCAAGAACTGTAGCTACCTGTTTTTATTTTGAAATTCGATTCCACAACATCAATTAGGTTTATTTTCTTTCATCAATCTCATTAATGAATATCCCATCATTTAAATTACCTAAACATCACAGATAGATATGACGTACACTTATGCCATCCGCATTCGCCTCGATGTCCCCTCGTGCACCGTTAGGTTAGGTAACTAACGGCAGAGCGGGACAGGGCTAGCGCGGGTGTAAAACATAAGTAACGTCTATATAATAGATCATATATACTATAATATCTGTCACAGAGCACAGAACATCGCATGATCACATCACAGATAACGCAGCAGAAAAAAAATCATATGAAATATTGGATATACTAGGACGTCCGTATTTTCAATACGAGCCAATATAAAACACGGATTCCACGGTCGTGATGAATAGCCAAACCCACACCCCAAGACCCCTACGAGAGTGGCAAGCAACCCTACCAATTCTAGAGTTAGGAGACCCGGACTCGACTCCTCGAGTTGGTCTCCCACTGGACTCCAGAACCCGGTTACTTGTGCCCTCCTCCTTGGGTCTATCCTAGTGCAGAAAAGTAAATAATATACAAACGGTGACTACTTCCGCAACCTGGAAGTGCCCCAATAAAAGAATATTACATGCAAGTTTTTACATGAATGAAAATGAAAAACACTCATCTCACATAAAAAAAACCCCGGCTATTCAAACACGACGATCCAATATAACATATCCAGCAACACATAACATCTCATGTCATCAACGTAAGTAAATATGCGCATCCCAATTGTCGTTGACATATAGCAACGAAACCGGCGATATCACATATTACACTTACGGTCACAGAAAAGAAAGTGTAAAACTACAACAGTTGGAATCCACAACCACCTCAGACATCGCATGCCTGACCAAATGAATTCTTTAGACATCGCATGCCTAACAATTATAAACCCCGCATTTTAGTCTCATTATCGAAAACACTTTTCAATATCAAGTCGGGCAATTCAACAAGATTCCCGACATTCTGATCGAATGCTCGTCGCAAACTTTAGTAGACGGCCGCACCCCCGAAACCGTCGACGAAGTGCACCAAGGCGGAACACCGCTACCGCGAGCATCCGAACGAATGCTTTCGGCGACGGGGTTCTCCTACAGTCACTTGGTCGGGGCAATGGAGTGAGGCTGTCTATTAAGTTTACCCGGCGAGTATCCGCGTACGCTATGTACTTTTGATCACATCAAAATTCCGTGGCAACCGATCAAGTGAGACTAAACTGCTATGTTTATAATATTCATTCCGTTATCTCATAACAATTTGTGAATTCCAATTATTGTATCACATTCCGGATAAATAGAAAATGCTAAACTTTTCGATCGAACAATCGAACACCCAAGTTTTCCCGATACAGCTCAACACATGAAATAAGTCTAACAACATTCAGTTCGTGCCTCAGTACCAACGGTCCAGCCGTAGAAGGGTCAAGCCAACGCCTCACATGTGGCACGCCGTACTGCCCCAAACCCGAAGGTTCAAAGGGCAGTTCAAGACGGTCACATAATCGAGTTAAGGTTTGTTGTCTTCTAGAGGGTCCATCGCGTTACTTGCACTACTTAGAACGTCGTTAAACTACGGAAAAATCCAACAATTGGAAATTTCCCGGCAGGGGAAAAAGTGGGTATTTATATCCGGTCGAACTTTTTAACATATTCTAAAATTACCCGGAAAAGCACACCGACAAAAATTAGACAGTCCGATCGAATACACCGAGTCCCCAAATCAACCAAGAAATTTCAACTCTTTAATAAATATTAAAAATTTCCAGGAAAACCAGCACTGTCAAATATGAGTTACTGTGCCAAATTCAATGCAATATACGACAAAATAGCCGCGGAACCGCCGCACGAGCCAAGCACGTGCCGCGGAACCGCGGCAGTTTGATGGAATTAGGGTTACGAATTGCACAGTTACTCTTATATTTTCCTGTTGATATTTCTGCATATTTTTAATATAGAAAAATCCCCGAAATTAAAAAAAGTACAGAGAGCATATTTAGGGTTGGGTTTTCGGGTCGTTCGGACTTCAAATTCCGTCGGGACTTCGCCTAAGGCTCTAGCTAGGCTCTGATACCACTGTAGGGTTCCTAGGCACTCTAATGGAATCTCACAAGTGATCAAACATGCAAATTTCTAAAAATTACGGTGCCGAGAAAACCTAGAACGGATCGTTAACTAGATATTTAGGCGAAGCAAGCATGTAAACGGAAATGTATCTAAAGGAAAGGGGCTACAACCTTTGTAGATCCGGTCCACCACTTCCTAAGCTCCGCGATGATCTCCCTCCGCTGTCCAAATTGAACCCATGACTCAAGCATTGGCATCATCGAAGAATAGGCGGGCTTGATCGTCGGTTCGATGCCGAAGATGATCTACGTCGAAGCATCACAAGAACAAGCTCCAACTTCACCAAGCTTTGAAAACTTGTGAAGTAAACACCCTATACAACTTGGCAAGAGGTAGAGGATGAAGAAATAGAAAGTGGGTAAACTTTAGATTTGGATTTCTCACACTTTTCTATCAATCACCATTGATGGTCAAGCTTTCTCTTTCTTGCTCAAGATGAAGAAGAAGAAGAAAAGATATGATATGTTATTAAAAATAGAAAAGAAAATACAATACTTATCATATCTTCAACCATGGTTTAGTGTAGAGACTTAACTTAGGTTAGATGAGTGGTTAGGGTTAGGCATGAGACAAGAATGGTGACTAAGTCAATGCTTCATGAATCTTCAACTAAAAACAAATATAGCCACCATTCATTTCTCTTTTTCTTTTCAAATGAAATAAATAAAAAGATAAATGAATAAGCAAATGAAATGATACCCTGACCACTAACTAACCATGGTTCAATACTTTACACAAAACCAAGAAAGAATGTATCATCAAACATGATACAATCATGTGCACAAAAATATATCGCATATACAATGTGCAATACAAGTGAGTAAATCCATTTAAAGTGAACCAATACTAGTTAATGCAAAGTAATATATCAAATATATAATTATACATTAAATCATTAAATCAACACTTGATTCAATGATCCGGTCATGTCGCATATAACCGGCCAGTATCCAACGTATCGGCTTATCGAATCAATCCTTGATTCGATAACTAGGTTATATCGCATATAACTAATCGATACATTCATCGCGAGAATAGAATACGGTATCACATACACGCATTATTCTCGGTCCCGCACATATCTCATATGCGCTCCTATTTCGTTTCGCTTGAGCCAGGAAACCTCTGTGTAGGACTCTAAAGACTCGTCAATACGCCGGCAGCAGATGTTGATCATATCAAACACCCATAAGCCGCAAGCGGTCTGCTAAACGTAACGGCCACCCGGGTATTGAGCGATCAGAAGATCGACGAGCAAGCCCGCTCACACTCCTGCGAATCCAACCAGTAACACTTACCGTACAGTCCGGTCTGTTCGTCTGATATGTCGCATATCTCGCCTAGGGGTGGTAAACGTCAGACCCCAATAGCTCGATAAGTCATGCCGACGTAGGGTCCATAACATTCGTGAAACTACTGATAACTCTTACCAGTATATCACTGCAACCCTGGCCAGGGATTTCCTGTTATGGCCAGTCGAGCATAGCGCAACATCAACCCCTAATACCGGGAGAGACGAATCCCCTCCTATCGCTCATTGCCTCCATGTGAATCGGGACTGTACCCAAAAACCACCTGTTTGCACGACTCAGTAGAGCCGTGGTAGGGTGGAAATCAAAGCACAGTGGGAGACACACAAGACTCTATGACGATCTCGGGTCAACAGACTAAGCTGTACCAGTGTCACCAGAGAACTGCCATCTGACGTGAGGTATAATACCATCTGGGAGTTCTCGGCGAGTCCGTTCAGTGTACCCAGTCTCCACTGAGCACCCGCATACCATCTTCGATGTCAAACACCAATGGATATGGGATCATCCATCGCCCATCGCATGGGTCGAGAAGATATGCGCTAGTCTACTCTGGAATATCGATGTCCCGTCTCGATATTCCCTCGACTAGGAACATTTCAAGGATGTACTCATGGACTACCCAGGCCCCACTAGTATGATCTACATCATAGTCCTGGAAGTCGAGTACACATCCTATGGGCTTTATCAACATGTAATCAGAGAGACAGAAAGTATACATGTTAAGATAAAGTGCAACCAGATAGCGTACTATCATGTCGAGCAAGAAAGTCCTACCTATATATGTCCCAGCATCCACTACAATATACATCCAATGTACAGTAATGGCCTCTACGGCATACATATAACTAACAAATACAGCTCGGAAAATACTGGTTCGCATCTTCTTCCTTAAATCACATGTGCATAGACATTTGCTCATAACTTTTGATCCCGGATGAATTATGAGGCCCATAATATATCAAATCGAAGGTTTTTTCGAGATACTTTCAATACCATCATAATTTAACAGTTCTTCATTGGGGAGTTTATCAAAATACAGGCCGGAAGATACTGGTTCGCATTTTCTTAAGCGTATCGCTGCCATTTGATACCTTGGACTCTTTTGCGCAGAAATTTTTGGCGGGAACACCATAGTATATACCCAACCCGATATTTCATATGTTGTTAGTGTTGTTAGTCGCTATATGATATCTCCTAGTAAAGGCCATTGGCGGATAGTGAAATAGATTTTATAATACTTGCGAGGTATGTGTGATGTGGGGTTGGTGTTTGGAAAGAAAAACGACAGTTTGACTGGATTCAGCGATTCCGATTATGCAGGTGATCTTGACAGGAATACATCAATCATTGGTTATATATTCTCGTTGGGAGGATGTGCCATCAATCGGCGTGTTTCGTTACAACCTACGGTAGCATTGTCTACGACGGAGGCGGAGTGTATAGCCGTTGTTAGGATCGTTAAGGAAGCGATCTGGTTGAAAGAACTATTTTCGGAACTTGAAATTCAAAATTATACCATAATAGTCTACTGTGATAGCCAAAACGTGATTCACTTGACGAAAGATCATATGCATCATGATAAGGCGAAGCATATTGATGTACGGTACTGGTTTGTTCAGGAAATCGTTGAAAAAGAAGAGATAGTTATGAAGAAGGTTGGCACAACGGATAATCCAGCCGACATTTTGACTTAGTCTCTTTTGGTTGTTAAGTTTGAGTATTGCTTGAATTTAATTGGAGTGCATCGTACTCATTGAGCTCTTTAAGGGTTTTGTGGTGAAAATGGAGCTACTATTAATTTTGTGGAGTGTTGTTGGGAATGAGAGATAAGGTGGAGATTTTTTGTGTATGCCTCTTATTTGATCCCTATTTGATTCCTAATATATTCGGTGTTATCTCAGAGTTGATGAAGATTCAAAGCTATCTGCAAGTAAGGAGGACAGACGTCTAGAGCTACAGCTTCAGACATCTGTCAATGCTCTGTATACACGATATATTTTAGGCAGACGTCTGCGAGCGATCTGTTCTTTCGTAGATCTAAGACCAAACGTCTAAACATCCTTGTTCAGACGCCTGCCGTATCTGGGTCGAATATTTTGCTTTAGTTAGGAAATTTGTTATTTGGTAAAATCTTTTGTATGCTATATATATTGAAGTATGTAGCAACCCTAAATCTAATATCCTTAAGATAGCTTTTGTGATATTTGAGAGAACCTTTTTGTTATTTTGAAAGCTAGGGTGTTTTAAGCGATTTTATACTCGTCCGTCGGTTTTGTACTCCTCCACTTTTGGATATTAATAAAGCTTCGCCTTCGCTTATTGGTTAGTACTCGTAATTCTTATTTACCTGTGATTACTTCTCTATATCGTTGGTGTTATTGCTTCATGATCCTCTTGTCGCAACGAAGATCAGTTGCTTGAATATTATCTTACAGGAAGCATTTCAAGTAGGGGCTATTATCGCTAAACTACCACTATCTTGGAACGAATTCCGTATGAAACTTATTCATAAAACCGAGGTCTTTACTTTGAAACAAATTCAAAGACATCTTCTCGTTGAAAAGGTATATCGCCTCCAAAATGGGAAGGATGACTCGTTATTAACCAAAGTAAACACTACTGAAAAATTATAGAATAAGAAGAACGGATTTAAAAGGTTTAACAATGAGTTGCAATCAAGGAATCATGATAAGTTCAAAGAAAGGAATAATCCCAATAAAACAAATACAAAGAATGGTTCTTGCTTTGATGGTGGGAAAAGGGGACATTTCAAACATGAATGTAAATTTCCTAAAAAGAACCATAAGAACCATGCAAACGTGATCGAGGATAACTTAGTTGCTATGGTGACTGAAATCCTTATGACTATTAAGGATTCCAGTTGGTGGTTTGACTTGAGTGCCACGGTTCATATTTGTAATGATAAAATATTTTCAAAATCTACGAGAAAGTGACCGATGGGAAAGAAGTTCAAATGGGAAATAGCAACATGGCTAAGATAAGCGAAAAAGAAACAGTTGACGTTAATTTACTTCGGGAAAGAAACTCACCTTGATTAATGTTTTTCACGTTCCTAATATCCGAAAGAATCTTGTATGCGCCGATCTAGTTTGCAAAAGGGGAATTTGTGTTGTAATGGATTTCGACAAGTTAATCTTATCGAAAAATGATGTATTTGTTGGAAAGGGATATTCTTGTAATGGGATGTACAAATTAAGCATTAATGAAAATCATCGTTCTCTTTATGTTGTTGATTCTTATTATTTATGGCATAGTAGGCTTATAGATATTAATACTAATAATATTAAAAGCATGTCTAAATTTGGTTTGCTATCTTTTAGTCATGATGATAATTCTAAATGTGGAATTTCTGTGCAATCTAAAATGACTAAAAAGCTTTTTCCCAAAGTAGAAAGATCTTCAAATGTTTTAGATTCAATTCATTCCGATATATGTAACTTAAATGGTGTTTTCACACGAGGTGGAAAACGATATTTTATAACGTTTATTGACGATCCTTTTAGATACTTATATGTTCATCAAAATCAAAAAATGAGGCGTTTGAATGTTTTAAGAAATTTAAACATGAGGTTGAAAATTTTTGCAAAAGAAAATCAAAATTCTCAGAAGCGATAAAGGTGGCGTGTGTTTATCTAATATTAGTTCTAACTATTTTGATGAGCATGGCATTATACATCAAGTTACCGCACCATACACACCGTAACAAAACGGTTTAGCCGAAAGGAAATTAAAACCGTACACTTCAAAACATTATCAATGCTATGTTGTTGCATACACATTTACCTAACAATTTGTGGGGAGAAACATTGTTGATCACATGTCACATTCATAATATGATTCCATCTAAGAAATCTAGTTTATGTCCATGTGAATGGTGGAAAGGTAGAAATCCGAATATTTCTTATTTTAGAGTTTGAGGTTGCATTGCATATTAGACCATATTTGGATACTCATATTCCAATGGAAAAAAGGTTAGATTCCTTTTTTCCATTGAACTGAGCCAATCCAAGAAATTGGTTGTTTGGGTAACTTTTTAATGAATGATTCAAATGGAAAAAGACCCAAAAATATCCATAATCCATTTGATTCTAAAAATTGGCAAAAACCAAAATTTTCTAATCCAAAACTCTCTTGAAATGGCACATCATTACATGAACCTCTCTTTTTCTTTCTCTCTTACTTTAATATTATCCTTATCCCAACCATCCAAACATGCATTATGTTACTAAAATCCATTAAAATTTTACTTTTGGAATGCATATGCATTATAAAATATTTTACTTCTAAATTCAATCTTATGGACTTTAACCCTAACTATCCAAACATGGCCTTATAGAGTTTCCGATCCTAAAAGAATTAAATTAGGTACCGAAGCAAATAAGAGTGTATTTGTTGGTTACGCGGAGAATAGCAAAGCATATATATTGCTAGATATGAAATCTAATGTTATTGTAGAATCTCATGACGTTGAATTTTTTGAGGTTAAATTTAATGCGGATAATGTTGTTGAAACTAGTCATAGAATTGAAAATTCAAATTTTCGAGATGTGCAAATTGGGAAGAGGAAAATTGATGATATCATTGATGAACCAAGGAAAGGTCAAAGAATTAGAAAAGCGAAGAATTTTGATCCCGATTTCATTAGTTTTCTACTTAAGGGTTCTAGAGACAATGTTACTCATAAGATTGAATTTATTATGCATATCGAAAATGATCCTAAATCTTATGAAGAAGTAATGAACTCTAAAGACTCCGCATTTTGGAAAGAAGCGATTAAAAATGAGATGGACTGAATTATGTCTAATGGTACTTGGGAACTAGTTGATTTGCCTCCCGGATCTAATCCAATTAGTTGTAAGTGAATATTTAAAAGAAAATATAATGTTAGATGGATCCGCTTAAACTTTTAAGGCTAGACTGGTTGCTAAGGGTATTAGACAAAAATAGGGAATCAATTACTTTACCACTTATGCACCGGTTGCTAGAATTACATCCATTCGTATATTGATTGCATCAACATCTATTTATCATTTACAAATACATCAAATGGATATGAAAACCTCGTTTTAAAATGGAGACCAAGAGGAAGAGGTTTACATAGAGCAACCCGAAAGGTTTGCTTTAACCGATAATGAAAAGAAGGTTTGCAAATTAGTCAAATCTTTTTATGGATTAAAACAAGCTCCAAAATAATAGCATAAGAAATTTGATTCGATTATCATGTAATATGGTTTTAGGCATAATGACGCCGATAAATGAATTTATTTTAAATTTCATGATAATTACGTCGTTATATTATGCTTGAATGTTGATGGCATGTTAATTATTGGCCCTAATATGATTGCAATAAATGAGACTAAAAATTATCTATCTTCTATATTTAAAATGAAAATTTTAGGAGAGGTAGATACTATTTTGGGCATTAAATTTATAAAGCATGATAAAGGTTTTTCTCTATGCCAATCTCATTGCAATAGTAATCTACTTATAAAATACAAGCATCTCGAAATTAAAGAGCATAACACTCTTTTTAATTTGAGAAGTAAATTACAAAAGAATACCTGTAGAATTATTGCACAAAATGAATATGCAAGTATTACCGGTAGTTTAATGTATGTTGTGCATTGTACTCGACCCGATATCGCTTTTGTTAATTGTAAATTAAGTAGACATCCTAACGGTGACTGTTGAAAAGCAAGTTGTAGAGTTTTTGAACATTTGAAAAATACTCTTAATTTCTCTTTATATTATAATGAGTTTCCAAATATATGGGAATGATATACGGATGCTAGTTGGTTTTCGAGTGCGGGGAAGACTAGCTCCACAAGTGATAAGGTTTTTACCTTAGGGGTGGAGTGATATGTTAGGCTTCTAAGAAGCAAACATGTATAGTGCATTCAACCATGGAATCCAAGTTTATTGTTTTGGCCGAAGAGGGAAAAAAGGCGTAGTGGCTTCGTGTTCTATTAGTAAATATTCCTATATGGCCCAAGCTAATGCCCCATATATCTTTGTATTGTGATAGTGTGGCCACACTATCAAGGGCTTATAACGAAAGTTATAATGAAAAATTTAGACATGTTAGTCTTAGACATGAGTATGCGAAAGGCCTAATTGATAATGACAACATCACAGTACTGCGTTAAGTCAAGTAATAACTTAGCAGATCATTTTCACAAAGAAGCACTCGAGAGATGGTGAAAATGACATCTCAAAAAATGGGAATGAACCCTGCAACAATTTCACCAGTAATGGAAAACCAATCTATTTCTAGAAAATTATTAGCAATAGATTTAATGTGGTAAAAACAAGTTACTAATAAATGATGGTAGGCGCACTGATAATAGTTATATAGTCCCATTAGGAGATATCAATGCCAACCGTTATACGAATTGGAGGATGAGTTTTTCGACTCTTAATAAGGTTCATATCCATATGGATAAAATATCTACTTATAACGGAGACATAGGAACCTGCCTATATGAATGTAAAAGTGATGTCGCTCCTCATTAGAGTTTTGGGTTTCTCTCGGAAGCGTTCATGAAATCCTAGAAAGCGCATGGCCAGAAATAGTTCTATCATTGATCTTGTTGGACCTTAATGAAATGTGTGTATGTTATCTCCTGTTAGATCACATAGAAGATCCTGGTTTAAAGCCGCGGTCACCAGTGAGATTATATATGAGCGCTTAGTTTTTGAATTACTAAAAATTTTGAAACCGGAATGGTATCACCCATAAGTTGCACTTCTTTAGCAGACGATGTTGGATGAATAAAAAAACAGACACAAATTCAATATGTTACAAATGATAATTTGCAAAAATAGGAATAACTGAATGAGAAATATTATAGATCATGCATTCGGAGAAAGGCTATGACTTCAATTTTCTCAGATTTGATGTATGGAGAGAGAGACTAAAATACATAAGAAGCATGGATACATAAATGAGAAAGCACTGTTAGATCATTTTTATAAATAATTATCTAACTACATTAAAATTATGTGTATATATGGTGTAAGTATTTGAAATATATTTGTAATATAAAATATATTAAAACAATATTTTACTTAGATCAAATGACTTTAATTTTTTTGTTTTTATAAATGCAAACAAGTCTGTGCTCCACTATTGCTTCACTGTAAATGGAATTGGCTAAGTTCATGGGCCTACAAAGGTTTGGCCCAAGAACTTTGATATTAACGTTTGAAGCATGGAAAGGGTTTAATAATTCCAAAGATCGCAATTGACTGAGTCCGTCAATTCCTATTGGTTGTTGCCTCTAAATTTTAGAGTGAATTAATAGTCCAAATTATGACCGTTTGAACACATACGTTGTTTACAGAGAAAGCATAAAAGTGTTTCAACAGTGAAGGGTTTTTTATTCGCAACCTTTCATTCACTATAAATTAAACTCAATACCCTTTGATTTAAGAACAACAAACTCTTATCTTCTCTCTCTCAAGCAAATTATTCTTAAACTATTTTCCTATTAACACAAAAGTTGCAAAGGTTTTGAGATCGGGATTTAGCCAATATTGCTAATTACCGGCCCCGATTGACTTCCTTGTATCATGAAAGTGTATTGTCTCTAAACCCAATAGCAAACTAGATACCAAGTGCAAAACGATAAGCAATTTAAAGAACACTGAATTCCACGCGCCGCGAAGTCTAAAACGTTTTTCTAAATTGTTTTATAATAATACTTATGTCTCCATTAACCGAAATATTCCAATATGTGATAGTTACATTGTACTAGTGCACAAACCAAGAATGTTGTAAACACACCACAGCAAAGTTATGAATCAACACACCATTTAACTGATGTGCAATGTATGAAACTCATCGTAGATATTCATCAAAAGTCGACTTCATAGAGACCTTACGTGAATTGTATGAGATTGAGGATGTAAGTCAGATCTGAATTTTACAAGATTACCAAACAACATCTTGAGGGCCCATCGATATTTTTGAGGGTTGCTTGGAAGCTGTGTTGTGTTTTCCAGTCCCTTACATGGTTCTAGCTATCCTTTAGGACATAAATGTGGCACCTTTCCAAATTAATCCCGACAGCGGGAAGTTAATTATGTACTTTTGCGTGCTAGTCGCTATAGTTGGTGATGAATATTAATTGGAGGAATGTCCCCGCCGCTATCTACGTGACCTATGTCAGGATCATTAACCTACTTTGTAACCCCCTTTCGAACTCATCGTTGTTTGGTGCTTTTGAGGCTTCCTAGACCACTTCCCTCAATCCCGGGATGGCTTATCCCCTTCTCTGAAGCGCTCGAAGCCAACCTCTTTCCCTTTTTCGTGAGGAAAGATAAATCTATCCAGATCGGGCTTGATATCTATGACTTTAAATAGGATGACCTACCTCTCTGTGTGTTTGAAAACCAGGTGGCACTGCCGCTCTCTAGTAGGCCTTTAACGAAGAAGGTGAAGAGGAAGTCCGCCGCCCCCCCAATAACGTAATGGTCGGCATGGTCACAATCAAAGGTTCAGGAACCCCCCACCTCTCAGGCTACTACTTCCGGGATGCCCCTCCTACCAGACGGAAGTTCTTGACTATGTCGATCCTCGCCAGGTTTAGCCAGCTTCCTGCCAGCATGCCTGATCCTCAGGTCCGTTCTGATGACTCGAGTATGTGGTTTTTCCTTCTCTTTTTTTTACTCATCTTGTCTAATTAGTGGCTGGCCTAAAATTTTATATTACAGAAAAGTCACGGCAGAAGCAGCTCCTTAAGTTGATCTCTTCGGATGTCATTCCTTAGAAGATGCCCGCGGTGGGCTCTTCTCCTTTAGGGGTTCAAGGTGCATCTCCACTTCGAGAGAGCGGAGGTGTTGCACGGTCCCATACTAGCCCATGTGAGCAGGACCGCGGTTCCTTAGGTCCCGATCAAATGCCTGAGGAGAGATCCACAATTCCTTCCTCAAGAACCGGGCTTCGCTTCATGCTCCCTCCAGGATGATTCATGAAGGGCTATCCTCTGCTCAAAAGGTAGGATTGATTAACGATCCATGCTTCCTAGCTTGTTCGTGACTTCAGCTGCTTGAAACCCCCATCATCTTCACGGGTTATGGCTTGCTTTCATTCCTTAGCTGACATGATTAACACTTAGAAGAAAAGAAAGACGTCAGTGTTTGCGCAAGCTGATATGGTGGTGAAGCAAGAGCTCTCCAGGTGTGAGTTTGAACAAAGAGGAGTTGAAGACCATGGCCACTTTGATAATTGAGCACGACGAGGTGCGGAAGGAGCTGAAGCAACTCCGCTCTGAGTTGCCCAAAGGGCATAAGAAGGATCTAAAGTAGGCTCTTGCGGCAACAAACGTGATCGGGCGTCATAAGGAGTCGCCAGCGTACATGGAGGATCATTGCACGGTCTTCCATATGGATACGAACTCTTTCTGAGAGTTATTGAGAGGGATTATCCAAGCTTGAACATTGACTTTCACTCTACATCTTTGGGAAGGTGATGGAAAAGGCCAAAGATCATAATGCCCTTGCTTCTTCCAAGTTGAATGACTTTGGTCCCTCGGAGAAAGAAGACCTAGGTCAGCTCGTCTGCTTCCAGGTATGACCAACACCCCCTCCCTCGACGGGGTCACGCACACGAGACTCACCGGGATAGCTCAGAGACGTCCTCAGCCGGAGGATCTAAGGGGTCTCGCCAGAAGGAGCCGAGGCTCATCAAAAATGATGGGCGTGTCAGCAGGGGGTCCAGCAAGCCCCTGCGAGACTCCGCATCCCCCGCCGGCAGCAGAAGCCGACAGCCGCCCGATGAAGAAGGCCAGGGATCGTGAGCCGATCACTTTTGCGATGGAGACTTCCATAGAATATCTCTACCACACAACGACCCTCTAGTGATCACTGCTCGGGTCCACCAATACGAGGTGCACAGAATACTGGTCGACTCGGGTAGCGCTGCAGACATCCTCTTCCACGACTGTTTTTTGCGCATGGGGCTCACCCCGGCAGACCTAAGGCCGACCTCGCACGTCCTTTCAGGGTTCACCAACCACTACATCCCGGCGGAAGGGATGGTCACTCTGCAGTTTAACGTCGGGAAGGCCGGCCGCACGCGAACATTGCCAGTGGAGTTCATCGTAGCAAGAATCCCATCGGCCTATAACATCCTCCTTAGCCGCCCGACGTTGAACTCATTCCGGGCCCAGATATCGACCTATCACCTGGCAATGAAGTTCCCCCTCAATCAGGTTGGGATAGGTCGGGTCTACGGAGACCAACCGGTTGCAAAGGTATGCCTCACCGAAACGTCTTCGTCTGAGCAGCTGGCCGAAGGAGCCGAGGTTGAAGACGACATCAAGGGCTCGCTGGACACCCGAGGCGAGCAAAAGAGGTTCGGGGGACCCCGGTCGAACCACTGACCGAGGTGCCCCTGGCAGAGGGGAACGATGAAAAAACCGTCCAAGTCGGATCACTTCTGACAGGAACTCAGCGGGAGGACCTGATCGGTTTCCTCAGAAAAAACTCCGACGTCTTCACCTGGACGCCTGCTGACATGCCTGGGATCGACCCTAAGATCATTTCTCACAAGCTCAGGGTTAACCCTACGGCCCGACCCGTCAGGCAGAAGAAGCAAAGCTTCGTCCCAGTCAAACAGAAAGCTATCGAAGACGAAGTTGATCGATTTCTCGCCGCCAACTTCATCCGGAATGTACCCTACTCGGAGTGGCTGGCGAATGTAGTTCTGGTCAAGATGTCAAGCGGGAAGTGGCGCATGTGTGTCGACTTCACCGACCTCAATAAGGCCTGCCCCAAGGACAAATGCGCCCTCCCTCGGATAGATCAGCTCGTCGACAGCTCGGCCGGCCACGAGCTGTTGAGTTTCATGAATGCCCGGCTACAATCAGATCCGTATGAATCCGGCAGACGAAGCTCTTACCCCATTCACTACGGACTGGGGGTATATTGCTACAAGGTGATGCCCTTCGGCCTCAAGAAAGCCGGAGCTACGCACCAACGGTTGGTCAACCGCATGTTCAAACCGCAGATCGGCAGGAATATAGAAGTCTACGTCGACGACATGCTTGTCAAGTCCATTTCGTCGGCCGACCGTGCCAAGGACCTGGGCGAGGCCTTCGAAGTGCTCTGCAAGTTCAAAATGAAGCTAAACCCCGCCAAATGCGCATTCGGAGTCACCGGGGGAAAGTTCCCCGGTTTCATGGTCACTCACCGTGGAATCGAGGTTAACCCAGAGAAAATCAATGCTATCCTCAACATGGCCGTGCCCAAGTCCAACGTCGAGATCATGCGGCTCACGGGGCGAGTGGCCGCTCTAAGCCGTTTTATGTCAAGGTCGGGGAAGAAGTGCCTCTCGTTCTTCAAAGCTCTGAGGAATGCCAGATCGCTTTCGACCAATTGAAGAGGCACCTCGCGACCCACCGCTGCTCACCCGACCAGTCGAAAGAGACGAGCTGTCGCTGTTTCTGGCAGTATCCGACCAAGTAGCGGGCTCGGTGCTCGTCCGAGAGTTCGATGGAGTGCAGAAGCCGGTGTACTATGTGAGCCACGTCTTCAAGGACGCAAAAACGAGGTATCCAGCCATAGAAAAGATTGTCTTGGCCCTCTTGGTGACCTCAAGAAAGCTATGGCACTACTTCCAGGCACACATCATCCTCGTCCTCACCGAGCGCCCGTTGGGGGCTATCATCGCATCATCGGAATCCTCGGGCCGCTTAGAGAAGTGGAGATGGGAGCTATCTCAGTTCGACATAAAATATCGCCCGAGACAGGCCATCAAAGCGCAGGCCCTGGTCGATTTCATCGTTGAATGCACTATCCCCGGCAAAGAACCGGAATCTGTGCTAGCCCTCGCAGCCCAACACCCCATTGCGGAGAGGCCCGGCTCGGTCCCTGAGTGGGTCATTTACGTCGACGGATCTTCAACCGAGGAAGGATGCGGTGCCGGCCTCATCATCCGGGACCCGAATGAGGCAGAAATGGAGTACTCTCTGAAGCTCGGATTCAAGGCCTCAAACAACGCGGCAGAATACGAGGCCCTACTGGCTGGACTGCGCATGACCTCCGGGCTGGGGCTGAAGACAATTCGAATCCGCAGCGACTTAGCCTTAGTCGTCGGCCAAGTGACTGGCCGCTTCGAGGCTCGAGAACCCCTGATGATGAAGTACCTCGACGAAAGGAAGCTACGGAAAAACTTTGACGAAGTCCAGGTGGAGCAAATACCCAGGCAGCTCAATGCCCAAGCCGACGCCCTGAGCAAGCTGGCTTCGTCCTACTCGACCAACAACAAGTGGTATATCCTCTTCGAGACCTTGCCCCAGCCCAACGTGGAGGACGGAGCGACGATACTCCATATATATACGGCGCGGGAAAACGACCAAGACTGGAGGAAGCCCCTCATAGAGTTCCTAAGGGGCAGTACGCTCCCAGAAGATCGGGGAGCAGCCCGCCGTCTTCGGGCCAAAGCCCGTCACTTCACTGGAGCAATGGAAACCTTTACAAGAAATCCTTCACCCAGCCCATGCTCCGGTGCGTCGACCCCCACGAAGCCGACCACATCCTCCGTGAAATCCATGAAGGGGTCGGTGGTGCACACCAAGGGGCCCGAACCTTGATCCAGAAGGCATTGCTCCAGGGGTACTACTGGCCCACTGTTCACGAAGACGCCCATAAGCTCATCAGAAGGTGCAAAAGTTGCCAACTCCACGGCAGCATACCACGCCTTCCAGCTACCGAGCTGACCGTCTTAACATCCCCGTGGCCGTTTGCCCAGTGGGGGTTGGACATGATAGGCCAGTTCCCCACCGGTGCGGGCGGGTACAAATATGTCCTCGTTGTTAGTGTATATGCCCTAGAGGCCATTACTGTATCATACTAGTATGTATATTACTTGATGGAAGCTTGGGATATTCACAGTTGTACAGACAATCTTGCTCGATATAGTAGTATGCTGCTTGGTTTGTCTCTGCTTTAATGTGTACATGTGTGTTTCTTTATTATATCACCTATACGCATTAGTAGAGCCGTTAGGATCTTTACTTGATTACCGGCGTTGTGATGGCGATCACACTCGTGGGGTCTGGGTAATCCACAAGCATATCCTTATACATGTCCCTAGTTGTGGGATTATCAAGATAGGGCATCGATACTCCAGAGTAGACTAGCGTATGCGCTTCTCATCCCAGCACGGGAGACGGTCTGTCCCACAGCCGTCGGTACGTCGTACTTGAGATAGTATGCGGGTGCTCGTTAGGTTACAAGTACACTGGACAGAACTCGTCGGGAACTGATGGTTGTATTATACCTATCGTCAGTTATCAGTTCCCAGATGACATGAGTACAGCTTAGTCCGTTGACTTGACACTGTCACTTCGCCTCGAGTGTGTTCCCACTGTTCTTTGATTACTACCCTACCACGGCTCTACTGAGTCGTGCAAACATGTAGTAGTTAGGTGCAGTCCCGAAGCACTTGGTGGCAGTGACGGTTAGACAGGATTCGTCTCTCCCGGTATTGGGGGTTGACATCGCGCCGTGTCTAGGAGAGCCATTACACGAGTAGTCCCTGACCAGGGCAAGCGAGATATACTGGTAGGTTTCCAGTGTTATCTCAGGGTGTTCTGGGCTTCACTCCGACACGACTTGTACCGCTATTAAGGGACCGACGTTTACCGCCCCCTAGGCCCGCCATGCGATGTATCAGACGAACAGACCGGACTGTACGGAGATTGTCACATACAGGCTCAGTAGGAGTTCGGATGGGTTTACCTCATCGGCCTTCTTATCGACATCTACCTGGGGACCGTTACGTACAGCTAGTGCCGCTTGCGGTCTGTGGTTAAACCCACTGCCAGCGTAGTGTCGAGTCTTTTGAGTCCTACACAGAGGGTTTCCCTGCACTGAGCGAAACGTGTAGAGGCCGTATGATTTTACGGCAGGACTGCGATCACTTACGTACACTTGTGTGCGTGTGGTGTTCGGGCAGGCAATACTAGTGGGCTTTGATTTAAGCCGGATCCTAGTATTGCACGGATGGATTTGTTTTGTCTTCTGCGCATCCGCATTCCCGATGCAGGTATGTATGCACAGTTTTCCGGAGCGATGAAGGAGGAGGTGCCTCATCAGGGTTTTGACAGTTGATTCGGTCAAAACCGTTATGTGGCAGGCTCATTAGGGTTTTGACAATTCATTTGGCCAAAACCATTATGAGCCGCGGACATCATTTACTAATCCTTTTAGTGATAATTTTATGATGGCTAATTGCATTGACCATTTGACCACATTAACCTCTCTTGACTTTGTTGACCGGTTGACCGTGTTGACCATTGACCTTCAAGAGAGGTCTACACTCTTCTTTTGATTTTCTTTTTCTTTTGATTATGAAAATGGTCATTTCAATGTAGCCATCAACTTTATCTTGATAGGATTTGTAATGATAATTTAGTGTATTATTGCAACCATGGTTAATTTCTTTAGCTCATAATTCTTTTCTCATTCTCTCTCTTGCTTTTTTCATGAGAAGAAAAGAAATGTTCCATGGTTGCTAGCTCCTTCATCTTCCTCCTCTTGACTAATTCTTTTGATCTCATGTGTTAAGAGAAAAAGAATCCACATAGACAAACATCACCATCTTTCTCTTCTACACAACCTAGGGTACCAAGACTAGCAATCTTGTTGCCCTAGTTACCTCGGCTCGAGGTGGAGCTCGGTATACATCTCTCGGGTGGATCGTCTTCGACTCAAGGAGGCCACGGAGGTGACCAAAGTCCGGATCAACCCTCGGAGCAAGCAAGGAGAAGAATAACAAGAAGAGAAGGAATTCAAGTTGAGGTATAACCCCTAACCGAGTAGATAAATCTCTAGTTAGGATGCTAGTGTGTAGTTTAGCAAAGATCCGGCTTTTACGGTCCATGTTACCAAGTCTAGAAAAAATTTTGTTTTACCGTTTCCGCAACCCCGAAAGTACCGGGAGAGGTAACATGGACCTAACACTCGTCGCGGTAGACTACTTCACAAAGTGGATCGAGGTCGTCCCCATCAGGAAACCGGATGCCGCCACGACCATCAAGTTCCTGCAGAACAATCTGATACTTCGGTTCGGCATCCTAAAGTGTATTATCACCAACCACGGGATGAACTTCGAGAATGAAAAAGTGAAAGATTTCTGCGACGAATACCATATCCTCATGAAATTCGCCGCGGTCACGCACCCCCAATACAACGAGCAGGCCGAAGTTGCTAACCGAGACGTCCTCCTAGGTCTCCGGACCCGCCTAGAAGGACGACAAGGCAGTTGGGTCGAGAAACTGCCTCGGGTCTTATGGGCCCTGCGCACATCAAAGAAGACCCCCACTGGGGAAACCCCCTTCAGCCTCTGCTACGGGATCGAGGCAATGGTCCCAGCAGAGATCGGGCTACCAAGTCATCGGGTCGAGCACTTCGACGACGAAGCAAACACCTCGGCACTACGGACGAACCTGGACATCTTACTGGAGAAGAGAGACCGGGCTCAAATCAGAGCTGCCGCTTACCAGCAACAAACTGCTCGATACTACAACGCACGGGTCAAGCGTCGCTCCTTCAAGACCGGAGATCTGGTCTTGCGGGGTAACGAGTTCGTCGATCAAAGCAGGCTACACAAGTTTCCCCGAAGCAGGACGGTCCTTTCCTCGTCTCCGAGGTACTCCCCGGCGGAGCCTATCGTTTACAAGACGCGGACGGACGCAAGTTCCCGCGGCCTTACAACGCCAAGAAGCTCAAGCTGTACCAATGAAACCAAGGCCTACGAGTGTGTACCTCTGCTTTCGCAAGACGATGTAAATGTTCTCTAAAAATCCTTTCTATTTCAAATAAAGGGTATATTAGAGTATTGCAAAAAGGAGGAGTTCTGTCTTTGTGATCAAAGCCCTCGCTAAGAGGCAACCGCGCAACTTCACTGCCCGGTTATCCTTAGCAGGCCTCTTACGGCCCCTCCAGCGCTAAGGATCAAAACCCTCGTCTAGAGGCAGCCGCGCAGCTATCCTGCCCGGCTATCCCTGGCCGGTAGCTTCCCTACACACAACGTCAGGGATCAAAGTCCTCGCCAAAAGGCAACCGCACAGCTTCACTGCACGGTTATCCTTAGCAGGCCTCCTACGGCCCCTTCAACACTAAGGATCAAAGCCCTTGCCTAGAGGCAGCCGAGCGGCTATCCTGCTCGGCTATCCCCGGCTAGTAGCTCCCTACCCATGACGCCAGGGATCAAAGCCATCGCCAAGAGGCATCGGGCAGTAACCATGCTCGGCCCCATCCTAAAGGACAAAAGCCCTCTCCAAGAGGCACCGGGCAGTAACCCTGCCCGGCCCCCATCCTTAGTAGGCCTCCTACGGCCCCTCAGCGCCAGGTATCAAAGCCCTCGTCTAGAGGCAGCCGCGCAGCTACCCTGCCCGACTATCCCTGGCCAGTAGCTTCCCTACACACAACGCCAAGGATCAAAGCCCTCGCCAAGAGGCAACCGCGCAGCTTTACTACCCGGTTATCCTTAGCAGGCCTCCTACGGCTCCTTCAACGCTAAGAATCAAAGCCCTCGTCTAGAGGCAGCCGCACAGCTACCCTGCCCGGCTATCCCTGGCCGGTAGCTTCCCTACACACAACGCCAGGGATCAAAGCCCTCGCCAAGAGGCAACCGCGCAGCTTCACTGCAAGGTTATCCTTAGCAGGCCTCTTACGACCCCTTCAACGCTAAGGATCAAAGCCCTTTCCTAAAGGCAGCCGAGTGGCTACCCTGCTCGGCTATCCCCGGCTGGTTGCTCCCTACCCATGACGCCAGGGATTAAAGCCCTC
This sequence comes from Agapanthus africanus, assembly GCA_030015575.1. Taxonomy (NCBI): domain Eukaryota; kingdom Viridiplantae; phylum Streptophyta; class Magnoliopsida; order Asparagales; family Amaryllidaceae; genus Agapanthus; species Agapanthus africanus. The sequence goes on along the minus strand of JASDDO010000019.1, from coordinate 530,956,581 downwards.
GCCAAGAGGCACCGGGCAGTAACCCTACTCGGCCCTATCCTAAAGGAAAAAAGCCCTCTCCAAGAGGCACCGGGCAGTAACCCTGCCCGACCCCCATCCTTAGTAGGCTTCTTACAGCCCCTCCCGCTCTAAGGATCAAAGTCCTCCCTAGAGGCGGTCGAGCCCGACCCTTGCTCGACTATCCCCGACTGGTAGCTTCCTACCACAACCGACAGGGATCAAAGCCCTCGCCAAGAGGCACCGGACAGTAACCCTGCTCGGCCCCCGTCCTGAAGGATCAAAGCCATCCCTAGAGGCAGCCGAGCCCGACCCTTGCTCAGCTATCCCCGGCTGGTAGCTCCCTACCCACGACGCCAGGGATCAAAGCCTTCCCTAGAGGCAGCCGAGCCCGACCCTTGCTCGGCTATCCCCGGCTGGTAGCTCCCTACCCACGACGCCAGGAATCAAAGCCCTCGTCAAGAGGCACCGAGCAGCTACTCTGCTCTGTCATCCCCGGCTGGTATCTCCCTACCCACAATGTCAGGGATCAAAGCACTCACTAAGAGGCACCGAGCGGCTACCCTGCTCGATCATCCCCGGCTGGTAGCTCCCTACTCACGACGCTAGGGATCAAAGCCCTCGCCAAGAGACACCGAGCGGCTACCCTGCTCGATCAACCCCGGCTGGTAGCTCCCTACCCACGACGCCAGGGGTCCAAGCCCTCTCCAAGAGACACCGAGCAGCTACCCTGCTCGGTAATCCCCGGCTGGTAGCTCCCTACCCACGATGCCAGGGATCTAAGCTCTCGTCAAGAGGCACCGAGCGGCTATCCTACTCAGTCAACCCCGGCTGGTAGCTCCCTACCTACGACGCCAGGGGTCCAAGCCCTCGCCAAGAGGCACCGAGCGGCTACCCTGCTCGGTCATCCCCGGTTGGTAGCTCTCTACCCACGACGCCAGGGATCCAAGCCCTCGCCAAGAGGCATTGAGCGACTACCCTGCTCGGTCATCCCCGGCTGGTAGCTCCCTATCCACGACGCCAGGGATCAAAGCCCTCGCCAAGAGGCATCTGAAGCCCTCAGAGTGAGGACACCGAGCTCTCTTCGGCTCGGCACATCTGCAGCGGGCAGCCTACTGCCCATCAAACGCCGTGGATCTGAAGCACTCTTCAAGAAACACCAGGTCTATATAAGCCCGAGCGATCCCCCATCGACTTCGGGGCCATGGAGATACCTTCTCTCCAACAAAATCAACTCGACGCGCGATCACCAGACGAAAAACTGAGCTGACATGGAAGCTCAACAGTGCAAGTCCGAATATTCTACGAGTATTCTTCACCGAACAAAGGATAATGTGCAAGTAATGAAACAACAAAAGTTTTATTCGCTTAAAAACTAATATTTTTACAAGGGTATTGTAGGCTCCCCAGCCTTATCAAATGGCCCGGAAGCTTACAAAAAGAGAGAAGAGGAAATATAAAAAAAAAGCCTAAGTCACGAGCCCTCCCTACGCCTCACTTCCCTCATCACTGTCTGCCGGAGGCTTGACCACCGAGAGCGGGACCCGAGCACGGAGCTCACCATCGGCAAACTCAGGAAACTGCTCCTTGACGGCATCAGGAGCCTTGTTCCACGCGACGGCAGTATACTCGCCAAATTCAGCGTAAAACTGCTCCGACATCTTGTAATCGGCCACCGCCTTCCTAGCCCGAACCTCGGCGACCTTGGCCGCCTGGAGCGCCCCCTCGACATCCCTCCTGCTGGCATCTCTCTCCTTCTTCATGGTCGCGAAGCGATCGGCCAGTTCCGTCAGCTTCGCCTCAACGATTCGGTGGGACTCGCTCAGGCGATGATAGGACTCCCGACACATTAAGACGACAAGCTCCGCGGACTCCGATCGGGCTGCCAGGACATCGGCCCTCTCCCTCTCCAGACGCAGATCACGTCGCAGCACCTCGGCCTCTGAAGAAGACTCTCCCACCGACCTCGCAGCATGGAAAGCCCCCTCGGCCTCCATGCGGGTAACAAGGGCACAATGTTGAAGAACCTGACGAGAAACAGATGAGAAACTTCGAGACGCTCGAGCCAAAGAAAGAAGAGTCAAAACAACACGAGAAGGAGTCCGTACCTGAACCGCCTCTTGAGCTATGGCCGCCACTTGGGCCCTAAGGGTGCAATGCGGGAGCTTGCCCCCTGCCGACTCTTCTATTCCAGGAAGCAGACCGGCAGCAACGGAAAGCCCAGATGGAACCGTGAAAACGGCGTCCCCTTCCTGCACGGGAATTCCCTCAGGGACCCTCGACGGCGGTGCACGAGAGACCGTCCTCTTCCTCTTAAGGGGAGTCCCATCTTCACCCTCCCCTGCATCCCTCGTTTGGGGCTCGGAAATCCGTGGACGCCTCAGGCCGTTGCCAGGACAATTGCCAGGAGCTCTCAGCGAAGCAGACGGCCCCGCCGCCGGCAGAAAATTCGCCGCAGGGCTCGAGCCGGCTGGGGGCGCGGCCGCACCACTGGCCTCCCTCCGGGACGAGACACCCGAAGCCCTGGATCGATCCATAGATCCGACATAAGGAAGAAGAGCACCGAGCTATCAGGACTTAAAGCGAGGGAAATATGGAGATATAGGGGCCCTGGCATGGACCCCATCCCTATTTATTACTGCCATCGCCCTCATCCAACGACGCCCTTCATCTCCCGCCAAAACGACTCCTCGCGTCCGACGGCCCCGATTGCTCCACCTGTCGCTCCAGCATTGGGCCGCATCCCATCAGACGTCGCAGGTCTGCAACACGTCGTGTCGTCTAACCGACGCTCAACACGTGGACCGTTGCTTCAGTGACGGAGCGCACGAACCGGCGCACCTTCCTTAAATGCAGAGATCTCGCCCATGATTCACTGGCAGAAAAGACAACAGATTGCCCGGGGACACGTCCCGACGATATCCTCGAAGGGAGCTCACCCGGGTGGCCCAGCAATCTACTCTCGACCCGACCCGTCAGCTGGTCAGGACGAGAAGGGGGCTAATGATGATGCTCGATATCGGCGATCTCCCAGATCGTGACACGTGGCAGATGACGTGTCCCAGAGCTCAGAAGAAAGGGCCTACAGGGGCCGACCAGGCCACCCCTGTGCGCGACCCGCAAGCATAAGCTGGCTCTCTTCAGAGCCTCCATGCACAAATTGGCTCTCTCGGCCTCCCAACTCGCCTCCGAGCTATCACAGGACCAAGATACCTCGGCTCTCCCGCTCGCCCCGAGCTCTCCCGACGAGGCCATTTTCCTAGGTCTCATCTACCGACCAGCGGTACCACTCGCAGGCGTAACCGCCGCTCCGCGAATCTCACCATGCGCGAAATCTCCACCGGCCATATCCCACGTTCCACGCCATTACGATCCCCATTAACAAGCATGTCTCGTCATTAATGGGAAGATCCGCTTATCACGCGGGTGTGATATCGGGAGCGTAACGGCCGGCGTGATTCTCGCGTCTGCCCCTGCATGCCGCCGCCGCTATATAAACCCCTCTTCCAGAGGGATCAAGTAAGTCATTTTGACTCCACTAAGCCGTTACTCTGCTTGGATTTTGTTACTGACTTGATCGTCGGAGGGTCCTGGTGGTACCAAACCACCCCGGGACTTCCTTGCAGGTACTCGGCGCAAATCTCCTCCAACCTATTGAGATCCACACATCACAGGAGATCACGCTCCAGATCAAATCCCAGCCGTCAATCGCGGCCATCGGCAGATCAACGGGAGACAACATCTGAAGGACACCGGGAACGGCCCCTCCATCACATACCTAAAATCCATACTGACTTGGGCATCGAAAGGACGATGCCGGAAAGTACTCCGGCATGGGTTTTAAGTCGGGTTCTTGAAACTTCACCGGTGTGCTACCTCGCTGCTCCCCTATCAACAGAATAACTTTGATTTCGGCCATTTTTACCACTTCATGAAGAAAGAAGATTTTTAAAAAAGAGGATCTTGTTCTTTAGTTGATACAACATTATTATGGAAGAGTTGATTTGATTTTCGGCCATCAAAGCAAAGGGTTGAAGATGTGGGCTATGAACATACATGTCAATGCTCAAAGGCTCCAAATATGTAATTCATGCAAGTTGGTGGCAGAGCCAAGATTCGGTTGGCGTAAAAATTCCGCTAAGGTCGACCCTATCCATATTTCTGAATAAAAAAGTTGGACAAAAATTCATAAAAAAGATGTCTTTGAAAAAATTTAAACCTAAGTTGACTTCAATCTTAAACATACTAACCGTGAGATTTAAACAATTAAGCTAAAATTAACTCTTCTTTCAAAGGATTACTTGTTTGTTGATGTTGTTCTTAAATAATTTAGAACATCTAAGTAGTAATTCACAAAAAGGAAGGGTTAGGCAACATATTCCATCACGTGACCACTTTCATTATTTAGACCTCAAACCTTTGAGTTAATTACACTAGTATTTTGTTGCATGTGCGATACACGTATGTATAGTTTGAACAACATATACACCACTGAAGGCGTGTGTAAATTTTGTTATGTTCTAGACATTACATGAAAATTTCTAAATATATCTATAGTTTTTCTAAATTTAAATTAAATGAATTCGGTTAATGGTGATATTAAAATTGAGAAATTTATGAAAATAGAAAATAACAAAAATGTAAAGGTTTGTGTATAAATTTAAAAAGCATATCTCCTTTTAGGTTTTGGAGCATGAGAGAGAATATGTAATGAATGAAAGAGTGAGAGAGAGAGTATTGTTGACTTTTCATTTTCTTATTTTTATCTTTATTTATGGATGAGGTGGACATCTCCACTTTGGCTATTGAAATTTTGTCATATTTTCTATTTTTTATTTTGTTGATTAATGACATCATCTAAGGGACTTCTAGTTATAACAGTAAAGAAAATTTTCAAAAGGTTAACATTTCTTTCTTTTTTCCAGTAGTTTATGTACTCACTTACATAGTGAAACTCTCGATCCAGGGCAGGCTTCTGAGTAAACTCAGCCCTCCTTAGATTGTGGGTTTTGGAGGGATTCGGAGTGCCCTTCTATTATCCTCCTTCTACTATTAGGAACTATTAAATACAACGGTTAAGAGAAGGATAAAACAGGACACCTCTAGGTTGTGTTTTTTTATATCTGTGATATGATGGTTAAGAGAAGGATAAAACAGGGGACCCAAAGGTTGTGTTTTTTTATATCTCTGATACGTGGCCAGGATCTAATAATAGTATGGAAAATAGCAGAAAATACATTACACATACACCCAAAAAATGACATTGATCATTAAAATGGATCTTTATTCTCATACCTTGTGCAACAGAAATGGTTGTCCATCTACATAAACTGTTATATCCCCAGCAACATCTGAAAAAATCCTACACCCACACAAAACAAACTATTACTTTAAAAAAAATACTAGCTCATGGTAAAAAAATTATAAAAATGCAATGAAAGTGAGTATGAGGACACATCCCAAATGGGTCTCTTTAACACTCACCACAGAATTTAACCCAACAAAGCCCCCCCCCCCCCCCCCCCCAAAAAAAAAAACACCCAACAAATCAAATTTCTTAAAACCCTGATTAAATTTATAAGCAAAACATCAAACCTTTTGCTTATTGAGGAGGTGCAAAATCTTGGAGAAGATGAAGAGAGCTTGGTGAATGAAGAAGAGAAGGAGCCCTCGGAGACCACAACCATTGTGCTGTCTGAAACTATTGACGAAAAAGAGAGAAGCTTTCAATTGTATATAGACTCCAGAGAGAGAGATCAGTACAAAGTATAGAAGAGGGGACAGATATGCAGAAATGCCCACACTTTGGAAGATTAATTACGATTATGCCACTGATGAGTGAAGACACCCTTTTCTCTCCTTAAATGACGAGAATTATGGAGGGTCCATGGAAACGGACGAAACGAAAGAGTGATTAGGACTTTTAGGCATGGAGGAGAGGACATACAAGCGTGTATATGTTGTTTTGTTGATAAGGACGTTGGTGGTTAGTGTTAATTAATGTGTTTATACATATCAAGATTTTAGCAAAATATATGAGAAAAATATCAAGGGTTGACTCCCTGCATACTGTTTTTTTTATATCAAACGTCATGAAGAAACATTTTCTCAATTTGAGACGTCTCAATGTTTAAGATCGCCAACATCTAATTATGACTTCTTTCATATTTCGTATGCAATTTCAAGATAAGCATAATGTTGGATTCGTTGCTAGATTTTATTTGCACATGTGATGCATACGACTCTGAGGTAGATCGTTTTTTCTCCAAACATGAATGGGATGAGCGTTAGTACAATTAGTTGTTAAACCATGAGATGCCAACATGTTTATGTAGTAATAGTAGATGCAGTAGGGTAGTTAGCTATTGTTATTGCAACTCCAAAAGAGTAAAGATGCATTAGGGTAGATATGGATTTTTTTCCCAATATCGGAAGAAAAAGATGATATGATCATAACTAATTAATATCCGATCATATAAAATTATGTATTTATTTTCCTCACCTAGATTACACGATTGTACAGTTATGAAATATCAAAAACACATTACTATAAATAAATAAAATTTGTTATGTATTTATTTGAACCAAAGTTAAATAAAAAAACTAATAATAAACAAAAAATTAGATAAGAAAATGTAACACAAAAAGTAGATGGTAAAGTCGTCGGCGGAGGCACGGGCATCTCGCTTTCTTTAAGGCAATTCATGCCACCGGTAGGAAGCTAATGGTTATCCACCTGTGTAGCGGGTCTCGACACGTTATCTCCAAGATACAACAGCCAACAAATCAACACTGTTTCGCTCTTTGTTCCTGCACAAATTAAAGAGCAAAAACTCTGCACACACCTTTTCTTCACCCATTATATCAATTTATTATATAAGAAAATTGTTGTAGCCAAATAGCAACAAAATAGAGTTATAATAGAGTTGTATATAACGAGTGCGAAAATAACTTAAGAATTTTATCATCATGACTAAGATTAAATGTCATTTGCCTCATGGTCAAACAATGGGAGGATAATAATAACATGACAACAATATTAATATGAATGGCCCAATAACGGTCTTATTGATCCAATATAATTGCTCTTAAAACACACTTTAAATCCATATATTCATAAACTTTAGTCGGTGAAAAAAACATGTGTCACGTTCCGCTTCCCAAAATACGGGATACGAGGGGTAACTAGGCCAGCCATACTCCTACGGTCAGGAAATGATCCCGCCGTAGTCACACTTCGGTTTCTGACATTACATGGTAGTCAGTAAACAGTACTTGAGTAAAGGAAAATCACAGTTCACAACTTTATTACATTGCAAATAAAAAGAGTTCGAGATACATTTATTTCGCGGAATAAAATAACTAACCAACAAAACAAGATGCAGAAAGCAAAAGAGATGGCGCTGATGAAGCAGTCTAGATCTCCGCGGTCTCGAAGGGCAGGTCCTGCTCCTAGGCTGGATCCACTTCGTTCTCTGAGTATGCACACTCAGGTCGTCAGGACGACACATATAGCAATAATTATATAAAGGCATGGAATGCCAGTAAATAAGAGAAGTACAACAGTATGCAGAACATGAGAATAATAAACATCAACTAGATATGAATAATGCAATATGGGTATCATGTCGGTAAATTAGGCAATGCATATGTCACTACTTAATAGTCACTAAGTCAATGAAATCAAATGGTGGAAAGTATGCTCGTGTTTAACAAGGGTCTCGTGCATGTCCGAGACTACGGTCCGCTGTGCCTGGACATAATCCTGTCAGCCGTGCCGCTAGGCCCACGACCTAAAATATATATATCACTAATAGCGAATGATCATCCTCTAAATCATTGTACCTCGCTAAATACGAGTTCAATTCCACCTTGATTTTCCCATTCCCTAGGTTATAGTATGCATTCAGGTATTCGATAGGTTGTGAACAATTACGTATCGATATCACTTTCAATCACTTTTCCACTTATCAGTATCACTGTCGTGTTTGCCACAACTCAATCACTAACACTAATATATCGACAATGCAAATCAGTCGCTAGGTTTCAACGTGAATGATCACTATGCAGCAGGTATAAAGCAACCATGAAAAATAAGCAGAAATGCACTGAATAGATATTCCCTATTTCAATGACGACCAATACCATATAACTTGTAAAATTTAGGATAAATCACACGCAAAGATACAACCAAAATAATATAAAGGACGTATGAAACGCACTTGATTATCTAACCAGTAAAATTTATTTCATGTCGAACATAATTTATGTTAGGGAATTATCAACATTTTAAGGTAGCGACCGATTGCTGGAATTCCAGTTTCAGAATCGGAGACCCAACTTCATGCGCGTTTTATCAGTGATTGTGTTCAGATTCAGATGTTGATCCAGTTGAATGAAACATAGTTCTATCAGTTAAGTTTCCAAAACATCAAACGGATTGTCAATAGCGGTTCTGTATTGAAAGTTATGTTCTGTTTAATGTGATGGTGTAAGGAACATTTCTGCAGAAACTGCAGAACACCGCGACACTCTAAAATACAAACTAAATATCAAACGACGGTGAAAATGCACGGGACCAGATTCATGTGTTAGCTAATTAAGTTATCTACGCTACCCTATGAGGATCCGTGCATTTTCAGTTCGAATCAGGGATGTACAGGTGTTCAAAGTCAGGTATACAAGCGAAATGCTGCCTCGGACTGCAGTCCAGTGCCGCATTCGCAACCAATTATCGCTACAGAATCTATAAACGTCGAGAATTAAACTATAGGGGGTTTTAGGACATCGAGTATTCTTCGATATGAGCCGTAGAACGTTACGTTCCAACCAGTATTTAATTTACAGTGATTTTATTGAGTTAACCTGGCTTGAGTTAACTATAGGGGCGACGTTACAGGATTATAAACACGATATTTTTAACGCAAAACCTTACACGACGTTCATTAATCAGTAATGGATTCGACAATCATAAATTCTGGTAATTTAAGATAGGGTTTTTATGTATGTATCGCGTCGAACACATAAATTATGTACGGGTATCAGTTGAAACATCGGTTTCAGTTAATTGATCAAACTAGTTGTAATTCGGTGAAATTGTAAATGATGTTGATAGGGTCAGTAAATTCCTAGTCGGGTTCCATTCAATATAATCAAACTAAGAGGGTTCGTTACAAGATAATCGAATTATAATCTTTCAATGTATACGTATATATGTATATATAGGCACAGACTCCGCATTATGTAACCTTATTTATTTATTTCCAATTCAAAAGTATTAATTAGTATGCATAAACAAGTGATTAGCGTTCACTTGCCTCAGACAATCGTGACGACGATAATCCCGGCAGCGACGACGGCGAGAGACAGCAACGGTGACGGTGAAGGTACGCGTAAGGGCACGACATAGCATAGGCAGCGGTGACAGCAGCGAGCTCGGGTGGCGGCTAGAGGCAGTGGGTGCAGGGGATCAGTGTTGGGGTGCTCGGAGCTTGCATCTAGGAGGGGGTGAAGCCGACGATGGTGGATGACGAGGACGAGGGCTCGGTGTCGTGGATGGGGTTGCCGGTGATGAGGTGGTCGAGCTCGTCGGTGAGGCGCAGGGGCGCAGTGGGTTCGGGTGCTGTGGCTTAGGGGATGGTGAGCAGGGGTGTAGCTCGGAGATGGTCGGCGAGGTGGAGCGGGAAGTGGCTGGTGTCAAGGCTAGGTGCTCGGCGTTGAGGTCGTAAAAGTTGCATAGGTGTAGCAAGAGGAGGAAGTCGATGGCTGCGGTCGGTGTTGATGGAGTCGGTGGGTTGAAGATGGGATCGGTGGAGGAGCTCAGAGGAGGTAGGTGTTGGCTATAGTGCGCTCAAGTCAATTATTGGATCGCAGGTACGTGATTGCAATGATTGAGAGAGGACCTATACCGGTAGGATAGTCTTACTCAAGATGATAGTATACTATCTGGTTTGCCTTTATCATCGTGTACATCTATCAGGTGACCTTACATATCACTATTACATGTTGATAGAGCCCATAGGATTCTTGCTTGACTACCAGCAGTATGATGGCGATCATATATGTTAGAGTTGGGTAGTCTATAAGCACATCATTAAAGTGTCCCTAGTCGTAGAAGTTTCGAGACTGGGCATCAATACTCCGAGAATAGACTAGTGTATACGGATTGAGACCCCGACGAGGGGCGGTGGCCGGTCTCACAAGCCATTGGTGTTAGTTGGTTCACCTAAGATAGTATACAGGTGCTCATTAGGTTATGAGTACACCGGACGGACTTGCTGGGAACATGCTAGTTGGTATTATACCTATTGTCAGATAGCAGTTCCCTGGTGACATGTGTACAGGTTAGTCTCTCGATCTGAGATCGTCATTTGTCTCGTGTGAGTTCCCACCGTGCTTTGATTACTACCCTACCACGGCTCAAAGGAGTCGTGCAAACAGGTTTTAGTTGGGTACAGTCCCGAGCCACATGGAGGCAGTGAGCGGATCGTCAGGGGATTCGTCTCTCCCGGTATTGGGGGTTGATGTCGCGGTGTGCACGGGTGGCCATCACCAGAAATCCTTGTCCAAGGTAGTCGAGAATTACTGATTCGGATCAGTAGTTTCTCAGGTAGTGATGGGCTTCATACCGACACTGAATATTGCTTATTAGGGGTCTAACTTTATCCACCCCTTAGACCCGATATGCGATACTCATAGATGAACAGACCGGACTGTACGGATATTGTCACTGTCAGGCTCAGTAGGGTTTCAGGATGAGTTCACTCGTCGGCCTCCCTTTCGCTCAATACCTGGGCAGCCGTTACGTACAGCTAGTGCCACTGACGTGCTTGTGGTTAAACCCACTTGTTAGTGTATATGCCCTAGAGGCCATTACTGTATCATACTAGTTTGTATATTACTTAATGGAAGCTTGGGATAATCACCTTGTATAAACAATCTTGCTCAATATAGTAGTATGCTACTTGGTTTGTTTCTACTTCAATGTGTACATGTGTTTATTTTTGCGATATCACCTATACGCATTAGTGGAGCCCTTAGGATCTTTGCTTGATTACCAGCGTTGTGATGGCAGTCACACTAGTGGGGGCTGGGTAGTCTATAACCACATCCTTATACAGGTCCCTAGTCGCAGGACTATCGAGACAGGGCATCGATACTCCGGAGTAGACTAGCGTATGCACTTCTCATCCCAGTGTGGGAGATGGTCTGTCCCACAGCCATCAGTACGTCGTACTGGAGATAGTATACGGGTGCTCGTTAGGTTATGAGTACACTGGACAGGACTCGTCGGGAACTGACAGGTTGGTATTATACCTATCGTCAGTTATCAGTTCCCAGGTGACATGAGTACAGCTTAGTCCGCTGACTTGACACTGGCACTTCGCCTCAAGTGTGTTCCCACTGCACTTTGATCACTACCCTACCACGGCTCAAAGGAGTCGTGCAAACAGGTAGTGGTTGGGTGCAGTCCCGAAGCACTTGGAGGCAGGGACGGTTAGACAGGATTCGTCTCTCCCGGTATTGGGGGTTGACATCGCGCTGTGTCTAGGAGAGCCATTACATGAGTAGTCCCTGGCCAGGGCAAGCGAGATATACTGGTAGGCTTCCAGTGTTGTCTCAGGGTGTTTTGGGCTTCACTCCGACACGACTTGTACCGCTATTGGGGGACTGACGTTTTACCGCCCCTAGGCCCGACATGCGATGTATCAGACGAACAGACCGGACTGTACGGAGAATGTCACATTCAGACTCAGTAGGAGTTCAGATGGGGTTCACCTCGTCAGCCTTCTTATCGGCGTCTACCTGGGGACCGTTACGCACAGCTAGTGCCGCTTGCGGTCAGTGGTTAAACCCACTGCCAGCGTAGTGTCGAGTCTTTAGAGTCCCACACAGAGGGTATTCGCCTCTGGGCAAAACAGAGTAGAGGTCGCATGGTTTTGCGGCAGGTTTCGTTCTCATCCGCGCACTTGTGCACGTTTGGAGTCCGGACGGATTATACTAGCAGGCTCTGGTTTGAGCCAGATACTGGTATATGTTTTGGGGTTGCTTTTATATCTCGGTATTCTTGTTCCTCGGAACGAGAATGCAGGTGTGTATGCACAGTTGCTTGAGGCGGAGGATGAGGTATTTCATTAGGGTTTCGGAACGGGTGCGTTTGCACAATTGACAGTCGTCATTTTCCAAACCCTAATAGATTTATGAAATATCAATTAATAATAGTAATTAAATGAAATATTGTTATGGTTGATTTTGTTGACTTGTTGACCATGGTTGACTTGTTGACCATGGTTGAATGTTGACCACCATCATGCTTTGTAAGGATACTCCTTGATTCTTGCTTACACTCATTTATTGTAAGTATGATAGTGGTCATTCCAAAACAACCATCAACTATTCTCATTTCAATTATTATTATTTTGATAATTCCTTTTCTTTTAGTTATGGTTGCAAAAGAAAAGAGCTCATTCTATCATAATCATTCTCTCTCCTCACTTCATCTTCTTCTTCCTCTAGCAAAAAGAGAACCCTTCTCATGTGTTGAGAATCCCTCTCTTTAAAACAAAAGCACCCCTTAGACACTCTCTACTCACTCTAGGATCAAAGGATTAGCAAGCCGGAGATTCTAGTTCTCTCCAAGTTCGAGAAAGAGCCCGAAGGTTGAACCCTCAGGTGGATCCATCTTCGACGGAAGAAGGCGACGAGAAGAGAACCATCAACCTCTACAAGGTTTCAAGAAGAAGGAGTTCAAGTTTAGGTATAACCATCTTTCCGAGTAGCTAACTCTCTTTAGCAAGTTTGCTAGTTCTAGTTTAGGAAAAGATCCCGACTTTGTTAGTCCATGTTGCCCCATGCGCTAAAAATTTGATTTTTATACTGTTTCCGCCTCCCCGTAAGAACCGGGGGTCGCAACGTGGACTTACACCACTGCCAGCGTATTGACGAGTCTTTAGAGTCCCACACAGAGGGTTTCCTTGGTTCGGGCGAAACGTTGTAGAGGCCGTATGGTTTTATGGCAGGGTTTGATCATATACGTGCACTTGTGCACGGATCATGATCGGACGGATAATACTAGTGGGTTTTGGTTTAAGCCGGATCTTAGTATTATATTGTTGGATTATTTTCGTCCCGTTGTATTCGTATTCAGTCGGAATACGGATGCAGGTATGTATATACAGATGAGGGGTATTCTTATAATCCTTTACAAGATTACTTTTGAAGATGCCATTTCTTTTTCTAGTATTAAACATTTAGGGTTTTGTTTTATAAATGTTTAATATTAATGTTGAGGTGGAAAGTGTGAGCATGGGTCTTGGCATGGTGCATTTATTATGGCTTGTGCCATGCTTTATTGTTTATTAGTTTTGTGAGATATTTTGTGGGTGTGGATTTTTTTCTTTAGTTGCAAGAAAAACACAAAAATCTCACAACACTAAAATGAAGGCAGCCACTTCATTTCCTTTCACGGGTTGCTATTTTCTTCATATGCTAAGGCTTGAGCTCACACTTCTTTCTTCATATGGCTTCTTCTTCACCTCCATCCATACCCTCTCATGTATTGAGAATCCATGGAGTATTGAGACAAAATGATCACACACTCTCTTTACTTCATCTTGTGCATCTAGGCTAGCAAACTAGATGCCCGAGTTGCTTCGGTATTGAAGTGGGAGCCCGTATTAAGAATCCTTGACGTGGATCGTCTTCGACGAGGGAGACCGGAGAGCGAACTTGTTCGGGGCAGCCGCGAGGAGCTTGGGAAAAGGTTGAAGACCGAAGGACACGGATCGATCGGTATAATCTTTTAAACTCATTTTACAGTTACTAGTATAGGGTTAATGGAACGATCCGGGGTTTAGAGTTACGTTAGCGCCGTTTTGAAATGTTTTTGTTTCGCGTTTGGCCACGGATTAATGGCCGGGGCGCTGGCGTAGCCTTACATGGTATCAGAGCCAGGCTATTAACCGCATACTAGTTGGTTTAGACAATGTTAAAGTATTGAAACCGAAACAACCCCGGAACATCACTCGATGCATTGCAGTTTCTGTCGATTTTTAAAGTGTCTTCAAAAATTATTTTAGCAACTGCAGAAGACTACTAACATGACCACTAGACCACACCCCAAACACGAACCCACTCCACCACAATTTGGACGAGCACAATGGGGGAAAAACCGAGCAGGCCGGCCATTTTATGGCTTCTGGACTTCATGTTTTGGGTTTGGTTTAGTCTCTGGAATATTGGTTCAGTGGTATTGCTAGTTTAGCTCAGTTTTGATATGGTTTTATCTAGGTATTTGGGGGCTATTCGGGGTTATTTCGAACTCGATATTTTCTAACATTGTTTAAAATTTACAGTACATACATTTCAATCTGCGACCGTGAATGTCATTAGAGCAGTACAACTTGTCTAATTGCTATAGTTCTTTTAGACAGGTTTGTGAACGTGACATTCACGTTGATGTTCTGTGTTGTGTTTTGTTGTGACGGATTCGTCGTGGTGGATAGCTTGGTGCAATGTTAGTAAAGTTTAGTTTTATTTGTACATTTGATATCGCGGGACGAGCGTTCAACATGTGGACTGCTGTTACTGCATGTTTGTATATTATTCTTTTGGTGCACGACCGGGTTGAGGTCGATGTCACTATTGTACATATTTTCTTTTCTGTATTAGGATTACCCTTCGATGGAGTGCACGGATAGCCGGGTTCTGGAGGGCAACGGGTCCGCATCTCATGGCGTTGAGAAGGAGGGGGCCTCACTCTAGAATTGGCGGGCTATTCGCCGCACTCGTAGGGGATACAGGTTGACCTAAGGAGGGGTGCTCAAGTTACCGGATTCCGTGAAGTGCTGGGTGGTCCATTCACTTCGCTGAAGGGGGCTGCCTCGCTTCTAGTTTTGGCGGGAAACTTGTCGCGCCCGTAGGGGTCTGGGTTTTCATTGCACAGGCTATCCACACGTCCAGGGAAACGTCGGGTTTCACTTGCGGCTCAAAAGAAACCCGAGGCTCCCAGATTATTTGTATTGTTCTGTGATACTTATTACTTATCTATGATGTTGCATTTATCACGCCTGGAGCAATTATTATATATTGAGATATAAATATATATATATATATATATACTAGTAGATGTTGTATATGTTTTACACCCACGTTAGTCCAGTCCCCGCTCTGTCGTTAGTTAAGTAACCTAACGGGTGATGACGGGACCCAGTGGTGAATGCGGATGGCATATACGTACATCATATTTTCGTTCTTTTGTGGTGTGATTAATTGATGCGACTGTATTGATTCTGATCAATGCAAAGAAAACAGACATATTCGATGTTGTTGGAACAATTTTAAAAAGCTGTTATTGCAAGAACGTTTTCTTTTGTTTTGCATAGCAGTATTCGGTTATGAATATCCAGCACCTCATTCGACGAGACAAGGGCCGATACCCCTTCATTGGGAGTGACCCCTTAGGCAAAGGTTTGCGTCAGGGTAATAACTTCACTATAATCGATTACTTTTTGCTTTGTGTCGTGGTGTTTAGTTGGAATATCCTGCACCTCATTCTACGAGGAAAGAGCCGAAATCCCTTCACCGGGAGTGACCTCTTTAGCAAAGGTTTTCACCATTATATATTTGTAAAAAGCTATCCGGTTCCTTCAACGATATCAAGTTCATTACGTTAAAGGTTTTTCGCCAAAAACCATTCGTAGCTCTTCGTCATTTCAGACGGGTAGCACTTAGTATTCATGCTATGTTTGTTGGCCTTCGTCAAGGTATAGTGTATGGTAGCTGCGTGTTACCTTTCTGTTGCATAGATAGATGCGTTGGTTTGGGACAGTCGTACAGTCTTGTTGGCCTTCGTCAAGGGCGAGTAAGGGTGGGTTCAAATTAACCTGGACAATGACGGGTAGAACTTGACATATGACTTATGATTTGTTGGCCTTCGTCAAGGTCATAAGAGCATGGGGTAAAAATCACATCGGGAGTTTTAAACATACAGGAAACTTACCAGGCATGCGCATACCTTCTGGAGTGTGATAACTTGAGTGGATTCCATCAGGTTATCATGCGATGATAGTTGGATCCCGATACCCACTGATGAGTTGGTTTACTCCTCGGGTGATTTTAGATGATCTCGACTAATTCTTCTTTTAGGTTTAGAGGAGAATTTGAGGATACAGTGGGCGACATCCTGATTAGATAAAGTGATTAACCATTCTGATCTAAATTATAGTGCACGTTGATTGTTTCTTTTCTCTCTCTCTTTTTGGCAGCGACCATGTCCCGACCCTAGACTATAACTCAGTAACCAAGTTAATCGGACCTTCTTAAAACACCGGCTTTTGGATTGTCAGAATTGCATACATCATTGTCACTCTTACTTTTACCCTTTGCTTTTCTCCGGAATATCCCGTATCACTACAAAGATCCACACTTATTGGATATGACCATCGTATAGTTACATACGAACTCGAAGAAACTTGTTTCAGATTCGAGAATGGTTTCCGGTTTTGGAGAAATTGAATAGGACTATTCAGTTGTCTTTTCTTTTTACCTTCTCTCAGATTGTGAGGGCTCCTAGAATTAGGAGAGGGTACACCTATTGCGCTTATTGGATAGTCTTCTTCCAAACCATAGGCAGGTGCCGAAAGGTGGGGAAGGAAGAAAACCAATTAGCCTAAGTGTGGTATATAGAAGGTTATAAGTAAAGACAGATAAATGGATTAGAAAGAGGGAAAAGTAAATTGCGACTGCTATCATTCACGACCAAACTACGTATTTCATCGCCACTCCTAGTTCACCTTTGTATTTCTCCAGAACACCCCGTATCACTACAAAGATCCACAGTTATTGGATAATCCGTCGTATAGTTACATACAAACTCGAAGGAACTTGATCCAGTTCGAGGATGGATTCTGGTTCAGGAGAAATAGAATAAGGATTATTCAGTTGTCTTTAATCTTTACCTTCTCTCAGGTTGCGAGTACTCCTAGGATTAGGAGAGGGTACACCTATTACGCTTATTGGATAGTCTTCTTCTAAACCATAGGCTGGTGCTGAACGGTAGGGAAGGAAGAAAACCATTTAGCCTAAGGGCAGTGTACAGAAGGTAATGAGTAAAGACAAATAAAGGAATTTGGAGAGATGGCAAGGAAATATACGGTTATAGTCATGAATCTGGATAGTAGAAGAGGCATTACTAGGAATACCCGGATACCCCTTCGAAACAATTTCATGTTTCAGTTTCACTATGCGTTGTTACTTGAAAACTGATTTCCCAATTAGATCCTTACTCCAGTGTATATATTTACCAGACTTGTTTTTCACATCTGTATGGGTTTACAGATGATGAGTGGAAGTAAATTATTGGGAATTAGGTGATCATCTTCATTATATCGGAATTCGTTGTAATTGGTGATATTTGAGGAAATCGCCTGGGGTTTTTGCCGGACGACAAATATTTGGTTTTGAATATCCGTTGTTATGCACCAATTTCAAAATGATATATCTGTACGTTTATTTTATAAAGTGAGATATAACATTTTGAAATTATGTCCATGACATTTACCTATATCAGTTGATGGTTAGGTAAGGAGTATTCAACAGCGGCGTAATTCTTCTTAACCATAAGTACAGTTTTCAACCTACGACGCACAGGGTTTGAATTATTCAACTTAGAGGACTTATACAAAGTATTGTATGTTGTCTAGTATCCATTAGGATAGAGGGGTTGGTCCTCATACTATATTCTGTTTACTTGTAACTTCTTCAGTTTTGGACAAGTGTTTCATAGAAATACAAGGTCCAAATTTTTGAGAAGTTGTAGGTATATGAATAAAGGAGAGAACCATATGTTGTAAGTATTAGGATTCTTCAAGGTGATTGAAGATGTAGATACTTGTGTTTGGTATTCAGTTGATAGTAATGGTTTTGAGAACTTGCTTTTCTTTCAGGTTACTCATATCTGGATGCACTCCTAAATTGAGTAATACTGATCGGCCTCTTTCCATTTAGTTAACATGCACTGGAGACAGCTGCATGATTTGAATCTGGTTCCAATTAAATTAGTGTCTCTGTTTCTATATTGTATATAGAATGGTTCATATCTTAACGATGTTAAGGTATATGGAGTTGTCCGGCTTATGCTTAAAACCAGACTCTGGATAACTCAAGGCATGTTTCTGTAATGGTAGTTTGTGGGTTATCCCAATCTATGACAAGGGTTAACTTTCTACTATCTGGGAGATCAATAGTGATATTGTTCTTGACTCGCCACAGTTTTAGTAAAATGGACTTTTTCAGAAAACATTAGTAGGAGTGTGGTAGAACTGGAAGTGATTCCAGAACTACAAACGATTACTGAAAATTTAATAGAACCTAAAAATTCAATCGGGTTTGACATTCCATTAGCCACTCCGCAGATATGGTGGATAACCTCAGATGCCCGAGAGGTACTTCGGTATCCTCAAAGATGGTGGCAGAGAGGTTCTCGTTTACCCAAACTTGACATTACTGCTGTTCTAGACCATGGGACCCGGCAGGAGGATGAGTATAACGTCGTTCTAAACTAGTTTTAGAAGTGCACATGTATATGACTCTACCAGAGGGTTGTTGTAGTCAGTGGGAGCAGCGGAAGCATAGTGGACAAGTAGCTTATGTCTATTTATAGACTAAAGCAAATATAGCGGAGATAGATCATCTATTTTTGATATGACAGTCATGGGCTTTGACTTCATTAGAATAGGAGATGGATCTGTTAAGAAGGTAGTAGGGTGTGATGTCCTGGTATTTAGATGACATACACATAGTAGGAAGTGAAATTCCTCTACTACGATCGGTTATACTGTGGTTGTCACACAGTGGTTTCTCCACATAGGATATGGATATTATATCGGGCATTTTAGTTACTAGATCTAGATTTAGGTAATTTCCCAACCTGGGTACTTAGACAGTATTCTAAAGGTATTTTAGAATGAAAGACTCCTGGCATGGTAGTATACCTGCAGGTGATGGAGTCACCCTCTCCAAAGCTGTCTTACAGACTAAAGGGGAGAGGGATGTGCATGATTGGCATATCAGTTGCTTAGGCAATTGAGTCAATCATGAGATATCAAGTACAACACCAGATATTGTTTTTGCACTAGCTGCAATAAGTTGATATATTAATTCAATCTTGGAAAAACGTTCGGAAGCAGTTTGTGAACATAAGTTGATGTTATAGGGATATTGTAGGGTTGTATAGCACGACAACAAGGTTTAGCAAGGCATCACACATGCCATTTTATAAAAATTTGGGGTGCTAAACAAACCCTAACCAAGATCTTAACTAGAGAATTAGGGTAAACAATAGCAAGTAAACAACTTTACTTCTAAGAGTTTGGGATTACAACCTTTGTAGTCCGTTCCTTCGCTTCATAAGCTCCGTGTTGAGGTCCCTTCGCTGCGATCATCAAGTACCCGGACTCTTGAGAGGCTCCATGAAGAGAAAGATGCAAGCTTTCTTCCAATCTTTAACAACTAAGATGATCTATCTTGAAAAATCTCAAACCCAAGCTCTTGCTTCACTAATCAAGTATTATCAAAGCAAACACCCTAATCTAAGTGGTTAGAATAGATGAGGATGATGAAGTAGGAATTTTGCTCTCTTTTGTTTTCAATTTCTCACTTATAAACATCGCAAAAGAAAAAGCTAGTGAAGGTTTTCTTCATAAAGAAAGAAGAAGAAGATGAAGCAAAACCTTTTGTGATGAATAATGAAATCATTGTTGTGGTTACAAATCAACCATGGGTTAAGAATGAAGGATTAACCCTTGTAAAGAATAAACTAGGGTAAAGGGTTTGGGTTGGGTTAAGAAATATCTACACAAAATATCAAAGGTCAAAGTCAAAGCTTCAAGAAGGTTCATGAAAAAGCTAACCCAAATCCAAACCCTAACTTATTTAAACTCCACAAAGCATGTTGCATTTGTAACCCTAACTTGTTACAATATTATATATCACATATACAATATATTTTGTAACAAAAGAAAATAATACAATTAACATATATCGTATATACATCAATGTATTATCCAGTGAGAAAATGAATCAATAAAGCGAGCTTATATTAGTTAACGTAATGTAATATATCACATATATAATTATACATTAAATCATCGAATCAACTCTTGATCCGACAATCCGGCTATATTGCATATAACCGACTAATATAACATGTACCAATTCATCGAATCAACACTTGATCCGATGACCTGGCTATATCACATATACCCGGCCGATATCTCATATCGTGAGAATATAATACGGTATCTCATATCATATTATTCTCGGTCCCGCACATATCACATATGTGCTCCTACTCCGTTTTTCCTGAGCCAGGAAACCTCTGTGTAGGACTCTAAAGAATCGTCAATACGCCGGCAGTAGGTGATGATCATATCAAAACACCCACAAGCTGCAAGCGGTCAGCTAAACGTAACAGCCACCGTATTAAGCAATCAGAAGATCAACAAGCAAGCCTGTACATTCTCCTACGAATCCAATCAGTAACACTCCCGTACAGTCCGGTCTCTTCGTCTGATATGTTGCATATCCAGTCTAGGGGTGGTAAACGTCAGACCCCAGTAACCGATAAGTCATGTTGATATGAGGTCCATAACAGTTCGAGAAACTACTGATAACACTTACCAGTAAATCTCAGTAACCCTGGCCAGGGATTTCCAGTTATAGCCAATCGACCACAGCGTAACATCAACTCTCTATACCGGGAGAGACGAAACCCCTCCTATCATCCATTGCCTCCATGTAATTCGGGACTGTACCCAAAAGCCACCGTTTTGCACGCCCTCTTGGACGTGGTATGATGGAAATTAAAGTACAGTGGGAATCACACAAGACTCTATGACGATCTCGGGTCTACAGACTAACCTGTACCAGTGTCACCAGAGAACTGCCATCTTACGTGAGGTATAATACCATCTGGGAGTTCTCGGCGAGTCCGTCCAGTGTACCCAGTCTCCACTAAGCACCCGTATACTATCTCTGATGTCAAACATCAATGGATATGGGATCATCCATCGCCCATTTACATGGGTCAAGAAGCATACGCTAGTCTAATCTAGTATATCGATGCCCTGTCTCGATACACCTGCGACTAGGAACATTTGAAGGATGTACTTAGCGACTACACTGTCCACACTAGTATGATCTACATCATAGTCCTGGTAGTCAAGTACTCATCCTAAGGGCTTTATCTATATGTAACATAGAGACTATCAGAGTACATGTTAAGATAAAGAGCAACCAGATAGTATACTATCATGTCGAGCAAGAAAGTCCTCCATATATATGTCCAAGCATCCACTACAATATATATCGCATGTACAGTAATGGCCTCTAGGGCATACATATCACTAACAGATATGATAACAACAGTCTCCTTCGGAAGACGGTTATCATTCCAGGCTTCCAAGGTGACCTGGATGACAGAGTGACTGTCAGAGTTATAGTTTCCCCTCTTGACGAGGGGCAGTAGTTTGGACAGGTAGTCCAAGTGGATACCGAGGGAGGCATGGCACAGGATACTGATTAAATTCAGTTGACGATACAGTCTAAGAAGTTTATTGGATTTGGAGTTCATTTGTGAACTGGGTCCCATCAGACATCCAGACATATTCTAAGACAGGTATTTCTCACTTCGGGAGATGTCTTTCTTCGCAAACTTGAGATAAAGAGAGACATAGAAAGAAACATTGGAGCGGATCCACTCACTGAGGCTATTTCTCGAAAGCAATAGTTTTACAAACAAGCTTTGTGAAACTGATTAGTAGAGGAGTTGGATGTTCGGTATCACACGGGCTATGAGTATGCGACATCGCAATAATTATCCTTAAGTGCAAGTGGGAGATTGTTGGCTATAGTGCCTTCAAGTCAATTATTGGACCGCAGGCACGTGATTGCAATGATTGAGGGAGGACCTATACCGGTAGGACAGTCTTATTCAAGATGATAGCATGCTATCTGGTTTGCCTTTATCATCGTGTACATGCATCAGGTGACATTACATATCACTATTACATGTTGATAGAGCCCATAGGATTCTTGCTTGACTACCAGCAGTATGATGACGATCATATACGTAAGAGTTGGGTAGTCTATAAGCACATCGTTAAAGTGTCCCTAGTCGTAGGAGTTTCGAGACTGGGCATCGATACTCCGAGAGTAGACTAGTGTATACGGATCGAGACCCCGAAGAGGGGCGGTGGCCGGTCTCACAAGCCATTGGTGTCAGTTGGTTAGTATAGCTCATTGGGTTATGAGTACATCGGACAGACTCACCGGGAACATGCTAGTTAGTATTATACCTATTGTCAGATGGCAATTTCCTGGTGACATGTGTACAGGTTAGTCTATTCATTTCCCCTGGCCCTCCGAAAGAACCAGCAGAAGATGACCCGGCTGTGGCGAGATCGTCATTTGTCTCGTGTGAGTTTCCACTGTGCTTTGATTACTACCCTACCACGGCTCAAAGGAGTCGTGCAAACAGGTTTTAGTTGGGTACAGTCCCGAGCCACATGGAGGTAGTGAGCGGATCGTCAGGGGATTCGTCTCTCCCGGTATTGGGGGTTGATGTCGCGGTGTGCACGGGTGGCCATCACCAGAAATCCTTGGCCAAGGTAGTCGAGAATTACTGATTCGGATCAGTAGTTTCTCAAGTAGTGATGGGCTTCATACCGACACTGAATATTGCGTTTTTAGGGGTCTGACTTTATCTACCCCCAAGACCTGATATGCGATACTCATAGATGAACGGACCAGACTGTACGGATATTGTCACTGTCAGGCTCAGTAGGGTTTCAGGATGAGTTCGCTCGTCGGCCTCCCTTTCGCTCAATACCTGGGCAGCCGTTACGTATAGCTAGTGCCACTGACGTTCTTGTGGTTAAACCCACTGCCAGCGTATTGACGAGTCTTTAGAGTCCCACACAGAGGGTTTCCTTGGTTCGGGCGAAACGTTGTAGAGGCCGTATGGTTTTATGGCAGGGTTCGATCATATACGTGCACTTGTGCACAGATCATAATCGGACGGATAATACTAGTGGGCTTTGGTTTAAGCCGGATCCTAGTATTATATTGTTGGATTATTTTCATCTCGTTGTATTCGTATTCAGTCAGAATACGGATGCTGGTATGTATATATAGATGAAGGGTATCTTGTAATCCGTTACAAGATTACTTTTGAAGATGCCATTTCTTTTTCTAGTATTAAACATTTAGGGTTTTGTTTTATAAATGTTTAATATTAATGTTGAGGTGGAAAGTGTGAGCATGGGTCTTGGCATGGTGCATTTATTATGGCTTGTGCCATGCTTTATTGTTTATTAGTTTTGTGAGATATTTTGTGGGTGTGGATTTTTTTCTTTAGTTGCAAGAAAAACACAAAAATCTCACAACACTAAAATTGTAGCGTCTTGAAAAGTCGTTTTGGTGTTTTCCTGAAAATCAGTGAAAATTCGGCATTTTTCCGAAAACCGTCTTTTTTGTTATTTTGCAGTTTAGGGCTAATTATACCTAAAATGGATAGGTAATTGCTTATTTTTAGTAGCTAATGAGTTACTTATTAAATTTTGGGCATTTAAAATTTTTTCCCTATTTTTCAATTTTTTAATATTATTTTAAGCCGGTAAAAAAATACATTAAATTAGCGATAAATACAAATTTTTCCGGGCTAATTTTAATACTTAAAATTATGTTAATTAAAATCTAGTTTTAACATAAATTTTTAGTATTTTATTTTGATTTTTAACTAATTTTTATTATAGGAAACGAAATTTATTGAATTTAAGCTTAAACTTACAATTTTTGACTTGTAGGGGGTCTTTTTGCATAAAATTTCTTTTGTAAAACCCCTCTCTCTCTTCCCTCAGCCCTAGGCCAGCCCCACCTTGATCAGGTCCAGAAATTTCTGGCCTCACCTTGATTTCTTTTCATGTGTTGAAATGGTTTGTTTGAGAATTTATTTAAAATATAGTTTGTTGAAGTATGGTGCTTTGACTTTGGGGGAGTTGACTAGTGACCATTCCTACACCCCACACCACTTCCCCATTCCTTGTGCAGCCGAAAATCTGCAGGAAATCCCCCCCCCCTTTCCTCTTCTCTTTCTCTCTCAAATTTCATCAAAATATTGCTCCAAAAATCAAAAGTTTAATCTCACAACTTAATTCCCATTCCCCATTCCTTTCACTTGTGTGAAATTTTCATTAAGTTGCTTAAGTGGCTTCATATTAAGCTAATCTATGTTAAACTTGTGTGAAATTTTCATTAAGTTTGCAAATTACCAAAATCAAGAAGAGGTTTGTGTATGGAATGTGGGTTTTGTAGCATGGTAAATAAGTTAAAATTGTGTTTTTGGTGGCTAACTAGTTGTGTGGATTGGATGGTTGTGTTGGACCGTGATAACTTTGTCGCTATTGTCGATGTTGCACCAAATTGCTTTTCTAGCTTACTAGTTTTTACTAAAATGTTGTGATGAATTAATTGCGATGTCTTGATGACATTTTTAGCGTATCCTATGACATTTAGGATGCGTGTGTGCGGATTTTTGAGTGGTCGGGTTTTAGTTTTGCCGGGCGACCAAATCGGCGATTTTTGGCAGTTTTTTCGATTTTCGCGTATGTTCCGCACACCTTGTGCACATTGTACCTAGCTAGTGAACATTAGTATTTTTGTTTGGGTTTTGCGTCAGTCTTGATAGGTAACCTTATGTTTGGTATTGATGTAAATTCCAGGTTCGGTCGCGGAGACGTCAGACGCGGCACGAAAGGGGAAACGGTGATTGGACACAGCTGGCTAGGGATTCCGGTGAGTAGATGTAACATCTACGGGGGACTATCGTTGGATGGCGCAAGCCGCCCGATAGTTTTAATAACTTAAAAGATTCCTAGTAATGTTAGTAATTAGGGGTGTAATACTTGTATGATTATTTGCTACATTCATGCCCTATATTGACATACCTATAAGAAACCATTTTATAGGACACTTGCACCATTGCCAGGGTTTTTATATGCAGTACGAGCACTATTCATGCTTACACACACACCCTGGTAATTGCCATGCCACCATACTAGATAACCTTTAAATTGAAACCTTTTACTAATTGATACTTAAACTTGTGCTATTGCCTTTAATTCTTTAAAATGAAATCGTAGGATTGCTATTCATGTGCATGTACTTCATCATATTATTTGTTCATGCCTAATCTATTAATCACACATCGCAACTTGATTATTGATACCATATGCATTCATTATCATTGACATATGCACTTATGAGGATTTCTTGAGATTTTATGATATTTCTGGATTTCGGGGAAAAACCGCAAAATTTCTAAACTTATTATATTTTTAAAATATGTAAATTGCGGTTTTCTAGTGATGTAAGTGTCGTCCACCATGAGTTTGCTGTGGTTTTCGAGACCCGTTTCGAGGAGTTGGATGAACCGTCTCGGGTACATGGTGGGTCCGGTAGGGTATCCCGGGGCAAGAAGCTCGTGGTGCTGACGATGAGCCTGGCAGGGGGCGGATTACCTACCGGTGACTTCATTGGACACGGAGGATATCCAGAGGATACCGACCGGGGCCGCGAGAGGATGAGATATTGATATTGAGATGGGTCAGCCGGATGGCTGAGGCCAGAGACACTATGACATGGATTTATGAGATTTGAGACAGCTTTTAGGTGTCGTTGCTGGACACCGGTTCTCGTCGATTCTTTGA
Organism: Agapanthus africanus; assembly: GCA_030015575.1. Taxonomy (NCBI): domain Eukaryota; kingdom Viridiplantae; phylum Streptophyta; class Magnoliopsida; order Asparagales; family Amaryllidaceae; genus Agapanthus; species Agapanthus africanus. The sequence continues at coordinate 530,930,818 of JASDDO010000019.1, read as the reverse complement.
GTATTATGCTGGCATTCTAAAAGAGTTTCAAAAACAAAAAGAGATAAAATGTTTCATATATATACCTATTGAGACCTCAGATATTCATGTTGCATACATATTAGTACACTGATGTTGTATACACACCTGCTAGTGCATCCAGTCATACCTGTATTTTAAATGCTAGGATGCTTGTGTGCATGCATACGATAGCCTTTGTAGATGTTATTTATTACTCACGAGTTGGCAACTCACCCCCGTTGTGCCACAGCCTTTTGCAGGTCCGCTCCGTCAGTACAGTAGCGGCGTGCGCACTTGTTCTTTTGCCTCCTTTGCCTGGACTCGAGGTTTTGCTCTTAGGTGGGTTATATCATTATTTTTGTACCACCTTGTATATTCTTTGTATCTAGTGCACTCCATCTACTGTATCTACCAGCATTATTGTATATTGACCTAGAGATGAGACTGTGAGATTTGTGGACTTTTATGCTGTATTTGGGGGTCGAGCTCACTTGAGTCGACATGCTGTTTTTCTTATGCTTCATTATGATTATTTCGCATGTTGTTGCTTTATTTTGCGTGGGATTTGTGACCGCCTCATGGCGAAGAGCTAGCTCCCGCTTGGGGATGCCTTATTTGTTGGATTCATATATATTTTTGTTGTACCCATTTTGGGGGGCAGTATTTACAAAGGAGACTCTGCCGAAATTTTCGGAAAAATTGATATTGTTTTCAAAAAGGGTTTTATATGACTTATTGATAAACTTGTTTCCAATTGATTGGTTTCTCTTCACTCTTTTGCTTTTTTTTTTGGTTTGGTTTTCTGGGCTTTGGCTTACTTATTTTACGGACGTCTTTAGACGTTTCGTAAACTTAAGTGCCAGTCACGTTCCGTACCCTGCGGGTCGTGACAAAGTTGGTATCAAAGCGATATGTTTTACCTTTTTGAGTGTAAGATGACCCTTGGTAGATGGAGTAAGTGACTTAAGCAGGGTAACGTAGCGTGCGTATGTCCGCGGCATACTTGCGATACGGTACTCCGCCTAAGTGACTTTAGGATACTTGCTTGAAATTCCTTCTTCAATTCCGTGTATCCTATGATTCTATTGCACTGTTCTTATTATCCGTTTTCCTGTAACAGCCACTATGCCGCCGAAGGCTACGAGGGCACAGAGGGCTGCCGCCAGAGACGAGATTCGAGCTGGCTCGTCCGAGACTAGGACTGAGCAGGGTGGTCTGCCTACGCCGCAGGGACAGACCGATCCACCTTCCCCAGGCCGTATGGATAGGCTCGAGACTGGTATGGAGGAGTTGCGACAGATGATGGGGGCATGCAGGAGCTACGTCAGATGGTAGGATCCCTAGTTGCAGCCAGTCGTACACCGAGGCCGGATGACGTACCTACTTCATCACAGACGACCATGATACCTGCTCCTACTACTACCACCGTGGCCATTCCGGTTTCACTACAGGATTTCATGAGGCTGAGACCTCCAGTATTCACCGGCACCGAGGCAGCGGAGGACCCACAGACGTTCCTTGACAGTTTAGCCAGGATCTGCCGTTCGCTGAGATGTTCGGATGATCGATGGGTGGAGCTTGAGAGTTTCCGACTAGAGGGTCTCGCGCAGACATGATGGGAGTCAGTCTTGAGAGGTCGAACTGCAGGTCTGCCGCCTATGACTTGGGTCGAGTTTACAGCGGTCTTTCTAGCCCGTTTCCTTCCAGAGAGCGTTCGTGACGCCAGAGCTCATAGCTTCGAGGCCTTAGTCAAGACACCTGGGATGACGGTGTCTGAGTATGACATCCAGTTTACACAGTTATCCTGATATGCTCAGTATTTGGTGGATACCGAGGAGAAGATGGTGAAGAGGTTCGTACAGGGACTTGATGCCCAGCTATATCTTGCCATTGGCGCCCAGCACTACGACACTTATTCAGCTGCTATGGATACGGCATTGCGGATGGAGGCACGCATATCACAGACTTCGGCCGTTTCAGGGCCGAAGAGGATTCGCACCGATGTACCGTCTCAGAGGCAGCGCGCCAGATTCTTTCCGAGAGATAGGCCTGGCAGAGGATTTGGGCGGGGACAGTTATATGGTTCTTATCCCCAGGGGCAGCAGCCGTCGCCAGGGTGTTTTGGGTGCGGGAGTTTGCACCATCTTGTCAGAGACTGTCCGGCGAGACGACAGGGAGCAGCGACAGTTCCGCATGTGACCCTACCACCATCGCCACCCCCTCCACAGAGAGCCCTACTTCCTACCACAGGCGATGCTCCACGCCAGTTAGGTGCACCCAGAGGCCGTGGACGCGGCGGTCCTATTTAGAGAGGACGAGGAGGCAGAGGCCGAGGTCGAGGTCAGCCCGCTATCGGTGGAGGATAGGCCCGAGTATTTGCTTTGACACCGCAGGATGCGCAGGCATCCAATGCCGTTGTGACAGGTACCTTGCCAGTTTGTTCTTTCGACGCCCGGGTATTATTTGACCCAGGATCCACACATTCGTACGTCTCTACACACTTTGCACCGATGTTGGGCCGTGAGTCGTCGTCGTTAGATCATCCGCTTGTTGTTGTTACTCCGGTAGGCGAGTCGTTTGTCGCTCGTTTTGTATTTCGATTGTGTTCCGTTCGTATCGGGGAGAGGGATTCATCGGTTGATTTGATTCTCCTCGATATGTTGGACTTTGATGTGCTTCTGGGCATGGATTGGTTAGCCACTTGTTATGCTTTGGTGGACTGCCGTGAGAAGGTAGTCACATTTAGCTTTCCGGGAGAGCCAGTCCTTGTTATTCGGGGAGACCGCAGTGTCACCCTTCCCAGCTTAATTTCATCTCTTCGCGCTGGTCAGCTCTTGCGGAAGGGATGTCAGGGATTCTTAGCGTATATTTGTGATACTCGAGCTGCAGAGGTTCCGTTAGACCGGGTCCCGGTAGTTTGTGAGTTCCCTGATGTTTTCCCTGATGAGCTACCTGGGCTACCGCCTGAGCGCGATGTTGAGTTCTGCATTGATTTGATTCCCGGCTCGGGGCCTATTTCTATACCGCCTTATCGGATGGCCCCGGTGGAGCTTCGAGAGCTGAAGGATCAGTTGCAGGATTTGTTAGATAAGGGGCTTATTCGACCTAGTGTTTCTCCGTGGGGTGCTCCGGTCCTGTTTGTCAAGAAGAAGGATGGAAGTTTGCGCTTATGTATCGACTACCGCCAGCTGAACAAAGTTACCGTTCGGAACAGGTATCCGTTGCTGCGCATTGATGATTTGTTCGACCAGCTTCAGGGTGCGGGGTATTTTTCGAGGATCGACTTGCGATCAGGATACCATCAGCTGCGGGTTCGACAGGAGGATATACCGAGGACAGCTTTTCGCACGCGCTATGGCCACTACGAGTTTTTGGTGATGTCGTTCGGTCTCACCAACGCCCCAGCAGCATTTATGGATTTGATGAACCGTACTTTCAGGCCGTATCTTGACTTGTTCATCATTGTGTTTATCGACGATATCTTGGTGTACTCCCGGAGCAGAGAGGAGCACGAGCAGCACTTGCGGATTACGTTACAGACTCTGAGGGAGCACCAGCTGTTCGCAAAGTTCTCCAAGTGTGCATTCTGGCTGGACAGCGTCGGATTCTTGGGTCACGTGGTTACGAGAGACGGCATTTGTGTGGACCCGAAGAAGATTGAGGCTGTTCAGCAGTGGCCCCGACCTACATCGGTTACTGAGATCCGTAGTTTTCTAGGCCTGGCAGGCTACTACAGGCGTTTTGTTCAGGACTTCTCCCGTATAGCTGCACCTTTGACCGGTTTGACCCGGAAGGGAGTTCCTTTCGTTTGGACAGAGGAGTGCGAGCGCAGTTTTCAGCAGCTACGGACTTGTTTGACTACGGCGCCGGTATTATCTTTGCCTTCGGGATCAGGCGGATTTGTGGTCTACTGTGATGCTTCGCGAGTGGGATTAGGATGCGTATTGATGCAGCATGGCCGGGTGATCGCTTATGCTTCTCGGCAGTTGAAGAAGCATGAACAGAACTACCCCACTCATGATTTGGAGATGGCTGCAGTGGTCTTTGCACTAAAGATTTGGCGACATTACCTATACGGCGAGTCGTGTCAGATATTCACCGATCACAAGAGCTTAAAGTACATATTTCAGCAGCGAGACCTGAACCTCAGACAGCATCGTTGGATGGAGTTGGTGAAAGACTACGACTGCGAGATCTTATATCACCCAGGCAAGGCGAATGTGGTGGCAGATGCGTTGAGTAGGAGGCCCGGGGGTAGTCTATCCTTTTTGCGCGCAGTGCAGAGGCAGTCGTCAGCAGATTGGCAGATGTTATGCGACAGCCGAGTTAAGTTCGAGTTCACTCAGACAGGGGGACAGCTCGCGCATGTTCGTGCACGCCCACAATTGCTTGACCGTATATATGAGGCACAGCGCAGTGACGACCGTTGCTCAGAGATCATGGCACAGATGGGACAGGGCAGATTTTCCGAGTTCGTGATTGACGATCAGGGGATTTTACGATATGGATCTAGACTGTGCGTACCAGATGCTGATGGATTACGGCGCGACATTCTTGAGGAGGCACACCGATCAGTGTATAGTGTCCACCCCGGTTCCACCAAGATGTACCATGATATGAGAGAGACCTACTGGTGGGACGGGATGAAGAGGGACATTGCGGAGTTCGTTTCGAGATGCCTGACTTGTCAGCAAGTCAAGGCCGAGCACCAGAGGCCCACAGGAGAGCTACAGCCGTTACCCATTCCAGAGTGGAAATGGGAGCAGATTTCGATGGACTTCGTTGTGGGTCTACTCAGGACCAGTCGAGGGTACGACTCCATCTGGGTGATCGTGGATAGATTGACGAAAGCGGCTCACTTCCTACCAGTGAAGACCACTTTCAGCTTCGCTCAGTATGCTCAGCTCTATATTGACGAGATCGTGCGACTACATGGCGTACCGACTTGTATCGTGTCAGATCGAGGCACTCAGTTTACCAGCCGACTATGGCAGAGACTCCAGGAGGCTTTGGGCACTCGTTTGAGCTTCAGCACAGCATTTCATCCGCAGACTGACGGGCAGTCAGAGCGGACCATTCAGACTCTCGAGGACATGCTCAGAGCGTGCGTTTTAGACTTTGGTGGTAGCTGGGATCGTCATTTACCTCTAGTGGAGTTCTCCTACAACAACAGCTTCCAGGATACTATTCAGATGGCACCTTTCGAGGCATTGTATGGGAGGAGATGCAGATCGCCCGTCTGTTGGACAGAGCTCAGCGAGAGCAGCATTTTGGGGCCGCAACTTGTTGAGGAGACGACAGCGAAGATACAGTTGATTCGAGACCGGATGAGGGCAGCTCAGAGCAGACAGAAATCCTATGCAGACAGGCGCCGTCGCAGATTAGAGTTCGCAGTTGGCGACCATGTTTTTCTGAGAGTCTCTCCGATGAAGGGCGTGATGCGTTTTGGGCGAAAGGGGAAGCTTAGCCCTAGATTCGTAGGTCCCTTCGAGATCCTCGAGCGTGTCGGCGCTGTTGCATATCGTTTGGCTCTTCTTCCCAGCTTTCCCGATGTTCACCCCGTCTTCCATGTTTCGATGCTCCGCAAGTACCTTCACGACCCTTCGTATGCGATTCAGCACCCGACAGTCCAGCTAGAGCGTGACCTTTCTTTTGCAGAGCAGCCGGTGGCCATCCTGGATCGGCAGGTGAAGAAGTTGAGGTCGAAGATTATACCAACCGTCAAGGTCCTTTGGCGTAGCCCGAGCAGCGAGGAGGTTACCTGAGAGACCGAGGGCGAGATGAGGAAGAAATATCCCCATCTCTTCGAAGGTACGCGTAGTTATTTATTTTTTTTAAATTCGGGGACCGAATTTCTTTAAGGGGGGAAGATTTTAGCGTCTTGAAAAGTCGTTTTGGTGTTTTCCTGAAAATCGGTGAAAATTCGGCATTTTTCCGAAAACCGTCTTTTTTGTTATTTTGCAGTTTAGGGATAATTATACCTAAAATGGATAGGTAATTGCTTGTTTTTAGTAGCTAATGAGTTACTTATTAAATTTTGGGCATTTAAAAATTTTTCCCTATTTTTCAATTTTTTAATATTATTTTAAGCCGGTAAGAAAATACATTAAATTAGCGATAAATACAAATTTTTCCGGGCCAATTTTAATACTTAAAATTATGTTAATTAAAATCTAGTTGTAACATAAATTTTTAGTATTTTATTTTGATTTTTAACTAATTTTTATTATAGGAAACGAAATTTATTGAATTTAAGCTTAAACTTGCAATTTTTGACTTGTAGGGGGTCTTTTTGCATAAAATTTCTTTTGTAAAACCCCTCTCTCTCTTCCCTCAGCCCTAGGCCAGCCCCACCTTGATCAGGTCCAGAAATTTCTGGCCTCACCTTGATTTCTTTTCATGTGTTGAAATGGTTTGTTTGAGAATTTATTTAAAATATAGTTTGTTGAAGTATGGTGCTTTGACTTTGGGGGAGTTGACTAGTGACCATTCCTACACCCCACACCACTTCCCCACTCCTTGTGCAGCCGAAAATCTGCAGGAAATCCCCCCCTTTCCTCTTCTCTTTCTCTCTCAAATTTCATCAAAATATTGCTCCAAAAATCAAAAGTTTAATCTCACAACTTAATTCCCATTCCCCATTTCTTTCACTTGTGTGAAATTTTCATTAAGTTGCTTAAGTGGCTTCATATTAAGCTAATCTATGTTAAACTTGTGTGAAATTTTCATTAAGTTTGCAAATTACCAAAATCAAGAAGAGGTTTGTGTATGGAATGTGGGTTTTGTAGCATGGTAAATAAGTTAAAATTGTGTTTTTGGTGGCTAACTAGTTGTGTGGATTGGATGGTTGTTTTGGACCGTGATAACTTTGTCGCTATTGTCGATGTTGCACCAAATTGCTTTTCTAGCTTACTAGTTTTTACTAAAATGTTGTGATGAATTAATTGCGATGTCTTGATGACATTTTTAGCGTATCCTATGACATTTAGGATGCGTGTGTGCGGATTTTTGAGTGGTCGGGTTTTAGTTTTGCCGGGCGACCAAATCGGCGATTTTTGGCAGTTTTTTCGATTTTCGCGTATGTTCCGCGCACCTTGTGCACGTTGTACCTAGCTAGTGAACATTAGTATTTTCGTTTGGGTTTTGCGTCAGTCTTGATAGGTAACCTTATGTTTGGTATTGATGTAAATTCCAGGTTCGGTAGCGGAGACGTCAGACGCGGCACGAAAGGGGAAAGCGGTGATTGGACATAGCTAGCTAGGGATTCCGGTGAGTAGATGTAACATCTACGGGGGACTATCGTTGGATGGCGCAAGCCGCCCGATAGTTTTAATAACTTAAAAGATTCCTTGTAATGTTAGTAATTAGGGGTGTAATACTTGTATGATTATTTGCTACATTCATGCCTTATATTGACATACCTATACGAAACCATTTTATAGGACACCTGCACCATTGCCAGGGTTTTTATATGCAGCACGAGCACTATTCATGCTTACACACACACACCCTCGTAATTGCCATGCCACCACACTAGATAACCTTTAAATTGAAACCTTTTACTAATTGATACTTAAACTTGTGCTATTGCCTTTAATTCCTTAAAATGAAATCGTAGGATTGCTATTCATGTGCATGTACTTCATCATATTATTTGTTCATGCCTAATCTATTAATCACACATCGCAACTTGATTATTGATATCATATGCATTCATTATCATTGACATATGCACTTATGAGGATTTCTTGAGATTTTATGATATTTCTGGATTTCGGGGAAAAACCGCAAAATTTCTAAACTTATTATATTTTTAAAATATGTAAATTGCGGTTTTCTAGTGATGTAAGTGTCGTCCACCATGAGTTTGCTGTGGTTTTCGAGACCCGTTTCGAGTAGTTGGATGAACCGTCTCGGGTACATGGTGGGCCCGGTAGGGTACCCCGGGGCAAGAAGCTCGTGGTGCTGACGATGAGCCTGGCAGGGGACGGATTACCTACCGGTGACTTCATTGGGCACGGCGGATATCCAGAGGATACCGACCGGGGCCGCGAGAGGATGAGATATTGATATTGAGATGGGTCAGCCGGATGGCTGAGGCCAGAGACACTATGACATGGATTTATGAGATTTGAGACAGCTTTTAGGTGTCGTTGCTGGACACCGGTTCTCGTCGATTCTTTGAGTATTATGCTGGCATTCTAAAAGAGTTTCAAAAACAAAAAGAGATAAAATGTTTCATATATATACCTATTGAGACCTCAGATATTCATGTTGCATACATATTAGTACACTGATGTTGTATACACACCTACTAGTGCATCCAGTCATACCTGTATTTTAGATGCTAGGATGCTTGTGTGCATGCATACGATAGCCTTTGTAGATGTTATTTATTACTCACGAGTTGGCAACTCACCCCCGTTGTGCCACAGCCTTTTGCAGGTCCGCTCCGTCAGTACAGTAGCGGCGGGCGCACTTGTTCTTTTGCCTCCTTTGCCTGGACTCGAGGTTTTGCTCTTAGGTGGGTTATATCATTATTTTTGTACCACCTTGTATATTCTTTGTATCTAGTGCACTCCATCTACTGTATCTACCAGCATTATTGTATATTGACCTAGAGATGAGACTGTGAGATTTGTGGACTTTTATGCTGTATTTGGGGGTCGAACTCACTTTAGTCGACATGCTGTTTTTCTTATGCTTCATTATGATTATTTCGCATGTTGTTGCTTTATTTTGCGTGGGATTTGTGACCGCCTCGTGGCGAAGAGCTAGCTCCCGCTTGGGGATGCCTTATTTGTTGGATTCATATATATTTTTGTTGTACCCATTTTGGGGGCCAGTATTTACAAAGGAGACTCTGCCGAAATTTTCGGAAAAATTGATATTGTTTTCAAAAAGGGTTTTATATGACTTATTGATAAACTTGTTTCCAATTGATTGGGTTCTCTTCACTCTTTTGCTTTTTTTTTGGTTTGGTTTTCTGGGCTTTGGCTTACTTATTTTACGGACGTCTTTAGACGTTTCGTAAACTTAAGTGCCAGTCACGTTCCGTACCCTGCGGGTCGTGACAAAAATGATGGCAGCCACTTCATTTCCTTTCATGGGTTGCCATTTTCTTCACATGCTAAGTCTTGAGCTCACACTTCTTTCTTTATATGGCTTCTTATTCACCTCCATCCATACCCTCTCATGTGTTGAGAATCCATGGATGTATTGAGACAAAATGATCACACACTCTCTCTAGTTCATCTTGTGCATCTAGGCTAGCAAACTAGATGCCCGAGTTGCTTCGGTATTGAAGCAGAAGCCCGTATTAAGAATCCTCGACGTGGATCGTCTTCAACGAGGGAGACCGGAGAGCGAACTTGTTCGGGGCAGCTGCGAGGAGCTTGGGAAGAGGTTGATGACCGAAGGACACGGATTGATCGGTATAATCTCTTAAACTCCTTTTACAGTTACTAGTATAGGGTTAATGGCACGATCCGGGGTTTAGAGTTACGTTAGAGCCGTTTTGAAAAGTTTTTGTTCCGCGTTTGGCTACGGATTGATGGCCGGGACGCTGGCGTAGCCTTACAGTAGGGTTAGAAAGGAGAATAGTGGGTGGTTGGAGGCAAGGCGGCCGGTGGTGGCAGAGGTGGTCTTTGGCATGGGGACTCGGTGGTCGCGGCTGCAGAGGAGGTGGGGTTTTGTAGGGGATAGAGAGAGATGAGGTCGAGGGTGAGGTGAGGCGACTTGGAATGCGGGCGTGGGTGCGATTCGTAGGGAAAGGGGGAAACGTGATGAGAGTGGGAGAGGGATGCGGCCGATGCGGGCGAGCACGAGGAGCGGGGAGTCATGGGGGAAAGCCGTTGGGGGAAGTGGCCGTTGGGGAAGCGAGTGAGGCGTGGGGGAGTTAGCGAGCGTGAGTCACAGGGGCATGGGTGCGAGGAGTGGGGAGCGATGTTGGGGGGGGGAAGGCGGGCAGGGAAAACAAACAAGGGAGGAAGAAGGTGGAAAGCGGGTGCGGGTCGGGTCGGCAATACCAGCTAGGAGTTCTCGGCGAGTCCGTTCAGTGTACCCAGTCTCCACTGAGCACCCGTATACCATCTTTGATGTCAAATACCAATGGATGTAGGATCATCTATCGCCCATCATATGGGTCAAGATGCGTATACGCTAGTCTACTCTGGAATATCGATGCCCTGTCTCGATATACTCCTGACTAGGAACAATTTTAGGGTATACTTATGGACTACCCTTGGCCCCACTAGTATGATCTCCATCATAGTCCTGGTAGTCAAGTACGCGTCCTAAGGGCTTCATCAACATGTGAGAGCAAGACAACATCACTTATACAAGTCAACATGTTAAGACAAAGAGCAACCATATAGCATACTATCATGTCGAGCAAGAAAGTCCTCTTTATATATATCCAAGCATCCACTATAATATACATCACATGTACAATAATGACCTCTAGGGCATATATATAACTAACAGGTGCGTGTCTGGATCAACTCATTAGCCATTTTTTATGACCGTGATGCCGGACTTATTAGGGACCACATGAATAGGACTTACCCATTGGTTATCAGAGATTGGGTAAATGATACCACTGTCAAGGCATTTGACGATTTCTTTCTTTACCACCTCCTTCATGACGAGATTTAACCTTCTTTGTGGTTCTCGGGTTGGTTTGGCTTCATCCATCAAATGTATATGATGTTCTACAATCAAGAGACTAATCCCTTTGATGTCTGCCATTGTCCTACCAAAGGCTTGCCTATTAGATCTCAAGACCATCAAAAGAGCATCCTCTTGCTCTAAAGCTAGAGAAGCGGATATGATCACAGGCAAAGACTCATTCTCACCTAAATATACATATTTAAGATGAGAAGGTAATAGTTTGAGATCTAATGTCGGCAGAGAGACAATAGAAGGTAGGGTAAGTGAATGGCATTCGGATTCTCGAAGAATTTCATAGCCTGCAAAGGATACAGACTCAGAAAGTGTGACTGACTTTTGTGATGAGTTAGAAGCTTCAAACTCAGGGGTGGACTCGTCAAAAGTGTCCTCACTATGATACTGTGCAAGATTAAACAATGATGTGCTAATGTCGTCGAGACCATCAAAGCAAAGTTCATCAACCTTGCAGCTTTCGGGAGCTATCTCGTGGACAGAACAGACATCAAGCAACTGAGCAGAAGATTCAGATGGCTGACTTCCAATCTTGTAAATGTTAAGCTCAATTGTCATTTTTCTGAAGGTTAGGTTCATGGAACCGTTACGGCAATTAATGACAGCATTGGAAGTGGCTAAGAAGGGTCGACCGAGAATCACCGGAATTTGGTTCCGTGGGTTTACTACAGGCCTGTATCTAAAACAATAAAGTCCACAGGGAATATAAATTCCCCGACTTTTATCAACACATCCTCAAGCTCACCCCTAGGTTTGGTGATGGATCGGTCTGCCATTTGGAGAGTACAATGAGCTGGTTTCAACTCTCCAATCTCTAACTGCTCATAGACAGAGTATGGAAGTAGGTTAATACTAGTGCCAAGGTCGAGTAAAACACGGTTAATATTTTTACCCCCAATAGAAATAGAGATTGTAGGACATCTAGGGTCCTTATGTTTCTTTGGTAATTGTGGGGTAAAAGCTGTGCTAACATTATTCGTCATGAATACCTTTTTAGGCACTTGAGTCTTCCTCTTCCTAGTGCACAAGTCCTTAAGGATTTTCACATAAGCTGGAACTTGTTGTATAGCATCTAGGAGAGGGATATTTATGTTAACCTGTTTAAACATTTCCATAATCTTCTCTATTTGTGGACTTGGTTTGTTTCCTCTTAACCTATTCGGATAAGGAGCTTTAGCAATAAGAGCTGGGTCCGACATTGAAGAAGGTTGTGTGGGTGGAACAAATCCCAGAATTGGAGTGGGGATCGTCTTATGTTGACAAGAAAGAGTGGGCTGAGGGTTCGAGCCTTGAGGAAAACAAAGAATAGGCTCAGAAGAAGATGCACTAGGGTCAAAAGTGGAAGTGGAAGCCGGGGTGTCATTGATTATTACATCATTATCAATCTGTTCACCGACTTGATTATTCAGCACTCTTTCGAATCTCAACGTTTTAATGACACTCATATTGTAGTGTTGTGAATGCCCAGGATTTGGTAGGGTTGAGATGGAAGTTTCCCTTTCTCTCTAGCACTCATTTCGGCATTTAATCATGTAATTTGTGCTTCTATCGATTTAATACTCTCACCGTGGGAGGCAGAGTTCTTCTTTATATCATCGATAGAAGACCTTATATCAGCCGACACTTGGATCGAATGTTTCATAATCAAATCCAAGGTTCATTCGAGTGAAGAAGAGTTATCGGTACCGGCCAATTGCAAAGAATTATTATACGGCGCAGAAGTGTTGGCCGGATTTTGAAAATTTTGTGGTTGAAAGGGGTGCTGACTCAGTTGTAGTGGTTGCTGTTGTTGTGGAGGGACCCTTTGAAAGTTATTTTGGTTTGGAACCGTATTTTGAGTTTGGTGTTGGTTCCAAGAAAAATTAGGGTGATTCCTCCAACCCTGATTATATGTGGAAGAATAAGGATCGTTTCTAGGCCGTTGCTGAAAAGCAGTATTAGTGTGCTCTTGACCTTGAAACGGAGAATTCAAGGGATATTCTTCCGTCAAATGTGATGGATCGGAACAGCATCCACAAACAGTTTTAGGGAGTGTGACCTGGTTTAGGGAGGCTAATAAAAATTTGTGTTCCATAGCTTCAAGTTTCTTTTGCATTGCTGCTATTTCGGTTTTGATTGCTATGGAAATATCAAGTTGATGGATACCTTCCCTAGACGATGGTTGACTAACACTCTCCCATTGTAAAGTTTTTTCAGCAAAATCTTTTAAAAATTTCCAAGCTTCACCATCGTCTTTAGACATGAAATTTTCTTGACACATGGATTCAAGCATCTGCTTTGTTGTTGGATTAATGCCCTCATATATGATTCGACAGAGATCCCATCAATGGATTCCGTGATGAGGACATTGGACTAGCAGATCCTTGAATCGTTCAAAACAGTTCCAAAATTGTTCATTGGGAAGCTGGGTAAATTGATTGATTTCGCTATGGACACGGGCGGTCTTATGATTGGGATAAAATTTCTTAAGGAATGCTATGACAAATTCTTTCCAGTTTGAAATAGAGTGTGCAGCTGTGTTATAAAGCTATTTTTTGGTAAAATCACACAAAGTGAACGGGAGAAGACGTAAAAGCATAGCATCCACAGAAAGTTATGAAGTGCCCATTATAGCACATACATTTTTGAATTTGGTGATAAAAACATATGCGTCTTCAGACTCAAGACCGTGAAATTTAGGCAAAAGATTGATATAGTGTGGTTTGATTTAAAAATTGTCCCCATTGGCTGATGGTATGGAAAGACAAGTAGAGAGGGGACCACGTATAGGGTAGCATATCTCTTGGAGAGATATACGCGGTAGATTCTGCGCACCTGCGGGTGGTGGCAAAGTGGTGTTATTAAAAGCTGATGGAGAACCGTCCATCTCGGTGGATGTGGTGTGTGATAAGAAAAAAGAAGATGTAGAATTACCGACTTCGGAGTCGATAGGAGAAACGCGGACAAGACGGACACTAGAATCCCGTGTCCAGCCGAGCATGCACTAAGCAGGTTATCACAAGTGGCAGCGTTTGTGATAATTAGAGAAAGTGGTTTGTTTTTTGTTTGTTTTGTAAAAATACGGATTTAGAAAAAATCACAACAAAAATGCACAATCAACCCTAGATCTACGGTCACCTAGGTCAAGTCACTAGACCGCTCTTAGACTTTTAGAAGACAAATCGCAGGATAAATCCTCTACTACCTCTTTATCCCTCCTGTGGCCAGGTAAGTGCCAGGTAAGTGGGAGGTATCCGCTACGTAAGTAGCGGGCCTAATTAAGTAACCACTTGCTTTAGACACACTTGCCTTAGAGACCACAAAAGAAATGCAGATACGCAATAGATTACCCACGACCTTCTTCTGTCCCAATTGAGCGCGACGGTCCTTAGAGTCTTGTCTAGATATTTTTTAGTTAATGAAGGGTGATGCGGATGCTAGTTTTGTGATTTGCGGGGCTTAGGAAGGGTAATGAAATCCTCACCTAATCTGAATTTGGTCTTTACCCCTTAATTTCCGTATTAAAATATGCAAAACAACCAATATCAAAACACGCAACAAGAATTTTTTTTAAGCGCAGCGAATTTTTGCAAAGAATCCTGCAGAAAAGTTGTTATTGGACAGATCAGAGGAGAGATAAGAAAGTATAAAATATACCACAGAGAAAAAAGAAACCCTAATTCATCAAAGCGGCCGCGGTTCCGCCGCCAATTGCTGCTTCTCGCCGCGGTTCCGCGGTCACCTGTAAAGTTCTTTGAACGAAATTTTGTACTGCTGCTCTCTTTGCTCCTCTGTCCTAGATGAAATGATCTGAATTATTTTCTCCCTGCTGCAGTGATTCTAGATTTTCTTGCAAAATTCACACACTAATCGTTAAGCACACGATGCGATTTTGATTCAAATTTTGATGGAATAATAATATTTCAACTCAAATAGCAAGAACGAACAAATTATACACGGATCCCCGGTAACGACGCCATTTGATTAATTTAATAATTCGTCGTTTGATATGAAAAGTATAATCACAATCAAAGAATTTATAACCGTAATCAATAACGGTGTTGTTGTAGTTCTTTAATGAGTACGGGTCGTCCACTGAGATTCGTGTATTTATTTACTCTTGCTTTAGTTGAGTTGAAAGAATTATTAAAGAAAATTCAAGAAATAGTTCACGATTGAGTAGATGAAATATTTTCAAGAAAAATCAAGAAAGAGTTTTAGATTTAGTAATCAAGAAAATGTCCAATACCAATTTTAGTTATCAAGAAAATTGAAGAATAGCTTGTAGAATTCGTTAGGAATTAGTAGCAATGATGAATACTAAAAATGACTCATCTTATCTATTGATGAATTATAACTAGGTTGATTGCGATGAATGAAGATTAGGGATCTATTGAAGAAACTAGGGTTCTCCTTTACCATTCCTTGTCTTTTCATTGATCACCATTCAAATCTAGATTTTAGCAAAGAAAATCATCAATCATTTACTCCCAAATTACAACGAAATTATCAAAAATGGTGATCTCGCTCCAAATTTGGTCATTGATGATTCTTTTCCTAAAGTTCATAATTCTCATAAGACTTAAGATAAATATAGGATTTCCTCACCATTTGATCTACCAAATTCCTTCGAATCCTTAGCAAGTAGAGATTTACTCACGCAACATGAAAATAGAAGAATCAACGATTAGATATTCTATAATGTGAAAATTTAAAGAAAGCGAGAATTAAAAAATGATCACCTTTATTAATCAACTTCTAATTACACTTTTCTTCAATCCGAGATTATAAGAATTGCTCTCGATCGCTCCCTTGAAGTGGTAACTATTCCGTCGAATTTCTTTTTGCTCGATCTCCGTGAGACTTGGACCTGTCGAGGATCTCGTGCTCTTGATGACGATCGGCTTCGCGTAAAAGATGTTGAATGTCGTCGCTCGATATTGTTCTCAACGATTCTTGTTTTTGGATCTTGATTTGGAATTGAATTGGATTTGGTTTTGGATCTCGTGCTCTTGATGTTGTTCTCAACGATTCTTGGTTTTAGATATTGTTCTCAACGATTCTTGATTTTGGATCTTGATTTGGTAATTGAATAGAAATCAACTACCATCAACAACCTCATTAATGTAGGCTTAGGTCCCTTTTTATAGCCCTTCACCAATCTTCCATTAGAAGCTAGGTCAATCTTCCCCAAGAAGCTAGGTAGTTGTTGGGAAACTTCTAGAATAAGGTAGTTATCAAGCTTTCTCAAGAAGCTAAACTGTTGTAGGGAAGTTTCCAGAACAAGGTTGTTATAATGGAGCATCTTCAACAAGCCAGGCTGTTGGAATGAAGCTTCTGGAGAATTGTTGTCATCGGAGCCCCTAACTCGGCCGCGGATCCGCGGCGGATCGGCCTGACTCGGCCGCGGATCCGCGGCTGTTTGGTAAGATCACTGCCTCATTCTTCTTGTGTCTTCTGGTGTTGGTCTATGGGTATTCAGGTGATATCTGGAATCTTTTTATCTCTTCTGAATCCCTGCCAGATTTTAACTCTTTGATTTCCTGTATTTTGTCGGCGAATTTGAGATTCCGATATCTGTCTTGAAATAATTTTCTGCACGAAGAATGTTGGGCTATACAATATCATGCGTGAAATAATAAACATACAATTTCCTTCCAGGATGTTGATTATAATGTATAACACGTGGTAATTGATATTTTCCAGATAAACTTGTAATCCGTGTTATATTTATAACAAACATTCTTAGATGATTAGAAAAGTGAGGAAATTGTTATGTTAAAAATTGCAATATTTTCGACTGAACACATCCTTTATTTCTATATTGTTCAAAATTATTCAGTTGATATATTAAGTTAGAAACAATTTAACCAAATTAGAAAGAAAAGAAATCTTAGAACACACCAAGGAAAAAGAGAGAAGAGAAGAAAAGCTAAGTGCTAAGGATCATTCCCACCACCATCAAGCTAGGAAATTGTGCTTGTACATCTCTGAAGTAAACTTTCAGTTGATCCTCTAGATAGGTATAATTTCCAACCCTGTGTTATTTTAGTTCAATATTGTTCTAACATAGAAGTGTAATATCGGTAAAATATCGTATTGTGTAGGATTATTACTCTGTTTTGATCTGCTATAGTATAGTTAATCTATAACAAAATCAAACAGTACCTTATCCTTAATGATTGGACCTAGAATACACACCAGAAACACGAACCCATTCCTTGCACAATCGGCCGACGACATCTGCCCAAAATCCGAGCTCACCGGTTTTTCAATGGAGTTAGGTGTTAGTTTTTCTAGGGTAGCTCTCTGTATGTATTTTAGGGTGTCTGGTATTGATAGTTTAAGTTATAATTTCTGTATATAAAATATGGAAGCAAATATCTGTTTTTGGATTAAAGTTCAACTTATTCTTCTATCCTAAGAGCGGTCAAAGAGAGCATCGGATCTTGCATGAATGTGCACATCCGATTTGTTAATGCGATACAGATATATCGCGTCATGATTTCTGTTTCTGCCTGTTGCGACCAGAATAGGGTTAGCTCCGGTTAAACTAGGTCTAGTTAACTCACGATATTCTCACGTAGCACGTTTAGTATGTAAATCTTGTAGTTTCAAGTTTTCGTCGTATCGGATTTTAGCCACTCTTATACGAAAGTTAATTTCGATGTTAAGTTCGACTGCGGAGACTTCGGAGACCGCAAGGAAGGGAAAAGGATTGATAACATCTGAGTAGCTTCGACGTATTCCGGTGAGTAGATTTAACATCTACCGGGGGATTTTGTATAGATGACGTTATGCGCCCGTAATTAATAGTTGGATAATAATTTCCTTTATATTGAGTATATGTTTAAAACTAAGAAACTTCATCATATGCATTCATATTTATAAAATAACACTTGTTAGAATACTGCACGAATTATCGATGAGTCATGTTGCACGCGTACATACTTATATGTTACACTACACCTCATTGATATTGACATGTCACGTATCACTTAGAACTTGCCATATCTTATATGATTCCCTTCATACCATAAGCATCATTATTAGTGGTTGTGTGCATCATTGTTATTAATTGATACCTATCATGTCTTATTTTCAATTCGTTGTTAATTGTTGCACAAGGTGTATTGGATTTAAGGATTTCTGGTTTTGAGTTTTATACATTATTAAGTTATATTCATTGATTCTTCATGATTGATGTGATACGTCCACCATGAGATGTTGTTTTTATGATTTGGATTTACTCCGAACCGAGTGGGGGGGCTATACGGTTGCGGATTTATATGTTATCCAGACTGACTGGGGGGGAGGATATACAGTTGGATACATGGTGGACCCGGTCGAGACCGAGGGGCAAGATAGCCGCATGTGAGGCGGGGAGCCTAGCAAGGATACTCGATACCGGAGATAGTAATGAAATACGACAGATATCTGGAAGATACCGACCGATGTTATGGATTGACAGAATCGTTCAAGGAACGATGTCTGCTGAAAACAGAAGATTTGTGTCGATGTTGGACACGGAAAAATGAGCCTTATTTGGAAAATTATGATATTGGAAATACTTGATGAGATTTCAGTGTTGTTTTAATACATTTAGTTAATACATATTCATGCTTTCACATATTATCATACATTATACTTATATTATTGCTGATAACTCTAGTTCGTCATACTTACATTATCAGCTGTTAGATGTTAGTTTATTCACCGAGTTTGCAACTCACCCCCGTTGTATCATAGTTCCTTGCAGGAGACGCGTGGACACATAGCAGCAGTGCGGATCCACTTGCCAGTTTTTATCGCTTATTTTTCTAGGTGGGTTACCTACATAGCAACCTCCTATTTTGGTATATATATTTTGGATCTAGTATTACTCCATCAGACCCTGTATATTTGACTTAGAACGAGATATGTCTGTATATGTTTTAAATTCGATTGAGTGAGATCGTCTAGTTGTATTAATTTATGCTTTCTCTATGTATGCATGAAAGTCTTCACTTGATGTGTCGTATTATTATTGCGTATTGATTTCCGCCGTTTGGCATTGTTTTGCTCCCAACTAGGGATGCAACTTATTTAAACACTTTATAACTGCTTTTATTAATGATTAATAAGGAGGGGTTGTCGAACATTTTAAATGCAAAAAATTCAGTTGTTTAGATTTCATTTCTTAAAATCATTCGACATACTATTTCATCCTTTTACTTAAAAACTAAAATTTTAAAAATTCCGCAAAAAGGGATTTCATACAATCTAAGTGCCAGTCACATACAAATTTCGGGTCGTGACACCTGCACAATCATCGATGATGCGCATGTTACATTTACACAGATTTGCCGGCTCACACACAATCATCATCGGTAATTGCTATGCCACATGCACAGTAGAACTTCCATGTCATGATATTATGCTTAACTGTAAACTACATTCATTGTTTAGCACTATCATAGGACATGCTTGCATGATATACTTGACATGCTTATATTACATTTTTATGTTTATATACATCGTACTTCATGGATATATGCATTGAGATGCTGTTTTCATGAGATCTCTGGATTTGAGAACCGCAGTTATATTTCAAAGGAAATTATGAATCGTTTTAAAAACACGGTTTCTCTTGATATGATATTTCGAGACGTCCACCATGAGTTTTCTCGGTTCTGAGTTGTGAGCATACCCGATTCGAGGAGCAGGAGGCACCGTCTGCGGGTACATGGTGGACCCGGTAGGTACCCCGGGACAAGAAATGATTTTTGTGGTGTAGACGATGAGCTTGGCAGAGGGAGCACTACCTACCGGTGATTGTATAGAACTCATCGGATATCCAGAGGATACCGTTTTGGAGTTATGATATGAGATGGATATGAGGGCCGATCTGAGTATGCCGCGCCTGAGATGGGATTGATATGAGGGCCGATTTGAGTATGCGGCAACTGAAATATGAGGATTTACTTGTCGATGCTGGTGTAACATTTCAAAAAAATAAAATATTATTTTTGGGAATTTTTATAATTTAATAATATTATATTGAATATTTTAATAAGGCGGTATAATTAAATACCCATAAATTGGGGAAAAATTTTGAAAATTATAGACATTACTTAAAAGAGGGTGTTTTATGTGAATTATGCAAATTTTAAGTTTTTATGATTAATTATATGCTAATTTAGTGCTAATCGCGATTAAAAATAGCTAATCAGATTTTAAGCATATTTTGTGCAAAACATGCACCATATCATTTTACAATTGTTACATTTATTTCCATGGCTTGACTTCATGTTCTTTTTACCATGGTTGTTGTTTTTAAGTTAAGAGAGGGAAAATAGAAAAGAAAAGAATAAAGAAATAGGTATGGGTGAGAAAGAGAGAGGTGAGGGTTTATGTTGACTTGGCCTTGAGCCATCCCCCATCATTATTGCACTCATTTTCCTCTCCCCTCTCCTCTTCTTTCTGCTGTTGCTACTGCCCCTCCTCTCCTTCTCCACAAAATCCCCCAAAACTCCATGCTAATCACCTCAAAACCCAAGTCCCTTTTCATTAAAAATATACACAAGCTCACAGGCTACCCATTGGACCAAGAAAAATTTGATTTTGGCGTTGTAAAAAATTCATGGGTGTAGTGTTTAGGTTGTTTAGGCCTCTTTTCAAGTTTAATATCGTTTTGGCGAAGTTTAGTGAGCTTTGAAAACTCAAGTTGGGAATTAGGGTTTGATTTGAGTAGAGATGGTGCAATTGAACTCTTGTGGTGACCTTAAACCCTTCCCAAGTGATAGAAACCCAGACCAACCCAACTGAAACCCAAAAATACGGATTTTCAGAACTGTGAATGTCGGTTTGTAAGGGAATTGAGCGTGCAGGGAAATCTGGGATGATCCGGGGAAGTTCTAAGACAAACAAACAATACTACGGACTTAGTTAGACAACCAGGAGACTACCCTACCAGAACGAGGCCCTAACTCCATGCTAGAACTGGCCTGGCTGGATTTTTCCTCTATGTGGCCGGCCTCCCTGTTAAACTAGGTGCCCAGGTTCCTTCAGTAGGTCATATTCACACTATATATCACCCCAGAGTTGTTTGCTTGCCTTGTTTTGGCCTTAGTCAAAATCTGGGACCACTTTCTCTAGTTGTTGCTTTGATTTGAGTTATGATTTTCCGTATTTTGATTTCTAGATTCTTGTATTTGTGCGTTATCTCGATCACGTGACATTTGTACGTCTATCTCGAGTGATATCGGGTTGAATTGCAAGAGCTAACCATAGGTTCTAACCTATAAGCTTTTAAGCGTATCGTTTTGGTTTTCGTGTGTCGTTTTGGTTTCGATTTGGTTTTGATGCGATGCGATACGTGTGACATGTAGGTACCCCTACGGTGATTTGAGACGATGAAGAAGATGGTGGCGACATCGACATCGGCAAGCAAGATCAAGGTGAGTAGATTATATCAACGGGGGAAGTCGGGTGGATGGCGTATAGCACCCCCGCAGTTCGATATTTAGTATACTATATATACTATATATATACGTATGATAGCGTTAAGTGTGATATGGATATTCTAGATGTGACTAGGTGTAAATGGTTAGTTTAGGGTTTAGAAGTAAATTAGTATAGTTTCCTAGTTGCGAACCCTAGTATAGGTTTACACCCACACGTACACACATGCTTATTTGTTATACTTATACCTGGATGATGAGGATAGTGGATGATATTTGGAGATGAGTCGATGAGATTGGGCATAGTGCCATCAGATGGGTGATATGATGTGGTTCGTATTTAGGATACGGCATGAGATTTTAGCGGGCCTTTGGACGTGTGTTTCACACACGCATTTATATTTATATAGATGGTATCGATTCGTACTAGACTTAGATCGGTACCCCAGATCATGAGATATGATGATAAGGATACCAGATAATTGATGAGATGAATGTGATATTGACCCGTACCCAGCTTTTGGAATGCCTGTCACGACCCGAAAGAGCACGTGACTGGCCCTTGAACCATATGAAGTCTATAGGACTCCATCTGATCCAAGTAAGCCAAAAGCCCAGAAATCTAAAACCATTTTAAGAGTAAATAAAGAAAACTGGTTTTAAAGAAGTGAAGGAAAACAAGTTTGAAGTCAAGGTTTTTAAATAACTAAGCCGAATGTGCATTTTTAAAATGTAAAGTCTTTTCTAAAAATTCCGGCAGAGTTTCTTTTGTAAATACTGGCCCCGAACGGGGTACAACAAGAACAATATATATATATATATATACAATGAATAAAAGGCATCCCCAAGCGGGAGCTA
The DNA here is from genome assembly GCA_030015575.1 of Agapanthus africanus. Lineage (NCBI taxonomy): Eukaryota > Viridiplantae > Streptophyta > Magnoliopsida > Asparagales > Amaryllidaceae > Agapanthus > Agapanthus africanus. The sequence continues at coordinate 530,908,856 of JASDDO010000019.1, read as the reverse complement.
GCTCTTCGTCAATCGACGGTCACAACCACACAAGCAATAATAATATACAACGCCGAAAGGCGAGGGTCAAATCCAAAAGAAACTCAATAAGCATGAAAACCGCAATACTACTAAGCGCGACTCTAAGGTCGAATAATACAACACTAATGTCTAAGTCTGAAACAATATACAAGTTTTGGTTGATGGAAATTCTAGATACAATAGATAAAATAAATACAATGGTGGTTCTTGATGCAAAAGAATCCACCTACCAAAAGCAATTCACCCGCAAGGAAGCAGTGTGCCAGAATTGCCGCAATGGAACCTGTACGGCAAAACCTGCAAGAACTGTGGCACAACGGGGGTGAGTTGCCAACTCGTGAATAGAAATATCTACAAGCAGAAACCGAATGCAAGACATAAACCTAGGTCAACAATCAGTAATATAAACCACAAGAGTGCATCTGAAATATGATAAGGTGGCAATGTAACATCTAATCATGTATGTAGTGCCAGGTACTCAGGTAAAAACATGACAACAGTATAAGGTATGTCTGCATGAAGTAAAAATGATGAAGTATCAATACACATATATTAGCGTCCCATACCACTAATATTGGTGTAAGGGTATATATAACAGTGCCCTCATACCCTGTTATATATACAAGTGAAGTATGATCAATGTAAATCCAATCTGTATATGATCCATGTCTATATATATACGTGGAACCCGTCCACCCGTCACCCGATGACAATAAACATCATGTATGCAAATATGAGGATATAATAAAATCATGGAAAACATCATGAAAACCGTGTTTAGCATCGACACGTAAATCCTCATCCATCGGGCTCCGTCAGTCTGGATCGGCCCGCGGGCTATGTCTGCGGAATCGGCCCTCGGCCCCGGCAGTACGCCCATCTCTCAACTCCGGTCGGTATCCTCCAGATATCCGCCGAGCTCAAATACAATCACCGGTAGGTAATAGTCCCTCTGCCGGGCTTACCGTCTACTACACAGCGAAACCGTTCTCGCCCCGGGGTACCATACCGGGTCCACCATGTACCCGCAATCGGCCTCATCCGCCTCCTGGAATCGGGTTTCACATGTCGCTCTCAGCACCGAGAAAACACATGGTGGACGCACTGAAATATCATATCAAGGGTAACTGGGTTTTTAAAACAATTATATATTCTCTTTTGAAATACCACGGTTCCCAAATCCAGAAATATCATGGAAACAACATATCTCAATGCGTATAATCAAAACACGATGTATGCGACATGTAAAGAAAGGTAATCATATCAGAAGTCATGCAACATGGACTAGTAATGTGCATAGGTCGAGGGAAACCGCTCCTTTAGAATGAATCAGTTTTAAAGAATTTCTTGCGGTCCTCAAATCTCTAATAAAGTCAGAATCATATATGTTTATGTATAGGTATAAGCGTACAATATGCCATGCAAGAATCATATCATGAATGCAACAGTACTACAGTGTAGTGGCATGGCAATTATCGATGATGAAGTGTGTGAGCCGGCAAATAGTGTACGTGGAACATACGCATCATCGATAATGGTGCTGGTGTCCTATCAGCAAGATAACAGTATAGCAATAACATATGCAAGCAACGCGAATAGCATGAAAATGCGGAAATCAAATAATCAACACCACAATGAAGAATCTACTATGCAAACTACAGATTCAAGTATCAAGTCAAATCGGGAGATGTATGGAATCTACCTAAATCTGAGTCCATATATATATAGATATAATAGTCGGTGATCCCGCCTCAATAACATATCGTAAGACATCCTCGGGTAATGAGTGCGGATCTATCATCAATATCGGCTCGTACGGTAAATCGTCGTATGACATCCCAATAGCTGGGTACGGTCAATATCACACTATCTCGTCACATATCAGGTATCACTATCATCATAACACATGATCTGGGGTACTACTCTAAGTCTAGTACAAATCGATACCATCTACAAAGTATGAATGCGGGGGTAAACACACATCCCAAGCCCGCAAGAATCACATGTCATATCCCAAATATGAATCATATCAAATCACCGATCTTGCAGCACAAGGCCCAATAGCATTGACTCATCACCAATGTCGTCCAATATCATCAACAAAGTGCAAGTATAGAACATACCAGTGTAGGCGTGTGGGTGCAATTCTATCCTAGGGCTCGCAACTAGGAACTACGCTAGTTACTTCTACCCTAACTAACCATAGCACTTTATAACTATCATATATATATTCTACATAGTATACTAACTACGGACTGCGGGGGTGCTATACGCCATCCACCCGACTTCCCCCTGTAGATATAATCTACTCACCTTGCGTCTTCATTTGTCGACGTCGCCATGCGCTTTCTTGTCGTCCCGAAGTCTTCATGGGTACCTACATATCAAAGTATCGTATATTCGCATTAAAACCAAATCCAAGCTAGAACGGCACATGAAATCCAAAACGATACGATAAGGGGCCCATAGGTTGGAACCTATGGCACACTTTCAAAACCATCAATAAATCCTCTATATCGTCGTATAAACGCCAATTTAGTCGAGGCAAAACAAAATACACCATTGCAGAATTAAAAATACGGAATAGGGAAACACGAATCCAAAACAGCAACTTATGAAATATGTCCCAGATTTCATCCTAGATCAATTTATACAATTCTATATATACCAGGGGTCAAACATAAACATGTAGGAGCTACAGAACCAATACGAGCCAAAATGGTGGGACCCAGGCCGCAATTGGCGGCCAAAGTGAATAAATTGGCGGCCTGGAAAGGGAATTAGGGGCTAGGGCTTTGGTGGTAGCTTCCTGGGTGCCTGCACATATCTCTGTAAACTCAATTTTATTTTCAGAGTCTCGGGGTAAAAGCAGATTCAATATACACTACACATATTTCATAAATTCCCCGATATCGGTTTCTAAAATCCGTATTCTGGGTTAAGCTTCAGGTTTTGGGTTCCAATTCATACACTAGGGTGTTTGTAAAACCTCTACTGAGCTCAATTTCACCATACAACACAAAGTTCCCACAAACCCTAACTTGGTTATCCTCAAGTCCATAATATCACACAATATCGATTCAATCTAAACATGGGGGTATAAGTAATGCTAAAACTAAGTTGATGATCCAGAAATTACCTCATTTGGCAACTCAAGAAAATTCTTGAGTTGCCCCTAGTGGCCAAAATCCTTGCTTCTTAAGCTTCAAGTGTAGATCTAGGGATTGTGCACACTTTTAATGAAATGAGTGTGTGGTTTTTGTGTAGTTTTTGAGGTGTTTTGGAGCTTTGAAGAGGGGAGGGGATGAGGTACAGGAGCAGCAGCAGAAGAAGAGAGAAGAGGGAGGGAAATGAGGGGAGAAATGGCTAAGTCTTTTAGTCAATGGTGCCCCATACCTCTATTTCTCACCAACTACCATTTTCTTTAATCTTTTCTCTTTTCTTTTCCTTTAAAAACCCTTCTCACTTAAAAAGTAACCCCAAAACAACCCATGGCAATAAAAATGTGACACAAGTGTGAAAAAGTGATATGTGAAATTTTTTGCACAAAAAAGCTAAAAACCGATTAGCGATTTTTAATCGCGATTAGCACTAATTACACATATAACTAATCAATTAAACTTAGAAATAGTATAATTCTCTAATTTACCCTATTTTAGAATTTTCCATAATTTTTCTAACATTTTTCCTATTTATTTGTATTTAATAATACCAAAATATTAAAATATTCAATAAAATAATATTAAATTATAAAAATTCCCAAAAATTAATATTTTATCTTTTTGAAATGTTACAATCTACCCCCCTTAAAGAAATTCGGTCCCCGAATTTAAATTTAATCCCCCAATTACAAAAACAATTCAGTAAAAATCCAATTTGTCGGGGCTCCGAAAACATCAATACATAGCGAAGATCATAAAAATGTACTGCTCTACTAGAATTCAATCCACAAACGTATATCCTATGCGTCTGGTGCGCAAGGAATCAAAATCCATATATGTGTCAAATAGGTGTACAAAACAACATCTAAGTGCAACTGGTGTGCACGAAACATCTGTCGTAGGCAACGTGTGTGCCTGACAGCAACCAAATCAGGTGCATGTAACATGCACGAAGAATCCCGATTTAGTGCATCTGGCATGCACCAATATCGTATATCAAAACACTAAAGGTGCATGAAACAATATCATGAAACTCAGTCATCAAAACTAAATCATGCAATAGAACGCCCAAAACACCGAAATCCAAAATGACGGATACGTGATAACCGAATCACAAAATCACAAATCATAAATACCGTCGCCGGTAGTTCCTCCTTCGAGGTCGGAAAGGAGTCGGTGCATCCAATTCTAGTAGCGCAAGATACAAACTTGTCTCTTGCTCACGGTCTGGCGTTCTCTGCCTCTGGGTCTCTATCTTCTTTGTGGATTACCAATCTCGCAGTCAATCGGCTCATCGGCCCTGTCAGATGTGCTAACGGGGACGATTCCGTTCTGGCACTTCTCTGGTCATCTCTCGGTCAATCCTCACGACCACTCGTAAGGCAGCATGTCACTGGCGTCGGCCTCTGGCTCTCTGACTGCACATCACACATCTGATCCTGGGTGCAAACATCATTGCAGCAATGTCCTGGAAGGAATCCTGCTCAAGGTCTCTTCCGATCTTGCCTATGCCAAACTGTACGGAGGCTAGCTCTCTTGCACAATCTCTTCTCACTCGATAGACATCTGTGTCCTCAGTACAACATTTCTCGGAAACTGGTCGCATCCCAACGCCTCTGTAAGCATATCAAGTCTCTGGTCTCGATGGAAAGTAATGACAGCTCGTCAGTGTCTCGCACGAACCTCTGGTTCCACCTGTCTCTATCGTCGTCTACTATGACGCCACGCCATGCTATCTACGCACTTCACTGTGCTCGGCCACGGTAAATCCAAAATCTCTCACACGGACTCGAAATCGCGTACCCTGTAGCTTCATCATTCTGTAGAAGATGTCTGGCCAAACAGGTCCTCGGGAACGCGTCCCAACCCTCGGAGGAATACTCAATACTCGTCCGTACCTGATCAATTTGCAACGCATCTGGTTAAGTTCCTGTATCCGAACCTGGTCAACTATCTCGTCGACGATGCCAAACTCTGGCCTGCTGGGTGTGCGCAATATGACCACTCCTGGGTCTAGGTCTTCTCGTATCGTTTTCCAGAAGGGTCCTGTCGAGGTTTCTCTCTCAAATCTCATTCCTGCCGAATTGCCCGGAAGTCATCATCCATTGCTGAAGCTAATTCTTATTCCGGAACGGCTGCATACTTGTCGCGCTTCTTTCTGGAAAATATATCCATAAACAACGCCTCTGGGTGCGTATCACATCTCTAATGTCAGCGGAGTGGGACGTCATCTCGTCGAAAATATCTCGCGAACTCTTCTCTTCACTCTGCTTCAATGTCGACTGATTCGGACTCGTCTCATCGTGGCTGCATGGACTGTGCTCCAACGGCTATACTCGTATCTGGAGTCTCCCAAGCAATGCATCCCACCACATGATATCCGAAAGATGTCGAATCGTCCGATCGACTCGTCAAAACTTCATAATCCCCCAAGAGATCAACATCATGGGTACAGTTTAATAGTATCGAGTACATGCCACAGTGTCGGTGGTCCAGCCGTAGAAGGGCAAACCCAAGCCTCACTAATGGCGCCGTGGAACTGCCGCAAACCCTAAGGTTCAAAGGCTTTCACACGGTCATTAAGTCGAGTTAGGGTTTCATTCTTCTAGAGGGTCCATAGAATCACCTGCATGTCTTTCCGTATACTTTAAACTTGGAAAATGGGCTCCTGACATTCGATCGTCTCTATCAACTCTCAACGAATCTGCGTGAAGTCGTCTTTAACTGGAAACAATCTATCTGATGACCTCGCATCGGTAAACGAACGAACCACATATCCTAGTCATTAGTCCTCAGGTGACTAGCGACCGTCCATCATATCTCTAAGTATATGCTCATGCTGCAGTAGCTCCAACCATTTGGGCGATATTTCGTCATTTGCAGCAACAACTGGCTCATTTGCCTGTACGCCGAACAGCGCCTCAATCCTCCAGGAAAGGCGATACATTGGCGGTCATCTCTGACTCGGTCGGCTCAAGATCTGAGTAAGACTCCCCACACTGGAAATCTTCAACTCAACTGGGCCCGCTCCGGCGCAAAAATCGGACGAATCACCCTCGTCTCTCAAATCGGGTAGACTAGCTACCATCCGTCTCATATCTGCTTGGAAGCTCCGGCAATCTCAGCTCGTAAGCTCCGGAAACGACATCCTGTCAATCTTTGAGGTATGCTGTACATCAACAGTCCTCTCTCAACTGGCAGCTCTAACAATGGCCCGATCATCCGGTGCAAAACCAAGCACTCGCCTCCACTAGAGGTCACAGTCACCAATACTAACTCGAGACGTTCCCATGTCACCAGAAAACACAATGGTCGGCCCTCGTACCAGATGAGCTCGCACCGACCGTAACCCTAGCAGCAGCCCAAACTGCACTCAAACATGGCGACAGGAACCTCAATCGAGTATCGAAGAGAGCAGATCAATGGCAAGAAAGAGAACAACAGATCCAAAGTGGATACATGATCATAAGAAGGAACAGCATCAATGAAGGCATGATCATGAAACTAGTAGTATCGAGGATCTCAAATGGATGTATAATCATGGATATGAAGAGAATCACTAATCTCGAAAATATGTACATCCTAAGGTTCCTTAAGCGGAGTGGCGCGTCGTAAGTATGCCGCGGAACATACCCACGGTACGTCACTCTACTTTAGTCACCTATTCCATCAACCAAGGGTCATCCTACGCGACGAAAGTTCGGGTCTAATACCCCCTTGACCAAGTCTAAGTTCCGTAAGGTCAAGCCTAAGTTCCGTATATATATAAACGCCCTAGGCTCCACATAGTCAAACTTAGACTCGAACCAAGGTCAACCTAGCGCTCTGATACCAACTTTGTCACGACCCGAAAGAGCACGTGACTGGCCCTTGAACCATATGAAGTCTATAGGACTCCATCTGATCCAAGTAAGCCAAAAGCCCAGAAATCTAAAACCATTTTAAGAGTAAATAAAGAAAACTGGTTTTAAAGAAGTGAAGGAAAACATGTTTGAAGTCAAGGTTTTTAAATAACTAAGCCGAATGTGCATTTTTAAAATGTAAAGTCTTTTCTAAAAATTCCGGCAGAGTTTCTTTTGTAAATACTGGCCCCGAACGGGGTACAACAAGAACAATATATATATACAATGAAAAAAAGGTATCCCCAAGCGGGAGCCAGCTCTTCGTCAATCGACGGTCACAACCACACAAGCAATAATAATATACAACGCCGAAAGGCGAGGGTCAAATCCAAAAGAAACTCAATAAGCATGAAAACCGCAATACTACTAAGCGCGACTCTAAGGTCGAATAATACAACACTAATGTCTAAGTCTGAAACAATATACAAGTTTTGGTTGATGGAAATTCTAGATACAATGGATAAAATAAATACAATGGTGGTTCTTGATGCAAAAGAATCCACCTACCAAAAGCAATTCACCCGCAAGGAAGCAGTGTGCCAGAATTGCCGCAATGGAACCTGTACGGCAAAACCTGCAAGAACTGTGGCACAACGGGGGTGAGTTGCCAACTCATGAATAGAAATATCTACAAGCAGAAACCGAATGCAAGACATAAACCTAGGTCAACAATCAGTAATATAAACCACAAGAGTGCATCTGAAATATGATAAGGTGGCAATGTAACATCTAATCATGTATGTAGTGCCAGGTACTCAGGTAAAAACATGACAACAGTATAAGGTATGTCTGCATGAAGTAAAAATGATGAAGTATCAATACACATATATTAGCGTCCCATACCACTAATATTGGTGTAAGGGTATATATAACAGTGCCCTCATACCCTGTTATATATACAAGTGAAGTATGATCAATGTAAATCCAATCTGTATATGATCCATGTCTATATATATACGTGGAACCCGTCCACCCGTCACCCGATGACAATAAACATCATGTATGCAAATATGAGGATATAATAAAATCATGGAAAACATCATGAAAACCGTGTTTAGCATCGACACGTAAATCCTCATCCATCGGGCTCCGTCAGTCTGGATCGGCCCGCGGGCTATGTCTGCGGAATCGGCCCTCGGCCCCGGCAGTACGCTCATCTCTCAACTCCGGTCGGTATCCTCCAGATATCCGCCGAGCTCAAATACAATCACCTGTAGGTAGTAGTCCCTCTGCCGGGCTCACCGTCTACTACACAGCGAAACCGTTCTCGCCCCGGGGTACCATACCGGGTCCACCATGTACCCGCAATCGGCCTCATCCGCCTCCTGGAATCGGGTTTCACATGTCGCTCTCAGCACCGAGAAAACACATGGTGGACGCACTGAAATATCATATCAAGGGTAACCGGGTTTTTAAAACAATTATATATTCTCTTTTGAAATACCACGGTTCCCAAATCCAGAAATATCATGGAAACAACATATCTCAATGCGTATAATCAAAACACGATGTATGCGACATGTAAAGAAAGGTAATCATATCAGAAGTCATGCAACATGGACTAGTAATGTGCATAGGTCGAGGGAAACCGCTCCTTTAGAATGAATCAGTTTTAAAGAATATCTTGCGGTCCTCAAATCTTTAATAAAGTCAGAATCATATATGTTTATGTACAGGTATAAGCGTACAATATGCCATGCAAGAATCATATCATGAATGCAACAGTACTACAGTGTAGTGGCATGGCAATTATCGATGATGAAGTGTGTGAGCCGGCAAATAGTGTACGTGGAACATACGCATCATCGATAATGGTGCTGGTGTCCTATCAGCAAGATAACAGTATAGCAATAACATATGCAAGCAACGCGAATAGCATGAAAATGCGGAAATCAAATAATCAACACCACAATGAATAATCTACTATGCAAACTACAGATTCAAGTATCAAGTCAAATCGGGAGATGTATGGAATCTACCTAAATCTGAGTCCGTATATATATAGATATAATAGTCGGTGATCCCGCCTCAATAACATATCGTAAGACATCCTCGGGTAATGAGTGCGGATCTATCATCAATATCGGCTCGTACGGTAAATCGTCGTACGGCATCCCAATAGCTAGGTACGGTCAATATCACACTATCTCGTCACATATCAGGTATCACTATCATCATAACACATGATCTGGGGTACTACTCTAAGTCTAGTACAAATCGATACCATCTACAAAGTATGAATGCAGGGGTAAACACACATCCCAAGCCCGCAAGAATCACATGTCATATCCCAAATATGAATCATATCAAATCACCGATCTTGCAGCACAAGGCCCAATAGCATCGACTCATCACCAATGTCGTCCAATATCATCAACAAAGTGCAAGTATAAGGAACATACCAGTGTAGGCGTGTGGGTGCAATTCTATCCTAGGGCTCGCAACTAGGAACTACGCTAGTTACTTCTACCCCTAACTAACCATAGCATACTATAACTATCATATATATATTCTACATAGTATACTAACTACGGACTGCGGGGGTGCTGTACGCCATCCACCCGACTTCCCCCTGTAGATATAATCTACTCACCTTGCATCTTCATTTGTCGACGTCGCCATGCGCTTTCTTGTCGTCCCGAAGTCTTCATGGGTACCTACATATCAAAGTATCGTATATTCGCATCAAAACCAAATCCAAGCTAGAACGGCACATGAAATCCAAAACGATATGATAAGGGGCCCATAGGTTGGAACCTATGGCACACCTTCAAAACCATCAATAAATCCTCTATATCGTCGTATAAACGCCAATTTAGTCGAGGCAAAACAAAATACACCATTGCAGAATTAAAAATACGGAATACGGAAACACGAATCCAAAACAGCAACTTATGAAATATGTCCCAGATTTCATCCTAGGTCAATTTATACAATTCTATATATACCAGGGGTCAAACATAAACATGTAGGAGCTACAGAACCAATACGAGCCAAAATGGTGGGACCCAGGCCGCAATTGGCGGCCAAAGTAAATAAATTGGCGGCCTGGAAAGGGAATTGGGGGCTAGGGCTTTGGTGGTAGCTTCCTGGGTGCCTGCACATATCTCTGCAAACTCAATTTTATTTTCAGAGTCTCGGGGTAAAAGCAGATTCAATATACACTACACATATTTCATAAATTCCCCGATATCGGTTTCTAAAATCCGTATTCTGGGTTAAGCTTCAGGTTTTGGGTTCCAATTCATACACTAGGGTGTTTGTAAAACCTCTACTGAGCTCAATTTCACCATACAACACAAAGTTCCCACAAACCCTAACTTGGTTATCCTCAAGTCCATAATATCACACAATATCGATTCAATCTAAACATAGGGGTATAAGTAATGCTAAAACTAAGTTGATGATCCAGAAATTACCTCATTTGGCAACTCAAGAAAATTCTTGAGTTGCCCCTAGTGGCCAAAATCCTTTCTTCTTTAGCTTCAAGTGTAGATTTAGGGATTGTGCACACTTTTAATGAAATGAGTGTGTGGTTTTTGTGTAGTTTTAGAGGTGTTTTGGAGCTTTGAAGAGGGGAGGGGATGAGGTGCAGGAGCAGCAGCAGAAGAAGAGAGAAGAGGGAGGGAAATGAGGGGAGAAATGGCTAAGTCTTTTAGTCAATGGTGCCCCATACCTCTATTTCTCACCAACCCCCATTTTCTTTAATCTTTTCTCTTTTCTTTTCCTTTAAAAACCCTTCTCACTTAAAAAGTAACCCCAAAACAACCCATGGCAATAAAAATGTAACACAAGTGTGAAAAAGTGATATGTGAAATTTTTTGCACAAAAAAGCTAAAAACCGATTAGCGATTTTTAATCGCGATTAGCACTAATTACACATATAACTAATCAATTGAACTTAGAAATAGCATAATTCTCTAATTTACCCTATTTTAGAATTTTCCATAATTTTTCTAATATTTTTCCTATTTATTTGTATTTAATAATACCAAAATATTAAAATATTCAATAAAATAATATTAAATTATAAAAATTCCCAAAAATTAATATTTTATCTTTTTGAAATGTTACAATGCCGTACGATGATTTACCGTACGAGCTTTATATTGATGTTAGATCCGCACTCATGACTCGAGAATGTCATAAGATATTGTATCGTACGTGGTACTTTTGAGGCGGGATCACCGACTATTATATTTATATATATATATATATATATATATATATATATATATATATATATATATATCGACTCAGATTTAGGTGGTTTCCATACCCCTCCCGATTGACTTGTTAGTTAGAGCTGTAGTTTTTTTAGTAGATGTTAGGCTAGGCCGATGTCATACCTACTTCAAAAACATACGAATCGGGAGTACTTTAAAGACAAGCAAAGGGATTCTACGGATATTTTCAAAAGACGCATCTTTTCTTAAAAACACCGTAGCCCTTATTTTCCTAAAAACCCCGATTAGTCTTCTTCCAAATGGCAAAACTGTATGACATAGATACATTGATGTAGATACTACACTGTTGTGTTTATTGTTCATTTGCTGCATATTCTTGCTTTTCGCATCACATTGCATGTTTAAATATTTTTATTGTTATATTAAAACCATGCTGTCAGGACACCAGCACCATTATCGATGATGCATATGTTCCTCGTACACCTGCTTGCCGGCTCACACACTTCATCATCGATAATTGCCATGTCACTACACTGATAGACTGTTGCATTCAGGATATGATCCCTCGCATGGCATACTTGTGTACTCACATATTGTACACTCACACTTGTGCACATACCTATTGTATACTCATACCTGTGTACTCACATATTGTACACTCACACTTGTGCACATACCTATTGTATACTCATACCTGTGTACTCACATATCGTACACTCATACTTGTGCACATACCTATTGTGTACTTATACCTGTGTACTCACATTCCGTACACTCATACTTGTGCACATACCTATTGTATACTCGTACCTGTGTACTAACATATCGTACACTCATACTTGTGCACATACCTATTGTATACTCTTACCTGTGTACGCATATATCGTACACTCATACTTGTGCACATATCTATTGTATACTCATACTTGTATACTCACATACTGTACACTCATACTTGTGCACATACCTATTGTATATTCATACTTGTATACTCACATACTGTACACTCATACTTGTGCACATACCTATTGTACACTCATACTTATACTTATATAGTGTACACCCATTCTTGCATACATACGTATTTGCACATACATAGATGATTCTGTCTGGATTTGGAGATTTGGGAACCGCAAGATATATCTTAAAACTGTATTCATTTTAAAAGGGCGGTTTCCCTTAATATGTGCATATTACTATTCCATGTTGCATGATATACTGATATGCTTACATTTCTTTTACATGTCGCATACATCATGCTTTTTGATTATACGAATTGAGATATGTTGTTTCTATGATATTTCTGGATTTGGGAACCGTGAGTATTTCAAAAGAGAGTATGGATTGTTTTAAAAACCTGGTTACCCTTGATATGATATTTCAGTGCGTCCACCATGTGTTTTCTCGGTTCTGAAAGCGACATGTGAAACCCGATTCGAGGAGAGGTAGGCACCGTCTGCGGGTACATGGTGGACCCGGTGAGGTACCCCGGGGTAAGAAGACTCGTATATGTTAGACGGTGAGCCTGGCAGTGGAGTACTACCTACCGGTGATTGTATTTGAGCTCGGCGGATATCTGGGGGATACCGACCGGAGTTGAGAGATGAGACGGGCCGATCCGGACTCACGGAGCCCTACGTATATAAGGATTTACGTGCCGATGCTAGGCACAGGTTTCATGATGTTTTCGAGTGTCGATTCTTGACACTCAGGTTCCATGATTTGATATGTCGCGAGCGACACATGTTGATTTACATTCTCATACTTCCATGCATATGCTTTATGATATTTACATGCATGATGCTTATTGTCATTGGGTGACACGTGGACGATTTCCACATACATATAGTGACATTGATGATATTGATCACATAGTTGGATGATATCCACATACATATAGTTGATATTGATGACATTGATCACATAGTTGGACGATATCCACATATTCATAGACTTCATGATATAGTCGACATTGATCATACCTCATATTTATGATATGTTATTACCTGAGGCACTGGCACGAGCACTTGGCACTACACTCATGTATAGATGTTACATTGCCACCTTATCTTGCATCTGACTTATTCATTTAAGGTTTATATATATATATGATCGTATTGACCTAGGATTGTGTCATACATACGATTTCTGCTCTGTGATGTTTTCTATTCAAGAGTTGGCAACTCACCCCCGTCGTGCCACAGTTCTTGCAGGTTTTTCCATACAGGTTCCATTGCGGCTTCTGGCATACTGCTTCCCTTACGGGTGATTTGCTTTGGTAGGTGGGTTCTTTTGCATCAGAACCACCATTGTATATGTATTATTCAGTTGTATCTAGAAATTCCATCAACCAAACATGTATATTATTTCAGACTTAGAAAACCAGTTGTGTATTATTTTGACCTTAGAGTCGCGCGTTGTAGTATAATGGTTTTCATGCTGATTTTGAGTTTCCTTTTTGAGTTTTGATCCTCGCCCTTTGGCATTGTATATTATATTGCTTGCGTGGTTGTGACCGTCGATTGACGAAGAGCTAGCTCAAGCTTGGGGATGCCATTTATTATTGTATATATATTATTCTTGTTGTATCCCGTTTGTGGCCAGTATTTACAAAGGAAACCCTGCCGAAAATTTCAGAAAAGACTATAGATTTTAAAAATGCATATTCGGCTTACTTATTTAAAAACCTTGCTTTTAAAACATGTTTTCCTTACTTCTTAAAAACTAGTTTTCTTTATTTACTCCTTAAAATGGTTTTAGATTTCTGGGCTTTTGGCTTACTTGAATTAGATGGGGTCCTATAGACTTCATATAATTCAAGGGCCAGTCACGTGCTATTTCGGGTCGTGATAAAGTTGGTATCAGAGCGCTAGGTTAACCTTGGTTTGAGTCTAAGTTTGACTATGCGGAGCCTAGAGCGTTTATATATATACGGAACTTAGGCTTGACCTTACGGAACTTAGACTTAGTCGAGGGGGTATTATACCCGAACTTTCGTCGCGTAGGATGACCCTTGGTTGATGGAGTAGGTAGCTTGAGTAGAGTGACGTACCGTACGTATGTTCCGCAACATACTTACGATACGCTACTCCGCTTAAGAGACCTTAGGATATACATTTCCTTGCACAGTATTATATTCATTCCTATGATCTATCCTTATCGATATTGGTTATGACTTGCTGCCACGATTATACGGGCAGAGAGAGCTACGGCTAGAGTTGCGTCAGCACGAGCTCGTCACGGACGAGGACTGACCAGGGCGTGATTCCAGGGACATACGATTGCATAGAGAGGCGTCGTTTTAGTGTGTTTTCGCGCCATGAGCGTTTGACGGATCGCTTTTACGAGATTTCTCGGACGTGCTGATCGGCACTAGAGGATCAGGCTACTGCTAGAGGCCAGTCAGAATATGATGACCATTGATATATCACTTATTCATGATGATTGAGGCGCTGTTCAGCGTACAGATGAATGGGCCAGTTGTTGCTGCAAATGACGAGATATCGCCCAGATGATTGGAGCTACTGCAACATGAGTATATACTTAGAGATATGATGGAAGGTCTCTAGTCACTCAAAGATGAATGACTAGGACATGTGGTTCGTTCGCTTACCCCGATGCAAGGTCATCAGATAGATTGATTCCAGCTAGGGATGACTTCACGCAGATTCGTTGAGAGTCGATAGAGACGATCGAATGTCAGGAACCCGATTCCAGGTTTAAAGTATTCGGAAGACAATGCAAGTAATGCTATGGACCCTCTAGAAGAATGAAACCCTAACTCGACGTAATGACCATGGAACACCTTCAAACCTTAGGGTTTACGGCAGTTTAGCGGTGCCATTTGTGAGGCATGGGTTTGCCCTTCTACGGTTGGTCCACAGGTGCTGTGGTATGTACCGGAATACTATTAAACTGTACTCAAGATGTTGATCTCTTGGGGGATTATGAGGTTTTGACAAATCAATCGGATGGTTCGACATCATTCGGATATCATGTGATGGGACACATTGCTTGGGAGACTCCAGATACGAGTATAGCCGTTGGAGCGCAGTCCATGCAGCCATGAGAAGACGAGTCCGAATCAGTCGACATTGGAGCAGAGTGGAGTAAAGAGTTCGCACGAGATTTCGACGAGATGATGTTCCACTCCGCTGACATCAGAGATGCGATACGCATGCAGAGGCATTGTATATGGATATACCTTCCAGAAAGAGTCGCGATGAGTATGCAGCCGTTCTGGAATAAGAAACAGATATAGTAACGGTGGTAAACTTCCGGGCAATTCGGCAGAAGCGAGATTGAGAAAGACCTCGACAGGACCTTTCTGGAATACTATACGGGAAGACTTAGACCCAGGAGCGGTTATATTGCGCACACCCAGCAGGCCAGAGTTCGGCACCGTCGACGAGATAGTTGACCAGGTTCGGATAGAGGACCTCACCCAGATGCGTTGTGAATTGGTCAAGAAAGGACGAGTTTGGAGTATACCTCCGCAGGTTGGGCGAGTTCCTGAGGACGCGTTCGGCTAGATATCTTCCACAGAGTGATGAAGATACCGAGTTCGTGATTTTGAGTCCACGTGAGAGACTTCGGATTGACCATAGCTGCGAACATTTACAGTGAGCATATAGAGACGTAACATCGAAGTGGACGATGATACAGACAAGTGGAACAAGAGGTTCGTGCGAGATGCTGACGAGCTGTTGTTACTCCCCGTTAAGATTAAAGGTCGGATATGTCTACAAAGGCGTTGGGATGCGACCACTTTTCGAGGAAATGCTGTGCTGAGGACGCAGATGTCCAGAGAGCGATAAAAGGTTATGCCAGAGTACCGGCCTTCGTACAGTTCGGCATAGGTGAGATCGGAAGAGACCTTGAGCAGGATTCCTTCCAGGACACTGCTGCGATAAGATTTGCACCTGGGATCAGATGTGTGATGTGTATTTAGAGGACCAGAGGTCGGCTCTAGCGACATGCTGCTTTACGAGTGGTCATGGAGATTGACCGAGAGAAGACCAGAGAAGTGCCAGGACGGAATCGTCCCCGTTAGCACACCTGACAGGGCCGATGAGCCGATGGATTGCGAGATTGGTAATCCACAGAGAAGATAAGGGCCCAGAGATAGAGGACGCCAGACCGTGAGCAAGAGGCAAGTAGATATCTTGCGCTACTAGCATTGGACGCACCGACACCTTCTCGATTTTGAAGGAGGATACATCGACGACGGTATTTATGATTTGTTATTTGGTGATTCGATTATCACGTATCCGTCACCTTGGATTTCGGTATTTAGGGCGATCTATTTGCATGATTTAGTCTTGATGACTGAGTTTCATGATATTTATTTTCGTGCACCATGGTTGCACCTACTGGGTATTCATATTTGTGCACAGTTATTGCACCTGATATCGTTTTTGTACCTTGGTTGCACATGCTTATGACTTCATAGATTTCATACCGTTGGGTTGATTTTGTGCACATGGTATGCACACGATTTGGCTTTTGCACTCGGTATAGCTTATATATGCTTGTAGTGCATTGGTATGTGTTTTGTGCATGCAGTTGCACACGTTTATGATTTTTACACCTTGATACACTCGGTGTTGCTATTTACGCATTTGAGTTATTGTTTGGGTTTTGTGCACATGATGCACTGTATTTGTCTTTCTTGCACAGGATGCACCAGTTTTATATTTCGTGCGTTTGTCGCACCAGATTTATATTTCGTGCGTTTGTTGCACCTGACTTCGATTTGATGTCATTCAATATGTTGATTTTGATTTCATGCCTATGTTATGCATGCGATTTGATTTATGCTTTCAGCATAGTTTTCATGCACTTTTGTGCTTAGATTTGATTTGTGCACGCTGATGCACATGGTTGTAAGATAATATACCGAGGTATACCTGATTTTGATTGAGCCGTATTGTATACCGTAGATTTGGATTCTGATATTGATGTTGATTTCTTGCACTCCGTGCATTTGATTTGGTTTTTTGCGCATGTTCGACGCTTGATATTGGATTTCGTGATTTCGTGCATGTTGAGTGCGCATGATTTAGATTTTATTCGTGCATGATGGATGCACCTAATTTGGATTTTCGCGCGTGTTGAGCGCATGTTTTGAGATGCGATTTTGGTGCACACCAGATGCACTAAATCGGGATTTTTCGTGCATGTCAAATGCACCTGATTTTGCTGTCAGGCACACACGTTGCCCAGGACAGATGTTTCGTGCACACCCGTTGCACTTAAATGTTGTTTCTGTGCATATGTATGGCACATATATGGATTTTGATTTCCGTGCGCACCAGGCGCACAGGGTATTCTTATATACATTTTGGGATTGATCTCTTATGGAGCAGTACGTTTGTATGATATTTGCTATATGTTTTCGTACTGAGCAGGACTAGTCAGAAGACAGTACTGAATATATTTTGTATGCATTGATAGTTATCGAAGAGATTTCCAAAAAGCGAGCTATAGTCTCAGTATTTACCTACGCGTCTGATATGACACGACACGTTTAAAACAAAGGAACCCTTCTAAATTGTTATCAAAACGGCGGGACGCACATATCAAACAAAAGATGTATACATATATAGTTATTTTCTTACAATAGACGTCCGCCACTGTGCAGCGTTATGTGCATCGCACGGCGACTTAAAAAGATTTGGCATGCATTTCTTTCAGATATTTACATGTATAGATTTGATGTCTACATGTATGGTTTTGATATATATCATATTTGTTTTGTTTTGGATTTGACAGTTGTGTCTTCACCATGACTCCGATGATTGCAGAATGCTTGACAGAGTTTTGATTTTGAGTTATTTGAACATTACTCATGCGCATGCATTGCGCTATGATGCGTCTTATGTATTGATGATTTAGGAGCTCTGACGACTTGGACTTTTTATTGAAATGTTTTAAGAATTTGGGGGTTTAAATCTAAATTCGGGGACCGAATTTCTTTAAGGGGGGAAGATTGTAACATTTCAAAAAAATAAAATATTATTTTTGGGAATTTTTATAATTTAATAATATTATATTGAATATTTTAATAAGGCGGTATAATTAAATACCCATAAATTGGGGAAAAAATTTGAAAATTATAGAAATTACTTAAAAGAGAGTGTTTTATGTGAATTATGCAAATTTTAAGTTTTTATGATTAATTATATGCTAGTTTAGTGCTCATCGCGATTAAAAATCGCTAATCGGATTTTAAGCATATTTTGTGCAAAACATGCACCATATCATTTTACACTTGTTACATTTATTTCCATGGCTTGACTTCATGTTCTTTTTACCATGCTTGTTGATTTTAAGTTAAGAGAGGGAAAATAGAAAAGAAAAGAATAAAAAAATAGGTATGGGTGAGAGAGAGAGAGGTGAGGGTTTATGTTGTCTTGGTCTTGAGCCATCCCCCATCATTATTGCACTCATTTTCCTCTCCCCTCTCCTCTTCTTTCTGCTGTTGCTGCTGCCCTTCCTCTCCTTCTCCAAAAAATCCACCAAAACTCCATGCTAATCACCTCAAAACCCAAGTCCCTTTTCATTAAAAATATACACAAGCTCACAGGCTACCCATTGGACCAAGAAAAATTTGATTTTGGCGTTGTAAAAAATTCATGGGTGCTAAGCGAGGTATATCCTTTCACAAATAGTGTAGTGTTTAGGTTGTTTAGGCCTCTTTTCAAGTTTAATATCGTTTTGGCGAAATTTAGTGAGCTTTGAAAACTCAAGTTGGGAATTAGGGTTTGATTTGAGTAGAGATGGTGCAATTGAACTCTTGTGGTGACCTTAAACCCCTCCCAAGTGATAGAAACCCAGACCAACCTAACTGATACCCAAAAATACGGATTTTCAGAACTGTGAATGTCGGTTTGTAAGGGAATTGAGCGTGCAGGGAAATCTGGGATGATCCGGGGAAGTTCTGAGACAAACAAACAATACTAGGTACTTAGTTAGACCACCAGGAGACTACCCTACCAGAACGAGGCCTTAACTCCATGCTAAAACCGGCCTGGCCAGATTTTTCCTCTATGTGGACGGCCCCCTGTTAAACTAGGTGCCTAGGTTGCTTCATTAGGTCATATTCACACTATATATCACCGCAGAGTTGTTTGCTTGCCTTGTTTTGGCCTTAGTCAAAATCTGCGACCACTTTCTCTAGTTGCTGCTTTGATTTGAGTTATGGTTTTTTGTATTTCGATTTCTAGATTCTTGTATTTGTGCGTTATCTCGATCACGTGACGTTTGTACGTCTATCTCGAGTGATATCGGGTTGAATTGCGAGAGCTAACCATAGGTTCTAACCTATAAGCTTTTAAGCGTATCGTTTTGGTTTTCGTGTCGTTTTAGTTTCGATTTGGTTTTGATGCGATGCGATATGTGTGACATGTAGGTATCCCCACGGTGATTTGAGACGATGAAGAAGATAGTGGCGACATCGATATCGGCAAGCAAGATCAAGGTGAGTAGATTATATCTACGGGGGAAGTCGGGTGGATGGCGTATAGCACCCCCGCAGTTCGATATTTAGTATACTATATATACTATATATATACGTATGATAGCGTTAAGTGTGATATGGATATTCTAGATGTGACTAGGTGTAAATGGTTAGATTAGGGTTTAGAAGTAAACTAGTATAGTTTCCTAGTTGCGAACCCTAGTATAGGTTTACACCCACACGCACACATAAGCTTATTTGTTATACTTATACCTAGATGATGAGGATAGTGGATGATATTTGTCGATGAGTCGATGAGATTGGGCATAGTGCCATCAGATCGGTGATATGATGTGGTTCGTATTTGGGATACGATATGAGATTTTAGCGGGCCTTTGGACGCGTGTTTCACACACGCATTTATATTTATATAGATGGTGTCGATTCGTACTAGACTTAGATCAGTATCCCAGATCATGAGATATGATAATAAGGATACCAGATAATTGATGAGATGAATGTGATATTGACCCGTACCCAGCTTTTGGGATGCCGTACGATGATTTACCATACGAGCTTTATATTGATGACTGATCCACACTCATGACTCGAGGATGTCATATGATATTGTATCGTACACGGTACCTTTGAGGCGGGATCACCGACTATTTTATATATATATATATATATATATATATATATATATATATATATATATATATCGACTCAGATTTAGGTGGTTTCCATACCCCTCCCGATTGACTTGTTAGTTAGAGTTGTAGTTTTGTTAGTAGATGTTAGGCTAGGCCGATGTCATACCTACTTCAAAAACTTACGAATCGGGAGTATTTTAAAGACAAGCAAAGGGATTCTACGGATATTTTCAAAGACGCATCTTTTCTTAAAAACACTGTAGCCCTTATTTTCCTAAAAACCCCGATCAGTCTTCTTTCAAATGGCAAAACTGTATGACATAGATACATTGATGTAGATACTACACTGTTGTGTTTATTGTTCATTTGCCGCATATTCTTACTTTTCGCATCGCATTGCATGTTTAAATATGTTTTTTGTTATATTAAAACCATGCTGTCAGGACACCAGCACCATTATCGATGATGCATATGTTCCACGTACACCTGCTTGCCGGCTCACACACTTCATCATCGATAATTGCTATGTCACTACACTGATAGACTGTTGCATTCAGGATATGATCCCTCGCATGGCATACCTATTGTATACTCATACCTGTGTACTCACATATAGTACACTCACACTTGTGCACATACCTATTGTATACTCATACCTGTGTACTCACATATTGTACACTCACACTTGTACACATACTTGTTGTATACTCATACCTGTGTACTCACATATGGTACACTCATACTTGTGCACATACCTATTGTATACTCATACCTGTGTACTCACATATCGTACACTCATACTTATGCACATACCTATTGTATACTCATACTTGTGTACTCATATACTGTACACTCATACTTGTGCACATACCTATTGTATATTCATACTTGTGTACTCACATATTTTACACTCATACTTGTGCACATACCTATTGTACACTCATACTTGTACATACATAGTGTACACCCATTCTTGCATACATACGTATTTGCACATACATAGGTTATTCTGTCTGGATTTGGAGATTTAGGAACCGCAAGATATATCTTAAAACTGTATTCATTTTAAAAGAGCGGTTTCCCTCAATATGTGCATATTACTATTCCATGTTGCATGATATACTGATATGCTTACATTTCTTTTACATGTCGCATACATCATGCTTTATGATTATACGAATTGAGATATGTTGTTTCCATGATATTTCTGGATTTGGGAACCGTGGGTATTTCAAAAGAGAGTATGGATTGTTTTAAAAACCCGGTTACCCTTGATATGATATTTCAGTGCGTCCACCATGTGTTTTCTCGGTTCTGAGAGTGACATGTGAAACCCGATTCGAGGAGAGGTAGGCACTGTCTGCGGGTACATGGTGGACCCGGTGAGGTACCCCGGGGCAAGAAGACACGTATATGTTAGACGGTGAGCCTGGCAGGGGAGTACTACCTACCGGTGATTGTATTTGAGCTCGGTGGATATCTGGGGGATACCGACCGGAGTTGAGAGATGAGACGGGCCGATCCGAACTGACAGAGCCCTACGTATATGAGGATTTACGTGCCGATGCCAGGCACAGGTTTCATGATGTTTTCAAGTGTCGATGCTTGACACTCAGGTTCCATGATTTGATATGTCGCGAGCGACACATGTTGATTTACATCCTCATACTTCCATGCATATGCTTTATGATATTTACATGCATGATGCTTATTGTCATTGGGTGACACGTGGACGATTTCCACATACATATAGTTGACATTGATGATATTGATCACATAGTTGGATGATATCCACATACATATAGTTGACATTGATGATATTGATCACATAGTGGGATGATATCCATATATTCATAGACTTCATGATATAGTCGACATTGATCATACCTCATATTTATGATATGTTATTACCTGAGGCACTGGCACGAGCACTTGGCACTACACTCATGTATAGATGTTACATTGCCACCTTATCTTGCTTCAGACTTATTCATTTGAGGTTTATATATATATCTGATCGTATTGACCTAGGATTGTGTCATACATACGATTTTTGCCCTGTGATGTTTTCTATTCACGAGTTGGCAACTCACCCCCGTTGTGCCACAGTTCTTGCAGGTTTTGCCGTACAGGTTCCATTGCGGCTTCTGGCACACTGCTTCCCTTATGGGTGATTTGCTTTGGTAGGTGGGTTCTTTTGCATCAGAACCACCATTGTATATGTATTATTCAGTTGTATCTAGAAATTCCATCAACCAAACATGTATATTATTTCAGACTTAGAAAACCAGTTGTGTATTATTTCGACCTTAGAGTCGCGCGTTGTAGTATTATGGTTTTCATGCTGATTTTGAGTTTCCTTTTTGAGTTTTGATCCTCGCCCTTTGGCATTGTATATTATATTGCTTGCGTGGTTATGACCGTCGATTGACGAAGAGCTAGCTCCCGCTTGAGGATGCCTTTTATTATTATATATATATTATTCTTGTTGTACCCTGTTTGGGGCTAGTATTTACAAAGGAAACTCTGCCGAAATTTTCAGAAAAGACTATAGATTTTAAAAATGCATATTTGGCTTACTTATTTAAAAACCTTGCTTTTAAAACATGTTTTCCTTACTTCTTAAAAACTAGTTTTCTTTATTTACTCCTTAAAATGGTTTTAGATTTCTGGGCTTTTGGCTTTACTTGAATTAGATGGGGTCCTATAGACTTCATATGATTCAAGGGCCAGTCATGTGCTATTTCGGGTCGTGACAGCTGGACACTTGGTTTTCATGATGTTTTGATTGTCGGTGTTGGACACTCAGATTCCATGATTTTGATGTGTCGTTGATGGACACACATGGTAGATATCCTCATACATGCAGGCATATGTTTCAGATGTTATTTATATATATGTCATTTGCATTGATTCGATTGTTGACATATAGGCATATATAGTCATCCTAGATATCATAGTATTACCTTCATGATATAGTATGACCTAGGAAATCGTTGTTTTATTCGATTTCTACCTGCTGATGTTTTTGTCACGACCCGAAATGGCACATGACTGGTACTTGAATCATGTGAAGTCTATACGACCCCACCTAATTCAAGTAAGTCAAAAGCCCAGAAATCTAAACCATTTTTAAAGAAATGAGTGAAGGAAAACTTATTTTAAAGCAAGTAGTTTTAACAAAAGAAGGCATTAAACATTTTAAAAGCAACATCATATTTTCCTGAAAATTTCGGCAGAGTCTCCTTTGTAAATACTGGCCCCCAAACGGGTACAACACAAGAAATACATAATAATGAATAAAGGCATTCCCAAGCGGGAGCTAGCTCTACGCCAAATGGAGGAAACAACCATGCAATACAATATAATATACAACGCCGAAGGGCGAGGATCAAAACTCAGAAGAAAACCAACAACTTAAAGAAAACTAGAGAAGAATCATAATAATACAAGCGCGTGACTCTAAGGTCGAAAGAATATACACTGGTCTTCTAAGTCTATCAAATATACAAGTATGATTGATGGAGTTTACTAGATACAACTGAATATAAATACAAGTGCTACAGTGGTCACGATACAAGTGAACCCACCTACTAAAGCAATTACCCGGAAGGAAGCAGTGTGCCAGCAAGTCGCAACGAAACCTGTACGGCCAAACCTGCAAGAAACTGTGGCACAACGGGGGTGAGTTGCTAACTCCTGAGTAGAAAACATCACCGAGAAGAAATCGTATGTATGACTCTCTCCTAGGTCATAAAATAATAATGTCCTCAATATGTAACCTGAAGCATCTAAGAATGGCAAGGTAAACATTTATACATAAGTGTAATACCAAGTGCTCGTGTCAGTGCCTCTGGTAGCAACATGTCACATATATGATGTACGGATGCACTAAGAATGAAAGCAAAATACATCATGAATAAGAAAACTGTTTTCTTATCTTAGTGATATTTTTTGTATAAAAACCGAAATATCATCAATGAAATCAACAGAGAATCCGTGTCAAGCTTCGACACAAAATATATATCCCAATATCTTAATATCTCAGTATCTCGGGCTCCGCATGAACAGGATCGGCCCATAACCATCTCAAATCTCAATATCTAAATATCTCGGGCTCCGCATCAATAGGATCGGCCCATAACCATCTCAAGTCTCAATATCTCAATATCTTGGGCTCCACATGAACAGGATCGGCCCATAACCATCTTAAATCTCGGGCTCCGCATGAACAGGATCGGCCCGTAACCATCTCAAAATCGAGAAAACATCATATCAAGGAAAACCGCATCTTTCTCTTTAAAACAAATCATAAGTTTATAAACATTCGCATGCGGTTTTCCAAATCCAGAAATCTCATAAAAGATCCGAAATCTCAAAATCACGAGTCAGTGAACAGTGAATATCGGCATAAAGCTCCATGATATCGCATGACAAATGAATACATATACATGCATGGTATTTAGGCCAAGAATGCAATATTTAAACTAGCATAGTAATTAGATATCGGAACTATCTACAAGCAGTTATATCCATGAAGTAATATTTTCTAGAGTGTACGTGACATGGAAATTACCGATGATGATGTGTGTGGGCCGGCAGGTAAGTGTATGTGGAGCATACGCATCATCGGTAATGGTACTGGTGTCCTGACAACATGGTTCATAATAACTAATGAAAACACATTTAAGCATACAATACGATGCGAACAACAAGAATATATGGAAAATGAATAGTAAATGCAATAATAAAGAAATATACATTCCTATATACGAGTCATACCGTTTTTGGTGTCTGAAATCGCACGAATCGTGGTTTTAGTAAAAAATAGGGCTACGGGGTCTTTAAGAAAAGATGCATCCTTTGAAAAATCTGTAGTATCCCTAGGCCTGTCCTTAAAATACTCACGATTCGTTAGTTTTGAAAATAAGTATGATTCGATCCCAATCTAAGATCTACCAAGTGAACTACAGTACGAAGCTAAGAGACTAGTCAAAAGGTAAGGAAATCCATCTAAGTCCGAGTCGATATATCTAATAATCGGTGATCCCGCCTCAATAGCGTCACGTACGATAAAATATATTATACGACATTATCAAGTCGAGAGTGTGGGTCAATCATCATCATTATACATCGTACGGTAAAAATCCATCGTACGGCATCCTAAATCGGGGTACGGGTCAAATATCACATATAACTCGCTATTTATCTGGTATCATTATCAACATATCCTGAATTAGGGGTACTGATCTACACTTTAGTACATTCCGATACCACCAAACATATATCCGCGTGTGAATAAAACACATCGCCCATCGATCCACTATACTATCCTGTAGTATATCATAACACGACCCAATTCACATCACTGATCTCACGGCATCATGCCCAATCATATCGACTCATCTCCAAGTATTATATACTATCCTCATCATACGTGTGTATATATATATATATATATATATATATATATATATATATATATATATGTACTAACGCATCCACACACACACACACACATAAACATATACACCCAATACCATGTCCCGTGTGTGTGTGCGTGCGCGTGTCCACTTTTACACTAGGATTTCACAACTAAGAACTAACTAAAAACACTATCGTCCAATTACACTAAACTAACCCTTGATCTCCTAGATCCGCTCTTACTAATTCTACACGTATCACAATACACATAAATATATAATTATAACGTATTCACATACTACACTACGAAACTGCGGGGGTGCTATACGCCATCCACACGACTTACCCCGTAGATATACATCTACTCACCTGGACGCTTCGGCTAATCTGATCTGATTTCAGCTCTGTCGTTTCCGCACCACATCCGACGCCTCTACACCCGATCCTAGAATCACACACAAGCAAAAAGAGAATAAATATATATATAGTCACGGACACAACAATACAAGTCAACCACGCGCACTAACTAAACGCGCATGCACTTGGTGCACCAAATGCGCCGCGACAACGCCACAAACTACAACTTGGGTCGCTATACGTGGCAACTACCAAACCAAAAACCCAATCGCACCAATCGCGCGTTCACAACACATCATATATTATATGAAATAGATTATAATTTATCAAAATCTCAACTTCATTTAAATCGATTTATTTCAAAAAAACCTAGTAAGCCTCAATTACACGTTTTAGCACAAATCTAAATGTTTTAATAATTTTAGTGGCCATAAGATTCACTTAATATCTTAATTAGGTCACACAATCATTAACTAGATTTTAAGCTAACTAATTTATATTAATTATAAAAATCTAGTTTGCAAAAAACATAATTAGGACAATTTAAATTTAACAATTAAGAATTTAGCAACTAGGTTAGGTTTTGTAAATCTTAAGATGTTAGACTACATATTATAATCATGATTAAGTGATAAAACCCTAACCTTAATTTAACCATTCTCTTGAATATTTAATCTTGAAATTAAAGCCATAACTACACACCTAATAAGCAAAATTAAGTAATTTATCAATAATCAAACTATGGCTTAGGATTATAGCTCAACAAGTTTGAGATCTAGCATGCTAACATTGCCTCCAAATTACCATCTTGCTCCTTGATTCTTGCTAGCTTGGGCCAAAGGAAAATGGGTAGAGATTTAATTGAAGAATTAATGAGGTTTTTTATTGATTTTAAAAGGAATTTTGGGGATTTTTGTAGTGAGAAGAAGAGGAGAAACAAAGGATAGGGGGCTGGTGGAATTTGGAAGGGGGGCGGGGAGCTCGGCCAAGCATTGGGAGAAGGAGAGAGAGTGGGGTGAGGGAGTGGTGGCCAAGTCAAAGAAAGCCATACCTCATTTGACTTCAACCCTTCTTTTTTTATTCTTTCATTTTATTTTTTTATTTGATGAGGTGAAGAAAAGAAATTGAGGGAGAGGGGGGGCTGTTGTGGTTTGGCCAGCCTATAAGGGGAGAGGGTGTGTGTGACTGAGTCAGTGAGTGGACACAATAAAGATAAACACCATACCTCAATTTCTAATTACATTTATTTTCACAACTTAAGCCTTTTTCTTTTACATTTTCTAAAACCATCTTGACAACTTCTTTTTATTTCAGAAATAACATGTTACATTTTAGTTTAATATGTCATGGTTCACTAAAGCTTAGTTACCCCACTCCAAATTGTAATTATCACTAATTAAATGTATTAGTGAAGGCTTAAAATAATATTTAAAATGATTAATTACGGAAAATATTTTAGTAAACTAGAAATTTTATAAGTGACCCATTAAATACCAAATAT
Source organism: Agapanthus africanus (assembly GCA_030015575.1). Taxonomy (NCBI): domain Eukaryota; kingdom Viridiplantae; phylum Streptophyta; class Magnoliopsida; order Asparagales; family Amaryllidaceae; genus Agapanthus; species Agapanthus africanus. The sequence goes on along the minus strand of JASDDO010000019.1, from coordinate 530,881,189 downwards.
TAGCAATTACTTAGCTAGAATAGGTATATTTAATTCTTTGTTGAATAATAATTGTATCTTGGTTTTTACGGAAAAGACCAGTTATTTTATCGATTATCGGAAATTTTACCTAAACGATTTTCAAAACGTTACAGTTTTCTACTTACGAGTTGGCAACCCACCCCCGTTGAGCCATAGTTCTTGCAGGTTTGACACGCGGTATCGCTGGCACACAGCTTCATCCAGGGTGTTTTGCTTTAGTAGGTGGGACACATATTGGATCGTGCCCACTCTTGAACTGTTATTATTCGGCTGTATCTAGATAAACTCCATCAATCAAAAACTAGAATTTTTATATTTGGAGACCTAGTCAGACTTGGGTATTTTGTGAGAGTTAGAGCGATGGGTGTATCTTTGCTTTCCTTGAGGTTTTGTTGTCTTGCTTATTTATTGTTCTTTCTGGGTTGATTTTCGCCGTTGGGCGTCGTATATATGTTACTTGCGTGGTTGTGTTTCCGCCAATTGGTGAAGAGCTAGCTCCCGCTTGGGGATGCCTATATATATCGTTATGTGTACGGTTTGCATCAAATTTTACGGGGGAGGTGCTGCCCAAATTTTTAAAGGACGAAAAATGTTCTCAACTATAGTATGTTCTACTTGCATTTCTTACATCATTAGCTATGCATTTATAGATAAACTTTACTTCATTATATCTTTATTTCAAAATTGCATCCCCACTATTTTTCCGCAAAAAGGATTAGATTTTCTGGGCTTCGACTTACTTGAATTACGTTACGCCTTTAGACGTTGCGTGATTTAAGTGCCGGTCACGTGCTAAATTACGGGTCGTGACAAAGTTGGTACCAGAGCGTTAGGTTTAACCTTGGTTTGAGTCTAGGTTTGACTATGCGGAGTCTAGGGCGTAATATATTTCGGAACCTAGGCTTGACCTTACGGAACTTAGACTTGACCGGAGGGTATTAGACCCGAACTTTCGTTTCATAGGTTGACCTTGATTGATGGAGTAGGTAGCTTGAGTTGAGTGACGTACCATACGTATGTTCTGTGGCATACTTACGATATGATACCCTGTTTAAGTAACCTTAGTATCTACATATCTTGAGATCGGTGATTTTTATTCATTCCTATGATCATATATCCATTTTGGATCTTTTGATTCCTTTCATTCTTTTGATCTATCTTCATCGATACCTGCGTGAGGTTCCTGTTACTATGGTTTGAGCGCAGAGAGAGCTGCTGCTACGGATGCAGTCAGAGCGAGCTCGTCACGGACGTGGGCTGACCATGATGTTTTTTGGTGACATAGGAACGTGTAGGTACGGTGTTTGTGTTGAGATCTCTCGCTTGAGCCGAGTGTTCGGTTTTGCACCGGATGATCGGGCCATTGTTAGAGGCTGCCAGATTGAGAGGACTGTTGATTTACAGCCTACCCCTGAGGTCGCTATGTTGTCTACCGTGCAGACAGATGACCCAGCTGTTGCTGAGATAGATGGAATGTCGCTTCCAGAGTTTATGAGCTGAGACCGCTGGAGCTTTCAGACAGAGATATGACAGAAGATAGATAGTCTATCTTGAATAGAGCGACGAAGATGATTCGTCTGATTTGATGCGCCGACACAGGTTCAGTTGAGTTGAAGGATTCAAGTTTAGAGAATCTTACTCAGATCTAGAGTAGATCGATCAAGAGAGGACGTTGTTCGTCGGATGTTCCGATGTGGAATCGGTAAGTTGACCAGCTTCAGATAGAAGGACCTCACCCAGATGTGTTGTGAGTTGATCGAGAACGGACGAATAAAGTGTATTCCTTCGATGATTGGGATGAGTTCCTGAGGACGTGTTCGGCTAGATATCTTCTATGGAGTGGTGAAGATACCCAAGTTCATAATTTTGAGTCCTTGTGAGAGACTACGGATTGACTGTAGCCGAGAACGAATTGTCGTACGAAGACAGCAAGAGATGACATCGAAATGGATGATAATAAAGACGAGTGGAACAATAGGTTTGTGCGAGATGTTAACGAGCTGTTGTTACTCTCCATTGATGCCAGAGGATTGATATGTGTGCAGAGGCGCTAGTTATAGCTGATTCTAGAGGAAAGCCGTCCTGAGGATGCCATACCGTGAGCACGAGGCAAGCGGATGTTCTTGCTATGCCAGTTTTGGGCGCACCGGCATTTTTCCGACATTGAAGGAGGTGTACCTCACCGTCAGTTATTGCGATTTGCGTTTTGTGATCCAAGTATCACATTTTTATCGCTTGGACTTGAGTTTCGATGATTGGGTTTCGTGGTTTATGTTTTTGTGCACCATGGCTGCACCTATTGGATATTTTAATTTGTGCACAGTTATTGCATTTGATTTATGTTTATACACCGCTACACCGGTTTATGATTTATGCATATCTATTTCACTTGATATCGATTTTGTGCCTTCCTTGCACATACTTATGATTTGGTGGATTTTGATACCGTCGATTTGATTTTGTGCATGTGGTACGCACTCAATTTGATTTTGCACTCGGTATAGCTCACATGTGCTTGCAGTGCATTGATATGTGTTTTGTGCACAAAGTTGCATACGTTTATGATTTTATACACCTTGGCATGCTCGGTGTTGTTCGGTACGCATTTGAGATATTGATTTGTATTTCGTGCATTTGTTGTGCCAGAATTGTATTCCGTGCATTTGTTGCACCAGATTTATGTTTCTGTACACGTTTGCACTTGACGTTCGTTATCATGCACACTATTTCACTAGATGTTTCATACGGACCTGAAGCATTTGATTTAGATTTTTGCACACATTGGGTGCATGAGATGTGGTTTTGTACACACCGGGTGCACTCGATTTAGATTTTTATTCGCGCATGTTGGATGCACTTGATGGGGACTTTATTCATGCATGATTGTTGCGCTTGATTGAGATTTTCATGCACTCTAGATGCACTTGATATTGTTGTCGTGCACATCCGTTGCACTTGACAGATGCTATCATGCACACCCGTTGCACTTAGTTTGACTTTTGTGCACATTAGTGGCACTTGTGTTTGGTTTTGGTTTTCCGTGCGCACCAGACGCATGTGATATTGGATACGCCTTTTGAGACTGATTTTATTTATGAGTATCATATTTTTCATGATGGGTACTATGTTATATAGTAGCCGAGCATGACTGATCTGAGGACAGTACCTGAGTACTTTTGCATGCATCAAAAGTTTACCAAGAGCTTTTCAAAAAGGATCTATAGTCTCGCTATTTCCTACGTGTTCGCGAGTGACAGGAACCTTTACAAGGAAAACCTTCTGCGATATTTCAAAAAGGCGGGGCGTATAGTTTGAGCAAAACATATATAAGTATATATTTACTACTTTACAAATGATTTCCCGCCACATGTGCCGTGAGCTACGTATCGCACGGCGATTCGGAAAATATTTTGCTTGTATTTTATCCAGTTTTTAGGGAAATTTAAAGGGATGCGTGCTATATACGTATTATGATTTTGACTATATATATTGGATTTCAGTATTGGATTTCAAGATCTGTATCTCCATTGTAACTCCGGTGATTGCGTGATACTTGACGGAGTTTGATTTTGAGTTTCGCACTCGTTTTCATGCACATATGATGCGCTGTGGTATTTCTGTGTCTTTCGTGATTTCGGAGCCCCGTTAATATGAGCTGATTATTGAAATGTTTTAGTATTTAGGGGTTTAAATTTAAATTTGGGGATCGAATTTATTTAAGGGGGGAAGATTGTAACATTTCAGAAATATAAAATATTATTTTTGGAATTTAAATATTAAAAAAATATATTTCGCGAAAACTATTCGATTTGCGAATAGGGGTTTTTCGTAAAATAGTATAATTATATACAAATATTTAGAATATAGGTGGAGATTAAAATGATTTATTTATTATAAAGATATTTATCGGATTTTGGCATTTTTATAATTAATTATATGCAAGTTAAATTAAACTTGATTAGTGCACTACTAATCACGATTTGGCAAAATCCGTATTTTTACATTTTCCCATGGCTAGTGCACCACGTCATGTTACATTTTGGTTGCATATTGTATTCTTTTTGTTGGTTCTTATGAGTGAGAAAGAAAAACAAGTCATGAGAGAAAAACAAATGAGATATTTTAAGAGAGAGAGTGAGGATAAGAGAGAGTGAGCATAAGAGAGAGAGGCTCCTACATCCTTGACCATCCCATTCATTCTTTTTCCTTCATCATTTCATTTCCTCATTTTCATCTTCTTCATGCTTCCTCCACTTTCGCAACATTTGATATGGAAAGATCATTATATAAATTATAATTCAGAGAAAGGATATGCTGCGAACTTACGGACATGATTAAAGATTTTAGTAAAAGATGATGTGATAAATGTTGACACTAATGGATATATTCAGAGAAAGGATATGCTGCGAACTTACGGATATAAATGTTGACACTAATGGATATATTCGCTTGAGAATATGATATATATGTATATAAGATAACGTGACGTAGGATAATGAGATGGTAGATATAGATAACTCAGATTGATATATGAGAATATGAAATAAGAAAGTGAATCGTGATAAGTATAAAAGTGGAAAGGGATAAGTATGAGATTTATAGTGACTTGATGCGAGATCGAGATCGATACGACTTGAGATAGGTATAAATACGACATGTGATGGATATAGATGTTATGCGATTAATAAGATATGACGTATATGCAAGATGACATGATATGAGATTTATACACATGTGACTTGAGATTGATGTGTACATAAATATATGTATGAGAATAAAGAGTGATATGACGTACGAGACCATAGAATCTGTACCCTTACTGATGAATAGGATGATAGAATCCCTATTCTGTTTTATGTTACCGTACGATGGATTACCGTACGCGATGCGTTTACCGGATGATTGATCCGCATTCGTGATTTGAGGACAATGATCGATGATATTGCCATATCGGATACTATGAGGCTAGATCGCCGACGTAAGATGTCACCTGAACCACACATATTTCCAAAACCGACAAATCGTATGCACTTTTAAACGGAAATCTCAAGGGTCGCTACGGATTTTCAAATGGTGTCTTTTCCTCAAAACACCGCAGCCACCACATTCAAAACTACGATTCGTATCTTTAAAACTGATAGTATGGTTCATGCGTATTTGTATACCTTTTATTAGTTCTTGTTTATGTTGGTTTATCCTTCGTGATATACGTGTTATGTTTCTGGTAATTATCGCTTTATGATATCGTCTGCTAGTACACATGCACAATCATCGATGATGCGCATGTTACACTTACACAGATTTGCCGGCTCACACACAATCATCATCGGTAATTGCTATGCCACTTGTACAGTAGAACTGCCTTATCATGATATTATCCTTAACTGTAAAGTACATTCATTGTTCAACACTATCATAGGACATGCTTGCATGATATACATGACATGCTTATATTACTGTTCTATGTTTACATACATCGTACTTTATGGTTATATGCATTGAGATGCTGTTTTCATGAGATCTCTTTATTAAAGAATCGCAGTTATATTTCAAAGGAAATTATGAATCGTTTTAAAAACACGGTTTCTCTTAATATGATATTTCGAGGTGTCCACCATGAGTTTTCTTGTTTTTGAGTTATGAGCATACCCGATTCGAGGAGCGGGAGGCACCGTCTGTGGGTACATGGTGGACTCGGTATGGTACCCCGATGCAAGAAATGATTTTTGTGGTGTAGACGATGAGCCTGGCAGAGAGAGCACTACCTACCGGAGATTGTATAGAACTCGGCGGATATCCGGAGGATACTATTTTGGAGTTATGATATGAGATGGATATGAGGGTTGATCTGAGTATGCGGCGCCTGTTGTATATATATGCCCTAGAGGCCATTATTGTATATGTATACATATGGATGCTTAGACATATATATATACAGGACAATCTTGCTCGATATGATAGTATGCTACTTGGTTTGACTTTATCTTAACATGTGTATGTTTTACTTGCTATTACATATGTTTTATACATGTTGATAAAGCCCATAAGATCATTGCTTGACTACCTGCATTATGATGGCGATCATACTTGTGGGAGCTGGGTAGTCGTTACGCACATCCTTAAATGGTCCCTAGTCGTAGGAGTATCGAGACTGGGCATCGATATTCCAGAATAGACTAGTGTATACGTTTCTAGACCCTGACGAGGGGCGATGGTTTGGTCCCGCAACCATTGGTCTTTAGACCTAAGATCATATACAGGTGCTCACTGGGGGTGAGTACACCGGACGGACTAGCCGAGAACTTCTAGATGGTACTATACCTATCGTCAGATGGAAGTTCTCAGGAGACATGAGTACATGTTAGTCTTTAGACCTGAGATCGTCATTTGTCTCGTGTGAGTTCCCACTGTGCTTTGATCACTACTCTACCACGGCTTTACTGAGTCGTGCAAATAGGTTTTGGTTGGGTACAGTCCCGAGCCATATGGAGGCAGTAAGCGATTGTCGGGGATTCGTGTCTCCCGGTATTGGGAGTCGATATCGCACTGTGTTTGATTGGTCAGGACCATAAGACCTTGGCCAAGGCAGTTGGGATTTACTGATAGGCTGATCAGTAGTTTCCCAGATTGGTCCTGAGCCGCATCAGCACGAATTACCAGGTTATCAGGGTCTGACATTTACCACCCCCTAGACCCGGTATCTGATACTCTCAGACGAAGAGACCGGAATGTACGGAGATTGTCACAGATAGACTCAGTAGGGATCTGGATGAGTTTGCTCGTCGGCCTTCCTTTTCGACAGGTGCCCGGGTAGCCGTTACGTACATCTAGTGCCGCTGACGTGCTTGTGGTTATGGATTTATCCAGTAACTTACTGCCGGTGTACTGTCGAGTCTTTAGAGTCACACACAGAGGGTTTCCCTGGTTTAGGCGAAATGATGTAGTAGCCATATTGGATATATGCAAGGTTCCGATCGATTGATGTACTTTGAACCCGGACTTTCGATCGGACAGTTGGTAATGCTAGCTGGCTCGGGTTTGAGCCGGATAATTAAATCGGGTATTGATTTGATTATTTACATATATTTATTTCGATATGTATATTCTAGTATTACGTTCTTCGTGTTATTCTATCTCTTTAGGCATTCGTGTTTTTATCCGAATGCAGGTATGTATATACAGCAGACTATAATCCGTATTTTTATTACAGATTACCTTCTAGAAGGTGGCCACCTCATTATGCTTTTTCCATTTATTTGATAAATGGAAAATGAGGTGTAAAGTGTGAGGTATGGGAGGAATGGTGATAACCATGTTTCAATATTTAACAAATGAATTTTTAATTCATTTGTAGTTACTATTGAAGTATGGTTGTTGATTTTTATTCAAGAAATTCATACACAAAACCTTTGTGTTGATTTTCTCTCTCATGGCTGCTTCATTATTTTCTTGAGCTCCCATTTTTCTTCATCTCCTCCATCCTCTTGAGTTTCCTCCAGCTTCATCATCTTTCTTTTCACTACCATTCTCATGAGTTGAGAAACAAGTGAAGATGCAAGAAAGAGATATCAAACACTTAGATGTTCACACTACATCTTAAACTACTTGGTTTAGCAATCCAAGTTCTCTAGTTTCTCCACTTGACATATTGTGAGGAGCTAGAGCCATGGATCATGTCCCTCGGGTGGATCATCTACGACAAAGGAGGACCGGAGAGCAAGATTGATTGCGGAGAACCAAAGGAGCCAACAAAGAAGATCAAGCATGTTCAAGGTGTCCACTTGGATCTAACGGTGAAGAAAGAAGACCGAAGGACTTGGTTCATTTGGTGAGATTTCTTCATCATAGTAGATAACTCTCTTTATTTAGCTAGTTAGGTTTATGGTAAGATCCGGGTTAAAAGTTATTCTAGTGCCATGTTCTAATCGTTAGAAAAATTTTTGTTCCACATTTGGTCACGGTAGTTGGCCGGGGCACTAGCGTAACCTTTCAGCGCCTGAGATGAGGTTGATATGAGGGCCGATTTGAGTATGCGGTGCCCGAGATATGAGGATTTACATGTCGATGCTGGATACGGGGTTTTCATGATGTTTCGAGTGTCGGTGTTGGACACTTAGTTCCATGATTTTGATGTGTCGTTGATGGACATACGTGGTTGATATCCTCATACATGCAGGCGTATATTTCAGATATTATTTATATATATGTCATTCGCATTGATTCGATTGTTGACATATAGGCATATATGGTCACCCTAAATATCATAGTATTACCTTCATGATATTGTTGGATGTATATGCCCTAGAGGCCAGTATTGTATATGTATACATATGGATACTAGGGATATGTATGTACAGAACAATCTTGCTCAGTTTTATAGTATATTATTTGACCTGTCTTTATCGGGATATGTGTATTTATTTATATTGTTGTTATATCTGGTTTGCACATATTGATAAAGACTCGATACGTTAGTATACTATTGTGGTTTGTCTTTATCTTAACATGGAATATGTCATACTCGTTATTACATATTGCGGTTACATGTTGATAAAGCCCCTAGGATCTTGCTTGACTATCTGCGTTGTGATGGCGATCATACTTGTGGGAGCAGGGCAGTCCATAAGCACATCCTTAAATGATCCCTAGTCGCGTGAGTATCGAGACTGGGCACTGATACTCCAGAGTAGACTGGTGTGTACGTTTCTAACCCCGTCGGGGGATGGTTGGTCCCGCAGCCATTGGTTTGATGCACCTAAGATCGTATACAGGTGCTCACTGGGTGTGAGTACACTGGACGGACTCGCCGAGAACTTCAATGTGGTACTATACCTATCGTCAGATGGAAGTTCTCATGTGACATGTGTACAGGTTAGTCTTTGGACCCGAGATCGGCATTTGTCTCATGTGAGTTCCCACTGAACTTTGATCACTACCCTACCACGGCTCTACTGAGTCGTTCAAACATGTTTTGGTTGGGTTCAGTCCCAAGCCACATGGAGGCGGTGAGCGATTGTCGGGGATTCGTCTCTCCTGGTATAGGGAGTCGATATTGCACTGTGATTCGATTGGTCAGGACCATAAGACCTTGGCCAAGGCACTTGGGATTTACTGATAGGTTGATCAGTAGTTTCTCGGATTGGTCCTGAGCCACATCGGCATGACTTATCAAGTTGTTAGGGTCTGACATTCACCATCCCCTAGACCCGGTATGCGATACTCTTTGACGAAGAGACCGGACTGTACGGATAGGCTCAGTAGGAGATCCGGATGAGTTTGCTCATCGGCCTTCTTTTCGACAGGTGCCTGGGTAGCCGTTACGTACAACTAGTACCGCTGACGTGCTTGTGGTTAAACCCACTGTCTGAGTACTGTCGAGTCTTTGGAGTCCCACACAGAGGGTTTCCCTGATCCAGGAGAAATGATGTAGTAGCCGTATTGGATACGTACAGGGTTCGATCGATTGATGTACTTTGTACTCGGATTTTCGATCGGACAGTTGGTAATACTAGCCGGCTCGGGTTTGAGCCAGATTATTAAATCAGGTATTGATTTAATAATTTACGTATTTGTATTTCGATACATATATTCTAGTATTACGTTCTTCGTGTTATTCTATCTCTTTGGGCGTTCGGATTTTTATCTGATTGCCGGTATATATATACAGTAGTCGGAAATCCGTATTTATTACAGTTTTCCTTCTAGAAGGTGGCCACCTCATTTTGGATTTTCCTTTTATTTCATAATTGGAAATGAGGTGTAAAGTGAGAGGTGAGGGAGGAATGGAAGTGACCATGCTTCAATAGTGAACAAATGAATTTATAATTCATTTTGGGTTTACTATTGAAGCATGGTTGTTATTGTTTATTGAAAGAATTCATACACAAACCCAAGGTGTGTGAATTTTTCTTTCATGCTTCATTCATTTTTCTCTTGAGCTCTTATCTCCTCCCTTCTCTAGCTTTCTCCTCCACCTTCATCTTCTTCCTCTTCACTAACATTCTCATGAGTTGAGAAACAAGTGAAGAGGGTAGAAAAGAGATAGCAAACACTTGGACAACCCAACTACATCCTAGACTACATGGACTAGCATCCCAAGTTTTCTAGTTGCTCTTTTGACATATTGCAAAGAGCTAGAGCCTTGGATCATACTCCCCGGGTGGATCATCTATGACAAATGGAGGCCGGAGAACAAGCTCGATCCCGGAGGACCGATGGAGCTGGAAATGGAGATCTAGCGAGTTCACGAAGGCCACTTGGAGCACATGACGAGGAGAGAAGACCGAAGGACTCGATTCGTTTGGTATATCTTCTTTCATAGTAGGTAGAACTCTTTAGCTAACTAGGTTTATGGTTAAAGATCCGGGTTAAGTTTTATTCTAGTGCCAAAGTTTTGATCGTCATAAAATTTTTGTTTCGCATTTGGCCACGAAAGTTGGCCGGGGCACTAGGGTAACCCTTCATGGTATCAGAGCCACCCATAAAACCTATACTAGTTTGTCTAAACGTGTTTAAAATAACGATAAAAGTGCTCGAAAAATCAATTTTATGCTCTCAGAAAATCATGCAGGCTTTTATAAGGCGACAGAAGAAAATTGGTCACGAGATCCCTCTAAACCACCGCGGATCCGCCGCGAAAACCCCATATTGGCGGCAGTTCCGTGGCCGTTTTGGGGCCCACGTGAACAAAATTTCTTCTGGGCCTCTTATTTTTGGAATTGTGGTTTCTGGGATAATTATTTTTGGGCCCAGTTTTGTTACAGTGTTGGTTTAAGACTTGGGGCCTACTTGGAAAGTTTAGTCGATTGTAATTTTAAAATACGTATTATATTTTCAGTACATTCACTTTTATCTGCGACCGGGAATGTCACTCGATCGGTAAAACCCGTCTGATTGCTATATGTTCTTTTAGACGGGTTTTGCGAACGTGACATTCGCGTTGATGTTGTGTGCTTGTGCTGTGATTGTGGTTGGATTGTCGTGGTGGATAGCATGTGGTGCAATGTTAGAAATACAGTTTATAATTCATTTGTACATTTGTTATTGCGGGACGAGCGTCTGACATGTGGACAGCCGTCTTTGCCGGGTTGTATATTATTTTGGGGCACGACCGGGCTGAGGTCGATGTCACCGGTTGTATATATTTTTTTCATATTCTGTAGGATTACCCCATGGCAGAGTGCACGGATAGCCGGGTTCTAGAAGGCAACTAGCCCGCATCTCATGGCGTCGAGACGGAGGAGGCTTCATTCTCATGGTGTTGAGACAGAAGGGGCTTCATTCTTTGATTGGCGGGCTATTCGCTGCACTCGTATGGGGTACAAGTTATCATTACACAGGCTCACGATTAGGAACGTCGGGTTTTATTTGCGGCTCAAATGAAACCCGGGGGTCCAAGATAATCCACCATTCTGTAATGTTATCTGTGATGTTGTTTATTATCATGCCTGGGATGAATGTTATATATACTTATATATATACTCGTAGATGTTGTATATGTTTTACACCCGCGCTTGTCCAGCCCCCGCTCTGTCGTTAGTTAAGTAACCTAACGGGTGATGACGGGGCCCAGTGGTGAATGCAGATGGCATATACGTACATCGTATTTTCGTTCTTTTCTGGTGTGATAGGTTACAAATTTGATGGGGCCGCATTAATTTTAATTAATGCAAGATAAAAACCTAAAAAGATGTTGTTGGAACCAGATTTTAAAAAACTGACATTACAGACGTTCTCTTTTGCTTTGCACAGTGGTATTCAGCCTAGAATATCCAGCACCTCATTCGATAAGGCAAGGGCTGAGATCCCTTCACCGGGAGTGACCCCTTGAGTAAAAGTTTCCGTCAGGGTAATAACTTCACTATAGTCGATTATTTTTGCTTTGCATCGTGGTATTCAGTTTGGAATATCCTGCACCTCATTCGACGAGGAAAGAGCCGAGATCCCTTTACAGGGAGTGACCTCTTTAGCAAAAGTTTTCGCCACTATATTTTTACAAAACTACTCAGGTTCCTTCAACAAAATCAAGTTCATTACGTTAACGGGTTTTTCGCCAAAAACCCAGCCGTAGCCCTCCGTCATTTTGGATTGGTATTGCTTAGTATTCGTGCTACGTATTTCGTGCTCAGCCGAGGCGTAGTGTTCGGTAGCTATGTAATATTTTTTTGTAGCATGTAATGCGATTGGTTAGGACAGTCGTGCGGTCATTTTGGCTCAGTCAAGGACTCATACGGGTGGGTCTAATGCAATCAAGATAATGACGGGTTGAACTTGACTAGGATCCTTTGGTATGTTGGCTCAGTCAAGGTCACTTTGGTCCTAGGGGCAAAAATCACATCGGGAGTTTCAAACATACAGGAAACTTGCAGATTCAGCATACCTTCTGGAGTGTGGTGACTAGAGTGGATTCCATCTAGTGCATCACACAATGATAGTTGGATCCCGATCCCACTGATGAGTAGGATTACTCTCGGGAGATTATCACACTTAACAATCAATGCTATAAACCAAGTAGGTGTTTAGAAAGGTGTTAGCGGGGCTACGCCTCCAGGGAAAAGAGGTTATGTAATTAAGGAACTTCGCGAAAGCGTTGGAAAACCTCCCTCGAAGTACCAACATCGGCCTGGCTGAAAGGTTAAGCAAGTATTGTGACGTGCGGTTAATCCTGACTAGTTCTTCTTTTAGGGTTTGAAGAAGAATTTGAGGAAACAGTGGGAGCCATCCTGGTTAGATAAATTAATAACCAATCTAATCTTGCAAGAGCGCACGCTGAGTGTTTTCCCTCTCTCTCTCCAGGTAGCAACCATTTCACGCCCTAATCAAGATAATAAAATGTATCGCTTGACCGATCCGAATTCTTATTCGGGGCTAGGGAACGTCGGTCCGGCTCTAACTTATGACAACGGTCATGAGTATGAGCATGGGAAAGAGGATTGTTTGAATTCCTTAATGACCCCATCGAAGGAGAAACATACTGTTGCGTCTTCTTCAGGTGTTCTTGTTATTGAGAACTGTTTTTCGGTCAGTCCTACCTCCTGGGTACTCGATACCGGATCAGGATCTCATATCTGTAATTTATTGCAGGGACTGAGAAAAAGTAAGATAGTTGGACCTGGTGATATGTCCCTCAGGGTAGGGAATGGAGCACAAGTTAATGCTGCGGCCGTCGGTGAATATCACCTAGTTTTGCCAAATGGCAATACTATGATTTTGAACAATTGCTACTATGTACCTTCCATGTTATGCAACATAATATCAGTTTCTTTACTTGATAAAGATGGATATAATTTTATTCTTGATAGAAATATCATGAACATTTACTTTCATAAGGTATTAGTTGCAGAAGGTACACTGTGTAATGGTATTTATGTTCTAAATCAGAATACAGTTCTCAATGTACAAAACACACGCAAGAGGAAGAGTTCAGATGTGAACGAATCCTACTTGTGGTAGTGTAGACTTGGTCATATCGGAGATAAAAGACTGAGCAAGTTGCATAAAGATGGACTCTTGGATACGTTCGAATTTTCATCTTATGAAACTTGTCAATCTTGTCTCAAAGGAAAGATGACCAAATCTTCATTCACTAGACATGGAGAGAGAGCAGCAGAGCTCTTAGGGCTCATACACAGTGATGTGTGTGGTTCGATGTCTATACATGCAAGGGGTGGGTTCTCGTACTTCATCACATTCACTGACGATCTCTCTAGATTCGGGTATGTGTATCTTATGAAACACAAATCTGAAGCTTTTAAGAAATTCAAAGAATATAGAAATGAGGTAGAGAACCAGACTGGCAAGAGTATTAAGATCCTCCGATCTGACAGAGGAGGGGAGTACTTAAGCACGGAATTCCAAGATTACCTAAAAGAGAATGGAATTCTCTCTCAGCTTACTCCTCCGTATACACCACAGCATAACGGTATATCGGAGCGGAGGAATCGTACCCTATTGGATATGGTTCGCTCCATGATGAGTAGTGCTGAGTTGCCTCTTTCATTTTGGGGACATGCACTTTTGACAGTAGCATATCTATTGAATGATGTTCCGTCCAAATCCGTGCCTAAGACACCATTCGAGATATGGAATGGCAAAAGACCGTATCTTAAATGTATTAGGATATAGGGTTGTTCGGCCTATGTAAAAGTACAAAATCCGGACAATTTAGAGGCACGTTCAATTTTATGCAAGTTTGTAGGATATCCTAAAAATTCAATAGGATATCTGTTCTACTACACCGAGGAATAGAAGGTGTTTATATCTCGCCACACCACCTTTTTAGAGTGGCAATTTCTTGCAAAAGAAACAAGTGGGAGTTCGGTAGAACTGGAAGAAATTCAGCGACCACAAACTGAAACTGAAGATTTGGTAGAACCTTAAGATTCAATAACCTCGGACGAACCTCAGCCACTCCGCAGATCTAGTAGGATTTCTCATCCACCCGAGAGATACTACGGTTTTCTCATAGATGGGGATCGAGAGGATTGCATCTTGGAAGAAGATGATCCTACTAGTTTCAGGCAGGCCATTATCAGTAGGGACTCTGATAAGTGGCTGGATGCTATGCAATCTGAAATGGAGTCCATGTACACCAATAAAGTGTGGACCCTGGAAGTTGCTCCATCTGGGGTAAAACCCGTTGGATGCAAATGGATCTACAAGAAGAAACTTGGTGTAGATGGATAGGTGGAAACCTATAAGGCTAGACTCGTTGCAAAAGGTTTTCGTCAAAGACCAGGAGTGGACTATGACGAAACCTTTTCTCCAGTGGCTATGCTCAAATCCATTAGGATCCTGCTTGCCATTGCTGCCTTCCATGACTATGAAATCTGGCAGATGGACGTGAAAACGGTTTTTCTAAACGGAAGTTTAGAAGAGTGCGTTTATATGGATCAGCCAGAAGGTTTTATAGACAGTGGGAGCAGCGGGAAGGTGTGTAAACTGCTCAAATCCATTTAAGGATTGAAGCAAGCATCGCGGAGCTGGAACATCTGTTTTGATGAAACAGTCAAGGACTTTAACTTCATCAAGAACGAAGATGAGCCATGTATTTATAAGAAGATTGTAGGACGAACTGTCGTGTTCCTAGTCTTGTACGTGGACGACATTCTTTTGATAGGAAATGACATTCCTATGCTACAATCGATCAAGCTATTCTTATCACAAAGGTTCTCCATGAAAGACCTAGGTGATGCCTCGTACATTCTGGGGATCAAGATCTACAGAGATAGATCCAAGAGATTATTGGGACTTTTACAGTCCAGGTACATAGAGACCGTACTAAAGAGATTTAGTATGGAAGATTCCAAGCGCGGTAACATACCCGCATTGCACGGAATCACCCTCTCCAAGGAGATGTCTCCCAAGACTGACGAGGAGAGGGTTCGCATGAGCATTATACCCTACACTTCGGCGGTAGGATCTATAATGTATGCGATGCTGTGTACAAGACCAGATGTAGCTTACGCGCTAAGCGTGGTGAACCGGTATCAGTCCAACCCAGGTGAGAACCACTGGACAGCAGTAAAGAACATTCTCAAGTACCTGAGAAGGACTAAGGAGATGTTCCTAATTTACGGTAATGGAGACCTCAGGGTCGAGTCCTTTACCGACTCAAGCTTCCAGAGTGACAAGGACGACATCAAGTCTGTCTCGGGTTTTGTGTTTACCCTCAACGGAGGAACGGTATGTTGGAAGAGTTCCAAACAAGATACCGTCGTAGACTCGACGATGGAGGCTGAATACATTGCTGCTAGCGATGCCGCAAAAGAAGCGGTCTGGATGAAGAAGTTCATAGCTGAACTTCAGGTGGTTCCGTCCATTGTTGATCCGATACCAGTGTATTGTGTTAACAATAGGGCTATAGCTTTAGCGAAGGAACCACGGTCCCATCAGAAATCCATGCACATCTTAAGGAGGTATCACTTGATCAGGGAGATCGTAGATCGCCAGGAGATCAAGGTCCGGAGAGTGGATACGAAAGACAACACGGCGGATCCATTTACAAAGGCCCTCCCTCAAGCACAGTTCGAGCGACTTTTTGGGATGTTGGGTATGCGGTACACCAGCAGCTGGCCTTATAGCAGACGTTGGGTATTCGGTTCGCCAATCACTGGCCTTTAGTGCAAGTGGGAGATTGTTGGATGTATATGCCTTAGAGGCCAGTATTGTATATGTATACATATGGATACTAAGGATATGTATGTACAGAACAATCTTGCTCAATTTTATAGTATATTATTTGACCTGTCTTTATCGGGATATGTGTATTTATTTATATTGTTGTTATATCTGGTTTGCATATATTGATAAAGGCTCGATACAGTAGTATACTATTGTGGTTTGTCTTTATCTTAACATGGCATATGTCATACTCGTTATTACATATTGCGGTTATATGTTGATAAAGCCCCTAGGATCTTGCTTGACTACCTGCGTTGTGATGACGATCATACTTGTAGGAGCAGGGTAGTCCATAAGCATATCCTTAAATGATCCCTAGTCGTGTGAGTATCGAGACTGGGCACTGATACTCCAGAGTAGACTGGTGTGTACGTTTCTAACCCCATCGGAGGATGGTTGGTCCCGCAGCCATTGGTCTGATGCACCTAAGATCGTATACAGGTGCTCACTGGGTGTGAGTACACTGGACGGCCTCGCCGAGAACTTCCATGTGGTACTATACCTATCGTCAGATGGCAGTTCTCAGGTGACATGTGTACAGGTTAGTCTTTGGACCCGAGATCGGCATTTGTCTCGTGTGAGTTCCCACTGAACTTTGATCACTACCCTACCATGGCTCTACTGAGTCGTGCAAACAGGTTTTGGTTGGGTTCAGACCCGAGCCACATGGAGGCAGTGAGCGATTCTCGGGGATTCGTCTCTCCTGGTATAGGGAGTCGATATCGCACTGTGATTCGATTGGTCAAGACCATAAGACCTTGGCCAAGGCACTTGGGATTTACTGATAGGTTGATCAGTAGTTTCCCGGATTGGTCCTGAGCCACATCGGCACGACTTATCAGGTTGTTAGGGTCTGACGTTCACCATCCCCTAGACCCGGTATGCGATACTCTTTGACGAAGAGACCGGAATGTACAGATATTGTCACGGATAGGCTTAGTAGGAGATCCGGATGAGTTTGCTCATCGGTCTTCTTTTTGACAGGTGCCTGGGTAGCCGTCATGTACAGCTAGTGCCGCTGACGTGCTTGTGGTTAAACCCACTGCCAGAGTACTGTCGAGTCTTTAGAGTCCCACACAGAGGGTTTCCCTGATCCAGGCGAAATGATGTAGTAGCCGTATTAGATACGTGTAGGGTTCGATCGATTGATGTACTTTGCACTCGGATTTTCGATCGGACAGTTGGTAATACTAGCCGGCTCGGGTTTGAGCCGGATTATTAAATCAGGTATTGATTTAATAATTTACGTATTTGTATTTTGGTACAAATATTCTATTATTACGTTCTTCGTGTTATTCTATCTCTTTGGGCGTTCGGATTTTTATCTGATTGCCGGTATATATATACTGTAGTCGGAAATCTGTATTTATTACAGTTTTCCTTCTAGAAGGTGGCCACCTCATTTTGGATTTTCCTTTTATTTCATAATTGGAAATGAGGTGTAAAGTGAGAGGTGAGGGAGGAATGGAAGTGACCATGCTTCAATAGTGAACAAATGAATTTATAATTCATTTTGGGTTTACTATTGAAACATGGTTGCTATTTTTTATTGAAAGAATTCATACACAAAACCAAGGTGTGTGAATTTTTCTTTCATGCTTCATTCATTTTTCTCTTGAGCTCTTATCTCCTCCCTCCTCTAGCTTTCTCCTCCACCTTCATCTTCTTCCTCTTCACTAACATTCTCATGAGTTGAGAAAGAAGTGAAGAGGGTAGAAAAGAGATAACAAACACTTGGACAACCCCACTACATCCTAGACTACTTGGACTAGCATCCCAAGTTTTCTAGTTGCTTTTTTGACATATTACAAAGAGCTAGAGCCTTGGATCATACTCCCCGGGTGGATCATCTACGACAAATGGAGGCCGGAGAACAAGCTCGATCCCGGAGGACGGATGGAGCCGGAAATGGAGATCTAGCGAGTTCACGAAGGCCACTTGGAGCACATGACGAGGAGAGAAGACCGAAGGATTCGATTCGTTTGGTATATCTTCTTTCATAGTAGGTAGAACTCTTTAGCTAACTAGATTTATGGTTAAAGATCGGGGTTAAGTTTTATTCTAGTGCCAAAGTTTTGATCGTCATAAAATTCTTGTTCCGCATTTAGCCACGGAAGTTGGCCGGGGCACTAGGGTAACCCTTCAGATATAGTATGACCTAAGAAATCGTTGTTTTATTCGATTTCTACCTGGTGATGTTTTCTACACACGAGTTGGCAACTCACCCCCGTTGTGCCACAGTTCTTGCAGGTTTGACCGCTTGGAATCAGTTGCAGTATCGCTGGCACACAGCTTCATCCAGGATGTTTTGCTTTGGTTGGTGTACATATTGGATCGTGCCCACTCTTGTACTGTTATTATTCGAGACAGGGCATCGATACTCCATAAGTAGACTAGTGTTTACAGATCGAGACCCCGACGAAGGGCGGTGACCGGTCTCACAAGCCATTGGTGTCAGTTGGTTCACCTAAGATGTATACATGTGCTCATTGGGTTATGAGTACACCGGACGGACTCGCCGGGAACATGCTAGTTGGTGTTATATCTATTATCAGATAGCAGTTCCCTGGTGACATGTGTACAGGTTAGTCTATCGACCTGAGATCGTCATTTGTCTCGTGTGAGTTCCCACTGTGCTTTGATTACTACCCAACCACGGCTCAAAGGAGTCGTGCAAACAGGTTTTAGTTGGGTACAGTCCCGAGCCACATGGAGACAGTGAGCGGATTGTTAGGGGATTCGTCTCTTCCGGTATTGGGGGTAGAGGTCGCGGGGTGTACGGGTGGCCATCACCAGAAATCCTTAGCCAAGATAGATGAGAATTACTGATTTGGATCAGTAGTTTCTCAGGTGGTGATAGGCTTCATACCGACACCAAATATTGCGTTATTAGGGGTCTGACTTTATCTACCCCCGTAGACCTGATATGCGATACTCATAGATGAACGGACCGGACTGTATGGATATTGTCACTGTCAGGCTCAGTAGGGTTTCAGGATGAGTTCGCTCGTTGGCCTCCCTTTCGCTCAATACCTGGGCAGCCGTTACGTACAGCTAGTGCCACTGACATACTTGTGGTTAAATCCACTGTCAGCGTATTGACGAGTCTTTAGAGTCCTACACAGAGAGTTTCCCAAGTTCGGACGAAACTTTGTAGAGGCCGTATAGTTTTATGGCAGGGTTCGATCATATACGTGCACTTGTGCACGGATCATGATCGGACAGATAATACTAGTAGGCTTTAGTTGAAGCCAGATCTTAGTATTATATTATTGGATTACTTTCGTCTCGTTGTATTTGTATTCAGTCGGAATACGGATGTGGGTATGTATATACGGATGATGGGTAATCTTGTAATTCGTTACAAGATTTCTTTAGTTGATGCCATTTCTTTTTGTTGGATTAAACATTTAGTTTAATGTTTATTGGGAGGAAAATGTGAGTGCAAGTTTTGGTCTTGTGCATTTATTTGATGGTGAATGCACTTTGTGATTCATGGTATTGGTTATAGTTATCATTTATTGTGACATGGATTGTTTTTGAGGCTATTATTATTGTGTGGGATATTTGTGGAGAGAGAGGGCAGTTCTAAGCTAGCTCTTGGGATTTTTTCTTTAGTTGAAAATGAGCTCCCAAAATATCTCACACAATAACTCAAGCCATTTTCTTCACTAGCTTCTTTCTTGAGCTCACACTTTCCTCCAGGGGCATCTTCTTTAACCTCCACCCATCCCTCTCATGAGTTAAGAATCCATGGGTGTTATGAGACAAAGTATTCACACACTATCTCTACTTCATCTTAGGCATCTAGGCTTGCAATCTTGATGTCCGAGTTGTTTCGGTTTAGAAGCGGGAGTCCGTATAAAGAATCCTCGACGTGGATCCTCTTCGACGAGGGAGACCAGAGAGCGAACTTGGAAAGGGCAGCCGCGAGGAGCTTGGCGTAGAGGTTGAAGACCGAAGGACAATGATCGTGTAGGTTTTCCTAGGCACTCTTACAAGGGTTCATAAGGTATCAACCATGCCCGAATAAAACCTTAGACGTGCCGAACAACCCAAAGCCGGGATCTTTGCCAGATTATTAGGGTTTAACATGCAAGTAAATATCTTTACAACTAAGTGTGAGGGATTACAACCTTTGTAGTTTACTCCTTCACTTCATAAAATCTGAGTAGAAGTCCCTTCGCCGTGATCCACGATCTCCCGGACTCAAGAGAGGCTCCACAACTCGAACGATCCATGCTAGCTTGTAGTCTTCCTTTTCTCCGATGATCTACCTCGAACTTTCTATAACTCAATCTCTCTCACTCTAATGAGGTGAACACCCTAATCTAATTGGCTAGATTAGATGAAGATGATGGAGTAGTATTTATGCTTTCTTTTTATATCAAATTCTCACTCTTAAACATCACAAAATTAAAACCTAGTAAGCTTTCTCAAAGCTCAAGGTTGAAGAAGAAAAAGGAAAAATGCATTAATCCTTTTGTGATGAATAATGAAATGATATATGATTAATAATGTAACCATAGTCAACCATGACTAGGCTAACCCATGTAGAGAATTAACTAAGGCTAGGGTTTGGGTTGAGTTAAAGAATGAGTCATAAGAAAATATCAACATAATATCTTAACTCATGACAAAAGAAAACCTTCTAGAAGGTTCATGAAAGAACTAACCCAATCCGAACCCTAACCTTGTTTAATCTCCACTAAACATGTTTCATTAGTAATCATATCATGTTACAATAATATATATCACATATATATTATATATATTTGTAACAAAAGAAAATAATACAATTAATATATATCGCATATATATCAATGTATTATCCGGTGAGAAAATGAAATAATAAAGCGAGCCAATATTAGAAATGTAATGCAATATATCATATATATTATTATACATTAAATTATCGAATCAACACTTGATCCGAAAATCCGGCTATATCGAATATAACCGACTAATATATCATGTACCGATTCATCGAATCAACACTTGATCCGATGACCCGGCTCATATCTAAATATCGCGAGAATATAATACGGTATCTCATATCGCATTATCCTCGGTCGTGCACATATCACATATGTGCCCCTACTCCGTTTTGCCTGAGTCAAGAAACCTCTGTGTAGGACTCTAAAGAATCGTCAATACGCCGGTAGCAGGTGATGATCATATCAAACACCCATAATCTGCAAGCGGTCAGCTAAACGTAATAGCCACTCAGGTATTGAGCGATCAGAAGATCAACAAGCTAGCCTGTACATTCTCCTGTGAATCAAATCAGTAACACTCCCGTACAGTCCGGTCTCTTCGTCTGATATGTTGCATATCTAGTCTAGGGGTGGTATACGTCAGACCCCAGTAACCGATAAGTCGTGTCGATGTGAGGCTCATAACGGGTCGAGAAACTACTGGTAACACTTACCAATAAATCTCTATATCAGCCCTGGCCAGGGACTTCCAGTTATAGCCAATCGAACACAGCACAACATCAACTCCCTATACCGGGAGAGAAGAATCCCCTCCTATCGCTTATTGCCTCCATGTGATTCGGGACTGCACCCAAAAGCCACCGTTTTGCACGTCCTCTTGGACGTGGTAAGGTGGAAATCAAATCACAGTGGGAATCACACAAGACTCTATGACGATCTCGGGTCTACAGACTACCCTGTACCAGTGTCACCGGAGAACTGCCATCTGACGTGTGGTATATCACCATCTGGGAGTTCTCGGCGAGTCCGTCCAGTGTACCCAGTCTCCACTGAGCACCCGTACACCATCTCTGATGTCAAAACACCGATGGATATGGGATCATCCATCGCCCATCATATGGGTCAAGATGCGTATACGCTAGTCTACTCTGGTGTATCGATGCCCTGTCTCGACACACCCTCGACTAGGAACAGTTATAGGATGTACTCATCGACTACCGTGGCCCCACTAGTATGATCTCATCATAGTCCCAGTAGTCGAGTACAGATCCTAAGGGCTTTATCAACATGTGAGAGTAAGACAGTAAACTAATATAAGTCAACATGTTAAGATAAAGGAAAACCAAATACCATACTATCATGACGAGCAAGAAAGTCCTCTCTTTATATATCCAAGCATCCATTATAATATACATCATATGTACAACAATGGCCTCTAGGGCATATATATAACTAACAATCTCCCACTTGCACTAAGGCCAGCTGCTGTAGTATCTCATAGCTAGCATCCCGAATAATCTCTCAAACTATATATGGGGAATGGCCTTCGTCAGTGGATCCGCAGTGTTGTCCTTCGTATCTACTCTCTTGACCTCGATCTCCCGGCGATCAACTATCTCCCTGATCAGGTAATACCGCCTCAGAATATGTCTGGACTTTTGATGGGACCTGGGTTCCTTGGCCAAAGCCACAGCTCCATTGTTATCGCAATACAGAGGTATTGGATGCTCAATAGACGGAACCACACCAAGTTCACTAATGAACTTCTTTATCCAGATAGCCACTTTGGCAGCGATGTATTCAGCCTCCATCGTCGAGTCTGCAACGGTATCCTGTTTGGAACTCTTCTAACACCCCCCTCCATTGAGGGTAAAGACAAATCCCGAGTGCGACTTAGAGTCGTCCTTATCACTTTGGAAGCTGGAATCGGTAAAGGACTCCATTTGGAGTTCTCCGTTACCATACACCAAGAACATCTCCTTAGTCCTTCGTAAGTACTTGAGAATGTTCTTCACAGCTATCCAGTGATTCTCTCCAGGATTTGCTTGATACCGACTCACTACACTTAGTGAGTATGCTACATCGGGTATGGTATATAGCATCGCATACATGATAGAGCCTACTGCCGAAGCATAGGGTATCCCTTGCATGCGAGCTCTCTCCAAATCAGTCTTGGGAGATATCTCTTTGGAGAGAGTGATTCCAGAGATCGTGGGTTGGTTCCCACGCTTGGATTCTTCCATACTAAACCTTTTTAGTATGGTGTCAATGTACCTGGATTGGGACAATCCCAATATCCGTTTATATCTATCTCTATAGATCATGATTCCCAATATGCAGGAGGCATCACCTAGATCTTTCATTGAGAATCTTTGTGATAAGAAGAGCTTGACTGATTGCAGCATAGGAACATCATTTCCTATCAAGAGTATGTCATCCACGTACAATACGAGGAATACAACCTTACTCTCTGCAACCTTCTTATAAATACAAGGTTCATCTATATTTTTGATGAAGTCAAACTCTTTGACCACAACATTAAAACAGATGTTCCAACTCCGCGATGCTTGCTTTAACCCATAAATGGATTTAAGCAGCTTGCATACCTTTCTGCTGCTCCCACTATCTATGAAACCCTCTGGCTGAGTCATGTACACGCACTCTTCTAAATCACCGTTTAGAAAGGCGGTCTCAACATCCATTTTCCAGATTTCATAGTCATGGTATGCAGCAATGGCAAGTAAGATCCAGATGGACTTAAGCATAGCCACTGGAGAAAAGGTTTCGTCATAGTCCACACCTGGTCGTTGACGAAAACCCTTTGCAACAAGTCTAGCTTTGAAAGTCTTAACTTTTCCATTTACACCAATTTTCTTTTTAAAGACCCACTTGCTCCCAATGGGTTTTACCCCTTCAGGAGCATTTTCCAAAGTCCATACTTTGTTGGTGTACATGGATTCCATCTCAGATCGCATTGCATCCAGCCATTTCACAGAGTCACCACTCGTGATGGCCTGCTCGAAACTAGTCGGGTCATCATCTACCATGATGCAATCCTCGCTTCCACCATCAATGAGAAAACCGTAGTATCTCTCAGGTGGATGAGAAACCCTGCTAGATCAGCGGAGAGGCTGGGGTTCGTCGGGTACTACTGAATCCTCTGGTTCCATCAAATTTTCTGTTGTAGTTTGCTCTGCTGGAACTTCTTCCAGTTCTACCTCAGAGCCACTAATCTCTTTTGTAAGAAATTACTTTTCTAAAAAGGTGGCATGCCGAGAAACAAACAGCTTTTGTTCCTCGGTGTGGTAGAAGATATACCCGCAAACTTGCACATAATAGACCTTGCCCCGAGCATGTCCGGATTTTGTGTTTTCACATATGCCGGACAACCCCATATCCTAAGATAATTAAGATATGGTCTCTTTCCTTTCCATATCTCATATGGAGTGGTTGGCACAGATTTGGTGGGAACCATATTCAATAGGTCTGCAGCTGTTTCCAGTGCATATCCCTAAAAAGAAATAGGTAACTCAGCTGTACTCATCATAGAGCGTACCATATCTAATAGGGTGCGATTCCTTCATTCCGATACACCATTGTGCTGTGGTGTATAAGGAGGAGTAAGCTGAGAGAGATCCCATTCTCTTTTAGATAATCTAGGAACTCATTGCTTAAGTATTCACCTCCTCGATCAGATCGAAGAATCTTAATACTTTTGCCCGTTTGGTTCTCTACTTCGTGCTTATATTCTCTGAATTTATCAAAAGCTTCAGACTTGTGTTTCATCAGGAACACATATCCGAATCTTGAGAGATCGTCAGTAAATGTAATGAAGTAGGAAGAACCGTTCCTGGAATGCGTAGACATAGGACCGCATACATCACTATGTACCAGTCCTAAGAGTTCGGTAACTCTTTCTCCGTGTCCACTAAACGGAGCTTTGGTCATTTTGCCTTTGAGACATAAATGGCAAGTATCATAAGATGATAATTCGAATGGATTCAAATATCCATCTTTATGTAACTTAGCTAGTCGTGTCGCATTGATATGACCAAGTCTACAATGCCATAAGAAGGATTCATTCATTTCTGAACTCTTCCTCTTGTGTATGTTTTGTATATTAAGGACTGTATTTTGATTGAGAATGAATATGCCATTATGTAACGAGCCTGATCCAATCAACTTTTGATTCAGGAATATGTTTATAATATTATCCTGTACTACAAAATTAAATCCTTCTTTACTTAATAAAGAAACTGATATAATGTTGCACATCATGTTCGGTATATAATAGCACTCATTCAGAATCAGTGTATTACTACTTGGTAATACTAGGTGATATTCGCCAACTGCTTTGGCTGCAATACTTGCACCATTCTCTACTTGAACGGAATGATCACCTTTTCTCAGTTCTCTACCTTTACGTAGCCCATGTAACATTTTACATATATGGGATCCCGATCCGGTATCTAATACCCAGGACGTAGGGTGAGCTGAGAAATAGTTCTCAATAATTAACACACCCGAAGAAGGTGTATCAACATGCATGTTCTCCGGGCAGCATGAGAATCCAGATATTCTCCTGTTTCCTGTTCAGTCTTATAATTCTTATAAGAAAGATCGGGACCAACGATCCCCTGCTCAGTATAATAAGCGGGTTCAGTCAATACATCCATATTATTATCTTGATTATGGCCTGACATGGTCGCTACCTGGAGAGAGAGAGAAGAAAACACTTTAGTGTATGCTCCTGCAAGATTAGATTGGTTATTATCTTATCTAATCAGGATGTCTCCCACTGTTTTTTATCAAATCTTCCTTCAAAACCTAAAAGGTAAGATTAGCCGGGATTAATTACACCCTACAATTTCGTCAATCTTTCAGCCAGATCAGTGTCGGTACTTAAGGGAGGTTTCCCGTGCTTTCGCACGGACCTAATTAAAATAAATCTCGTCTTCCAAGAGGCATAACCCCGTTAACACCTTTCTAGACACCTACTTGATCGGCTAATTTTCCTGTGTAAAACTCTCGCAGGAGTAACTCTTACTCGTAGTGGGTATCAGGATCCATCTATCTCATAGAAGGTATGCAATCTCATTGCAAATTTCAACACTTGAAATTCCCGATAAAACTTTTACTCCTAGCGTTCTATGACCTTGACGCAGGCCAACAAACCATAGTCCGCTAGTCAAATTCAACCCGTACATTTCTTGATTCAATTAAACCTACCCATATGACCCTTGACGCAGGCCAACAAAGTCATACGACTACCCTAATCCAATCACATCTCATGTTGCAGATAAATATTAGTTAGCTACCGCACACTACGCCTTGACGCAGGCCAACAAACGTAGCACGAATACTAAGTAATATCTATCTGAAATGACGGAGGGCTACGCAGGTTTTTCAGAAAACCATGAGCGTAATGAACTTGATATCGTTGTAGAAATAAGTGATTTTGAAAAGGTGTGTTTTTAAGGCTTTTCTAGTTTCGCTAAAGAGGTCACTCCCGGTGAAGGGATCTCGGCTCTTTCCCCATCGAATAAGGCGCAAGATATATCATATATACCGCTGTGCAAAGCAAGAACTATATATGCTGTCAAAAACTAAACCGTAAGTTTGTAGCATCTGCCAGTTTCGCTATAGAGGCCACTCCCGGTGAAGGGATCTCGGCTCTTTTCTCATCGAATAAGATGCAGGGTATATCATATATACCGCTATGCAAAGCAAAACTGTAGCTACCCTTTTTATAAAGTTTTAATTCTACAACATCTTTTAGGTTTCTTTTCTTTTATTAATCTCATTAATAAAAACCCATCAGCTTATGCTTCCTAAGCATCACAGAAGAAACGAAAGCAGTAATATTTATATATCAGCATATATATATAGTATAAGCATTCGTCTCAGGCAGTAATATGATCTCATCACAGAACATTGCAGCAGAAAAACATATATGAAATATTGGATATACTAGGATGTCTGTGTTTTAATACGAGCCTGTATAAAATACGGATTCCACGGTCGCAATGAATAGCCAAACCCACATCCTTAGACCCCTACGAGAGCGGCAAGTAACATTGCCAATTCGTGGGTTAGGAGACCCGGTCTCGACTCCTCGAGATGGCCTCCCACTGGACCCTAGAACCCGGTTACTTGTGCTCCCCTCCTTGGGTCTACCTAATGCGGAAAAGTAAATAATATACACTGGTGACATCAACCTCATCCCGGAAGTTCCCCAATAAAAGAATATTACATATAAATGAATTTTACATGAATGAAAATAAAAACCCTCATCTCACATAAAACCCCCGGTTATTCAGAACACGACGATCCAATACAACATATCACAGCAACACATAATATCTCATATCATCAACGTAAGCAAATATGCGTATCCCGATTGTCGTTGATGTATAGCAACAAAGCCGGCGATACCCCACATACTATGCTTACGGTCACAGAAAAGAGAGTGTAAAACTACAACATTTGGAATCCACAATCTCTTTAGACATCGTAAATCCGAAATATCACATACTTCGCATTTCATTCCTAACTATATGAATTCCATATATTGTATCACATTTCACATAAATAGACAATATTAAACTTTTCGATTGAATAATCAAATACCCAAGATTTCCTCAATAGCTCAACACTTGAGCAGAGTTCAAATAATCCCAGAATATGTCACAGTACCAATGGTCCAGCCGTAGAAGGGTCAAGCCAACGCCTCACATATGGCACGCTGTACTGCCCCAAACCCTAAGGTTTAGAGGCGTTTCAGACAGTCACATAATCGAGTTAAGGTTTGTGTTCTTCTAGAGGGTCCACTGCGTTACTTGCACGTTTTTCCGAAAGATTTAAACTCAAGAAAAATTCAACACTTGAAAGTTTTTCGTGCCGGGAAAAAGTGAGTTAATGATATCCGTCTGAACATTTTAACAGTTTCTAAAATATCCGGAAAACAGAATGAAATTAAATTTTCCGATCGAATCAACGAATTCAAAATAATCCCCAAAACACACAACACTTGAGTCAGATTAAAAATACCCAGATCAATGCAGAAACACCTACGGATGTACCCTGAAGACACGTGCCAATAATTCCAAAGTTCGGCCGCGGAACCGCCGCGGGAAGTAGGTTCCTTCCGCGGTTCCGCGGCAACTTCATGGAAGTTTGGGCTCGTATTTCATGGTAATTCTTAGAATTCCCTGCTGATTGTTTAAAGTATTTTTAATGCAGAAAAAATCACATTTTCACAAAATTTCCAGAGAGGGGACTATTTCGACGTTCCGGGGTTTGATCGGAGTTTTAACTTCGTATACACGTCACCTAATGCTCTAGCTAGGCTCTGATACCACTGTAGGGTTCCTAGGCACTCTTACAAGGGTTCATAAGGCATCAACCATGCCCGAATAAAACCTTAGATGTGCCGAACAACCCAAAGCCGGGATCTTTACAAGATTATTAGGGTTTAACATGTAAGTAAACATCTTTACAACTAAGTGTGAGGGATTACAACCTTTGTAGTCCACTCCTTCGCTTCATGAGCTCCGAGTAGAAGTCCCTTCGCCGTGATCCACGATCTCCCGGACTCAAGAGAGGCTCCACAACTCGAACGATCCATGCTAGCTTGTAGTCTTCCTTTTCTCCGATGATCTACCTCGAACTTTCTATAACTCAAGCTCTCTCACTCTAATGAGGTGAACACCCTAATCTAATTGGCTAGATTAGATGAGAATGATGGAGTAGTATTTATGCTTTCTTTTTATATCAAATTCTCACTCTTAAACATCACAAAATGAAAATCTAGTAAATTTTCTCAAAGCTCAAGGTTGAAGAAGAAGAAGGAAAAATGCATTAATCCTTTTGTGATGAATAATGAAATGATATATGATTAATAATGTAACCATGGTCAACCATGACTAGGCTAACCCATGTAGAGAATTAACTAAGGCTAGGGTTTGGGTTGAGTTAAAGAATGAGTCATAAGAAAATATCAACATAATATCTTAACTCATGACAAAAGAAAACCTTCTAGAAGGTTCATGAAAGAACTAACCCAATCCAAACCCTAACCTTGTTTAATCTCCACTAAATATGTTTCATTAGTAATCATATCATGTTACAGTAATATATATCACATGTATATTATATATATTTGTAACAAAAGAAAATAATACAATTAATATATATCGCATATATATCAATGTATTATCCGGTGAGAAAATGAAATAATAAAGCGAGCCAATATTAGATAATGTAATGCAATATATCATATATATTATTATAAATTAAATTATCGAGTCAACACTTGATCCGACAATCCGGCTATATCGAATATAACCGACTAATATATCATGTACCGATTCATCGAATCAACACTTGATCCGATGACCCGGCTCATATCTAAATATCGCGAGAATATAATACAGTATCTCATATCGCATTATCCTCGGTCGTGTACATATCACATATGTGCCCCTACTCCGTTTTGCTTGAGTAAAAAAACCTCTGTGTAGGACTCTAAAGAATCGTCAATACGCCGGTAGCAGGTGATGATCATATCAAACACCCACAAGCTGCAAGCGGTCAGCTAAACGTTACAGCCACCCAGGTATTGAGCAATCAGAAGATCAACAAGCTAGCCTGTACATTCTCCTGTGAATCCAATCAGTAACACTCCCGTATAGTCCGGTCTCTTCGTCTGATATGTTGCATATCTAGTCTAGGGGTGGTATACGTTAGACCCTAATAACCGATAAGTCGTGTCGATGTGGGGCTCATAACAGATCGAGAAACTACTGGTAACACTTACCAATAAATCTCTATATCAGCCCTGGCCAGGGACTTCCAGTTATAGCCAATCGAACACAGTGCAACATCAACTCCCTATACCGGGAGAGACGAATCCCCTCCTATCGCTCATTGCCTCCATATGATTCGGGACTACACCCAAAAGACACCGTTTTGCACGCCCTCTTGGACGTGGTAAGGTGGAAATCAAAGCACAGTGGGAATCACACAAGACTCTATGACGATCTCGGGTCTACAGACTGCCCTGTACCAGTGTCACCGGAGAACTGCCATCTGACGTGTGGTATATCACCATCTGGGAGTTCTCGGCGAGTCCGTCCAGTGTACCCAGTCTCTACTGAGCACCCGTACACCATCTCTGATGTCAAAACACCGATGGATATGGGATCATCCATCGCCCATCATATGGGTCAAGATGCGTATACGCTAGTCTACTCTGGTGTATCGATGCCCTGTCTCGACACACCCTCGACTAGGAACAGTTATAGGATGTACTCATCGACTGCCGTGGCCCCACTAGTATGATCTCATCATATTTCCAGTAGTCGAGTACAGATCCTAAGGGCTTTATCAACATGTGAGAGTAAGACAGTAAATTAATATAAGTCAACATGTTAAGATAAAGGAAAACCAAATACCATACTATCATGACGAGCAAGAAAATCCTCTCTATATATATCCAAGCATCCATTATAATATACATCATATGTACAACAATGGCCTCTAGGGCATATACATAACTAACAGATCGATCGGTATAACCTCTCCTAACTCCTCTTTGCATGTTTGCTAGTATAAGATTTTTGGTTCGATCTTAGCGGGTTTTGTTTGCGCCAAAGTTTTGAAAGTTTTTGTTCCGCATTTGGTCACGGATTGATGGTTGGGGCACCCGAAAAATCCAACATGGTATCAGAGCCACCCAAACACCTTAAACTAGCTAGTCGCGACATTAGAATTCACGTTTTTTCGGGCATCGAAAACTGTCGAAAAAACAGTCCCGAATTTTGAATTTTGAGATGTTTGCACACCCCGCGGGCTCTTGGTTTGAACCGAGAAGCCATGGGGTGCTGCATGGGCACCTCGGGGAGACCTCGGGGGGAGGGGACCGAACGGCTGGGCCTACTCCCCAATATCACCATAAGATGGTCTTGAGGGTGGGGACCCGAAACTGCCCCTGCATAGGCAGTTTCGGGTCTGCCTCACCCTCTGGCCACCTCGTGATGGCATCGGGGTTTGGGTACCCCCTATAGGCCCCCGAATAAAAATTAATTTCGTTCTCTAACTCCCTACGAAGGTTCGGGCACGTTTCGTTTTGATTCGGACCTCCGAATTGGCTCAAAACTCCACTTTTTTGGATGTTAAATGCACTTGGTTTTTGATGCTCAGTATATTTGGGATGTGCGCTAATCGTGTTTTGGAATTCTAATGTCGTGACTTCGTTTACATGCATGAATGTATTGGTAATGTTGTCTAATTGCTATTTGCTCAATTAGATGGGGTTACACACTTGATTCGGTTACTTGTTTCTGTGGATAAATCTGGTTATGGTTTGTGCGGATTGTCGTGATGGATAGCCTTGGGTGCAATGGTAGTGCATTTTAGTTTCATTTGTACATTTGATATTGAGGGGCAAGCGTCCAACATGTGGACTGCCATCACTGCCTGTTTGTATATTATTTGTTTGGGGCACGACCGGGTTGAGGTCGATGTCACCGTTGTACAAATTTTCTTTTTTGTACTAGGATTACCCCACGGTGTAGTGCACGGATAGCCGAGTTCTGGAGGGCAATAGGTCCGCATCTCATAGCGTTTATAAGGAGGGGGCTTCACTCTAGAATTAGCGGGCTATTCGCCACACTCGTAGGGGGTACAGGTTGACCCAAGGAGGAGTGCTCAAGTTACCGGATTCCGTGAAGTGCCGGGTGGCCCATTCACTTTGTTGAAGGGGGCTGCCTCGCTTCTGGTTTTGGCGGGTAATTTTCCGCGCTCATAGGGGTCTAGGTTTTCATTGCACAGGCTATCCATATGACCCGGGGAACGTCGGGCTTCAGTTGCGGCTCAAACGAAACCCGAGGCTCCCAAATTATCTGTATTGTTCTGTGATGCTTATTACTTATCTGTGATGTTGCATTTATCATACCTGGAGCGATTATTATATATTTCTATATATATACTAGTAGATGTTGTATATATTTTACACCCGTGCTAGTCTAGTCCCCGCTCTGTCGTTAGTTAAGTAACTTAACGGGTGATGATGGGACCCAGTGGCGAATGCGGATGGCATATACGTACATCATATTTTCGTTCTCTTCTGGTGTGATTAATTGAAGGGACTGTGTTGATTCAGATCAATGCAAGGAAAACATGCCTATTTGATGTTGTTGGAATAATTTTCAAAAGCTGTTATTATAAGGACGTTTTTCTTTTGTTTTGCACAGTGGTATTCGGTTATGAATATCCAGCATCTTATTCGATGAGACAAGGGCCGAGATCCCTTCATCGGGAGTGACCCATTGGGCAGAAGTTTGCGTCAGGGTAATAACTTCACTATAGTCGATTACTTTTACTTTGCATCGCGGTATTCAGTGGGAATATCCTGCACCTCATTCTACGAGGAAAGAGCTGAGATCCCTTCACCGGGAGTAACCTCTTTAGCAAAAGTTTTCGCCACTATATATTTGTAAAAAGCTTTCCGGTTACTTCAACGATATCAAGTTCATTACGTTAAAGGTTTTTTGCCAAAAACCATTCGTAGCCCTCCGTTATTCCGGACGGGTAGCACTTAGTATTCATGCTATGTTTGTTGGCCTTAGTCAGGGCATAGTGTATGGTAGCTATTTGTTACTTTTCTGTTGCATAGATAGATGCGTTGGTTTGGGATAGTCGTACAGCCTTGTTGGCCCTAGTCAAGGGCGAGTACGGGTGAGTTCAAATTAACTTTGACAATGACGGGTAGAACTTGACATGTGACTTATGATTTGTTGGCCTTAGTCAAGGTTATAAGAGCATGGGGTAAAAATCACATCGGGAGTTTCAAACATACAGGAAACTAGCCAGGCATGCGCATACCTTCTGGAGTGTAATAACGTGAGTGGATTCCATCAGGTTATCATGCGATGATAGTTGGATCCCGATACCCACTGATGAGTTGGTTTACTCCTCGGGTGATTTTAGATGATCCCGACTAATTCTTCTTTCAGGTTTGGAAGAGAATTTGAGAATACAGTGGGAGACATCCTAATTAGATAAAGTGATTAACCATTCTGATCTAGGTTAGAGTGCACGTTGAGTGTTTCTTTTCTCTCTCTCTTTGGCATCGACCATGTCTCGACCCTAGACTAGAACTCATGAACCAAGTTAATCGGACCTTCTTAAAACACTGGCCTTTGGATTTTCAAAGTTGCATACATCATTGCCACTCCTACTTTTACCCTTTGCATTTCACCGGAACATTCCGTATCACTACGAAGATCCACAGTTATTGGATATGACTATCGTATAGTTACATACGAACTCGAAGAAACTTATTTCAGATTCGAGGATGGTTTCCGGTTCTGGAGAAATTGAATAGGACTATTCAGTTGTATTTTCCTTTTACCTTCTCTCAGGTTGTGAGGGCTCCTAGGATTAGGAGAGGGTACACCTATTGTTCTTATTGGATATTCTTCTTCCAAATCATAGGCAGGTGCCGAAAGGTGGGGAAGGAAGAAAATCAATTAGCCTAAGTATGGTGTACAGGAAATAATAAGTAAAGACAAATAAACCGATTAGAAAGAGGGCAATGTAAATTGCGACTGCTATCATTCATGACCAAACCGCATATATCATCGCCACTCCTGTTTCACCTTTGAATTTCTTTAGAACACCTCGTATCACAACGAAGATACACAGTTATTGGATAATCCGTCGTATAGTTACATACGAACTCGAAGGAACTTGTTCCAGTTCGAGGATAGATTCTGGTTCAGGAGAAATTGAATAAGGTTTATTCAGTTGTCTTTTATCTTTACCTTCTCTCAAGTTGCGAGTGCTCCTAAGATTAGGATAGTACATCTATTACGCTTATTGGATAGTCTTCTTCCAAACCATAGGCTGGTGCTGAACGGTAGGGAAGGAAGAAAACCATTTAGACTAAGGGTGGTGTACAGAAGGTAATGAGTAAAGACAAATAAAGGGATTTGGAGAGATGACAAAGAAATATACGGTTACAGTCATGAATCTGGATAATGGAAGAGGCATTACTAGGAATACCCGGATACTCATTCAAAATATTTTCATGTTTCAGTTTCTCTATGCATTGTTAATTGAAAACTGATTTCCCAATTAGATCCTTACTCCAGGGTATGTATTTACCAGGTTTGATTCTCACATCTATATGGATTTACAGATGATGAGTGGGAGTAAGTTATTGGGAATTAGGTGATCATCCTCATTATATCGGGATTCGTTGTAATTGGTGATATTTGAGGATATCGCCTGGGGTTTTTGCCGGACGGCAAATATTTGGTTTTGAATATCCGTTGTTATGCACCAATTTCAAACTGATATATCTGTACGTTTATTTTATAAAGTGATGATTAGTGTAGGTTTTTAACGATCAAAAATATTTTACCGCAATCAAGAACGGCGTCGCATGAAGCTAGCCGGTGAGTACGGGTCGGTCCACAGGGATGTGTAATTTTCCTAAGTGTTCTTATGAGCTGATTCAAATGGGTGTTTGGTCTTTTAATTTAATCTAAAAAAAAAACTAAGTTGTGCGATGGTTAAGAAACTTGCTAGGGTTAGGTCTAAGGTGGAGTTTGATAAGATTTAATGTCACACCTCTTTCAATGCCCTAAATGAGATCTTTTAGAAGTTATAGCAACTATTAGAAAAAGGGATTAGAATGATTGGGAAGAAACGAGTTTCCTCCTCTAGATCCTTGTCCGTCCTTTCCTAATATTTGCTCTAATCTTCATGGAAGACATGCATGTCCGGTCCTTTATACTACGGTTTCACCGTTACCTCGTGGGTAGGGTGCCGTAGGGAGCGGATCATGCATGCATGCATGAAGTTCTAGTTATTAAAAATAATCGGGCACGAAAGAGATGAGAGATCTTCATCTCTCATTCCCTCCCTTATTCCTAACCCTAACAAGCGAGGAAATTGCTCGCTCATTAGGGGATTTATTAAAAACATTATTTTGAGATTCATTTTTAGATCTATTGGATTAATTTCCTACTGCAGTTTTAAGAGATTCTATACTAGAATTACTAAGGCAAAAGATTAATTTAATCTAAGGCAATAATTAAATTAGAAAGCTAGGGCAAGAAATTACTTTTAAACTAAGGCAGAAAATTAAATGACTTACAAGAAATGATGCTCTTCAATCCTCAAAAGATTCTGAATTTTTATTAATTGAAAAGAGGCATCCCTATTACAATATTTTGATTACAATTTTATAGGGAAATAGGGAAATTTAGGGTTACGGGATTCGCACATGTGCAATTACAAAAATACCCCCGAAAAATCCCAACAAAGTCACCGACGCACCGCCACCCAAAATCTGCACCGACACGTGCATTAAATGGCCGTGGAACCGCGGCATAAGTGGGGTTAGGGCCGCGGTTCCGTGGCCCTTTGGTGAGTTCATCTGCTCAAAATTTGTGGTAATTTTCAGGGTCTCTTTGGGACTCTTATTCTTTGGTTCTTTTATCCATTTGGCTTCTGAGTCTTCTCCAGATCTTCAGTGAAAACTTGTATTGGTCTTTTAACCGTTTCACTTTGACATTTTTGGACCTTGCGTTGCCTTGTACCTCTGTGAACTGTCATTAGTCTAGGTTTGACTAGGATCCTTCTACTTGTTGGTCAAAAGTCCCTCTTTTGTATCAACTTTTGTCTTTTTCACTGTTTTCGCTCCAAGAACCTGTATCCTGTAATATGTAGCTGACATGCGTCAAAAGCACCTGTTTATTTATAAAACGAATAAGAATGGGGAATATAATAATGCAATATTATGGTATGAACAAATACCCCCAAACTTATCTTTTGCTCGTCCTCGAGCAAACTTATTATTTTATTCTCGATAAAACCTAACCGCACTTTCACAGGGAAACGCGATTGCACTGAGCTCGTGCAATAAGCCGTTAAAACTCTAGGTGTCCCTAGTAGGAGGAGTGTTGTCTCCTGAGGGTTTTCAGCAGATTACACCCACAAAATCCTATCAATTTGGCTTTTTAACTTTAATTCTCCAATTAGGTTTTCTAACAAGGAATTCTATTACCGTCGACTTGTAAACTATCCACCCATATTCTTCACACTTCCTCATTATTTAACTTAAGAATATATATTTCTTATAGACTTACTTGGCTTTCAGCATTTCCCAAGTTTTCCTTCTAAGGTTCCATCTCCACTTAGGAATTTTTCTATCAACTCTACTAAAGATACAAGTTCTATTCTTCATTCCTTTCTCTTATCTCAACTCTAATCATATATTCCCCACGTGTGTGTATAAATCACCCCTACACTTGGAAATTCAAATCAAGCAATCATACCCTTGTCCGTTGTCCAAAGCACTTATTAATTGGTGAATATTTAAATGATTCTTTGCTTACACATCATTCATGCGACTGTTAATACTTCTTGAGGTACCAACAACCGATTACAAGACATGTTTGCACTTTAAAGCGTACTTCCTAGTTTTGCAACACCCAAGGCTTTTAGCAGTGACTCCCAAACCAGTTGGTCTAAGGCACTAGGTGATGAAGCACCCTCGCTAAATATTTTTTTATTTTGCAGCCTTAAGTAATCACAAAGACCAGTGTTCATTTTTTTTTCTTTATTCACACATTTTTTATTTTCTTCGTACTAAGGACTTCAGACAAGAGCATTTCAAGGTCTCCTCTACTATTCCAAGTTTCAAGATGCGTGATTGTGCAAATTATAGGGTATGCATTTTCAGAATCTAGACTTAAACTAGGAACTATTTTTCAAAATTATACTCTAATAAGAACATCAATACTTTTCCTTCGTTTCGACTTAGCCCAAGAAGTGAACTCAAAATTTGCCTATTTCTAAATAAACTACAAAGGCATATACTTTCTACCGTTAAACTTCAAGGAAGGTTATTTTTAGGGTTTTTCAATTTACTAAGTCTAAGATCTAGTTGTTCCCCAGCTAGTTAACCTACTTGTCAAACTCAAGTCAATTAGGCCAAAATTGAATATAATAATTTTATAATTTTTGAAAAGTTTCAATTTTTCTGGGTTTTGAAATAAGTATGCAAATGCAAAAATATGTACAAATGAATGCGAAGGAAGAGAACGTACCGAGCATACCCCCAAACTTAAACATGACAGTGTCCTCACTGTCATGCTAAACCAAGAGGGTCAAAATGCCAGCACTCCCCTGTTTATTTATTTATAAATTTTTTTTTGATTGTTTTGAATTTTTTTTATTGTTGTTTATAGAAAAAGAAAACAAAAATATATACATATATACAACACGGTTCCCCCCAAACTTAAGCTTGGCCTTACACAAGCCAATGGTTAGCACCAACCATTCAAAAATGTTATCGTGGTAATGATCGAGTTGGTGAAAGAATGGAGTGGAAAGAAAAGAGATGAGAAGCACACGAGACCGTGTGGAAAGAAGAATG
This sequence comes from Agapanthus africanus, assembly GCA_030015575.1. Taxonomy (NCBI): domain Eukaryota; kingdom Viridiplantae; phylum Streptophyta; class Magnoliopsida; order Asparagales; family Amaryllidaceae; genus Agapanthus; species Agapanthus africanus. The sequence continues at coordinate 530,843,815 of JASDDO010000019.1, read as the reverse complement.
GTAGAATATGGTCTCGGTGGGGGAGAAGAATGGCGGAAAAGAGAAAGAAGGGTCGCGCGATCTTGAGGGTGTAAATCGAGTGAATAAATTAGCGCAATTTGTGATGACGATGTGTTAAAAGCGATTGCGCTAACCTATCAACCTGTCGAGAAATGGGGTCAAATCCCTCAAGATTCGTAAGAAGACATGGGTACGCCGAACTTGGTATTGGAGATGAAAGCATAACGGTCTCTTGTACGGTCGGAACGATAGAAAGGACGAAAGGGAGTGAATTAGGGATAGTCTCATTCTCACCGTAGTAAACTGTCTCGAACTTAAAAGATTCCATCAATGGTTCGAAATTACTGTAAGCAACCGAGTCTGATGGTTCAACTAACTCATCTGAAAATCTAAAGGACTCAAACTCGGGCGGTGAGTCATCAACATCGTCCGAAAAAGTGAAACACTCGTAAGTGTTATCGGCTGTGAGAACTGTGTCAGATTCAAAGGAAAATTTTTCAAGCTCACAGTCTTCAAGCGTGATATTAGGCGTGGTCGGAACGATGGAAAAGAGGGAGGGTGATTTAGTTAAAGGTTCAAGAGGATGAATAGGAAAATCCGACACATCAAACCAAAATGGTTCAACCTCAATATTATCCTCAACACTTTCCTCAATACTATCCTCATAATTCTCCTCAATATTTAACTCATCCATGCCATTATCATCAAAATCAAGACGCATATGAAGTTCGGGAGAAACATCTAATGACTCGGGATGATGAATTGGACATAAAATTTCAATCAAATCGACAGGTTCATCATCCGAAATATTCCCGGTGTTGTTCATAACAGAATACTGCATTTTATACCGCCCATTCTTACGCTCGTGTGTTTATAGGTAGGTGCTTTTTATCCGTGTTTATCACATATTTGCAGAATACAGGTTCTCGGTTCTAAAACGGTGAAATTCATGGAAAACACGACAAAATCCGGGTTCCTGCCAACCACAGATAAAACACGGTCTCCGCTCTTCATCCGTATGTTACCAGATATCAGTTAAGAGACAAAATGTCAAATCAATGTCGCTTTCATGCACAAGGCTCAATGGTAGCACAAGATCCAAGAGATCTACGCGGAGCTCGAGGCAATCATGACAAATGCATCCACAAAAGTCCACCTTTCCTCAACAGAAATTCTGGAAGAAATGTTAAAGTGTTTTCAGAAACTTCATATACCAGACAACAGGGGACAAAGAACCAGGAAAACACCAGAAAACCCACTGCCCAACTCACCAAGATGGCCGCGGAAGCGCGGCCAAATGGGGGTATTGGCCGCTCTTCCGCGGCCATGTGGGGCCCACTCACTGACGTCTTTTGGGGTTGTTTTGGTCTTTTCACATGTGGTCTGCTGGTTGCCCTAGAACTTCAACTCCCTGCCTATAAATACAGCAGAACTGAGCTCAACCAAGGGTCATTCTTTTGATTCATTTTGTAGCCTCTTTTGTTAGGATTTTGTATAGTTCTTCTTCTTCCTCTTCATTCCTCTTCCATGAAATTGTAAGTGAGAAGCTTTTTTTTGTGGAGGTGAATAAAGATGAAGGCTTTGTATCATTCTCTTGTGTTTCTTCTTCCCCTTGAGATTTTTGCTTTCTCTTGCTCATTCAACCTCTTCATTGAGCTTGAATGGGTAAGAGTTAGTTATTGATCTCAAGGGTCGTATTCTACCACGGACTAGCACTTCATTTCACATGCGGTTTCTACCCTTCTCTTGATCTTGCAATCTCTTCATTGAGTTTGCAAGTTTAAGGGTTGGCTATTGATCACATGCTTGTCTTGAGTCCTAGTTCCGTATTCTTTTTATCGCTTTTTATTATTCGCAATTTATTACCTTGTCTTTTATTACTCGCTTTTATTACTTGCATTTAAATTCATGCACTTTCATTCTTGTATCTTTTCTTTTCTTTGTTCTTTTATTTTTGTTCTCTTTTGTTTATTTTGTGAATGTTGTAATTATTGTTGTTGTTAAGAATTAATACGGTATTGTAAGTTAAAGTTTCCTTGCCAATTCCTTTTCCCGTTATTTTCCATTTGAACTTCGCCCAAACCATACGCAAGCGCTCCGTTAGGCTCCGTACCCTGACAAGGTAACGGTGATTCCTAACCGCGACCGGTTGCGTTCGGTTTGGCCGGAGGCGAACGCAAGAGACAAGAACGGAAGGACAAGGGTAAATAAGCCGTATTCCACGAATACCGCGCTTAAATCCCCTAATCCACGTTGTTGCCGATTGCTTAGCTTCAATTGGTCAAGACTCGGCTCAAAGGTTTTGAGTACGGATTTCTTAGCTTACAATCTCGTATTTTCTTAACAACTTTATACTTGCAGATAAAACACTTAGGTTAGACTGAACAAACATACAGATTCTTTATTGACTCGTCTAAAGCAAGAAGGTAAGATAACACCATCTCCCTGTGGACCGACCCGTGCTCACCGGCTAGCTGCATAGCGACACCGTCCTGATCGCGGTAAACTTTAATTCTTTCATCCGACACGCCATCGGCGTGCGATCAAATGGCGCCGTTGCCGGGGAGACGGTAGCGTATTTTCTTTCTTGTTATTCTGGTTAATATTCTTTTTGTATATAAAAAAAAAAATATTCTTTTTTTGTTTTTTTTGGACAATAATTTTTGTGGGCAAGAGTGCAGATTTTTGCGTATTTGCAAACTGCAATTGTGGGGAGCAAAGTGTACATTCAACGTTTAGGTGATTACGAAGTACAGTGCCAAAGATCCGGGTAGTTTGACCCACGCAAGCGAACCATTCAAGCTTACCGGATTTGATTCAACGGGGGTTTCCTAACCCAAAAACTTAACGATACGTATTTTACTAACACCTTCTTCTCAAATCCGACGCTTCCAATATACTATTCTTTTGCAGGATTCTTTGCAAGTTCGCTAGCAAACGCTAAAAATTGACTAACCCGTATTTGTTGCAGCGCCGCGCTTAAACTAAAAAAAAAAACGATTGTTGATTCTTTATAGAATTTTTGAATTGCGCATTGCATACATTAATACGGACTTAAGGGCAAGCGAACCCCACAACATACGGTAAAGGATTTCATCACCTTTTCCGTGGCCCACAAATCACGAACTTGAGCATAACGATTACCCGCACAAATTTAAAAGAAATTAGACTTTAAGCCTTAAGGACTTCGCGCTCACTAGGAGAAGTTAACTGTATTTAGAAGCTTGCTTAACGGTATATTGTTTACGGGGTGTCTAGGAAAGTGTTAACGGCGAAACCGCCAAAAGAGAAAGGGTTATTTAATTAAGGAACTTCGCGAAAGCGTTGGAAAACCTCCCCTTATCTCTGCACTTACCTGGCCTCGTGATCAGTGTATTTTTAAGCCTGTTTCTCGACACAGTTTTACTTCGACAATCAAGTTCTCGAGCAGGTCTAGTTGACCTAGGTGAACCCTAGAACGATTAGGTGTGTGGTATTTTTTGTGTCGTGATTTTTGTCCATATTCTTTTTTTGTGTATATTTCATTCTTTTGCTAACAACTAACTAAAATAAACTAAAAAAAAAATCACATTCTTTTTCCCCTCCTTTTCTCTTCCTTTCTTTCACTCTCTCTTCATATCATGGGTACTCCACCTCGCAAAACTCTTGCCGAACTTTGGTACCCACAACCAGACATTACATCATACGGTTCTTGTTTTGGTCGAACTTCAAACGACCCCTCCATCACGAAAATTTCTTTGAAAAATCGGATAGACACATCTAGGACAAACAACTGGACCCCACAATCCACTTCGTATCAACCGTTTCAAACATTCACCCCTTCTTGTGTTGATACCCCTTCTGAAAATCCAGTTGTAACCCCGAGACCAATGTCCATTGCTGAACATATTGCACAATCCCGTAGCCGATCTTTCACCCCTTTCACCACTACAAATTCTTGGGATCAACAATTCCATTCACCTTCTTATCCCAATGTTGATCCCACTCCTGTCCAGCCATTCAACTCCTACCAATCCTACCCTAATTTTGCACCTTCCCTAGACATTGCATCAGAACAGCAATTTGGGAGTTTTCAGTATCCAAACAACTTTGAATCTTTTACTGAAACCCCTTCACAACCAATGTCTAGTCTAGAACAATCCTTGGAAGACTTTAGGGTAGCGTCAAGCCAACAGATGATGGATTTGAATGCGTCCATGGCCGCCCTCATACAACCTAGTGACCCGGTAGCTAGTTTTCAACTAGCTCCAAATTTTTCAATGTATGAAGAGGCGGTAGGACAGGCTGTGAATTTGAGTGGAGAGAGTGAGATGTACCCCCTTCCAGATCAAACCTACCCGTCTCAAATTGAATCCCACAACTCCTGTTTTGAAAGTCTATCAAGCATCCTACATGATTTATCAATTGAAGATAGAATGATGAATGAGTTGTGCGACTTCGTAGTGTTTGATTTACCCGAGTGTGAAGGGTCCCTTCCAAGTGAAACCATACCAAATCCTTTTGACCTCTACACCTCCACTCTAGAACCTGAATTGATTACTATCCATGCTTTGGTTGAGGTGTCAGAGAATTTTGATTTTCACTTGATTGAGGATATCGACGCTGGGAATATTTTGGATGATGAAACCGTAGATTTGGCTGAGTTTGTCTCTTCAAATCATCATCCCGAGTCATTAAATGTTTTCCCCGAACCCCATATGCGTCTTGATTTCGATGAAATTGGCATGGATAAGCTGAATTTTGAGGAGAATATTGAGGATAGTTTAGAGGATGAACCAGTTTTAATTGATGAGTCGGATTTTCCAATTCATCCTGTCCCTTCCACTGACTGTGTACACCCTCCTGAACCTTTAACCAATAACCTTCCTCAACCACTTCCCTCCATCCGTTCCGTCGTTCCGACCTTGCAAGAACCCGTATCACTATCATTTCCATTGTCTGGTTTCCCAAGTTCGGCGTACCCATGGTTTCTCACGAACCTTGAGGGATTTGACCCAATCTCTCGACGGGTAAATATATTAGCACAATCGCTTTCCACACATCGGTCATCACAAATTGTGTTAATCTATTTACTCCATTTGCACCCTCAAGTTCGTATTCCACTTCTTTTTCCCTTCCGCCATTCTTCTTCCTCTCATATACCGAGACCGTATCCCGCTTCTCTTCGCATACGGTCTCGCGTATTGTCCTTCTCTTTTCTCTACGCCTTCTTCCACCAACCTGTACATTATAGCGATAAAATCTTTGAATGGTTGGTGCTCACCTTTGGCCTGTGTAAGGCCTTGTATAGCTTGATACTGTTCTTTCTCCCCTAAATCCTGAATTTCAACGCTTAACAGTGGAAACACTGTTTTACTTAAGTTTGGGGGGGACACTTTTTTGTATATATTTTTGTTTTCCTTTTTGTTTTGTATATAATTTGTTTCTAGGAAGCGCCGGCAATTTTAACCCTCTTGGTATAGCCTGACAGTGAGGGCACTGTCAAGTTTAAGTTTGGGGGTGTGCTCGGTAAGCTTTCTTCCTTCGCATACATTTGTATATTTTGCATTTGCATACCCTATTAAAAACCCACAAAAATTGAAAATTTTCTAAAAACATAAAAACTTTTCTGTCAAGTAGCTTGTGGAAAAACTCTGATTCAACATTCGATGGTTTTTGTTTGAAAAGATAGGAATAACTAAATCCTATGTTTGGATTTTGAAAACCTGAAAGATAACTCTCCTTTGAAGTTAACTATAGCTGATATACGTCTTTACATTACACTACACGTGTTGTGAGTCTTGGAAATTAGATGACAAGTCTTTTATGTTTAAAAAAAAAACTTTTAAACAGATAAATGATTTTCTGAGGATCAAATAGGTTTGTTCTGAAATAAGTAATGTCAAGAATAGTTTATGAAGTAAAGCGAATATGAAGGAATATTATTGATGCCGTAATTGGAGCTAAGTCTGAAAAATAACCCATCTGAAACTTGATTGGAATGATTACACACCAAACCCACTAAACACGTCTTTTATCTGAAAAATAATTGAACTGCCGGTTATATCTCCGTTCGTATTAAATCATCTGATTTTCACGACAATCTGTCTTTTGTTTTTGGACCTAGGTAACTTGAGTAATTAAGTCCGCTGGGGTGTTTCTACACCTAATGCCCTAAAACCAACTGGTTTGGGTGCATTGGCCCAAAGCTCGCTAAGAAGCCTAGAAAGTCCAGTTTTAAAACAAAGTCAAGCAAGTGTTCTCTCCGAGTTAAAATTCCTAACGGTTCTTTGTGTGAGAATAATCTTGATAAAAGACAGGCTTTTATAAAAATTTCTTAACGGAGATATGAAGGTTTTACTCTTTGATAAAGACTATTGCACATTCACAGAGGTGTGTATGAAATGAAAACAAGTTAAAAGGTGGAGTGAAAAATACGACTTAGTTTCCTGTTAAGGAAGATAGAAATTCTGAAGTTGAAACCTTACTGGAAAACGAAACTTGAAAAATGCTTAACTCTTTATAAAACTTATGTGATCCTTTTAAAATTGTTATCTGGGCTTTATTGTGTGACATAATGACTTTATTCGACCTTTCGGGAACTTAACGACACTATCTTGCACTGCACGTAAAGACATATAAAATCTGTAGTTAAATAAGAAGCGAGGTGTGAAAAATAAAGGTTCGATAATCTAGACTTAGGATTATAGAATTGTTATTTTCTAAAACAAAACTTTAGGATGTGCATCTTAGTTATTTTACAAAACTAGCTTGACCGGATTTTGTGGGTAGTATCCGCTGAAAACCCTCAGGAGACAACACTCCTCCTACTAGGGACACCTAGAGGTTTAACGGCTTGTTGCACGCGCTCAGTGCAATCGCGTTCCCTGCGAAAGTGCGGTTATCATTTTATTTTAGTGAATAATTGGTTTTGCTCGGGACGAGCAAAAGTTAAGTTTGGGGGTATTTGTTCATAACAGAATACTGCATTTTATACCGCCCATTCTTACGCTCGTGTGTTTATAGGTAGGTGCTTTTTATCCGTGTTTATCACATATTTGCAGAATACAGGTTCTCGGTTCTAAAACGGTGAAATTCATGGAAAACACGACAAAATCCGGGTTCCTGCCAACCACAGATAAAACACGGTCTCCGCTCTTCATCCGTATGTTACCAGATATCAGTTAAGAGACAAAATGTCAAATCAATGTCGCTTTCATGCACAAGGCTCAATGGTAGCACAAGATCCAAGAGATCTACGCGGAGCTCGAGGCAATCATGACAAATGCATCCACAAAAGTCCACCTTTCCTCAACAGAAATTCTGGAAGAAATGTTAAAGTGTTTTCAGAAACTTCATATACCAGACAACAGGGGACAAAGAACCAGGAAAACACCAGAAAACCCACTGCCCAACTCACCAAGATGGCCGCGGAAGCGCGGCCAAATGGGGGTATTGGCCGCTCTTCCGCGGCCATGTGGGGCCCACTCACTGACGTCTTTTGGGGTTGTTTTGGTCTTTTCACATGTGGTCTGCTGGTTGCCCTAGAACTTCAACTCCCTGCCTATAAATACAGCAGAACTGAGCTCAACCAAGGGTCATTCTTTTGATTCATTTTGTAGCCTCTTTTGTTAGGATTTTGTATAGTTCTTCTTCTTCCTCTTCATTCCTCTTCCATGAAATTGTAAGTGAGAAGCTTTTTTTTGTGGAGGTGAATAAAGATGAAGGCTTTGTATCATTCTCTTGTGTTTCTTCTTCCCCTTGAGATTTTTGCTTTCTCTTGCTCATTCAACCTCTTCATTGAGCTTGAATGGGTAAGAGTTAGTTATTGATCTCAAGGGTCGTATTCTACCACGGACTAGCACTTCATTTCACATGCGGTTTCTACCCTTCTCTTGATCTTGCAATCTCTTCATTGAGTTTGCAAGTTTAAGGGTTGGCTATTGATCACATGCTTGTCTTGAGTCCTAGTTCCGTATTCTTTTTATCGCTTTTTATTATTCGCAATTTATTACCTTGTCTTTTATTACTTGCTTTTATTACTTGCATTTAAATTCATGCACTTTCATTCTTGTATCTTTTCTTTTCTTTGTTCTTTTATTTTTGTTCTCTTTTGTTTATTTTGTGAATGTTGTAATTATTGTTGTTGTTAAGAATTAATACGGTATTGTAAGTTAAAGTTTCCTTGCCAATTCCTTTTCCCGTTATTTTCCATTTGAACTTCGCCCAAACCATACGCAAGCGCTCCGTTAGGCTCCGTACCCTGACAAGGTAACGGTGATTCCTAACCGCGACCGGTTGCGTTCGGTTTGGCCGGAGGCGAACGCAAGAGACAAGAACGGAAGGACAAGGGTAAATAAGCCGTATTCCACGAATACCGCGCTTAAATCCCCTAATCCACGTTGTTGCCGATTGCTTAGCTTCAATTGGTCAAGACTCGGCTCAAAGGTTTTGAGTACGAATTTCTTAGCTTACAATCTCGTATTTTCTTAACAACTTTATACTTGCAGATAAAACACTTAGGTTAGACTGAACAAACATACAGATTCTTTATTGACTCGTCTAAAGCAAGAAGGTAAGATAACACCATCTCCCTGTGGACCGACCCGTGCTCACCGGCTAGCTGCATAGCGACACCGTCCTGATCGCGGTAAACTTTAATTCTTTCATCCGACACGCCATCGGCGTGCGATCAGGTGTCTATATCCTCAATCAAGTGAAAATCAATATTGTCAGACACCTCATCAAAAGCATGGATATTTATCAATTTAGGTTCTTGAGTGGAGGTGTAAAGGTCAAACGGATTAGGTGTGGTTTCACTCGAAAGGGGTTCCTCATAATCTGGCAAATCAAGCACTACAAAGTAGCACAACTCATCATTTTGGACACATGTTTGAAAATTGGAGTTGTTGGATGCAATTGGGTATGGGTAGGTTTGATTTGGAAATCCTTTCACATTCTCACTCTGTCCAACCGCCTCCTTATACATTGAAAAATTTGGAGCTAGCGGGAAACTAGCTATCGGTTCACTAGGTTGTATAAGGGCGGCCATGGATGCTTCCATATTCCTAATCATTTTGTTTGTTGCTAAGATATAATCCTCCAACGACTGTTCCAAACTAGACATGGATGGTGAGGGGGTTTCGGTAAAAGATTCGAAATTGTTTGGAGACGTGAAACTCTCAAAAGGCTGTGTAGAAACAGTGTCTAGTGAAGGTGGGAAAGTCGGGCAGGACTGGTAGGAAGTGGATGGTTGAACAGGAGTAGGGTCAACATGTGGATAAAAAGGTGAATGGACTTGTTGATCCCTAGAACTAGATGAGTGGAGAGGGGTGAAAGATCGGCTACGAGATTGAGCAATATGCTCAGCAATGGACATCGGTTTAGGAGTTACAGCAGGACTTGGAATAGTGGTGGCAACATATGAAGGTGGTAAAGGTTGACGTAGTTGACACAAAGTGGGTTGAAAAGTCAAACTGTTTCTCCTAGACGCCTCTATTTGATCTTTCAAAGATATTTTAGGCAAGGAAGGATCGTCTTTAAATTGACCGAACAAATTGACGTACGACGCAAAATTAGGTTCGGGATACCAAAGTTCGGCAAGTGATTTATTATGTGGGGTACCCATGTTAGAAGAAAGGGGAAAAGAGAGAATGTTTGTTGTGGTGCAAGGATTTATTTGCGGCAAAAGTTGGCAAGTGATTTATTATGTGGGGTACCCATGTTAGAAGAAAGAGGAAAAGAGAGAATGTTTGTTGTGGTGCAAGGATTTATTTGCGGCAAAAGTTGGCAAGTTTTCTAATAAAAATTTTCCTTTTCCTTTTTATCTTTATTTGATTTGTTGCAAAAAGATTTTAGAGAAAAGATATGCAACAGAAAAATATTACTTGCAATCAATTTCTAATTTAAGCGAGGCGCAAAAAATCCTGCATAAGATTGTTATTTGGAAAGAGAAAGAATTTTTAAAGCGCACAAAATTCTGCAGGGATTTTTCAGAAAAAATATATCAAGATGTAACAAGAAGAAACAGAGGAGCTTATAGAAGATTTTTCATGAGCTGTAGACACCAACAGGCCGCGTTTCCGCGGTATAAACGCGTTCCTGCCGCGTTTCGCGGCGGAGTAGGCAGCACGAGTCCCCAAAAAATTTCTGTGAAGACGACGTCACTAAAGTACCGCGTTTCCGCGGTCGGAACACTGGTAAAGCGACGGATCCGCGGTCTACTGGATGGATCAGCTCACCAAATTTTTGCAGTTTCTCTGTTGTTGAAATACCCTTCTGTTTTGATCTTTTGTTTGCTGTTTCGATTTCTGAATATTTCCAGATCCGTCTCTGTTTGTAGATCCTGCAAAATTCAAACAACAAAATATCCTTTCCAAAAATAACAGATGAAATATTTTATATATTTTTTTTTGTGATTTTTCAGATTTTTCAGATTTTTTAATTTTAGATTAACCCGAAATTGCAAAAAGAAAATAACACGCCATCCTCGGCAACGGCGCCATTTGATTAGTGTAGGTTTTTAACGATCAAAAATATTTTACCGCAATCAAGAACGGCGTCGCATGAAGCTAGCCGGTGAGTACGGGTCGGTCCACAGGGATGTGTAATTTTCGTAAGTGTTCTTATGAGCTGATTCAAATGGGTGTTTGGTCTTTTAATTTAATCTAAAAAAAAAAACTAAGTTTTGCGATGCTTAAGAAACTTGGTAGGGTTAGGTCAAGGTGGAGTTTGATAAGATTTAATGTCACACCTCTTTCAATACCCTAAATGAGATCTTTTAGAAGTTATAGCAACTATTAGAAAAAGGGATTAGGATGATTGGGAAGAAACGAGTTTCCTCCTCTAGATCCTTGTCCGTCCTTTCCTAATATTTGCTCTAACCTTCATGGAAGACATGCATGTCCGGTCCTTTATACTACGGTTTCACCGTTACCTCGTGGGTAGGGTGCCGTAGGGAGCGGATCATGCATGCATGCATGAAGTTCTAGTTATTAAAAATAATCGGGCACGAAAGAGATGAGAGATCTTCATCTCTCATTCCCTCCCTTATTCCTAACCCTAACAAGTGAGGAAATTGCTCGCTCATTAGGGGATTTATTAAAACCATTATTTTGAGATTCATTTTTAGATCTATTGGATTAATTTCCTACTGCAGTTTTAAGAGATTCTATACTAGAATTACTAAGGCAAAAGATTAATTTAATCTAAGGCAATAATTAAATTAGAAAGCTAGGGCAAGAAATTACTTTTAAACTAAGGCAGAAAATTAAATGACTTACAAGAAATGATGCTCTTCAATCCTCAAAAGATTCTGAATTTGTATTAATTGAAAAGAGGCATCCCCATTACAATATTTTGATTACAATTTTATACGGAAACAGGGAAATTTAGGGTTACGGGATTCGCACATGTGCGATTACAAAAATACCCCCGAAAAATCCCAACAAAGTCACCGACGCACCGCCACCCAAAATCTGCACCGACACGTGCATTAAATGGCCGCAGAACCGCGGCATAAGTGGGGTTAGGGCCGTGGTTCCGTGGCCCTTTGGTGAGTTCATCTGCTCAAAATTTGTGGTAATCTTCAGGGTCTCTTTGGGACTCTTATTCTTTGGTTCTTTTATCCATTTGGCTTCTGAGTCTTCTCCAGATCTTCAGTGAAAACTTGTATTGGTCTTTTAACCATTTCACTTTGACATTTTTGGACCTTGCGTTGCCTTGTACCTCTGTGAACTGTTATTAGTCTAGGCTTGACTAGGATCCTTCTACTTGTTTGTCAAAAGTCCCTCTTTTGTATCAACTTTTGTCTTTTTCACTGTTTTCGCTCCAAGAACCTGTATCCTGTAATATGAAACAGACATGCGTCAAAAGCACCTGTTTATTTATAAAACGAATAAGAATAGGGAATATAATAATGCAATATTATGGTATGAACAAGTGAGATATAACATTTTGAAATTATGTCCATGACATTTATCTGTATCAGTTGATGATTGGGTAAGGAGCATTAAACAGCGGTGTAGTTCTTCTTAAACATAAGTACAGTTTTCAACTTACGACACACAGGGTTTGAGTTATTCAACTCAGGAGACTTATACAAAGTATTGTATGTTGTCCAGTGTCCATTAGGACAGAAGGGTTGGTACTCATACTATATTCTATTTACTTGTAACTTCTCCAGTTTTAGACATGTATTTCTTAGAAATGCAAGGTCCAAGTTTTGAGAAGTTATAGGTACAAGAATAAAGTAAAGAACCGGGTGTTGCAAGTATCAGGATTCATCAAGGTGATTGAAGATGTAGATACTTGTATTTGGTATTCAGTTGATAGTAATGGTTTTGAGAACTTGCTTCTCTTTCAGGTTACTCATATCTGGATGTACTTCTAAGTTGAGTAATGCTGATCAGCCTCTCTCCATTTAGTTGACATGCACTGGAGACAGCTGCATGATTTGAATCTGGTTCCAATTAAATCAGTGCCTCTGTTTCTATATTGTATATAGAATGGTTCATATCTTAACGATATTAAGGTATACGGAATTGTCCGCCTTATGCTTAAAACCAGACTCTGGACATACTCAAGGCACGTTTCTGTAATGGCAGTTTGTGGGTTATCCCGGGCTATGACGAGGGTTATCTTTCTACCATCTGGAAGATCAATAGTGATATTGTTCTTGACTCGCCACAGTTTTAGTAAAATGGATTTTTTCAGAAAACAGTAGTAGGAGTATGGTAGAACTGGAAGTGATTCCAGAACCACAAACGATTACTGAAAATTTAATAGAACCTAAATATTCAATCGGTTTTGACATTCCATTAGCCACCTCACAGATATGGTGGGTAACCTCAGGCGCCCGAGAGGTACTTTGGTATCCTCAAAGACGGTGACAAGGAGGTTCTTGTTTACCCAGACTTGACACTACTGTTATTCCAGACTATGAGACCCGGCAGGAGGATGAGTACAGCGTCGTTCTAAACTAGTTTTAGAAGTGCACGTGTATATGACTCTGCTAGAGGGTTGTTGTAGTCAGTGGGAGCAGCGGAAGCATAGGGGACAAGTTGCTTATGTCTATTTATTGACTAAAGCAGGAATAGCAGAGATAGATCATCTATTTTTTATGTGACAATCATAGGCTTTGACTTCATCAGAATAGGAGATGGATCTGTTAAGAAGGTAGTAAGGTGTGATGTCCTGGTATTTGGATGACATATAGCAGGAAATGAAATTCCTATACTACTATCGGTTATACTGTGGTTGTCACACAGTGGTTTCTCATATGGGATATGAATATTATATCTGGCATTTTGGTTACTAGATCTATAGTTTTAGATCTAGATTTGAGTTGTTTCCCAATCCGGGTACTTAGATAGTATTCTAAAGGTATTTTAGAATTGACGACTCCTGGCATGGTGGTGTACCTGCAGGTGATAGAGTCACCCTCTCTAAAGGTGTCTTACAGACTAAAATGAAGAGGGATGCGCATGATTGGCATATCACTTGCTTAGGCAATTGAGTTGATCATGAGATGTCAAGTACCACACCAGATGTTGTTTTTGCACTAGATGCAATAAGTTGATATATTAATCCAATCCTGGAGAAACATTCGAAAGCAGTTTATGAACAATGGTATATGTTCTAGGCAATGATAATGACAGCCTCCTTCGGGAGACGGTTATCATTCCAGGCTTCTAAGGCGACCTGGATGACAGAGTGACAGTCAGAGTTATAGTTTTTCGTCTTGACAAAGGGCAGTAGTTTGGACAGGTGGTCCAAGCGGATACTGAGGGAGACATGGCGCAGGATACTGATTAAATTCAGTGGACGATACAGTCTAAGAAGTTTGCTGGATTTGGAGTTCACTTATGAACCAGATATCCAGACATATTCTAAGACAGGTATTGCTTATTTCGGGAGATGGCTTTCTCCGCGAACTTGAAATAAAGAGAGATATAGAAAGAAAAATTGGAGTGGATCCACTAACTGAGGCAATTTCTCGAACGCAATAGTTTCTCAAACGAGCTTTGTGAAACTGATTAGTAGAGAAGTTGGGTGTTCGGTATCACACGGGCTGTGAGTATGCGACACCGCAATAATTATCGTTAAGTGCAAATGGGAGATTGTTGGCTATAGTGTCCTCAAGTCAATTATTAGATCGTAGGCACGTGATTGTAATGATTGAGGGAGGACCTATACCGGTAGAACAGTCTTACTCGAGATCATAGTATGCTATCTGGTTTGTCTTTATCATCATGTACATGCTTCAGGTGACATTACGGATCACTATTACATGTTGATAGAGCCCATAGGATTCTTGCTTGATTACCAGCAGTATGATGGTGATCATATACGTGAGGGTTGGGTAGTCTATAAGCACATCCTTAAAGTGTCCCTAGTCGTGGGAGTTTCCAGACAGGGCATCGATACTCCGATAGCAGACTAGTGTATACGGATCGAGACCCCGATGAGCGGCGGTGGCCGGACTCACAAGCCATTGGTGTCAATTGGTTCACCTAAGATGTATATAGGTGCTCATTGGGTTATGAGTACACCGGACGGACTCGCCGGGAACATGCTAGTTGGTATTATGTAAGTGTACGGTAGCGCCCCGGCCAGCGATCCGAGGCCAAAAATGTGGAAACAAAAACTTTTCATAAACTTGAAATCGGCGCTAACATATACTTTCTCCCGGATCGAACCATTAACCTATAACTAGCTAACTATAAGAAGTGAGAGTGGCTATACCGATCGATCCGTGTCCTTCGGTCTTTGGCCACTATCCCAAGCTCGTTGCGGCATCTCCGATCTCCAGTCTCCTCGTCGGAAAGGGCAGCACATCAATGAGTCTTTTTACGGGCTCCCGCTTCGTCCGAAGCAACTCGGACATGAAGTTTGCTAGCCGACATGTCCAAGGTGATGTAGAGAATGTGTGTGATAACTCTGACTCAAGCATCCATTGATTCTCAACACATGAGAGTGTATGGATGGAGGTTGAAGATGATGCCATTAGTGGAAATGGTGAGCTAGAGGAAGGAGAAGAAGAAGAGGCTTTCTTTTGTTATTGTGTTGCGTTGATAAAAAATGAGAGCATGAATAATAATACAAGAGCAAAACCCAAGCCTATGGCTGCCCTTTCTCTCTCTATCCATTAATTCAACACAATAAACAAATCCTAATGTGACATTAGCACAAATAAAGAGACCTTGAGTCACTAAACATGTCCATGTCACATTAAATGCAACTCATCATGAACTAAGCTCATAATTTCCACCAAAATAAACATTAACCCAAATGTTTAGTCCAACAAAATGATACGACAACACCTAAAGAAACTCGCGACGGATCAAAAGGATACCCCTCACCTGTATATACATACCTGCATCCGCATTTCGACTAAATGCGAATGCGATGAGAATAAAGTAATCCAACAAATCTAATACTAGGATCCGGCTTAAACCAAAGCCCACTAGTATGATCCGTCCGATCATGATCCGTGCACGACTGCACGTATATGATCGAACCCTGCCATATATCATACGGCCTCTACAACGTTTCGCCCGAAACTTGAGAAACTGTCTGTGGGGGACTCTAAAGACTCGTCAATACTTTGGCTGTGGATTTAACCACTAGCACGTCAGTGGTACTAGCCGTACGTAACGGGTTACCAGGTATTGACTAAAAGGGAGGTCGATGAGCGAACTCATCCTGACACCCTACTGAGCCTGTCAGTGACAATATCTGTACAGTCCGGTCCGTTCGTCTATGAGTATCGCATGTCGGGCCTAGGGGGTTGGTAAAAGTCAGACCCCCAAAAGCAATACAAGTTGTGTCGGAGTGTATCCCAGAACACCCTGAGATACTACTGGAATACCTATCAGTAAATCTCCTGCCTTGGCTAAGGACTTCGTGTAATGGCTCTCCTAGACACAGCGCGATCTCACCCCCAATATCGGGAGAGACGAAACCCCTGTCGATCCGCTCACTGCCTCCATGTGGCTCGGGACTGTACCCAACTAAAACCTGTTTGCACGACCCCTTTGAGCCGAGGTAGGGTAGCAATCAAAGCACAGTGGGAACTTACACAAGACAAATGACGATATCAGGTCGATGAACTAACCTGTACACATGTTACCAGGGAACTGCTATCTGACGCTAGGTATAAAACCAACTAGCATGTTCCCGACGAGTCCTGTCCGGTGTACTCATAACCCAATGAGCACCTATATACATCTTAGGTGAACCAACTGACACCAATGGCTTGTGAGACCAGCCACCGCCCCTCGTCGGGGTCTCGACCCATATACACTAGTCTACTCTTGAGTATCGATGCCTTGTCTCGAAACTCCCTCGACTAGGGACCTTTTAAGGATGTGCTTATAGACCCCAGCTCCCACATATATGATCACCATCATACTGCTGGCCGTCAAGCAAGAATCCTAAGGGCTCTATCAACGTGCAATAGTGACCTGTAATGTCACCTAAAGCATGTACACGATGATAAAGATAAACCATATACCATACTATCATCTTGAGTAAGACCGTCCTTCCGGCATAGGTCTTCCCTCAATCATTGCAATTACGTGCCTGCGATCCAATAATTGACTTTGAGGGCACTATATCCAACAATTTCCCACTTGCACTCAAGGCTAATTATTACGATGTCGTATACTCACAGACCGTGTGATACCGAACACCCAACTCCTCTACTGATTAGTCTCACAAAGTCCGTTTGCGAAACTATTGCATTTGAGGAATAACCTCAGTGAGTGGATCCGCCCTAATGTTTCTTTCTATGTCTCTCTTTATCTCAAGTTCGCGGAGAAAGCCATCTCCCGAAATGAGCAATACCTGTCTTAGAATATGTCTGGATATCTGATGGGACCTAGTTCATAAATGAACTCTAAATCCAAACTTCTTAGACTGTATAGTCAACTGAACTTAATCAGTATCCTGCGCCATGCCTCCCTCAGTATCCGCTTGGACCTCATGTCCAAACAACTGCCCCTCGTCAGAGGGAAAACTATAATTCTGACAGTCACTCTGTCATCCAGGTCACCTTGGAAGCCTGGAATGATAACCGTCTCCCGAAAGAGGCTGTCGTTATCATATCCCTAGAGCATCTACTTATGTTCTAAAACTGCTTCCGAATGTTTCTCCAAGATTGGATTAATATCAACTTATTGCATCTAGTGCAAAAACAACATCTGGTGTAGTACTTGACATCTCATGATTGACTTAATTGCCTAATCATGCACATCCCTCTCCCTTTAGTCTGTAAGACATCTTTAGAAAGGGTGACTCCATCACCTGCAGGTATACTACCGTGCCAGGAGTCATCCATTCTAAAACACCTTTAGAATGCCGTCTTAGTACCCAGATTAGGAAACTACCCAAATCTAGATCTAAAACGATAGATGTAGTAACCATAATGTCTGATATAATATCCATATCTTATGTGGAGAAACCACTGTGTGACAACCAAAGTATAACCGATCGTAATATAGGAATTTCACTTCCTACTCTGTGTATGTCATCTAAATACCAGGACATCACACCCTACTACCTTCTTAATAGATCCATCCCCTATTCTGATGAAGTCAAACCTATGACTGTCATATCAGAAATAGATGATCTATCTCCGCTAAATCTGCTTTAGTCCATAAATAGACATAAGCTACTTGTCCACTATGCTTCCGCTGCTCCCACTGACTACGACAACCCTCTGGCAGAGTCATATACACGTGCACTTCTAAAGCTAGTTTAGAACGACGCTATATTCATCCTCCCGCCGGGTCTCATAGTCTGGAACAACAGTAATGTCAAGTCTGGGTAAACAAGAACCTCCCTGTCACCGTCCTTGAGGCTACTAGAGTACCTCTCGGGTGCCTGAGGTTACCCCCCATATCTGCGGAGTGGCTAATGGAATGTCAAACCTGATTGAATCTTTACGTTCTTATCAAATTTTCAGTAATCGTTTGCGGTTCTGGAATCACTTCCAGTTCTACCATACTCCCACTACTGTTTTCTGAAAAAAATCCATTTTACTAAAACTGTGGCGAGTCAAGAACAATATCACTATTGATCTTCCAGATGGTAGAAAGTCAACCCTCGTCATAGCCCGGGTTAACCCACAAACAGCCATTACAGAAACGCGCCTTGAGTTATCCAGAGTCTGGTTTTAAGCATAAGCCGGACAACTCCTCGTACCTTAACATTGTTAAGATATGAACTATTCTATATCCAATATAGAAACAGAGGCACTGATTTAATTGGAACCAGATTCAAATCATGCAGCTATTTCCAGTGCATGTCAACTAAATGGAGAGAGGTCGATCAGCATTACTCAATTTAGGAATACATCCAGATATGAGTAACCTGAAAGAGAAGCAAGTTCTCATAATCATTACTATCAACTGAATACCATACACAAGTATCTACATTTTCGATCACCTTGAAGAATCCTGATACTTGCAATACCTGGTTCTCTACTTTATTCATATACCTATAACTTCTCAAAACTTGGAACTTGTATTTCTATGAAACACATGTCTAAGAACTAGAGAAGTCATAAGTAAACAGAATATAGTACGAGTACCAACCCCTCTGTCCTAATGGACACTGGACAACATACAATACTCTGTATAAGTCTCTTGAGTCTAATAACTCATTCCCTATGTGTCATAGGTTGAAAACTGTACTTATGGTTAAGAAGAATTACACCGCTGTTTAATGCTCCTTACCTAACCATCCATTGATATAGGTAAATGTCATGGACTTAATTTCAAAAATTTATATCTCACTTTATAAAAATAAACGTATAGATATATCAATTTGAAATTGGTGCATAACAACGGATATTCAAAACCAAATATTTGCCGTCCGGCAAACAACCCAGGCGATTTCCTCAAATATCACCAATTACAACGAATCCCGATATAATGAGGATGATCACCCAATTCCCAATAATTTACTCCCACTCATCATCTGTAAAACCATACAGATGTGAGAATCAAACCTGGTAAATACATACCTTTGAGCAAGGGCTAATTGGGAAATCAGTTTTGTTTTAACAATACACAGTGAAACTGAAACATGTAAATGTTTCGAAGGGGTATCCGGGTATTCTTAGTAATGCTTCTTCCATTATCAGATTCACAACTGTAACCATATATTTCTTTGCCATCTCTCCAAATCCCTTTATATGTCTTTAGTCATTACCTTCTGTACACCACTTTTAGGCCAAATGGTTTTCTTCCTACCCTACCGTTCGGCACCAGCCTATGGTTTGGAAGAAGACTATCCAATAAGCATAATGGGTGTACTCTCCTAATCCTAGGAGCGCTCACAACGCGAGAGATGGTAAAGATAAAAGACAACTGAATAAACTTTATTCCTATTTCTCCTGAACCAGAATCCATCCCCAAACTGGAACAAGTTCCTTCGAGTTCGTATATAACCATACGATGGATTATCCAAGTAACTGTGGATCTTCATAGTGATACGGGGTGTTCTGGAGAAATACAAAGGTGAAGTAGGAGTGGCGATGAAATACTTGGTTTGGTCGTGAAAAGCAGTCGCAATTTACTTTGCCCTCTTTCTAATCCCTTTACTTGTCTTTACTTATTGCCTTCTGTAAACCTTACTTAGGCCAATCGGTTTTCTTCATTCCCTACCTTTCGGCACCTGCCTATGGTTTGGATGAAGACTATCCAATTAGCGTAATAGGTGTACCGTCCTAATCCAAGGAGCACTCACAACCTGAGAGAAGGTAAAAGGAAAAGACAACTGAATAGTCCTATTCATTTTCTCCAGAACCGGAAACCATCCTCGAATCTGGAACAAGTTCCTTCGAGTTCGTATATAACCATACGATGGTTTTATCCAATGGAAGTGGACGTTCGTAGTGATACGAAATGTTCCGGAGAAAAAAGGGTAAAAGTAGGAGTGGCAATGAGGTATGCAGCTCAGACAATCCAAAAGCCAGTGTTTTAAGAAGGTTCGGTTAATCTTGGTCACTGAGTCATAGTCTAGGGTCGGGCCATGGTCGCTGCCAAAGAGAGAGAGAAAAGAAACACTTTGCGTGCACCCTAACCTAGATCAGAATGGTTATCACTTTATCTAATCAGGAAACCTCCCACTGTATCCTCAAATTCTCCTCCAAACCTGAAAGAAGAATTAGTCGGGATCACCCGAGGAGTAAACCAACACATCAGTGGGAATCGGGATCCAACTATCACCGCATGATGACGTCAAGGAATCCACTCACGTTATCACACTTCAGAAGGTATGCGCATGCCTGGCAAGTTTCAGTTTCTTTAGAAACCCCCGATGTGATTTTTACCCCTAGGACCCAAGTGACCTTGACGAATAATCAACAAATCAAAAAGTCCTAGTCAAGTTCAACCCGTCATCATCTTGGTTGCGTTAAACCCACCCGCACGACCCTTGACGAATAATCAATAAAGTCGTACGACCGTCCTAACCAATCCACATATCCATGCCACAGAAAAGCACAACAGAGCTACCGCACACTACGTCTCGGCGAATAGCAACGACAAACGTAGCGCGAATACTAAGCAATACTAATCTGAAATGACGGAGGGCTACGACCGGATTTTGGCGAAAAACCTTTAACGTAATGAACTTGATATCGTTGAAGGAACTGCATAGCTTTTATAAAAATATAGTGGCGAAAACTTTTTGCTAAAGAGGTCACTCCCGGTGAAGGGATCTCAGCTCTTTCCCCATAGAATGAGGTGCAGGATATTCCAATTGAATACCGCGATGAAAAGCAAAAAGTAATCGACTATAGTGAAGTTATTACCCTGACGCAAACTTCTGCCCAAGGGGTCATTCCCGGTGAAGGGATCTCGGCCCTTGCCTCGTCGACTGAGGTGCTGGATATTCATAACCGAATACCACTATGCAAAGCAAATGAAAACGTCCTTGCAATAACAGCTTTTTGAAAAATATTCCAACAACATCGAACAGGTTTGTTTAGCTTGCATTGATCTGAATCAACACAGTCCCATCAATTGATCACACCAATAAAGAACGAAAATATGATGTACGTATATGCCATCCGCATTCGCCACTGGGTCCCGTCATCACCCGTTAGGTTACTTAACTAACGACAGAGCGGGGACTGGACTAGCGCGGGTGTAAAACATATACAACATCTACTAGTATATATATATCAATATATAATAATCGCTCATGGCGTGATAAATGCAACATCACAGAAATGTAATAAGCATCACAGAACAATACAGATAATCTGGGATCCCCGGGTTTCATTGAGCCACAAGTGAAACCCGACGTTCCCTTGCTCGTGTAGATAACCTGTGCAATGAAAACCTAGACCCCTACAGGTGCGGAAAGTTACCCGCCAAAATCAGAAGAGAGGCAGCCCCCTTCAGCAAAGTGAATGGACCACCCAACACTTCACAGAATCCGGTAACTTAAGCACTCCTCCTTGGGTCAACCTATACCCCTTACGAGTGCGGTGAATAGCCTGCCAATTCTAGAGTGAAGCCCCCTCCGTCTCAAAGCCATGAGATGCGGGCCCTTTGCCCTCTAGAACCCGGCTATCCGTGCACTCCTCCGCGGGGT
This sequence comes from Agapanthus africanus, assembly GCA_030015575.1. NCBI lineage: Eukaryota > Viridiplantae > Streptophyta > Magnoliopsida > Asparagales > Amaryllidaceae > Agapanthus > Agapanthus africanus. Next base: position 530,822,224 of record JASDDO010000019.1, on the reverse strand, counting down.
AATCCTAGTACAGAAAATAAAATATATGTACAACGGGTACATCGACCTCAACCCGGTCGTGCCCCAAAAGATAATATACAAACAGGCAGTGACGACAGTCCACATGTCGGACGCTCGCCCCGCAATAACAAATGTACAAATATAACCAAACTGTACTACAATTGCATCCAAGCTATCCACCACGACAAATCCGCAACATCACAGCACAACACAGAACATCAACGTGAATGTCACGTTCGCAAATCCGTCTAAAAGGGCTATAGCGATTAGACAAGATTTATCGATCAAATGACATTCACGGTCACAGATAGTAATGTAAGTACTGCGAACTAACTTATTTAAAATTTCGATCGATAAAATTTCCCGAAGTGGGCCCCAAGTACAAATCCCAGCACTCAAAATAATCTGGGCCAAAAATAAAAATTCCAGAAACCCCAATTCCATGTTAAAGACCTAAAGAAAAAATTTAGTGCACTGAAACACCAACACTGCGGCGGAACCGCGGCCAAAACGTGGGTATGGCCGCGTTTCCGCGGCGCTACAGAGGGATCATGCTACAAAATTTTTACAGTGGTCTTAGAAAAGCCTGCCTTATTTTCTGAAACACTCAAAATAATTTTTCGACGACAAAAAATTTCGACAGAAACTCAGAAAATGGAATTGCAGTTTCGGAAATTTTGATCGATCGATGTTTTAAAAAATGTTAGAACAAGCTAGTAAAGGTTAATGGCGTGGCTCTGATACCATGTAAGTGTACGGTAGCGCCCCGGCCAGCGATCCGAGGCCAAAAATGCGGAAACAAAAACTTTTTATAAACTTGAAATCGGCGCTAACGTATACTTTCTCCCGGATCGAACCATTAACCTATAACTAGCTAACTATAAGAAGTGAGAGTGGCTATACCGATCGATCCGTGTCCTTCGGTCTTTGGCCACTATCCCAAGCTCCTCGCGGCATCTCCGATCTCCGGTCTCCTCGTCGAAAAGGGCACCACATCAATGAGTCTTTTTACGGGCTCCCGCTTCGTCCGAAGGAACTCGGACATGAAGTTTGCTAGCCGACGTGTCCAAGGTGATGTAGAGAATGTGTGTGATAACTTTGTCTCAAACATCCATTGATTCTCAACACATGAGAGTGTATGGATGGAGGTTGAAGATGATGCCATTAGTGGAAATGATGAGCTAGAGGAAGGAGAAGAAGAAGAGGTTTTCTTTTGTTATTGTGTTGTGTTGATAAAAAATGAGAGCATGAATAATAATACAAGAGCAAAACCCAAGCCTATGGCTGCCCTTTCTCTCTCCATCCATCAATTCAACACAATAAACAAATCCTAATGTGACATTAGCACAAATAAAGAGACCATGAGTCACTAAACATGTCCATGTCACATTAAATGCACCTCATCATGAACTAAGCTCATAATTTCCACCAAAATAAACATTAACCCAAATGTTTAGTCTGTTAGTGTATATGCCCTAGAGGCCATTACTGTATCATACTAGTTTGTATATTACTTAATGGAAGCTTGGGATATTCACAGTTGTATAGACAATCTTGCTTAAAATGGTAGTATGCTACTTGGTTTGTTTCTACTTAAATATATGCATGTGTTTCTTTTAGCATATCGCTTATACACATTAGTGGAGCCCTTAGGATCTTTGCTTGATTACTAGCGTTGTGATGGCAGTCACACTAGTGGGGGCTGGGTAATTTACAAGCACATCCTTATACAGGTCCCTAGTCGTAGGATTATCGAGACGGGGCATCGATACTCCGGAGTAGACTAGCGTATGCGCTTCTCATCCCAGCAGGGGAGATGGTCTGTCCCACAGCCATCAGTACGTCGTACTGGAGATAGTATGCGGGTGCTCGTTAGGTTACGAGTACACTGGACAGGACTCGCTGGGAACTGTTGGTTGGTATTATACCTATCGTCAGTTATCAGTTCCCAGGTGACATGAGTACAGCTTAGTCCGTTGATTTGACACTGTCACTTCGCATCGAGTGTGTTCCCACTGTTCTTAGATTACTACCCTACCACGGCTCAAACGAGTCATGCAAATAGGTAGTAGTTGGGTGCAGTCCCGAAGCACTTAGAGGCAGTGACGGTTAGACAGGATTCGTCTCTCCCGGTATTGGGAGTTGATATCGCGCAGTGTCTAGGAGAGCCATTACACAATGTCCCTGGCCAAGGCAAGCGAGATTTACTGGTAGTGTTTCCAGCATTTTCTCAGGGTGTTCTGGGCTACACCACGACACGACTTGTACCGCTATTAGGGGACTGACGTTTACTGCCCCCTAGGCCCGACATGCGATACTCTTAGACGAATAGACCAGACTGTATGGAGATTGTCACATTCAGGCTCAGTAGGAGTTCGGATTGGTTCGTCTCATCGGTCTTCTTATCGGCATCTACCTGGGGACCATTACATACAGCTAGTACCGCTTGTGGCCTGTGGTTAAACCTACTGCCAGTGTAGTATCGAGTCTTTAGAGTCCCACATAGAGGGTTGTTCACCTTTGGGTAAAACAGAGTAGAGGTTGTATGGTTTTACGATGGGGTTCGTTCACATACGTGCACTTGTGCACGTTTGGTGTCCGGGCAGTTATTACTAGCGGGCTTTGGTTTAAGCCAGATCCTAGTATTTATTTTGGGATTGGTTTTGTCTCATTATATTCATGTTCCTCGGAACACGGATGAGGGTGTGTATACACAGTTGACAGAGGCGGAGGAACCTCATTAGGGTTTTGACCATTGACTTGATTAAAACCAAAATGAGATTGAGGAAATTGATTAATGAGTTTTAATTGGTGATAATTGTATCATGGTTAATTAGGTTTGACCCTTTGACCAAGTTGACCCATGCTGACTTGGATATTTTTGTGAGCATGCTTAGCATTTATTATGATATGATAAGGGTCAAATCAACATCAACCATGACAATTTATCCTAATTAAAATTATCATTATTCTTTTTTTGCTCATATGAGAGAGAGGTTCACATTATTCTTATTCTCTCTTGCTCTTTCTCTCTCTTGCAAAGCTATCTCCTCTCCCTCTCTCCAAGCTCTCTTGTTTCATGAGTTGAAAAACATGAGCTTTGTGAGATAAAACCATCAAAACACCTCTCTACTCATTCTAGGGTTCTTAGTCTAGCAAGCCAAGCACTCTACTTACTTCTTGGTTGAGGTAGGAGCTCAAGGTAGAGGCCTTCGGGTGGATCTTTTTTCGGCAAAGAGAAGACGAAGAGGAGGAGCCGTCTACACCACTCCAAGGAGGTAGCAACAAGGAGGACCACAACAAGAAGAGAAGGAGTTCAAGAACTAGGTATAACCATCTAACCTAGTAGCTAGAACTTGTAGTTAATTTGTTAGTTTTTGTTTAGCAAAGATCCTTCATGGTTAGTCTATGTTTCCTTGTGATAAAAATCTGATTTTTACTCTTTCCGCCTCCCCGTAAGTACCGGGGTGGATAACATAGACTTACATAGTCCAACAAAAAGATACAGCAACACCTAAAGTAAACTCATGACGGATCACAAGGATACCTCTCACCTGTATATACATATCTGCATCCGCATTCCGACTGAATGCGAATGCGATGAGACTAAAGTAATCCAACAAATCTAATACTAGGATCCAGCTTAAACCAAAGCCCACTAGTATGATCCGTCCGATCATGATCCATGCACGACTGCACGTATATGATCGAACCCTGCCATATATCATACGGCCCCTACAACATTTCGTCCGAAACTTGAAAAACTGTCTGTGGGGGACTCTAAAGACTCGTCAATACTTTGGCTGTGGATTTAACCACTAGCACGTCAGTGGTTCTAGCTGTACGTAACGGGCTACCAGGTATTGACCAAAAGGGAGGTCGATGAGCGAACTCATCCTGACACCCTACTGAGCCTGTCAGCGACAATATCCGTACAGTCTGGTCCATTCGTCTATGAGTATCGCATGTCGGGCCTAGGGGGTTGGTAAAAGTCAGACCCCCAAAAGCGGTACAAGTCGTGTCGGAGTGTAGCCCAGAACATCCTGAGATACTACTGGAATACCTACCAGTAAATCTCCTGCCTTGGCCAAGGACTTCGTGTAATGGCTCTCCTAGACACAACGCGATCTCACCCCCAAAACCGGGAGAGACGAAACCCCTGTCGATCCGCTCACTGCCTCCATGTGGCTCGGGATTATACCCAACTAAAACCTGTTTGCACGACCCCTTTGAGCCATGGTAGGGTAGTAATCAAAGCACAGTAGGAACTCACATAAGACAAATGATGATCTCAGGTCGATGAACTAACTGTACACATGTCACCAGGGAACTGCTATCTGACGCTAGGTATAAAACCAACCAGCATGTTCCCGGCGAGTCCTGTCCGGTGTACTCATAACCCAATGAGCACATGTATACGTCTTAGGTGAACCAACTGACACCAATGGCTTGTGAGACCAGCCATCGCCCCTAGTCAGGGTCTCGACCCGTATACACTAGTCTACTCTGGAGTATCGATGCCCTGTCTTGAAACTCCCTCGACTAGGGACCTTTTAAGGATGTGCTTATAGACCCCAGCTCCCACGTATATGATCACCATCATACTGCTGGCCATCAATCAAGAATCCTAAGGGCTCTATCAACGTGCAATAGTGACCTGTAATGTCACCTAAATCATGTACACGATGATAAAGATAAACCATATAGCATACTATCATCTTGAGTAAGACTATCCTTCCGACATAGGTCCTCCCTCAATCATTGCAATCACGTGCCCGCGATCCAATAATTGACTTTGAGGGTACTATATCCAACATATTATACCAATTGTCAGATAGCAGTTCCCTGGTGACATGTGTACAGGTTAGTCTATCGACCTGAGATCGTCATTTGTCTCGTGTGAGTTCCCACTATGCTTTGATTACTACCAAACCACGGCTCAAAGGAGTCGTGCAAACAGGTTTTAGTTGGGTACAGTCCCGAGCCATATGGAGGCAGTGAGCGGATCGTTAGGGGATTTGTCTCTCTCGGTATTGGGGGTAGAGGTCGCGGTGTGCACGGATGACCATCACCAGAAATCCTTGGCCAAGGTAGTCGAGAATTATTGATTCGGATTAGTAGTTTCTCAGGTGGTGATAGGCTTCATACCGACACCAAATATTGCGTTATTAGGGGTCTGACTTTATCGACCCCTCTAAACCCGATATACGATACTCATAGTCGAACGGACAGACTGTAAGGATATTGTCACTGTCAGGTTCAGTAAGGTATCAGGATGAGTTCGCTCGTCGGCCTCCCCTTTGCTCAATACCTGGACAGCTGTTACGTACAGCTAGTGCCACTGACATGCTTGTGGTTAAACCCACCGCCAGCGTATTGACGAGTCTTTAGAGTCCCACACAGAGAGTTTCCCAAGTTCGGTAGAAACGTTGTAGAGGACGTATGGTTTTATGGCTGGGTTCGATCATATACGTGCACTTGTGCACGGATCATGATCGGAAGGATAATACTAGTGGGCTTTGGTTTAAGCCGGATCCTAGTATTATATTGTTGGATTACTTTCGTTTCGTTGTATTCGTATTCAGTCGAAATACAGATGCGGGTATGTATATACGGATGAGGGGTGATTTTGTAATTCGTTACAAGGTTTCTTTAGTTGATGCCATTTCTTTTTGTTAGATTAAACATTTAGTTTAATGTTTATTGGGAGGAAAATTTGAGTGCAAGTTTTGGCCTTGTGCATTTATTTGATGGTGCATGCCCTTGGTGACTCATGGTATTGGTTCTAGTGAACATTTATTGTGACATGGATTGTTTTTGAGGCTATTATTATTGTGAATATTTGTGGAGAGAGAGGGATGTTGTAAGCTAGCTCTTAGGATTTTTTCTTCAGTTGAAAACGAGCTCTCAAAATATCTCACACAATAACTCAAGCCATTTTCTTCACTATCTTCTTTCTTGAGCTCACACTTTCCTCCATGGATATCTTCTTCAACCTCCACCCATCCCTCTCATGAGTTAGGAATCCATGGTTGTTATGAGACAAAATATTCACACACTATCTCTAATTCATCTTGGGCATCTAGTCTAGCAAACTTGATGTCCGGGTTGCTTCGGTTTAGAAGTGGGAGCCCGTATAAAGAATCCTCGACGTGGATCCTCTTCGACGAGGGAGACCGGAGAGCGAACTTGGTCGGGGCATCCATGAGGTGCATGGCGCAGAGGTTGAAGACCGAAGGATATGGATCGATCGGTATAACCTCTCCTAACTCCTCTTTGCATGTTTGCCAGTATAGGGTATTTGGTTCGATCTTAGCGGGTTTTGTTTGCGCCAAAGTTTTGAAAGTTTTTTTTCCGCATTTGGCCACGAATTGATGGCCGGGGCGCCGACAAAACCGAACAATACCTAGCCACCCTCTTGAAGCATAAAGATGCTTGATCCTTTAGTGTGTTTGTAATTGAAAATGGTTTCTGAATTAACTCTGCTTCCTGGATATAGGATACCAGATCAAAATCTTACATCTGTAAGGTGTTACAGATGCTAAGAAGAAGTTGAGTATTGGGAAAGGGTGATTTGATCCTCAAAGTCGGAAATCAGAGCAAAAGTTGCTATTGAAGAAAATCACTTGGTTTTGCCTAGCGGCAAACTTTTGTTTTTGAATAACTGTTGCCATGCACCAATTTTACTTTTAAATATAATATCCATCTATTTATTAGATAAAGAAGGATAATAAAATATTTTAAAATTTTATGTTATGAACATTTACCTTGATCAAACGTTGATTGGGTATGGTGTATAAAATAACGGTATAAATATTCTTAACCAAAATACAGTTCTCAACTTACAATACACGGAGTAAGAGTTAGTGAACTCTTAGGACTTATACATAGTGATGTATGCGGTGTAATGTCTACACGAACAGGGGTGGGTGCTCATGTAGGGTTCATAGGCACTCCTACAAGGGCTAATAAGGCATCAACCATGCCCGAATAGAAATTTAGACGTGTCGAACAACCCAAAGCCGGGATCTTTGCTAGATAATTAGGGTTTAACATGCAAGTAAATATCTTTACAACTAAGTGTGAGGGATTACAACCTTTGTAGTCCGCTCCTTCGCTTCATAAGCTCCGAGTAGAAGTCCCTTCGCCGCGATCCACGATCTCCCGGACTCAAGAGAGGCTCCACAATTCGAACGATCCATGCTAGCTTGTAGTCTTCCTTTTCTCCGATGATCTACCTCGAAATTTCTATAACTCAAGCTCTCTCTCTCTAATGAGGTGAACACCCTAATCTAATTGGCTAGATTAGATGAGGATGATGGAGTAGTATTTGTGCTCTCTTTTCTTATCAAATTCTCACTCTTAATCATCACAAAATGAAAACCTAGAAAGCTTTCTCAAAGCTCAAGGTTGAAGAAGAAGAAGAAATAATGGATTAATCCTTTTGTGATGAATAATGAAATGATATATAGTTAATAATGCAACCATGGTTAACTATGAAAAGGCTAACTCATGTAGAGAATTAACTAAGGCTAAGGGTTTGGGTTGGGTTAAGAATGAGTCACTAGAAAATATCAACCATAATATCTTAGCTCAAAACAAAATAAATCCTTCTAGAAGCATCAAGAAAGAACTAACCCAAATCAAACCCTAACCTTGTTTAATCTCCACTATACATGTTGCATTAGTAATCATATCATGTTACTATATTATATATCACATATATAATATATATTTGTAACAAAAGAAAATAATACAATTAACATATATCACATATATATCAATGTATTACCCGGTGAGAAAATGAAATAATAAAGCGAGCCAATATTAGATAATGTAATGCAATATATCAAATATATTATTATACATTAAATTATCGAATCAACACTTGATTCGACAATCCGGCTATATCGAATATAACCGACTAATATATCATGTACCGATTCATCGAATCAACACTTGATCCGATGACCCGACTCATATCAAAATATCGCGAGAATATAATACGGTATCTCATATCGCATTATCCTCGGTCCTGCACATATCACATATGTGCTTCTACTCCGTTTTGCCTGAGTCAAGAAACCTCTATGTAGGACTCTAAAGAATCGTCAATACGCCGGCAGTAGGTGATAATCATATCAAACACCCACAAGCTGCAAGCGGTCAGCTAAACGTAACAGCCACCCAGGTATTGAGCAATCAGAAGATCAACAAGCAAGCCTGTACATTCTCCTGTGAATCCAATCAGTAACACTCCCGTACAGTCCGGTCTCTTCGTCTGATATGTTGCATATCTAGTTTAAGGGTGGTATACGTCAGACCCCAGTAACCGATGAGTCATGTCCATGTGAGGCTCATAACGGGTCGAGAAACTACTGGTAACACTTACCAGTAAATCTCTATATCAGCCCTGGCCAGGGACTTCCGGTTATGGCCAAACGAACACAGCACAACATCAACTCCCTATACCGGGAGAGACGAATCCCCTCCTATCGCTCATTGCCTCCATGTGATTCGGGACTGCACCCAAAAGCCACCGTTTTGCATGCCCTCTTAGACGTGGTAAGGTGGAAATCAAAGAACAGTGGGAATCACACAAGACTCTATGATGATCTCGGGTCTACAGACTACCCTGTACCAGTGTCACCGGAGAACTGCTATCTGACGTGAGGTATAATACTATCTGGGAGTTCTCGGCGAGTCCGTCCAGTATACCCAGTCTCCACTGAGCACCCGTACACCATCCTTGATGTCAAAACACCGATGGATATGGGATCATCCATCGCCCATCATATGGGTCAAGATGCGTATACGCTAGTCTACTTTGGTATATCGATGCCCTGTCTCGACACACCCTCGACTAGGAACAGTTATAGGATGTACTCATCGACTACCGTGGCCCCATTAGTATGATCTCATCATAGTCCCAGTAGTCGAGTACAGATCCTAAGGGCTTTATCAACATGTGAGAGTAAGACAGTAAACCAATACAAGTCAACATGTTAAGATAAAGGAAAACCAAATAGCACACTATCATGACGAGCAAGAAAGTCCTCTCTATATATATCCAAGCATCCATTATAATATACATCATATGTACAACAATGGCCTCTAGGGCATATACATAACTAACAATCTCCCACTTGCACTAAGGCCAGCTGCTGTAGTATCTCATATCTAGCATCCCGTATAATCTCTCAAACTGTATCTGGGGAATGACCTTCGTGAATGGATCCGTAGTGTTGTCCTTCGTATCTACTCTCCTGACCTCGATCTCCCGGCGATCAACTATCTCCCTGATTAGGTGATACCGCCTCAGAATATGTCTGGACTTTTGATGGGACCTGGGTTCCTTGGCCAAAGCCACAACTCCATTGTTATCGCAATACAGAGGTATTGGATGTTCAATGGATGGAACCACACCAAGGCCACTAATGAACTTCTTTATCCAGACAGCCTCTTTGGCAGCATCGTTGGCAGCGATGTATTCAGCCTCCATCGTCGAGTCTGCAACGATATCCTATTTGGAACTCTTCCAACATACCGCTCCTCCATAGAGGGTAAAGACAAATCCCGAGTGCGACTTAGAGTCGTCCTTATCACTTTGGATGCTGGAATTGGCAAAGGACTCCACCTGGAGTTCTCCGTTACCATACACCAAGAACATCTCCTTAGTCCTTCGCAAGTACTTGAGAATGTTCTTCACAGCTGTCCAGTGACTCTCTCCAGGATCTGCTTGATACCGACTCACTACACTTAGTGAGTATGCTACATCGGGTCTGGTACATAGCATTGCATACATGATAGAGCCTACTGCCGAAGCATAGGGTATCCCTTGCATTCGAGCTCTCTCCAAATCAGTATTGGGAGACATCTCTTTGGAGAGAGTGAGTCCAGAGATCGTGGGTTGGTTCCCACGCTTGGATTCTTCTATACTAAACCTCTTTAGTATGGTGTCAATGTACCTGGATTGGGACAATCCCAGTATCCGTTTAGATCTATCTCTATAGATCATGAATCCCAATATGCAGGAGGCATCACCTACATCTTTCATTGAGAATCTTTGTGATAAGAAGAGCTTGACTGATTGCAGCATAGGAACATCATTTCCTATCAAGAGTATGTCATCCACGTACAATACGAGGAATACAATCTTACTCTCTGCAACCTTATTATAAATACAAGGTTCATCTATATTTTTGATGAAGTCAAACTCTTTGACTATAACATAAAAACAGATGTTCCAACTCCGCGATACTTGCTTTAACCCATAAATGGATTTAAGTAGCTTGCACACCTTTCCGCTGCTCCCACTATCTACGAAGCCCTCTGGCTGAGTTATGTACATGCACTCTTCTAAATCACCGTTTAGAAAGGCGGTCTTAACATCCATTTGCCAGATTTCGTAGTCATGGTATGCAGCAATGGCAAGTAAGATCCGGATGGACTTAAGCATAGCCACTGGAGAAAAGGTTTCATCATAATCCATACTGGTCGTTGACGAAAACCCTTTGCAACAAGTCTAGCTTTGAAAGTCTCAACTTTTCCATCTACACCAATTTTCTTTTTAAAGATCCACTTGCTCCCAATGGGTTTTACCCCTTCAGGAGCATTTTCCAAAGTCCATACTTTGTTGGTGTACATGGATTCCATCTCAGATCGCATTGCATCCAGCCATTTCACAGAGTCACCACTCGTGATGGCTTGCTCGAAACTAGTCGGGTCATCATCTTCCATGATGCAATCCTCGCTTCCACCATGAATGAGAAAACAGTAGTATCTCTCAGGTGGATGAGAAACCCTGCTAGATCGGTGGAGAGACTGGGGTTCGTCGGGTACTACTGAATCCTCTGGTTCCACTAAATCTTCTGTTGCAGTTTGTGTCATTGGAACTTCTTCCAGCTCTACCTCTTTGCCACTAATTTCTTTTGCAAAAAATTCCTTTTCTAAAAAGGTGGCATATTGAAAAACAAACACTTTTTGTTTTTCAGCGTGGTAGAAAAAATATCCTTGGGAATTCTTGGGATATCCCACGAACTTACAAAGAACTGATCGTGCCTCGAGTTTGTCCAGATTTTGCCTCTTGACATAGGCCGGACAACCCCATATCTTAACTCGTTTAAGATACGATCTCTTCCCACTCCATATCTCATATGGTGTGGTAGGTACAGATTTTGATGGAACTTGATTCAATAGGTATGTTGCTGTCTCAAGTGCATAACCCCAGAAGAAAATAGGCAACTCAGCAGTGCTCATCATAGAGCGCACCATATTTAATAGGGTGCGATTCCACTGCTCCGATACACCGTTGTGTTGTGGTGTATAAGGTGGAGTAAGCTGAGAGAGAATCCCGTTCTCTTTTAGATAGTCTAGAAAGTCATTGCTCAAGTATTCTCCTCCTCGATCAGATCGAAGGATCTTAATATTTTTGCCCGCTTGGTTCTCTACTTCGTGCTTATATTCTCTGAATTTCTCAAAAGCTTCAGACTTGTGTTTCATCAGGAACACATGTCCGAATCTTGAGAGATCGTCAGTGAATGTAATGAAGTAGGAAGAACCGTTCCTGGCATGTGTAGACATGGGACCGCATACATCACTATGTACCAGTCCTAAGAGTTCCGTAACTCTTTCTCCGTGTCCACTAAACGGAGTTTTGGTCATTTTTCCTTTGAGACATGAATGGCAAGTATCATAAGATAATAATTCGAACGGATTTAAATATCCATCCTTATGTAACTTAGCTAGCCGTGTCGCATTGATATGAACAAGTCTACAATGCCACAAGAAGGATTCGTTCATTTCTGAACTTTTCCTTTTATTCGTGTTTTGTATATTAAGAACTGTATTTTGATTGAGAACGTATATGCCGTTATGTAACAAGCCTGATCCAATCAACTTTTGATTCAGGAATATATTCATAACATTATCCTGTACTATAAAATTATATCTTTCTTTACTTAATAAAGAAACTGATATAATGTTGCACATCATGTTCGGTATATAATAGCACTCGTTCAGAATCAGTGTATTACTACTTGGTAATACAAGGTGATATTCGCCAACTGCTTTGGCTGCAATATTCGCACCATTCCCTACTTGTACGGAATGATCACCCTTTCCCAGTTCTTTACCTTTATGTAGCCCACGTAACAATTTACATATGTGGGATCCTGATCCGGTATCTAATACCCAGGACGTAGGGTGAACTGAGAACAGTTCTCAATAACTAACACACCCGAAGAAGATGCATCAGCATGCATATTCTTTTGGGTGGCGTGAGAATCCAGATATTCTCCTGTTTCCTGTTCAGTCTTATAACTCTTATAAGAAAGAACGGGTCCAACGTTCCCCTGCTTAGTATAATAAGCGGGTTCAGTCAATACATCCATATTTTTATCATGATTATGGCCTGACATGGTCACTACCTGGAGTGAGAGAGAAGAAAACACTTTAGCGTATGCTCTTGCAAGATTAGATTGGTTATTATCTTATCTAATCAGGATGTCTCCCACTGTTTTTATCAAATCTACCTTCAAACCCTAAAAGGTAAGATTAGCCAGGATTAATTACACCCTACAATTTCGTCAATCTTTCAGCCAGATCAGTGTCGGTACTTTGAGGGAGGTTCCCCGTGCTTTCGCACGGACCTAATTAAAATAAACCTCGTCTTCCCAGAGGCTTAACCCCGTTAACACCTTTCTAGACACCTACTTGATCGGCTAATTGTCCTGTGTAAAATTCTCCCAGGAGTAACTCTTACTCGCAGTGGGTATCAGGATCCAACTATCTCATAGGAGGTATGCAATCTCATTGCAAATTTCAACACTTGAAATTCCTGATAATACTTTTGCCCCTTGCAACTTATGACCTTAATATAGTCAACAAATCATAATTGCTAGCCAAGTTCAACCCGTCATTTCCCGATTGAATTAAACCCACTTGCACAACCCTTAACATAGTCAACAAAGTCGTACAACTACCCTAATCCAGTCACATCTCATGTTTTAATAGATAAGCACTAAATAGCTACCGCACACTACGCCTTAACATAGTCAACAAACGTAGCACGAATACTAAGTAGTATTTATCTGAAATGACGGAGGGCTACGCAGGTTTTTCAAAAAACATGAGCGTAATGAACTTGATATCGTTGTAGAAACAAGTGATTTTGAAAAGGAGCGTTTATGAGGCTTTTCCAGTTTCGCTAAAGAGGACACTCTTGGTGAAGGGATCTCGGCTCTTTCCCCATCGAATAAGGTGCAGGGTATATCATATATACCGCGGTGCAAAGCAAGAACTATTTAAGCTGTCAAAAACTAAACCGTGAGTTTGTAGCATCTGCCAGTTTTGCTAAAGATGTCACTCCCGGTGAAGGGATCTCGGCTCTTTCCTCATCGAATAAGGTGCAGGGTATATCATATATACCGCTGTGCAAAGCAAGACTGTAGCTATCTTTTTATAAAGTTTTGATTCTACAACATCTTTTAGGTTTCTTTTCTTTTTATTAATCTCATTAATATATCCCATCAGCTTATGCTTCCTAAGCATCACAGAAGAAACAAAAACAGTAATATTTATATATCAGCATATATATAGTATAAGCATTCGCCTCAGGCAGTAATATGATCTCATCACAGAACATTGCAGCAGAAGATAACATATGAAATATTGGATATTCTAGGACGTCCATGTTTTAATACGAGCCTGTATAAAACACGGATTCCACGGTCGCGATGAATAGCCAAACCCACATCCCTAGACCCCTACGAGAGCGGCAAGCAACACTACCAATTCTAGGGTTAGGAGACCCGGTCTCGACTCCTCGAGATGGCCTCCCACTGGACCCTAGAACCCGGTTACTTGTGCTCCCCTCCTTGGGTCTACCTAATGCGGAAAAGTAAATAATATACAATGGTGACATCATCCTCATCCCGGAAGTGCCCCAATAAATGAATATTACATACAAATGAATTTTACGTGAATGAAAATAAAAACCCTCATCTCACATAAAACCCCCGGCTATTCAGAACACGACGATCCAATACAACATATCACAGCAACACATAATAACTCATATCATCAACGTAAGAAAGTATGTGTATCCCGATTGTCGTTGATGTATAGCAACGAAGCCGGCGATACACCACATACTACGCTTACGGTCACAGAAAAGAAAGTGTAAAACTACAACATTTGGAATCCACAATCTCTTTAGACATCGTAAATCCGAAATATCACATACTTCGCATTTCATGCCTAACTATATGAATTCCACATATTGTATCACATTCCAGATAAATAGACAATATTAAACTTTCTGATCGAATAACCAAATACCCAAGATTTCCAAAATAGCTCAACACTTGAGCGGAGTTCAAATAATCCCAGAATATGTCACAGTACTAATGGTCCAGCCGTAGAAGGGTCAAGCCAACGCCTCACATGTGGCACGCCTCACTGCCCCAAACCCTAAGGTTTAGAGGCGGTTCAGACGGTCACATAATCGAGTTAAGCTTTGTGTTCTTCTAGAGGGACCACCGCGTTACTTATACGTTTTTTCGAAAGATTTAAACTCAAGAAAAATTCAACACTTGAAAGTTTTTCGTGCCGGGAAAAAGTGAGTTAATGATATCCGTTCGAATATTTTAATAGTTTCTAAATTATCCGGAAAACAGAACGAAATTAAATTTTCCGATCGAATCAACGAATTCAAAATAATCCCCAGAACACTCAACACTTGAATCAGATTAAAAATACCCAGAAACAGCTATAAATACCTGCGGATGTACTGTGCCAAAAACCTAACCCTAATACTACTGTGCTGCCGCGGAACCGCCGCAGAAGGCATGGTACGGCCGTGGTTCCGCGGCGCTTTAGTGATATTTTGGTGTCATTTTGCACAGTAACTCTTAGAATTCCCTGCTGATTTTTTTGAGTATTTTTAATGCAGAAAAAATCACATTTTTACAAAATTTCCAGAGAGGGGGTCTAGTTCGATGTATCGGGGTTCGATCGGAGTTTTAACTTCATAAACACGTCGCTTAATGCTCTAGCTAGGCTCTGATACCACTGTAGGGTTCCTAGGCACTCTTACAAGGGCTAATAAGGCATCAACCATGCCGGAATAAAAATTTAGACGTGCCGAACAACTCAAAGCCGGGATCTTTGCTAGATAATTAGGGTTTAACATACAAGTAAACATCTTTACAACTAAGTGTGAGGGATTACGACCTTTGTAGTCCGCTCCTTCGCTTCATAAGCTCCGAGTAGAAGTCCCTTCGCCGCGATCCACGATCTCTCGGACTCAAGAGAGGCTCCACAACTCGAACGATCCATGCTAGCTTGTAGTCTTCCTTTTCTCCGATGATCTACCTCGAAGTTTCTATAACTCAAGCTATCTCTCTCTCTAATGAGGTGAATACCCTAATCTAATTGGCTAGATTAGATGAGGATGATGGAGTAGTATTTGTGCTCTCTTTTCTTATCAAATTCTCACTCTTAATCATCAGAAAATGAAAACCTAGAAAGCTTTCTCAAAGCTCAAGGTTGAAGAAGAAGAAGAAATAATGGATTAATCCTTTTGTGATGAATAATGAAATGATATATAGTTAATAATGCAACCATGGTTAACTATGAAAAGGCTAACTCATGTAGAGAATTAACTAAGGCTAAGGGTTTGGGTTGGGTTAAGAATGAGTCACTAGAAAATATCAACCATAATATCTTAGCTCAAAACAAAATAAATCCTTCTAGAAGCATCAAAAAAGAACTAACCCAAATCAAACCCTAACCTTGTTTAATCTCCACTATACATGTTGCATTAGTAAAAATATCATGTTACTATATTATATATCACATATATAATATATATTTGTAACAAAAGAAAATAATACAATTAACATATATCACATATATATCAATGTATTACCCGGTGAGAAAATGAAATAATAAAGCGAGCCAATATTAGATAATGTAATGCAATATATCATATATATTATTATACATTAAATTATCGAATCAACACTTGATCCGACAATCCGGCTATATCGAATATAACCGACTAGTATATCATGTACCGATTCATCGAATCAACACTTGATCCGATGACCCGACTCATATCAAAATATCGTGAGAATATAATACGGTATCTCATATCGCATTATCCTTGGTCCTGCACATATCACATATGTGCTCCTACTCCGTTTTTCCTGAGTCAAGAAACCTCTATGTAGGACTCTAAAGAATCGTCAATACGCCGGCAGTAGGTGATGATCATATCAAACACCCACAAGCTGCAAGCGGTCAGCTAAACGTAACAGCCACCCAGGTATTGAGCAATCAGAAGATCAACAAGCAAGCCTGTACATTCTCCTGTGAATCCAATCAGTAACACTCCCGTACAGTCCGGTCTCTTCGTCTGATATGTTGTATATCTACTTTAAGGGTGGTATACGTAAGACCCCAGTAACCGATGAGTCATGTCGATGTGAGGCTCATAACGGGTCGAGAAACTACTGGTAACACTTACCAGTAAATCTCTATATCAGCCCTGGCCAGGGACTTCCGATTATGGCCAATCGAACACAGCACAACATCAAATCCCTATACTGGGAGAGACGAATCCCCTTCTATCGCTCATTGCCTCCATGTGATTCGGGACTGCACCCAAAAGCCACCGTTTTGCACGCCCTCTTAGACGTGGTAAGGTGGAAATCAAAGCACACTGGGAATCACACAAGACTCTATGACGATCTCGGGTCTACAGACTACCCTGTACCAGTGTCACCGGAGAACTGCCATCTGACGTGAGGTATAATACCATCTGGGAGTTCTCGGCGAGTCCTTCCAGTGTACCCAGTCTCCACTGAGCACCCGTACACCATTCTTGATGTCAAAACACCGATGGATATGGGATCATCCATCGCCCATCATATGGGTCAAGATGCGTATACGCTAGTCTACTTTGGTATATCGATGCCCTGTCTCGACACACCCTCGACTAGGAACAGTTATAGGATGTACTCATCGACTACCATGGTCCCACTAGTATGATCTCATCATAGTCCCAGTAGTCGAGTACAGATCCTAAGGGCTTTATCAACATGTGAGAGTAAGACAGTAAACTAAAATAAGTCAACATGTTAAGATAAAGTGAAACCAAATAGCATACTATCATGTCGAGCAAGAAAGTCCTCTCTATATATATCCAAGCATCCATTATAATATACATCATATGTACAACAATGGCCTCTAGGGCATATACATAACTAACAACTCATACATCATTCATTTCACCGATGAATTCTCTATTTTGGACACATGTTCTAGTTGAAATGAAAAGTCTGAAGTTTCTGAGAAGTTCATAGAGTATAAGAATGAAGTAAAGAACTAGCCGATCACAATTATTAAAATTCTTCGATGAGATCGAGGAGTTGAATACTTAAGCTCGGTATTCCGTGGTCGTCTAAAAGAGAATTTGATTCTCTATCAGCTTACTCCTCCGCATATACCATATCATTATGGAATATCAGAGAGGAGGATTTGCACCCTATGGGATATGGTGCACTCTATGGTGAGTATTACTGAGTTGCCTCTTTCATTTTGGGGTATGCACTGGAAACAACTTCATACTAATTGAATAAGGTTCCGTCTAAATCAGTGTCTAAGATTCTATATGTGATATAGAATGGAAAGAGACTGTATCTTAAGTTTGTTAAGATATGGGGTTGTCAGGCTTATGTTGAAGGTAGAATCCAGACAAACTCTAGGCATGCTTCAGCAATGGGCAGTCTCTGTGTTATCCTAAGTATTCGCAAGGATTTAACTTCTACCTCGTTGAAGATCAAAAGTTATTTTGTTCTCGACACACCACCATTTTGGAAAAAGAATTTCTTGTAAGAGAAATTAGTAGGGGTATGGTAGAACCCAAAAAGATTTCAGAACCACAAACAGTTCCTGTAAATTTAGTAGAACCTAAGGTTTCAATTGAGCCCGACAAACCTTAGCCACTCCGCATATCTAGTAGGCGAACTCAGCCACCTGAGAGATACTACGGTTTTTTTGTAGATGGTGACAGGAAGGTTTACATCATAATTGATGATGACCTTACTAGTTATCAGCAGGCTATAGGGAGTAGTGATTTCCGAGGGATGGCCGGATGCCATCGAATCCGAGTTGGACTACATACACTCCAACAAAGTATGAACCTTGTTGGATGCTTCTGAAAGGGTAAACCCCATCAAGAGTAAATAGATCTTCCAAAAGAAGATCGGTGCAGATGGAAAATTAGTGACCTAATAAATCTAAACTTGTAGTAAAAGGTTTTCGTCAAAGACCCGCTGAGGATTGTGATAAAACCTTTTCTCCAGTGTTTATGCTGAAGTCCATTCGGATACATCTTGCTATTGCTGCTTTTCATGACTATAAGACCTGGCAGGTGGACGTCAACAACGTCTTTATAAATGGAGATTTAGAAGTGAGCGTGTATATGAGTCTACCAAAGGGCTTTGTAGTTAGTGGGAACAGCAGAAAGGTCTGCAAGTAGCTCAAGTGCATTTATTATGGACTAAAGCAGACATCGCGGAGTTTGATCATCTGTTTTGATATGACAGTCAAAGAGTTTAACTTCATCAAAATTATAGATAAACCAACTATTTGTAAGATGGAAGTAGGGAGTACTGTCATATTCCTCATATATTATGTGGATGACATTCTCCTGATAGGAAATGATATTCATATGCTACAATTCGGTCAAACTATGGTTGTCACAAAAGTTCTCTGCAGAAACATTGGACAGTGGCGAATAACATTCTTAAATACTTGTGATGTACTAAAGATATATTCTTGGTGTATAGTAATGGCAGCCTCCAAATGGAGGCGATTACCGATTCCAGCATCCAAGGTGACATAGATGATAGAATGTCTATCATGGGTTATAGGTTTACCATCTTTTGAGGAGCAATATATTGGAAAGTTTCAAGAAGAATACAATGGAAGACATTATGCTGGATGCTGAGTATGACTTAGCCAATGATGCAGCTTGAGAAGCTGTTTGTAAAAATAAGCTCATTTCTAAACTTAGTCTTATCAGATATCCAAAAAAATTCTAAGGCAGGTATCACTTGATTCACGAGATAGTTGATCTCTGCAAGATTAAGATAAAGAGAAAAGAAATTAGATACATTGTATCGGATAAAGTCACTAAGACTATTTCTCAGATACAGTTTGTGAAACTGTTGTTAGAGAAGTCGGGTATGTGATACTACAATAATAATCCTTAAGTACAAGTGGGAGATTGTTAGATATAGGTGCCTTGAAAGCAATTATTGTAATTGTATATGGACTTATATGGTTAGAACATTCTTGCCCGAAATGATAGTATGTTATCCGGTTTGCCTTATTATTCATATGTATATGTTTTACTTGTTATTATGTATCGCTAATACATGTTGATAAAGCACTTAGGATTTTTGCTTAACTACCAGGATTATGATGTAATGAAACTAGTGGGGCCTGGGTAGTCCATAAGCACATCCTTAAATTTTCCTAGTCATGGGAGTGTCGTGACGGGCCATCGGTACTCCATAGTAGACTAGTGTATACGATTCTTGACCCCGACCTAGGCAATGGTTGGTCCCATGGCTATTGGTGTTTGACGCCGAAAATTGTATATAGGTGCACATTAGAGAATGAGTACACCGAACAGACTCGCCAAGAACTCCTAGATGGTATTATACTTATTGTCAGATAGCAGTTCTCTGGTGACAATAGTACAAGTCTTTTAATCTGAGATCGCTATAGTGTATTGTGTGTGTTCCTACTATATTTTGATTACTACCTAACCACAGTTTTAAAGAGTTGTGCATACAGGTTTTAGTCGAGTATAATCCCGAAGTACATGGAGGCAGTGAACGGTCAAGAGGGGATTCGTCTCTCCGGTATAAAAGGAGTCGATGTCGCGCTGTACATGATATGACTATAGTCTGAAATCCCTGGTCAGGATGGTTAAGATAAACTGATAAGTGTTATAAGTTGTATATCGAATGGTATGAGTTCGATGTCTGCATGAATTATTAGTTTATTGGGGTTCTGATAGTTTCCACCCCCCAAACCCAGTATGCGATACTTTTTGACGAAGAGACCGGACTGTATGGTAATTTTCACTAACAGGCTTTGTTGGGTTGGGATGAGTTTGCTTGTCAGCCTACCTTTTGATCAATACCTTGGTAGTTGTTATATGCAGCTAGTACCGTTGTCGTGCTTGTGGGTTAGCCCGTTAGGGGATTGATCTGAAACTGTTTCAGATTCAATCAGATATGATCTTAATTAACCTACTGCCAGCGTATTATCAATTCTTTAGAGTCACACGCCGAAAGTGCCCGCTCAAGTGAAATGTTGATGTAGATTAGTTTAGTACGTATAGTTGATACATGCGGAAGTTCGATGAGATACGTGCATGTGATACACGAATATTAATCGGACGTTTGAAAATACACGCCAGTTTATTTATAAGCTGTATTATTAAGCCAAGTGTTGACTTAATATCCATATACATGATATGGTAGCTAGTACTATGTATATGATACACTCTCTCTCTCTTTTTAGTATAAGATACTAATATGTGTGTGTGTGTGTAAATAATACATATACTTGTTTGTCATTTAGTGACAAGCATGCATGTGGGTGGTGAGGACCACTTGAAAAGCTAACCCTCATTTCCTCTTCTCTTTTATATGGGACATATAGAGGAAAGAGAAAGGTTGTGGCTAGAGATTAATTTCTCTCATCTCCTTCCTCCTATTTGTCTAAAAGAGAGAAAATGGAGAAGAACTTAAAAGAGAGAGAAAAGATAGAGTTTTCCACATCAATCTCTACCTCTTACCTATTAGCAATTTGTAAGAGCTAGTAGCTTCACAATAGAAGTGTTCTATAGTGAAGTGGGAGGTTGGATGTGTTACTTTCAAGATGGATCATCTTCGGTAAGGAGGTCATTGATCAAGCTCAATCTCTACATCAAGAAACCTAGTTTGGGTCTTCCACTAGAGAGATGACATGCTATAAAGGTTGTAGCCCCCTCTAAACCTATATAATAGTTTTTGTTTTCTCTCTTCATCTTTTATAATTACTAGTTTTTAGATGATTTTGGGTATGGTGTTTGGTGCTATTGTTTAGAAATTTTTGTTTTGTTTTTCCGCCTCGGTCCAAAAGTGTTGCGACCATAGCACCATACACTTACAACTCAACTCTCTACCCGTTACAGGATAAATGCACCTACACTATAGGGATGGACTACGAGTGTAAACTCAAAATTGGTGCATCCCAACTCCGACTTACTCTATAATTCAATTTTCCCATTGAATCCAATTCTCAGGATCTATGGTCCCCGAGTTGGGAATCTTCATAGGCAGTATATTATTATTAGGCTTAAGTCCAATCCACCTCGATGTTATCCAAACAATTATATAGCTAGATTTAATTTCAAATATGCAAGATTATCATTTAATCTTACATGAACAACACATATTTTACATCAACATATATGAGCTCATAACACTGTATTTATGGGTTTGGATTTACCATTTAAAATGGTATTGCACTTTTTATAGATCTATCAAAATGTATTATTTTGGGTAGTACAAAACATTTCCCGAAATAGGGTATTCACTCAATATAATCAACTAGAATTTTAATAGTTGATATCAAAAAAAAAAATGTTGCCTTCATAAGAGCATAGCAGTGTTGGTTTCTCAATATCTAACAAATAAATTTCTTTTTACCCATGATTAATACACAAATATTGGAGATCGTGCTTTCATTATCGGGATAAAAGAAATGCTACCAAAATAAAAATAAATGTTAGTAAACTAATCAACAAAAAACCAACCAAAATAATTCTTAATAAATTCATTTATTTGTTAATAATGAAAATTGGGTTTGCAGAAAACCCCACTAGTTTTGAGTTTTGAAGCATAAAGATTGGGTTTTGCATAAGACACCCAATACTTCTTCTTTTTTGAATTTAGGAAAAAAAATATTTTTAAATTGTGCACCTCACTCAACTCTATAATCATTATATAGAGTAGATCAAAATATTCTCAATTTCGTATCATATGTGAAAATTTAAAATTTCTCAAAACCATCACTTTATGTTTATATACATAACGATAAACGGGTTTAGATAAACCATAAATAAAAATATCAAAGGGAGATTAGTTAACATAATGTTCTTAACCTCTAAGCCTCCATAAACATTTGAATTATTTTTCAAATATCTTTTTTTTAATTCCACAAATCCACTTTTCATAATATAATGAGTCGTAAATGGAATCATATTTAAAATCCATGGTGCATTTTAAATATATGAATAACGAATTGACATCTTTATTTTTCAACTCAAA
The DNA here is from genome assembly GCA_030015575.1 of Agapanthus africanus. Lineage (NCBI taxonomy): Eukaryota > Viridiplantae > Streptophyta > Magnoliopsida > Asparagales > Amaryllidaceae > Agapanthus > Agapanthus africanus. The sequence continues at coordinate 530,799,824 of JASDDO010000019.1, read as the reverse complement.
AAAGTTGTCGTGCTCTGCTTCCCAAAAGACGGGAGCAGGCATGTGACAAGCTCGTGATATATTTTTTCCGAGAATGTCCTTTCTCGAAACAAATATGCTAAGCGTATATAAGCATTATTAAATGACACAAGAATAAAGCATGAAACTGAAATTTCCAACAACAATTTTATATACATTCAAATTTCACCAGTTTCAACTGATTACAAAATATCTGAGCGAGAAACATAAACATTGAAATCTAAACATATGGCTTACTGAAAAGAAAAGCTGAAAAGGAAACCAAGGAACGGCTGCAACAGTGATCTGGTCGAAATCCTCCACAGTGTATTCCACCTCCTTCATCTCTAGATTATCTAACGAATATTCCAAAGAAACAAATATGGATGGAATGCCCTTCAGCGAACTTACGCTTGATAAGTCCTCAAAAGGAAGTGTGATGTATATAAAAGAAATGCAAGGTGACGTGTGATATAGTATGAATGTAAATGGAATATGAACAAGTATAACATGGTAATGTTAGTGGCAATTATATGAGCACAACAATATAACCTGAGCATGGCAAACAAGTATAGCATAGCCGTATGGTGTAAGTATAGTGAACATTAAGTGTACTGTCCATGTGTCCTAAAGAAGTCACTACAAGGTAAGCTAACTAACGTGAGTTCAAGTGTGAATGTCAACCAATCTCAAAAGTGTTCTTGAACTTAAGGGTAGGGCCTCAGGAGTAAGGAACTATGGGCCCGAATCAAATGTTAGTAACGTGACTTCAACCTAGTGTTGAAGTATTCCAAACCCAAAAGTACGGCCCAAGGTGCTTAGAAATACGGGTCCTCATGATAGATTGCATGTGTTAGTAGACATGGAATCATGAACTAGAGCGACTCCTGAGATTTCATTAGATTCACACTTAAACTACCCCAACACCTCGCGTATCTAAGTTGCAGTTAAAGTCACAAGTCTTGCCCGAATCAATGAATACATAAGAAGAGTACAAGTTCATGGTTGAAGTCGAGTTTATGTATTCATATCAAGTTCAAGTATTCATGTCAAGTTTTCATATCAAGTCATTATGTATTCATGATTCGGATCAACTCTAATCAAGCATGTAATAGTTTTGATCGAGTAAGTCATGTAAATACAGTTGAGTTCATGTTAAGATCAAGTAGTCATGTTAAAATCAAGTGTACAAGTCAAGTTGTATTCATGTGTTGGGTCATGTTTGATCAGTATTAAAGTAATATGATTTATATGAATATATGAATTTTATATCGGTAAATAAGCAAGTGATAACACTGACTGTCTCCGGTTCTCCGAGGCTCAAGAGAGAATAGGTCACTAAAACCCATATGCTACGTAAATACTAGCTAGCTACTAGTTTTATAGATCTTGGTATTTATATGAAAGTATATCATTTAGTAATTTTAAAGTATTTATGTAAATTTGTCCATTAAAAGCACGAGAGGGTTTCAAGTAATTACATTATTCTAAAAATAAACCTCGAGGGTGTTTTTAGTAAAAAAAATATAATTTAAAATGTCGAGGGTTTTTAATAAAAGTGTATTTTAGATTTTGTGGTATTTTAATGATAAAGCCTAGCTTTTAAAAACTTATGGTATTTTTATAAAAAAAATATATCTTTTGGAAAAGTTAAGGTATTTTAATAAAAATTTAATCTTTTAATTTAGAATATTTTATTGAAATTATATTTACAAAATTTTTTCTTTTAAGTTACAAGTTTATGATTTTTAATTTAGTGTTGTTTCATTTTGTTTAAAACCCTATTTTCTTTTCCTTCGAGAATACATTATTAGCTTAGATCTCTCTCACTAGACCCATGATGTGCGATAATCTACACTATCTTCAATAGGCTTCCCCTAACGAGAGTTATGAGGGTGAAATTTCCAAGGAAATAGATTTAAGGTTAAAATTCTATGTTTCAAGACTTGAGGGTATTTTGGTGAAATTCTATTCTTTTACAAATAACGCTACAAGCATTAATTGTGTTATGATTTCCAAGTATACGTGTGGGGTAGGTCATTACCCCATGCATATCTACATTATCATGTCACAAAAACTAATATTAAACCGAAATAAAAGTGTATGGTATGTATCCGTTATTTACGTTCTAAATATTATTTATGTTGGATGTAGTGCCCTCAAGGCAATTATTGTAATCGCGGGCAGAAGATTATGATGATTGAGGGAGGACTTATATGGGTAGAACAGTCTTACTCGAGATGATAGTATGCTATCTGTTTCATCTCTATCATCATGTACATATATTATGTGGTATTACAGATCACTATTACATTTTGATAGAGCCTTTAGGATTCATTCTTAACTACCACGGTTATTGTGGTGATCACACTTGTGAGAAATGTATAGTTTATAAACAAATTCTTAAATGTCCCTAGTCATGGGAATATCGAGACTGGGCATCGATATTCCAGGGTAGACTAGTTTATACGTTTCTTGACCCCGACGAGGGGCGATGGCCGGTCTCATAACCGTTGGTATCAGTAAGTCACCAAAGATAGTATACAAGTGCTCATTAGGTTACGAGTTACACTGGACGGACTCGCCGGGAATATGCTAGATGGTATTATACCTAGTGTCAGGTAGCAGTTCTCTGGTGACATGAGTATAGGTTAGTCTGTCGACCTGAGATCGTCATTTGTCTTATGTGAGTTTCCATTATGCTTTGATTATTACCCTACCACGGCTCTACTGAGACGTGCAAACAGGTTTTAGTTAGATACAGTCCCGAGCCACATGGATGCAGTGAGCGGATCATCCGGGATTCGTCTCTCCCGGTATTAGGGGTAGATGTCGCGTTGTACACGGGTAGCCATTAGAAGAAATCCTTGGCCAAGGTGCATGAGAATTGCTAATTTGGATCAATAGTTTCTCAGTAGGTGATAGGTTTCATACCGACACGACTTATCTCATTACTAGAAGTCTGACTTTATCCACCCCTAGACCCAATATGCGATACTCTTAGAAGAGCAGATCAGACTGTACGGAGACTGTCACTTTCTGGCTCAGTGGAGATACGAATAAGTTTGCTTATCGGCCTTCCTTTCGTTCAATACCTGGGTAACCGTTACGTACAGCTAGTGTTGCTGACATGATTGTGGTTAAACCCACTGCCACCATATTGTCGAGTCTTTAGAGTCCCACACAAAGAGTTTCCCAGCTCAGGCGAAACGATGTAGTGTACGTATTTTGATACGTACTTAGGTTTAATTAAAACACGCATTTTTATACACGTACTTTTAATCGGACAGTTTGTTAATACTAGCCAGTTTGAAACATAGCTAGGTTATCACATTTTGGATTAAATATGAGCTAGTATTATATATATCTTTTAGTATCTCTCTTTTCGGTGTTCGTATTTTGACATAATACGGTATTTATACGAATATGGGTATTTGTATAAATACACATATTTGTGTCCTGATACAAATACGGGTATTGTGTTTCTTAGTACGAATACGGGTATTCGTATTTTATACGAATACGGTATTCGTATTTTGATACGAATACGGGTGTATGTATTTATAGCATATACTTGTATTAGTGTATTTGTATATATAGATATGTACACATACATATGTATATGTGTGCAATGAGGTGGCATCTCCTTTTCTTCTCCTCTTTTCTTGAACATTTGTGAATGGTATGGGCTTGTGACTCACCATGGTGAGTCATAACCCACTCATTCATAAATTAAAAAGAAAAGAAAGAAAGAAAGAAGAGATGAAAAAGGATTTTTTTAGTTGCTATGCTTGTTAAACTTCACCGAAGCTTCTTCTTCCTCCTTTCTTGGATTTTCTAAGATGAGAAAGATGAAAAGATTATGAGAAAAAACTTTAGAGATTAACCACTACATCAATTTAGTGATCAATTCCTAGCAACTTTTGATCACTAGTTGCTTCGCTTGTGAAGTTAGAGCCTTAGCTAGGATTCCTTCGAGGTAGATCATCTTCGGCAAGAAAGGCCGACTCCCAAGCTCGTTCCCGACGACTCAGAAGATAAGGAAGTGGTAAAGAAGATGAAAGACACGACTACAAAGGTTGTAATCACAAACCTAGTAGCTAACTCCTTCTAGTTTAGTGTTTGGATTCGTTCTAGGCTGTAGTAGTTCATGCTCTTGTTTCGAAAATTTTCATTTTGTATTCGGCATGGCCGCTAGTTTGCGGCATGAGCACGAGCATCTACTTACAATTTAACATAGCTATTTGATTTTATATACATATAGTAACTAGATGAGTCTTGGCTAGCAAGGATGATACTATAGTAGGTGATATGTTCCAGTTAACAAAAGTATGAGAATCCATCGGATATTTCATAATTTACCACAACTAGTTTCAAGTTATTTTTGGTCCTTTTAAATATATTATATCAATGGCGAGAAGAGAACAAAAAGAGAAAGATAGAAGGGAAGACTTACGGGTTGCACTATCTAGATTGGAAGGAACCGGGACCAACGACTCAAGAGGAAGAGGCGAGCTCGAGGACTTGCTATCTTCAAAGGAGCTTGGCTTAGAACTTTAGACTTGAGATGAATTTAGAGGAATTTCAGAAATGGGGAGGAAGCTAGGATGGATAGGTATATATAGAGGAGTATGGAGTATTAAAAATATAATTAAAATTGAATTAAAAAGGGTTAATGGGAGAGATGAAGGGTCTGATATTCACTGTTGTATCAAAACGAAGATACGGGAGCTGAAGGGATGGACTGACCCGAGCTGAGCCCAATTGAACTCAACCAGGCCGCCCCTACCTGCCTTAGGTCAGCCCTAGGTCGTCCTCTGGGTTTGTGTCTCGGGTATCGTGCTCCAATGGGTTTAATTAGCGTATTTTTATATCTCTTTTATGTTATAACATTTCGAAATCCCGTGTGATGTTCGTGCAAACTCTTGGGCTCCCAAAACGTCAAAAGAAAAAATAATAAAATAATTATGGCAGCAAGGATTCGAACATGCGGGCTATAGGACAGCAGTGGAGAGTCTTTACTAATGAACTATACGGAGTTTCTTACACTTATTTCACAAGAATTACTTATAACTCATAGTCAGAACTAAAAACAACAACTTTTATTAATTAAAACAAAAGGGACGGTACACGAAATTTAGGGTCGTTACATCCTACCCACCTTAGAAAAAATTCTGTTTACATAAGGAGGATGTTGTACGGATTAAGAAAATAATGTTGGATAACGCAGCTGCATTTCGTAGTTGCTCTACCAGTCGGTACTCTAATCGACATTTAGATAATATTGAATGTAAAAGATGGCTAAATTAATAGATGCAAGGAGAAACAGACATGAATTTTAAGAATTCAAGAAATCAAGAAGTGATCTTCAAGAAAATCTAACTAAGAAAGCAAGATAGATTCAAAAATGGTGAGTTGTTACAGTAAAGATCAAGTAGGAGGAGAATCGATGGCAAAACTCAAAGTCACTCAAGTAGAGTACCGCATTATAATTATACAGTAGTTCATAATTACAACCACATAACTCCATTTAAGTCACTCAAATCTTACTATCAGAGTCAATGTGATAAGATTTAAAAGAACAATAAGGAATCAAAAAGATACGATCAAACGGAGATGAAGAGTTTACAGTTTTGTTCTCTTTATATTGAGACACGTTTATCGGGAAAAACAAGAAAGGATTCAAAGGGATGAAATCATGGTGTGGACGTTACAGTCTACCCTCCTTAAAGGAATTTCATCCCCGAAATTCTCTTAAGGAGTACGTCGCAACAAGACACGGAGAAAAACTAAGGATAACATCGTCTTCGGGCTCTATCAATGGATGCACTAACTTACTGAAAAAATAGGCCTACGATACAAGTAAAAGGGGTGAACGAGTGTCAAGGATTCGAAAGTCGAGAGATGACCATTAAGGAAGTCGAAAGTGAAGTTTAAGATGGATTCACTAAACATGATAAAATTCAAAGGGGTTGAATTGCAAGGAATGTATAAGTTGTTGAATTTCATCATTCTTATGATTATATTGCTTACAACTTCATGCAGAATGAATCTGCATAGGCCACCAATAAAACCTGTCATGCCCCGCTTACCAAAAGACGGGAGTAGGCACGTGACAAGCCCGCGACGTATTTATTTAAAGAAGTTCCTTTCTCGAAACAAATACGCTAAGCATATATAAGTAATATAAAATAACATAAGAATAAGCATGAAACTGAAATTTCCAACAACAATTTTACTTACATTCAAATTTCATAAGTTTCAACTGATTACAAAAGATCTGAACGAGAAACATAAACATAAAAGTCTAAACATGTGGCTTGCTAAAAAGAAAATCTAAAAAGGAAACTAAAGAACGACTTCAGCAGTGATCTGGTCATAATCCTCCACAGTGGGTTCCACCTCCTCCATCTCTAGATTATCTGACGAACATTCCAAATAAACAAAGGTGGGTGGAATGTCCTTCAGCGAACTTGCGCTCGGTAAGTCACCAAAAGGAATTGTGATGTATATAAAAGAAATGCAAGGTGACTTGTGATATAGTATGAATGGAAATGGAATATGAACAAGTATAATATGGCAATGTTAGTGGCAACTATATGACCATGACAATATAACCTAAGCATGGCAAACAAGTATAGCATGGTCGTATAGTGTAGATATAGTGAACATGAACTGTACTGTCCATGTGTCCTAAAGAGGTCACTACAAGGGTAAGCTAACTAACGTAAGTTTAAGTGTGAATGTCAACCAATCTCAAGAGTGTTCTTTAACTCAAGGGCAGGGCCCCAGGAGCAAGGAACCATGGGCCAGAATCTAATGTTAGTAACATGACTTCAATCTAGTGTTGAAGAATTCCAAATCCAAGAGTAGGGCCCCAGAGGCTTGGAAATACGGACCCTCATAATAGATTGCATGTGTTAGTAGACATGGATTCATGCACTACGGGGACTCCTAAGATTTCGTTGGATTCACACTTAAAGTACCCCAACACCCCGCATATCTAATTTGTAGTTAAAGTCACAAGTCTTGTCTGAATCAATGAATACATAAGTAGAGTACAAGTTCATGGTTAAAGTCGAGTTCATGTATTCATGTCAAATTCAAGTATTTGTATCAAGTATTCCTGTTAAGTCATTACGTATTCATGATTGAGGTCAAGTCTAGTCATGCATGTAATAGGTTTGATCGAGTAAGTCATGTAAATACAATTGAGTTCATGTTAAGATCAAGTAGTCATGTTAAGATCAAGTGTACAAGTCAAGTTGTATTCATGTGTTGAGTCATGTTTGATTCAGTATTAAAGTAATATGATTTCTGTGAATATATGAATTTTATATTGGAAGATAAGCAAGTGATAAAACTGATTGTCTTCGGCTTTCCGAGACTCAAGAGAGAATAGGTCACTTAAGCCCATTTGCTATCTAAATACTAGCTAGCTACTAGTTTTATAGATCTTAGTATTTATATGAAAATTTATCATTTAGCAATTTTAAAGTATTTTTGTAAATTAGTCCATTAAAAGCTCGAGGGTGATTCATGTAATTACTTTATTTTAAAAATAAACCTCGAGAGTGTTTTTGGTGAAAATATATTATTTAAAATGTCGAGGGTTTTTAATAAAATTATATTTTAGATTTTGTGGTATTTTAATGACAAAACTTAGCTTTTAAAAACTTATGGTATTTTTATGGGGAAAAATCTATCTTTTGGAAAGCTTGGAGTATTTTAATAAAAATTTAATCTTTTAATTTAGAATATTTTATTGAAATTAGATTTAAAAAATCTCTTTCTTTTATGTTACAAGTTTATGATTTTTAATTTAGTGCTGTTTCATTTCGTTTAAAACCGTATTTTCTTTTCCTTTAAGAACACACCGCGTGAAGAGCTTGGATCTCACTCACTAGACCCAAGATGTGCGATAATCTACACTATCTTCAACAGGATTCCCCAACGAGGGTTGTGAGGGCAAAATTGGCAAGGAAATAGATTTAGGGTTAAAATTCTATATTTCAAGACTTGAGAGTATTTTGGTGAAATTCTATTCTTTTACAAATAATGCTACAAATATATAACCGTGTTATGATTTCCAAGTGTACATGTGGGATAGGTCATTACCCTGTGCATATCTACATTATCATGTAACAAAAACTAATATTAAACCGAAATAAAAGTGTATGGTATTTATCCGTTAAATATTACTTAACATAGCCATTTCAATTTAAACACATGTAGTAACTAGATGGGTCGTGGCTAGCAAGGTTGATAAGATGGTAAGTGATATGTTCTACTTAACAAAAGTATGAGAATCACATCGGATTTGTCATAATTTACCACAACTAGTTTCAAGTTATTTTGGGTCCTTTTAAATATATTATATTGATGGCGAAGAGAGAACAAAAGAGAGAGATAGAAGGGGAGACTTATGGGTTGTGCTACCTAGATTGGAAGGAACCAGGACCGAAGAATCAAGAGGAAGAGGCAAGCTCGAGGACTTGTTGGCTTCGAAGGAGCTTGGCTTGGAACTTTGGACTTGAGAATAACGTTTGAGAGTGAATTTAGAGGAATTTCAGAAATGGGGAGGACGCTAGGATGGCTGGGTATATATAGGGGAGGAATAGAGGAGTATGGAGTATTAAAAAGATAATTAAAATTGAATTAATATGGGTTAATGGGAGAGATGAAGGGTCTGTTGTTCACTGTTTTATATCAGGGGTTTTAGGGTTACTACTCCATCATCCTCATCTAATCTAGCCCATTAGATTAGGGCGTTCACCTCATTAGAGTGAGAGGGCTTGAGTTATAGCAACTTCGACGTAGATCATCGGAGAAACGGAACATTACAAGCTAGCATGGATCGTTCGAGTCGTGGAGCCTCTCTTGAGTCCAGGAGATCATGGATCGCGGCGAAGGGACTTCTACTCGGAGCTTATGAGGCGAAGGAGCGGTCTACAAAGGTTGTAATCCCTCACTTTTAGTTGTAAAGATGTTTACTTGCATGTTTAACCCTAATAATCTAGCAAAGATCCCGACTTTGGGTTGTTCGGCATGTCTAAATTTTAATTCGGACATGTTTGATGCCTTATGAACCTTCACAAGAGTGCCTAGGAACCTTACAGTGGTATCAGAGCCTAGCTAGAGCATTAGGCGACGTGTATACGAAGTTAAAACTCCGAACGAACCCCGGTACGACGAAACGAACCCCTCTCTGGACAATTTTTAAAAAATATGATTTTTCTGAATTAAAAATACCTAAAAAAATCAGCAGGGAATTCTAAGAATTACCTTGAAATACGATATCACAATTCCATTAAGTCACCGCGGAACCATGGCGGGAACCTGCTTCCCACGGCGGTTCCGCGGCCGAACTCTGGGATTGTGACACGTAGCTTCATGGTAATATCCTTAGGTGCTTGTTGATGCTTCTGGGTATTTTTAAAGTGACTCAAGTGTTGAGTAATCTGGGGTTTATTTTGTAATCGTAGATTCGATCGGAAAATTTAAATTCGTTTTGATTTCCGGATATTTAGAAACTGTTAAAATGTTCGAACGGATATCATTAACTCACTTTTTCCTGGCATGTAAAACTTTCAAGTGTTGAATTTTTATCGGGTTTAAATCTTTCGGAAAAATTGTACAAGTAGCACGGTGGACCCTCTAGAAGACAACAAACCTTAACTCGATTATGTGACCGTCTTGAACTGCCTCTAAACCTTAGGGTTTGGGGCAGTACGGTGTGCCATATGTGAGGCGTTGGCTTAACCCTTCTACGGCTGGATCACCGGTACTGTCACATATTCTGGGATTATTTGAACCCCGCTCAAGTGTTGAGCAATTTAGGAAATTTTGGGTATTTTATTATCTGTTCGGAAAGTTTAATACTGTCTATTTATCTGGAATGTGATACAATATGTGGAATTCATAGAGTTAGGCATGAAATGCGAAGTATGTGATATTTCGGATTTACGATGTCTAAAGTGATTGTGGATTTCAAATATTGTAGTTTTACAATTTCTTTTCCTGACCGTAAGTGTAGTATGTAGTTGTATTGTCGGTCTTCGTTGTTATACATCAATGACGATGGGTGTATACATACTTACTTACGTTGATGATATGTGATATTATGTGTTGCTATGATATGTTATATTGGTTCGTCGTGTTCTGAATAGCCGGGGGTTTTATGTGAGATGAGGGTTTTTATTTTCATTCATGTAAAATTCTTTTGTATGTAATATTCTTTTATTTGGGGCACTTCTGGGATGAGGTTGATGTCACCAGTGTATATTATTTACTTTTTCGCATTAGGTAGACCCAAGGAGGGGAGCACAAGTAACCGGGTTCTAGGGTCCAGCGGGAGGCCATCTCGAGGAGTCGAGACCGGGTCTTCTAACCCTAGAATTGGCAGAGTTACTTGCCACTCTCGTAGGGGTCTAGGGATGTGGGTTTGGCTATTCATCGCGACCGTGGAATCCGTGTTTTATACAGGCTCGTATTGAAAACATGGACGTCCTAGTATATCCAATATTTCATATATGTTCTTCTGCTGCAATGTTCTGTGATGAGATCATATTACTGCCTGAGACGAATGCTTATACTATATATATATATGCTGATATATAAATATTACTGCTTTCGTTTCTTCTTTGATACTTAGGAAGCATAAGCTGATGGGATTTATTAATGAGATTAATAAAAAGAAAAGAAACCTAAAAAAATGTTGTAGAATCAAAACTTTATAAAAAGGGTAGCTACAGTTTTGCTTTGCATAGCGGTATATATGATATACCCTGCACCTTATTCGATGAGGAAAGAGCCGAGATCCCTTCACCGGGAGTGACCTCTTTAGCGAAACTGGCAGATGCTACAAACTCGCGGTTTAGTTTTTGACAGCTTCTATAGTTCTTGCTTTGCATAGAGGTATATATGATATACCCTGCACCTTATTCGATGAGGAAAGAGCCGAGATCCCTTCAGCGGGAGTGACCTCTTTAGCGAAACTGGCAGATGCTACAAACTCACGGTTTAGTTTTTGACAGCTTCTATAGTTCTTGCTTTGCATAGCGGTATATATGATATATCCTGCACCTTATTCGATGGGGAAAGAGCCGAGATCCCTTCATTGAGAGTGACCTCTTTAGCGAAACTAGAAAAGCCTAAAAAACACTCCTTCAGAAAACTACTAGATTCTACAACGATATCAAGTTCATTACGCTCATGGTTTTCTGAAAAACCTGCGTAGCCCTCCGACATTTCAGATAGGTAATACTTAGTATTCGTGCTGCGTTTGTTGGCTTTCGTCAAGACGTAGTGTGCGGTAGCTAACTATTACTTATCTGCTACATATGATGAGATTGGGTTAGGGTAGTTGTGTGGCTCTGTTGGCTTTCGTCAAGGGACGTACGGCTGGGTTTAATTTAATCAAGAAATGTTCGGGTTGAACTTGACTAGCGGATTATGGTTTGTTGGCATTCGTCAAGGTCATAGCACGTTAGGGGTAAAAGCATTATCGGGAATTTCAAGTGTTGAAATTTGCAATGAGATTGCATACCTCCTATGAGATAGTTGGATCCCGATACCCACTGCGAGTAAGAGTTACTACCGGGGGAGTTTTACACAGGACAATTAGCCGATCGAGTAGGTGTCTAGAAAAGTGTTAACGGGGTTACGCCTCTGGAAAAACGAGGTTTACTTTAATTAGGTCCGTGCGAAAGCACGGGGAACCTCCCTCAAAGTACCGACACTGATCTGGCTGAAAGATTGACGAAATTGTAGGGTGTAATTAATCCCGGCTAATCTTACCTTTTAGGGTTTGAAGGTAGATTTGATAAAAACAGTGGGAGACATCCTGATTAGATAAGATAATAACCAATCTAATCTTGCAAGAGCATACGCTAAAGTGTTTTCTTCTCTCTCTCCAGGTAGCGACCATGTCAGGCCATAATCAAGATAAAAATATGGATGTATTGACTGAACCCGCTTATTATACTAAGCAGGGGAACGTTGGACCCGTTCTTTCTTATAAGAGTTATAAGACTGAACAGGAAACAGGAGAATATCTGTATTCTCACGCCGCCCAAAAGAACATGCATGCTGATGCATCTTCTTCGGGTGTGTTAGTTATTAAGAACTGTTTCTCAGTTCACCCTACGTCCTGGGTATTAGATACCGGATCAGGATCCCACATATGTAAATTGTTACATGGGCTACGGAAAGGTAGAGAACTGGGAAGAGGTGATCATTCCGTTCAAGTAGGGAATGGGGCAAGTATTGCAGCCAAAGCAGTTGGCGAATATCACCTAGTATTACCAAGTCGTAATACACTCATTCTGAATGAGTGCTATTATATACCGAACATGATGTGCAATATTATATCAGTTTCTTTATTAAGTAAAGAAGAATATAATTTTGTAGTACAGGATAATGTTATGAACATCTTCCTAAATCAAAAGTTGATTGCATCAGGCTCGTTTGATAATGGCATATTCATTCTCAATCAAAATACAGTTCTCAATATACAAAACACACACAAGAGGAAAAGTTCAGAAATGAACGAATCCTTCTTGTGGCATTGTAGACTTGGTCATATCAATGCGACACGGCTAGCTAAGTTACATAAGTATGGATATTTTAATCCGTTCGAATTATCATCTTATGATACTTGCCATTCATGTCTCAAAGGTAAAATGACCAAAGCTCCGTTTAGTGGACACGGAGAAAGAGTTACCGAACTCTTAGGACTGGTACATAGTGATGTATGCGGTCCCATGTCTACGCATGCCAGGAACGGTTCTTCCTACTTCATTACATTCACTGACGATCTCTCTAGATACGGACATGTGTTTCTGATGAAACACAAGTCTGAAGCTTTTGAGAAATTCAGAGAATATAAGCACGAAGTAGAGAACCAAACGGGCAAAAGTATTAAGATCCTTCGATCTGATCGAGGAGGAGAATACTTAAGCAATGATTTTCTGGATTATCTAAAAGAGAATGGGATTCTCTCTCAGCTTACTCCTTCTTATACACCACAGCACAACGGTGTATCAGAACGGAGGAATCGCATCCTATTAGATATGGTGTGCTCCATGATGAGTGAGGCTGAGTTGCCTATTTCCTTCTGGGGGTATGCGCTTGAGACAACCATACACCTATTGAATATGGTTCTGACCAAATCAGTGCCTACCACTCCATATGAGATATGGAAAGGGAAGAGACCATCTCTTAAGTATGTTAAGATATGGGGTTGTCCGGCCTATGTCAAAAGGCTAAATCCGGACAAACTCGAGGCAAGGTCTGTTCTATGTAAGTTTGTAGGATATCCCAAGAACTCACAAGGGTATATCTTCTACCACACTGAGGAACAAAAGGTGTTTATTTCTCGACATGCCACCTTTTTAGAAAAGGAATTTCTTGAAAAAGAAATTTGTGGCAAGGAGGTAGAACTGGAAGAAGTTCCAGCAGAACAAACTACAACAGATGATTTAGTGGAACCAGAGGATTCAGTAGTACCCGACGAACCCCAGCCTCTCCGCCGATCTAGTAGGGTTTCTCGTCCACCTGTGAGATACTACGGTTTTCTCATTGATGGTGGAAGCGAGGATTTCATCATGGAAGATGATGACCCAACTAGTTTCGAGCAGGCCATCACGAGTGGTGACTCTGTGAAATGGCTGGATGCAATGCGATCTGAGATGGAATCCATGTACACCAACAAAGTATGGACTTTGGAAAATGCTCCTGAAGGGGTAAAACCCATTGGGAGCAAGTGGATCATTAAAAGGAAATTTGGTGTAGATGGAAAGGTTGAGACTTTCAAAGCTAGACTTGTTGCAAAGGGTTTTCGTCAACGACCAGGTGTGGATTATGACGAAACCTTTTCTCCAGTGGCTATGCTTAAGTCCATCCGGATCTTGCTTGCCATTGCTGCATACCATGACTACGAAATCTGGCAAATGGATGTTAAGACCGCCTTTCTAAACGGTGATTTAGAAGAGTGCGTGTACATGACTCAGCCAGAGGGCTTCATAGATAGTGGGAGCAGCGGAAAGTTGTGCAAGCTGCTTAAATCCATTTATGGGTTAAAGCAAGTATCGCGGAGTTGGAACATCTATTTTGATGTTGTAGTCAACGAGTTTGACTTCATCAAAAATATAGATGAACCTTGTATCTATAAGAAGGTAGCAGAGAGTAAGGTTGTCATCCTCGTATTGTATGTGGATGACATACTCTTGATAGGAAATGATATTCCTATGCTGCAATCAGTCAAGCTCTTCTTATCACAGAGATTCTCAATGAAAGATCTAGGTGATGCCTCCTGCATATTTGGAATCATGATCTGTAGAGATAGATCTAAACGGATACTGGGATTGTCCCAATCCAGGTACATTGACACCATACTAAAGAGGTTTAGTATGGAAGAATCCAAGCGTGGGAACTAACCCACGATCTCTGGACTCACTCTCTCCAAAGAGATGTCTCCCAAGACTGATTTGGAGAGAACTCGCATGCAAGGGATACCCTATGCTTCGGCAGTAGGCTCTATCATGTATGAGATGCTATGTACCAGACCCGATGTAGCATACTCACTAAGTATAGTGAGTCGGTATCAAGCAGATCCTGGAGAGAGTCACTGGACAGCTGTGAAGAACATTCTCAAGTACTTGCGAAGGACTAAGGAGTTGTTCTTGGTGTATGGTAATGGAGAACTCCAGGTGGAGTCCTTTACCGATTCCAGCTTCCAAAGTGATAAGGACGACTCTAAGTCGCACTCGGGATTTGTCTTTACCCTCAATGGAGGGGCGGTATATTGGAAGAGTTCCAAACAGGATACCGTTGCAGACTCGACGATGGAGGCTGAATACATCGCTGCCAACGATGCTGCCAAAGAGGCTGTCTGGATAAAGAAGTTCATTAGTGAACTTGGTGTGGTTCCATCCATTGAGCATCCAATACCTCTGTATTGCGATAACAATGGAGCTGTGGCTTTGGCCAAGGAACCCAGGTCCCATCAAAAGTCCAGACATATTCTAAGGCGGTATCACCTGATCAGGGAGATAGTTGATCGCCGGGAGATCGAGGTCAGGAGAGTAGATACGAAGGACAACACTACGGATCCATTCACGAAGCCCATTCCCCAGATACAGTTTGAGAGATTATTCGGGATGCTAGGTATGAGATACTACATCAGCTGGCCTTAGTGCAAGTGGGAGATTGTTAGTTATGTATATGCCCTAGAGGCCATTGTTGTACATATGATGTATATTATAATGGATGCTTGGATGTATATAGAGAGGACTTTCTTGCTCGTCATGATAGTGTGCTATTTGGTTTTCCTTTAGCTTAACATGTTGACTTGTATTGGTTTACTGTCTTTCTCTCACATGTTGATAAAGCCCTTAGGATCTGTAATCGACTACTGGGACTATGATGAGATCATACTAATGGGGCCACGGTAGTCGATGAGTACATCCTATAACTGTTCCTAGTCGAGGGTATATCGAGACAGGGCATCGATACACCAGAGTAGACTAGCGTATACGCATCTTGACCCATATGATGGGCGATGGACGATCCCATATCCATCGGTGTTTACATCAAGGATGGTGTACGGGTGCTCAGTGGAGACTGGGTACACTGGACGGACTCGCCGAGAACTCCCAGATGGTGATATACCACACGTCAGATGGCAGTTCTCCGGTGACACTGGTACAGGGTAGTCTGTAGACCCGAGATCGTCATAGAGTCTTGTGTGATTCCCACTGTGCTTTGATTTCCACCTTACCACGTCTAAGAGGGCGTGCAAAACGGTGGCTTTTGGGTGCAGTCCCGAATCACATGGAGGCAATGAGCGATAGGAGGGGATTCGTCTCTCCCGGTATAGGGAGTTGATGTTGTGCTGTGTTCGATTGGCTATAACTGGAAGTCCCTGGCCAGGGCTGATATAGAGATTTACTGGTAAGTGTTACCAGTAATTTTTCGACCTGTTATGAGCCACACATCGACACAACTTATCAGTTACTGGGGTCTGACGTATACCACCCCTAGACTTGATATGCGACATATCAGACGAACAGACCGGACTGTACGGGAGTGTTACTGATTGGATTCACAGGAGAACGTACAGGCTAGCTTGTTGATCTTCTGATCGCTCAATACCTGGGTGGCTGTTACGTTTAGCTGACCGCTCGCAGCTTGTGGGTGTTTGATATGATCATCACCTGCTACCGGCGTATTGACGATTCTTTAGAGTCCTACACAGAGGTTTCTTGGCTCAGGCAAAACGGAGTAGTGGCACATATGTGATATGTTCAGGACCGAGGATAATGCGATATGAGATACCGTATTATATTCTCGCGATATTTAGATATGAACCGGGACATCGGATCAAGTGTTGATTCGATGAATCGGTACATGATATATTAGTCGGTTATATTCGATATAGCCGGATTGTCGGATCAAGTGTTGATTCGATGATTTAATATATAATAATATATATGATATATTGTATTACATTATCTAATATTGGCTCGTTTTATTATTTCATTTTCTCACCGGATAATACATTGATATATATGCGATATATGTTAATTGTATTATTTTCTTTTGTTGCAAATATATAATATATATATGATATATATTATTGTGACATGATATGATTAATAATGGAACATGTTTAGTAAAGATTAAATAAGGTTAGGGTTTGATTAGGGTTAGCTTCTTCTTGCACCATCTAGAAGCTTTCTTTTTTGTCTTGGTTAAGATATTATGGTTGATATTTATCCATGACTCATTTCTAACCTAACCAAACCCTAGCTCTAGTTTATTCTCTACAAGGGTTATCCTTGTCATAACTAAACTATGGTTACATTATTAATTGATATATACATTTCATTATTCATGACAAAAGGAATTATCTCATTATTTATCTTCTTCTTCTCTCTTTAGCTTTGAGAAAGCTTACTAGAAATTCCTTTTGTGATGATTTCATGTGAGATTATGATATAAAAAGATAGCATAAATACTACTCCATCATCCTCATCTAATCTAGCCCATTAGATTAGGGTGTTCACCTCATTAGAGTGAGAGAGCTTTAGTTATAGCAACTTCGACGTAGATCATCGGAGAAACGGAATACTACAAGCTAGCATGGATCGTTCGAGTCGTGGAGCCTCTCTTGAGTCCGGGAGATCATGGATCGCGGCGAAGGGATTTCTACTCGGAGCTTATGAAGCGAAGGAGCGGTCTACAAAGGTTGTAATCCCTCACTTTTAGTTGTGAAGATGTTTACTTGCATGTTTAACCTTAATAATCTATCAAAGATCCCGGCTTTGGGTTGTTCGGCATGTCTAAATTTTAATTCGAGCATGTTTGATGCCTTATGAACCTTTACAAGAGTGCTTAGGAACCCTACAAGGGTATTAAAACAACGAGACGGGAGCTGAAAGGATAGATTGACCCGGGCTGAGCCCAATTGGACTTAACCAGGCCGCCCTAACCCTCCTCAGGTTGGCCCCAGGTCAGCCCCTGGGTTCGTGTCTCGGGTATCGTGCTCCAATGGGTTTAATCAGCCTATTTTTATATCTCTTTTTTGTTATAACGTTTCAAAACCCAGCACGATGCTCGTACAAACTCTTAGGCTCGCAAAACGTCAAAAGAAAAAATAATAAAATAATTGTGGCAGTAAGGATTCGAACAAGCGGGCTATAGGACAACAATGGAGAGTCTTAACCAATGAGCTCTAAGGAATTTCTTGCACTTATTTCACAAGAATTACTTATAACTCATTGTCAGAACTGAAAACAATATCTTTTATTAATTAAAACAGAAGGGACGGTACACAGAATTTAGGGTCGTTACAAAAGTGAACTCTTAAAAGAATAAAATTTTCTAGCAATTATTTTTTCAAATTAACACATAGTCCTTATTAAAGAGAAGATGGCATGAGAATTTTACTGAGTCCGGAAAAAGATCTTTAATTTCTTTGCAATCACCCAAATTTTAATGAACACGAAATAACCTAGCATGACCCTCTTTAAAAGTCATATGAAGCATGAATTTTATCATCATTACCAAGATTTAATGTCATTTACCTCATGGTCTAGTAGAGGGAGGATAATAATAGCATGGCAATAATATCAATATGAATGGCTCAATAATGGCCTTATTGATCCAATATAATTGCCAATAAAACACACTTTAAATCCATATATTCATAGTCTTGACTTGGTGAAAATAACATGCCAAAATATTAACTGGTTAAATCAATTTATGACTGGTTAATCACAAAATAATACATGCATGCCAAAAACCATTGTCACTGATGTTAGGATGCTATACTCACTTGGTTGGGGTTTAAAGCATAGCGGAAGAAATAATTTTAAAAAACTAGATAGCAAGAACACCCAAAACCTAGAATCAACCCAATAGACATTAACTTGAACAAAAACCATAAACTAAAGAAGGGGGAAGGAGGAGCTACAACTTATGAATGTAGCTCCTCCACTTAATCGCGGAAGACCCCTTCTAGACTCCAGTTGATCTGGATCGAGCTTTCATGAGATCTCCTCATCGAAGATGATCAACCTTGAGGATTCTCCAATTCAAGCTCCACCTCCATTAGATCAATATATTGATGAAGTCACTTGATAAATAAACTTGCCAAGAATATTTAGCAAGAGATGTAGAATGAGCTCACAATTTTATCTCTTAAGTATTTCTCATTTTTCTCTCAAGAGAAAATCTAAGAAAGAGAAGAGGAGGATGAGAATGACAACAAGAACAAAAAATAACAATCTTTATCTAATTGAAAAGTTCAATAGACTTCATAAAATCTCTACACCTTTCTCATTTCCATGACTCATTTCTTTCTTTTAAATAAATAAAGAAATGAGTTGTTCTCATATCATTCTCCATGTATATCTTATACACACAAGTAATATGTATCAAATACATATTAATAAGTATTTGTATCATATACAAATACATAAAGAGAGAGAAAATCAAGCAATCATGATACTAGAATATATATAATTATTAAATCAACACTTGATTTAATAATCTGGTTATATCAATATATATACCGGCTAATATTATAAAATGCCCGATTAAAGTATGTGTATCAAATACGCGTATTTAATCGGGCTCCTACACGTATACCCATACACACTCTATATCGTTTCACCTAAGCTGGGAAACCTTTGTGATACTCTACAGACTCAACAATATGCTGGCAGTAGGTCAGGATCATATCCGATTGATCTAAAACACTTTCAGATCAATCCTCCACAGGGTTAACATACAAGCACGTCAGCGGTACTAGCTGCACATAACGGCTACTCAGGTATTGAACGAAAGTAAGGTCAACAGGAAAGCTCATTTGTACCCTATAGAGCCTATCAGTGACAGTCACCATACAGTATGTTCTCTTTTTCTAACAGTATCGCATACCGGGTCTGGAAGGTGAAAAACGTCAGACTCCCAGTAACCCAATAAGTAGTGTCAATGTCTAGCTAATAACCAACCGAGAAACTACTGATAACTCTTATCAGTAAATATCATCTTCCTTGGCCAAGGAATTATGGCTATAGCCAATCTTGCACTGCACGACATTAATTCCCTATACTAGGAGAGACGAATCCTTTTTGATCGCTCACTGCCTTCATCTGGCTCGGGACTGTACCCAACTAAAATCGGTTTGCACAGCTCTTTAAAGCCATGGTCGGATAGTAATCAAAGTACAGTGTGAACTAGAAAAGACACTATGGCGATCTCAGGTCTATAAACTACCCTGTATTCATGTCACCAGAGAACTGCTATCTAACGATATGTATAATACCATCTAGGAGTTCTCAATGAGTTCGTCCAGTGTAACTCATAACCTAATGAGCACCTGTATGCAATCTCCGATGTCAAACACCAATGGCTATGGGATCAATCATCACCCCATACAGGGTCAAGAAATATATACACTAGTTTAAACTGGAGTACCGATGCCCAGTCTCGATACTCCTACGACTAGGGATATTTAAGGACGTGCTTATGGACTAACCAGACCCCACTAGTATGATCTCTATCATAATTCTAGTAGCCAAGCAAAGATTCTACCGGCTTTATCAATATGTTTTAGCGATACATAATAACGAATAAAACGTATGCACATGTTAAGATAAAGGTAAACCAGATAGTACAATATCATCTCGAGCAAGACTGTTTTCCGTATAGGTCCTCCTTCAATTAAGTAATTTCCATCTTGAAATTACAATAATTTCCTTGAGGCCACCTATATCCAACAATCTTCTACTTGCACTTAAATCCAATTATTGCGGTATCATATACTCACATCTCGTGTGCTATCGCATACCTAACTTCTCTACTAACAGTTTCGCAAACCGTGTTCGAGAAACGCCCTCAGTGAGTGGATCCGCTACAATGTTTCTAACTTTATCTCTCTAAATCTCAATCTCATGGAGAGCAATTATCTCCCGATTCAAGCGATACCTGTCTTAGAATTTGTCTGGATAGATGATGGGACAAAGTTCATAAATGAACAATTTTATCCAACAACTTCTTAGCGTGTATTCTTTGTTGAGTCATAATCAGCATCCAGCGCCACGACTACCTCAACATCTCTCTTAGAACTGTTCCTAATATATTTCTCCTCAGAAGAGGGTAAACTTATAACGCGCGATAGACACTCTATCATCCATGTCACCTTGGAAGCTGGAATTGGTAACCGCCTCCTATAGGAGGCTGCCATTACCATACACCAAGAACATGTTGATATGTTCTTCACTGCTTTCCTATGTTTCTCTAAGATTGGACTAATATCTGCATATTACATCAACTATATAAGCTACATCTGGTCTAGTATTTAATATCACACGGTTGACGTTACTGCTATACATACGAGTCCCTCTCCTCACCAGTCTAGAAGACATAACTTTAGAGTTGGTGACTCCACCACATGCGGGTACACTGCCGTGCCAGGAGTCGTCTATTCTAAACCCCTTTAGAATGGTGGCATGGTACCAGATTGGGACACTCCCTAAATCTATTTAGATATATCTATATAGATCTAATTCCCAGATCGATTGATATATATTGCCTAAATCTTATATGGAGAAACATCTGTGACAACCATAGTTTGACAGATTGTAGCATAGGAATATCACTTTCTATCAGGGGCATGTCATCCACATACCATATGAGGAATAAGACAATACTCCCTATATCCTTCTTACGAATACCATAATCATTTATTATTTTGATGAAGTCAAACACTTTGACTGTAATATCAAAATAGATGATCCATCTCCGTTATGCCTGCTTTAGCCTATAAATAAACTTAAGCAACTTGAACACTTTCCGCTGCTCCCACTAACTAAGATAACCATCTAGCAGAGTCATATATGTGTACACTTCTAAATCCCTATTTAGAAATACGTTATATTCATCCACCTGCTAAATATCATAGTCATGTTGAACAACAGTGGTAAGTCATATCCGTATGGATTTTAGCACAGACACTGAAGCAAAAGTTTCATCACAATCCACACTGGGTATTTGATGTAAAACTTTTACTACAAGTCTAGCCTTATTAGGTTACTATCTTTCCATCTGCACTGATCTCGAAAGATCTACTTGATCCTAATGGGTCTTACCCTTTCAGGAGCACCCAATAAAGTCAATACTTTGTTGTGGTGCATGGAGCCCAACTTGGATAATATGGCATCTAGCAATCATTCGGAAGTCATCACTTCTTATGGCCTGCTGATAACTAGTAGGGTCATCATCACATGATGCACACTTCCATGTCATCGTCTACAAGGAAACCGAAGTATCTCTCGGGTGGCAGAGATTACAAACTAAATCAGCAGAGTGGATAAGGTTTGTCAGGGGTAGCTATTTCCAGTGAATATCCCTAAATTAAAAAGCCACTTAGTATTACTCATCATTGAGCGCACCCTCAGAGGGGTAATCTGAGAGAGAATCAAATTCTCAGTACGGAATACCGAGCATAAGTATCCACATATTCGATCACTTCAAAGAATCTTGATACTTCCAACGTTTGGTTCTCTACTTTATTTTTATACCCTATGAACTTCTCAAAATCTTTGTACTTTGCATTTCAACTAAAACGCGTGTCTAAAACCAGAGAACTCATAGGCGAACGGAATAAAGTATGAGTACCAATCCCTTATCCGTGTGGACATCAGACAATATACATCACCATATATAAGTCCCTATGAGTTCACCGACCCATACTCCATGTATTGTAAGTTGAAAACTGTATTTTGGTTAAGAATATCTATACCGTTATTCAATGCACCTTACCTAATCATCTAATGATTAAGGTAAATGTTTAGAACATATTTTTCAAAAATTATATCCCATTTTATGAAATAAAGAAACAGATATATCAGTTTTAAAAATTGGTGCATAATATCGGTTATTCAAAACCAAAAGTTTGCCGATAAGCAAAACCAGGTGGTTTTCCCTAATAGCAACAATTGCTATGATTTCTGACATTAAAGATCAAATCATCTTTTTCCAATACTTTACTCCTTCTCAGCATCTGTAACGCCCTATATATATGGGATTCTAATTCAGTATCCATATACCCAGGAGTTAGAGTTAATTCAGAAACAGTTTTTAATTACTACCACACAGGAAAACTGAAACATCAAAATGTTTCAAGGGGTGGCTGGGTATTCATATTAAAGACTCTTTCACTGCCCAGACTCATGACAGTAGTTGCAATTTGCTTTCCCTCACTTCAACCCCTTTTGATGTCTCTCCATTTTACCTCTGTTTTGCTTCTTACTCTACCTTTCAGCTCCAGCCTTGAGATTGAAAGAAAACTATCCAACAAGCGTAACTAGTATGTACTTCTTTTGAAAGGACCTCTCAAACTTGAGATAAGGTGGAGGGAAGAGACAAATGAATAATTCACTTTCTCCAGAACCAGTGGCCATCCTCGGACTGAAATAATTTCTTCAAGTTCAATCTAACTATATGAGATGGCCTTTCCAAGCAATATGGATCCATGTATCTAATACAGAGGGTTCAAGAGAAACAAAGTGGAAGTAGGAGGGGGAAGGACATAAGTACCTTTGTCATGAAATAGGGAAATCATGACATTCCAAAGCCAATGATAGTAAAAAGGTTCGGTTTACTTGATTTACAAGTTTTAATTTAAGGTCAACATAGGTTGCTACCAGAGAGAGAGAGAAAAACACTCGGCATGCACTCTATAAAAATTAGATTGGTTTATTAATTTATCTAATCAGGATGACTCCCACTGTTTCGTCGAATTCTCCTTCAAACCCTAAAAGGAGAATAAGTCAGGATCATGTACACCCACAAGTTCACTAACCGGTCAGCCAATCCAGTTCAAGTACTCCGAAGGAGGTCCCCCATGCTTTTACATGGACCCAATTTAATAATCCCATTTCCTAAGATGCGTAATCTCGTAAACATCTTTCTAAACACCTAATGGGTTAGTTACTTGTGAAGTGAAAACTTCCCAAGAGTAAATATTACTCACAGTAGGAATTGAGTTCCAAACTCATGGCGTGGTAATTTGACAAATGATCAATAAATTACCCCACTCCATAGAAGGTATGCAATCACATTGCAAGTTTCAACACTTGAAACCCCCGATATGGTTTTTACCCCTAACGACTTATGGCCTTGACAAGGTCAACATATTATAAGTCGCTAGTCAAGTTCAACCCATCATTATCTTTATTAATTTAGACCCATCCGCACGAGCCATTGATAAGGTCAACATGGTTATGCGACTATTCTAAATAATCACATCTCATGCTACAAACAAACACCACTCAGCTACCGTACACTATGCCTTGACAAGGTTAACATATGCATCATGAATACTAAGTACTACTCATAAGAAATGACGGAGGGCTACGGCTGGTTTTTAAGAAAACCTAACGTAATGAACTTGATCTCACTGAAGGAACCGAGTGGTTTTGTAAATTTATAGTTACATAGACTTTTGCTTAAGTGCGGATTCCCCGTGAAAAGATCAGGGCTCTTACCTCATCGAATGAGGTGCAAGATATTCCTAACTGAATACCTCTATGCAAAGCAAAAGAATACGGCTATATTTTCTTTTGAAAAATTGGTTCCTACAACGTGTTTTAGGTTTGTTTTCCTTTGCATTAAACATTTTAATGCATTTCCATCATTTAGATAATATCACATATTATCTAGCATCTTCCCACACCATGACAGAAAATCATGATATGAAAAGAAAATAGAATGCATTTATACGCCATCTGCATTCGCCACGGGGCATCGGGTCTTCACCGTAAGATTACTTAACTTATAATAGGGTGGACACAGGGCTAGTGCGGATGCGAAATGTATAGTAGAATTTATTTATATATATCACACACACACACATATGTATATATATCATCACATATAGATAATCACATTACAGACATGCGGTAAACATCATCACAGGCAAGTGATCACATTACAAGCACGCGGTAAACAATACAGAAATGGAATAGTCGGATTTTCTAGGGATCCCACATTTCGATTGAGCCACAAAAGAAATGCGACATTCTTCGTTCGCATGAATAGCCCGTATACGGCCAAACCAAGACCCCTGCAAGCACGACAAGCCATCCGCCAATCCTAGAAACAAGGCAACCGGGCCTCAACGCTATGAGGGGGCCACCCGACGCATTATAGAATCTAGCGGCTCAAGCTCTCTATCGCAGGTCTATCCTATACACCCCCTACAAGCATGGCGAGCAACCCATCAATTCTAGAACAAGACGGTCCGGTCTCAACGCCTTAAGATGGCCACCTACCACATTCTAGAACTCGGCTGCCCGAGCGCTTCTCCGCGGGGTAATTCTATAACCTGTATTATATACAATAGCAACAACGATCTCATCCCGGCCAAGTCCCGACAAATAATAATACAAACATTGGCAACAATGATCTCAATCCAGTTGCTCGTCCCGAAAAATAAAATACATTTGGCATAACAAGAATACGAATACAACAAAAATGTTACATCCATTAACATGCAGGGCTATTCGTTCATGACAATCCGACTAAACCAACACAATCACAACAATCGCAATATCATAACATCGCAACTAACTAATGTGCAAACCCGTCGAATTGATCACACATCAATTCGGCGACGTTTACCAACACATATCTTTAATTGCAAAACAAATATTACGCTACAGTTTCAATCAAGAGGTTTTCAAACTACCTACAATCACAAAGAAGATCATAACCAAATTTAGGCCATTTTGAAATATCTCAAAAATCCCATTTCCAAGTCTTTAAACCACTAGATGAACCTAGGGTCTAGACTCATTGCTCTAGCTGACCAGGTCGGCCAAATGGCCGACCTGGTTAGCCAGACCAAAGAGGCTGGCCTTCGGGTTCAACACACATCATTTTGAAGCTAAATCTTGACCATTTTCATACTTCAAAAAATTTTCAGGTCATGTTTTTGAAAACGAACAACTTAATTTTGGAAATCGGAAAAGGTAAAATTTCTTTATCCGACACTATAACTTCGTATAAACAAGTTAAAATCATTTAGGACGGCTGTGATACCACTGTTAGGATTCTATGCTCTCCTAGTTGGGGTTTAAATCATAGCGGAAGACATAATTTTAAAAAACTAGAGAGCGAGAACACCCAAAACCTAGAAGCAACCCAATAGACATTAACTTGAATACAAACCATAAACTAAAGAGGGGGGAAGGAGTAGCTACAACTTTTGTATGTAGCTCGCGGAAGACCTCTTCTAGTCTTTACTTGATTCGGATCGAGCTTGCATAAAAATCTCCTTGTCGAAGATGATGTAAGTACACGGCGGCGCCCCGACCGTCAATCTGACGCCGGAATGCGGAAACGAAACATTTACGGAACTTGTAAACCGGCACCACCGCGCACAAAAATCCCGGATCGGGCCATTAACCTACTCCTAACTAACTAGAGAAGGGGTAGAGAAGCTATACCGAGCGATCCGTGTCCTTCGGTCTTCGGCTCCACTCCGATCTCCTCACGGAATCTCCGGTCTTCATTTCCTCATCGGAATGGGCACCACATCACCGGGTTCTTTTACGGGCTCCCACCTCTGGACCGAGGCAACTCGGGCACGAAGTTGGTGAGCTGACGTGCCCAAGAAATGCTGTAGGCTAGTGTAGAACAGTTTGTCTCTATTGGGGTAGAAGTTGCCATTTGATGGAGAAGGAAAAATGAACATTGAAAAATGGAGCTCTCATTTTCTTACAAGGAATGAAATGAGAATGAAAATTCTTCACACCAAAAACTCACACCCCCACTCTTATATTTGGCCGGCCCTTTCTTGAATGGATGAGGGAAAATACAAGGGAGGTGAGTGTAGGAAAAAGAGATGGTGACCATAACCCAAAAGCAAGCCTCACATCATAATCTTAATCAATCTAATCTCCATCACCATTAATGCAAACCATCATGAAGCAAAAGGAATCTAATGATGCTAGAAATATCATAATGCCGCCATTTCACAAATAACCCTTCCACAATTGCTAATTTGCAAATATGCAAATTAGCCCCTCCATCAGAAAAATCCGGCCGTGAAGGAACAAAGGAAAACTGGCCGGAACGGAATGCAAACTGGCAACTTCAAAAAACTGATCCCGTAATAAATTACAGGAAAACCCCGCGACTGCATATACATGCCCGCATTTGTATTCCCACTAAATACAAATGCAAAGAGACAAAATCTACACTGTACAATACTAGGATCCGGCTTAAACCAAAGCCTGCTAGTATTATCCGTCCGATCATGATCCGTGCAATACCGCACGTATCTGATCGAACCCTGCCATATCTCCATACGGCCTCTACAGCGTTTCGCCCGAAACTTGAGAAACTAGTCTGTGGGGGACTCTAAAGACTCGTCAATACTTTGGTTGTGGATTTAACCACTAGCACGTCAGAGGTATTAGCCATACGTAACGGGCTACCAGGTATTGACCAAAAGGGACGTCGATGAGCGAACTCATCCTGACACCCTACTGAGCCTGTCAGTGATAATATCCGTACAATCCGGTCGATTCGTCTATGAGCATCGCATGGCGGGCCTAGGGGGTTAGTAAAAGTCAGACCCTCAAAAGCGGTACAAGTCGTGTCGGAGTGTAGCCCAGAACACCCTGAGATACTACTGGAATACCTACCAGTAAATCTCCTGCCTTGGCCAAGGACTTCGCGTAATGGCTCTCCTAGACACAGCGCGACCTCACCCCCAATACCGGGAGAGACGAACCCCTGAAGATCCGCTCACTGCCTCTATGTGGCTCGGGACTGTACCCAACTAAAACCTGTTTTCACGTCTCCTTTGAGCGTGGTAGGGTAGTAATCAAAGTACAGTAGGAACTCACACGAGACAAATGATGATCTCAGGTCGATGAACTAACCTGTACACATGTCACCAGGGAACTGCTATCTGACGTTTGGTATAAGACCAACTAGCAGGTTCCCGGCGAGTCCTGTCCGGTGTACTCATAACCCAATGAGCACCTGTAAACATCTTAGGTGAACCAACTGACACCAGTGGCTTGTGAGACCGGCCACCGCCCCTCGTCGGGGTCTCGACTGTATACACTAGTCTACTCTGGAGTATCGATGCCCTGTCTCGAAACTCCCATGACTAGGGACTTTTTAAGGATTTTCTTATAGACCCCAGCTCCCACGTATATGATCGCCCTCATACTGCTGGCAGTCAAGTAAGAATCCTAGGGGCTCTATCAACGTGCAATAGTGACTTGTAAGGTCACCTAAAGCAGTACACGATGATAAAGATAAACCAGATAGCATACTATCATCTTGAGTAAGACTGTCCTACCGGTATAGGTCCTCCCTCAATCATTGCAATCACGTGCCTGTGATCTAATAATTGACTCCGAGGGCACTATCTCCAACAATCTCCCACTTGCACTCAAGGCTAATTATTGTGATGTCGCATACTCACAGCCCGTGTGATACCGAACACCCAACTCCTCTACTAATCAGTCTCATAAAACCTGTTTGCGAAATTAATGAGTTCGAGGGATAGCCTCAGTGAGTGGATCAGCTCAGATGTTTCTTTCTATGTCTCTCTTTATCTTAAGTTTGCGGAGAAAGCCATCTCCCGAAATGAGCAATACCTGTCTTAGAATATGTCTGGATATCTGATGGGGCCTAGTTTATAAATGAACTCCAAATCCAAACTTCTTAGACTGTATCGTCAACTGAACTTAATCAGTACCCTACGCCATGCCTCCCTCAGTATCCGCCTGGACCACCTGTCCAAAATACTGCCCCTCGTCAGAGAGAAAACTATAACTCTGACAGTCACTCTGTCATCCAAGTCACCTTGGAAGCCTGGAATGATAACTGTCTCCCGAATGAGGCTGTCGTTATCATATCCCTAGAATATCCACTTATGTTCTAAAACTGCTTCCGAATGTTTCTCCAGGATTGGACTAATATCAACTTATTGCATCTCGTGCAAAAACAAAATCTGGTGTGGTACTTGACATTTCATGATCGACTCAATTCCTAAGCAAGTGATCTGCCATCATGCACATCCCTCTCCCCTTTAGTCTGTAAGACACCTTTAGAGAGGATGACTCCATCAACTGCAGGTACACTACCATGCCAAGAGTCGTCCATTTCAAAACACCTTTAGAATGCTGTCTAAGTATCCTGATTGGGACACTTCCCAAATCTAGATCTAAAACCATAGATCTAGTAACCAGAATGTCTGATATAATATCCAAGTCCTATGTGGAGAAACTACTGTGTGACAACCAAAGTATAACCGATCGTAGTATAGGAATTTCACTTCCTACTCTGTGTATGTCATCCAAATACCAGGACATCACACCCTACTACCTTCTTAACAGATCCATCCCCTATTCTGATGAAGTCAAACCTATGACTGTCACATCAGAAATAGATGATCTATCTCCGCTGTATCTGCTTTAGTCTATAAATAAACATAAGCCACCTGTCTACCAATGCTTCCGCTGCTCCCACTGACTACGACAACCCTCTGGCAGAATCATATAGATGTACACTTCTAAAGCTAGTTTAGAACGAAGTTATACTCATCCTCCTGCCGGATCTCACAGTCTGGAACAACAGTAGTGGAAAGTCTGGGTAAACAAGAACCTCCCTGTCACCGTCCTTGAGGCTACCGGAGTACCTCTCGGGTGGCTGAGGTTACCCATCATGTCTGCGGAGTGGCCAATAGAATGTCAAATCAGATTGAATCTTTAGGTTCTTATCAAATTTTCAGTAATCGTTTGCGGTTCTGGAATCACTTCCAGTTCTACCATACTCCCACTACTGTTTTCTGAAAAAATCCATTTTTATTAAAACTGTTGTGAGTCAAGAACAATATCACTATTGATCTTCCAGATGGTAGAAAATCAACCCTCGTCATAGCCTGGGTCAACCCACAAACAGCCATTACTGAAGCGTGCCTTGAGTTATCCAGAGTCTGGTTTTAAGCATAGGCCGGACAACTCCCCGTACCTTAACATCGTTAAGATACGAACTGTTCTATATCCAATACAGAAACAGAGGCACTGATTTAATTGAACCAGATTCAAATCATGCAGCTGTCTCCAGTGCATGTCAAGTAAATGGAGAGAGGCCGATCAGCGTAACTCAACTTAGGAGTGCTTCCAATTATGAGTAACCTGAAAGAGAAGCAAGTTCTCTTAATCATTACTATCAACTGAATACCATACACAAGTATCTACATCTTCGATCACCTTGAAGAATCCCGATACTTGCAACATCTGGTTCTCTACTTTACTCTTATACCTATAACTTCTCAAAACTTGGACCCTGTGTTTCTACGAAACACATGTCTAAGAACTAGAGAAGTCACAAGTAAACAGAATATAGTACGGGTACCAACCCCTCTGTCCTGATGGACACTGGACAACATACAATACTCTGTATAAGTCCCCTGAGCCTAATAACTCATTCCCTGTGTGTCGTAGGTCGAAAACTGTACTTATGGTTAAGAAGAATTACACCGCTGTTTAATGCTCATTACCTAACCATCCACTGATATAGGTAAATGTCATAGACATAATTTCAAAAAGGTATATCTCACTCTATAAGAATAGACGTACAGATATATCAATTTGAAATTGGTGCATAACAACGGATATTCAAAACCAAATATTTGCCGTCCGGCAAACAACCCAGACGATTTCCTCAAATATCACCAATTACAACGAATTCCGATATAATGAGGATGATCACCTAATTCCCAATGACTTACTCCCACTCATCATCTGTAAAACCATACAGATGTGAGAATCATACCTGGTAAATACATACCCTGGAGTAAGGACTAATTGGGAAATCAGTTTTCTTTTAACAGTACACAGTGAAACTGAAACATTGAAATGTTTCGTAGGGGTATCCGGGTATTCCTAGTAATGCCTCTTCCATTATCAGATTCACAACTGTAACCGTATATTTCTTTGCCGTCTCTCCAAATCCCTTTATATGTCTTTAGTCATTACCTTCTGCACACCCTTTTAGGCTAAATGGTTTTCTTCCTTCCCTACCGTTCGACACCAGCCTATGGTTTGGAAGAAGACTATCTAATAAGCATAATGGGTGTACTGTCCTAATCCTAGGAGCACTCGCAACCCGAGAGAAGGTAAAGATAAAAGACACCTGAATAAAACCTTATTCCTATTTCTCCCGAACCAGAATCCATCCCCGAACTGGAACAAGTTCCTTTCGAGTTCGTATATAACCATACGATGGAATATCCAATAAACTGTGGATCTTCGTAGTGATACGGAGTGTCCTGGAGAAATACAAAGGTGAAGTGGGAGTGGTAATGAAATACTTGGTTTGGTCATGAATAGCAGTCGCAATTTACTTTGCCCTCCTTCTAATCCCTTTACTTGTCTTAACTTAATACCTTCTGTACACCGTTTAGGCTAATTGGTTTTCTTCATTCCCTACCGGTCAGCACCTGCCTATGGTTTGGAAGAAGACTATCCAATTTGCGTAATAGGTGTACTATCCTAATCCAAGGAGCACTCGCAACCTGAGAGAAGGTAAAAGGAAAAGACAACTGAATAGTCCTATTCGTTTTCTCTAGAACCTGAAACCATCCTCGAATAAATTCCTTCGAGTTCGTATATAACCATACGATGGTTTTATCCAATGGAATTGGACGTTCGTAGTAATACGGGGTGTTCTGGAGAAAAGGGTAAAAGTAGGAGTGGCAAAGAGGTTTGCAACTCTGACAATCCAAAAGCTAGTCTTATAAGAAGGTTCGGTTAATCTTGGTCACTGAGTCATAGTCAAGGGTCGGGTCATGGTCGCTGCCAAAGAGAGAGAGAGAAAAGAAACACTCAGCGTGCACTCTAACCTACATCAGAATGGTTATCAATTTATCTAATCAGGAAACCTCCCTCTGTAACGTCAAATTCTTCCCCAAACCTGAAAGAAGAATTAGTCGGGATCACCCGAGGAGTAAACCAACTCATCAGTGGGAATCGGGATCCAACTATCATCTCATGATAACGTGACGGAATCCGCTCACGTTATCACACTCCAGAAGGTATGCGCATATCTGGCAAGTTTCAGTTTCTTTAGAAACTCCCGATGTGATTTTTGCCCCATGCTCTTATGACCTTGACATTGGCCAACAAATCATAAGTCACATGTCAAGTTCTACCCGTCATTCTCCAGGTTGATTTGAACCCATCAGTACCTACCCTTGACTTTGGCCAACAAGACAGTACGACTGTCCCAAACCAACGCATCTATCTATGCTGCATATGAATATCCAATAGCTACCAATCACTGTGCCTTGACTTTGGCCAACAAACACAGCTTGAATACTATTGACTATTCATATGAAATGACGGAAGGCTACGAATGGTTTTTGGCGAAAAACCTTTATCGTAATGAATTTGATATCGTTGAAGGAACCGGATAGCTTTTTATTAAAATATAGTAACGAAAACCTTTGCTAAAGAGGTCACTCCCGGTGAAGGGATCTCGGCTCTTTCCCCGTAGAATAAGGTGCAGGATATTCCAAATGAATACTATGATGCAAAGCAAAAGTAATCGGCTATAGTGAAGTTATTGCCCTGACGCAAACTTCTGTTCAAGGGGTCACTCCCGGTGAAGGGATCTTGGCCCTTGCCTCGTCGACTGAGGTGCTGGATATTCATAACCGAATACCACTGTGCAAAACAAAAGAGAACGCCCTTGCAATAACAGATTTTTGAAAAATGTTCCAACAACATCAAAATAGGTTTGTTTAGCTTGCATTGATCCGAATCAACGCAGTCCCATCAATTGATTACACCACAAAAGAACAAAAATAATGATGTACGTATATGCCATCCGCATTCGTCACTGGGTCCCGTCATTACCCGTTAGGTTACTTAACTAACGACAGAGCGGGGACTGGACTAGCGCGGATGCAAAACATATACAACATCTACTAGTATATATATCAATATATAATATTCGCTCAAGGCGTGATAAAATGCAACATCACAAAAATGTAACCAGCATCACAGAACAATATAGATATCTGGGATCCCCGGGTTTCATAGAGCCGCTACTGAAACCCGACGTTCCCCTGGTCGTGTGGATAGCCTGTGCAATGAAATCCTAGACCCCTATGGGCGCGGCAAGTTACCCGCCAAAACCTGAAGTGAGGCAGCCCGCTTCAGCAACGTGAATGGACCACCCAGCACTTCACGGAATCCGGTAACTTGGGTACCCCCTCCTGGGTCAACCTATACCCCCTACGAGTGCGGCGAATAGCCCGCCAATTCTAGAGTAAAGCCCCCTCCATCTCAACGCCATGAGATGCGGACCCGTTTCCCTCTAGAACCCGGCTACCCGTGCACCCCTCCGCGGGGTAATCCTAGTACAGAAAGTAAAAATATATACAACGGGTATATCGACCTCAGCCCGGTCGTGCCCCAAAAGAATAATATACAAACAGGAAGTGACGGCAGTCCACATGTCGGACGCTCGCCCCGCAATATCAAATGTACATAATAAACCAAACTGTACTACCATTGCATCCAGGCTATCCCCCACGACCAATACGCAACATCACAGCACAACACAGAACATCAACGTGAATGTCACGTTCACAAATCCGTCAAAAAGGGCTATAGCAGTTAGACAGGATTTACCGATCAAGTGACATTCACGGTCGCAGATATAATGTAAATACTGTGAACTAACATATTTAAAATTTTCGATTGACTAAATTTACCGAAGTGGGCCCCAAGCACAACTGTAGCACTCAAAGAAATTCTGGGCCCAAACAGAACATACCAAAAACCCTATTTCAATGTCAAAAGCCCACTGTAAAAATTTGGTACAGTAAGGAGTCAAAGTGGCGGCGGAACCGCGGCCAAAGCATGGGTTTGGCCGCGGTTCCGCGGCGGAACAGTAATATCAAGCGACCAAATTTTTACAGAATGCATAAAAAACCCTGCACATATTTTTACAATGTACCAAATAATTTTTTGACCACTGCAAAAATTCGACAGAAACTGATGCTAGAAAATACGGTTTTTGAAAAATCCGATCGATCGAACTTGTAAACATGTTAGAGCAAGCTAGACTAGGTTAATGGCGTGGCTCTGATACCATTGTAAGTGCACGGTGGCGCCCCGGCCGTCAATCTGATGCCGGAATGCGGAAACGAAACTTTTACGGAACTTGTAAACCGGCACCACCACGCACAAAAATCCCGGATCGGGCCATTAACCTATTCCTAGCTAACTAGAGAAGGGGTAGAGAAGCTATACCGAGCGATCCGTGTCCTTCGGTCTTCAGCTCCACTCCGATCTCCTCGCGGAATCTCCGGTCTTCATTTCCTCGTCGGAACGGGCACCACATCGTCGGGTTCTTTTACGGGCTCCCACCTCTGGACCGAGGCAACTCGGGCACGAAGTTGGCGAGCCGACGTGCCCAAGAAATGCTGTAGGCTAGTGTAGAACAGTTTGTCTCTATTGGGGTTGAAGTTGCCATTTGATGGAGAAGGAAAAATGAACTTTGAAAAATGGAGCTCTCATTTTCTTACAAGGAATGAAATGAGAATGAAAATTCCTCACACAAAAAACTCACACCCCCACTCTCATATTTGGCCAGCCCTTTCTTAAATGGATGAGGGAAAATACAAGGGAGGTGAGTGTAGGAAAAAGAGATGGTGACCATAACCCAAAAGCAAGCCTCACATCATAATCTTAATCAATCTAATCTCCATCACCATTAATGCAAACCATCATGAAGCAAAAGGAATCTAATGATGCTAGAAATATCATAATGCCACCATTTCACAAATAACCCCTCCATAATTGCTAATTTGCAAATATGCAAATTAGCCCGTCCATCAGAAAAATCCGGCTGTGAAGGAACAAAATAAAACTGGCCGGAACGGAATGCAAACTGGCAACTTCAAAAAACTGATCCCGTAATAAATTACAGGAAAACCCTGCGACTGCATATACATGCCTGCATTTGTATTCCCACTGAATACAAATGCAAGGAGACAAAATCTACACTGTACAATACTAGGATCCGGCTTAAACCAAAGCCTGCTAGTATGATCCGTCCGATCATGATCCGTGCAATACCGCACGTCTCTGATCGAACCCTACCATATCTCCATATGGCCTCTACAGCGTTTTGCCCGAAACTTAAGAAACTAGTCTGTGGGGGACTCTAAAGACTCGTCAATACTTTGGTTGTGGATTTAACCACTAGCACATCAGAGGTATTAGCCATACGTAACGGGCTACCAGGTATTGACCAAAAGGGACGTCGATGAGCGAACTCATCCTGACACCCTACTGATCCCGTCAGTGACAATATCCGTACAGTCCGGTCCGTTCATTTATAAGCATCGCATGGCGGGCCTAGAGGGTTGGTAAAAGTCAGACCCCCAAAAACGGTACAAGTCGTGTTGGAGTGTAGCCCAGAACACACTGAGATAGTACTGGAATACCTGCCAGTAAATCTCCTGCCTTGGCCAAGGACATCATGTAATGGCTCTCCTAGGCACAGCGCGACCTCACCCCCAATACCGGGAGAGACGAACCCCTGAAGATCCGCTCACTGCCTCCATGTGGCTCGGGACTGTACCCAACTAAAACCTGTTTGCACGTCTCCTTTGAGCATGGTAGTGTAGTAATTAAAGTACAGTGGGAACTCACACGAGACAAATGACGATCTCAGGTCGATGAACTAACCTATACACATGTCACCAGGGAACTGCTATCTGACGTCTGGTATAAGACCAACTAGCAGGTTCCCGGCGAGTCCTGTCCGGTGTACTCATAACCCAATGAGCACCTGTATACATCTTAGGTGAACCAACTGACACCTGTGGCTTATGAGACCGGCCACCGCCCCTCGATGGGGTCTCGACTGTATACACTAGTTTACTATAGAGTATCGATGCCCTGTCTCGAAACTCCCACGACTAGGGACCTTTTAAGGATTTGCTTATAGACCCCAGCTCCCATGTATATGATCGCCCTCATACTGCTGGCAGTCAAGCAAGAATCCTAGGGGCTCTATCAACGTGCAATAGTGACTTGTAAGGTCGCCTAAAGCAGTACACGATGATAAAGATAAACCAGATAGCATACTATCATCTTGAGTAAGACTGTCCTACCGGTATAGGTCCTCCCTCAATCATTGCAATTACGTGCCTGTGATCTAATAATTGATTCTGAGGGCACTATCTTCAACAGATGATCCACCTTAAGAATTCTCTAATCCATGCTCTAATTCCATTAGATCAATATCTTGATGAAGTAGCTTGCTAAATAAACTTGCCAAGAATATTTAGCAAGAGATATAAAATGAGGTCACAATTTTATCTCTCAAGTATCTCTCATTTTTCTCTCAAAAGAAAATCTCAAGAGAGAGAAAAGAAGGATGAGAATGATAATGAGAACAAAAAATAACAATCTTTATCTAAATGGAAAGTTCAAGAGACTTCATAAAATCTCTACACCCTTCTCATTTTCATATATCATTTATTTCTTTTAAATAAAGAAAGAAAATGAGTTGTTCTCATATCATACTCCATGTGTATCTTATACACACAAGTAATATGTATCAAATACATATTAATAAGTATTTGTATTATATACAAATACATAAAGGGAGAGGAAAAATCAAGTAAGCATGATACCAGAAAATTATATATATATATATATATATATATATATATATATATATATATATATAGTGCCGTTAAGGCAATTATTGTGATTGCAAGTGGGCAATTATGATAATTGAGTGAGAACCTATACGGGAAAAACAGTCTTACTCGAAATGATAGTATGCTATTTGGTTTATCTTCATCATTGATGAAGCCCATAGTATTCTTGCTTGATGGCCAGCATTATGATGGCGATCATATACGTAGGAGCTGAGTTGTCCATAAGCACATTCTTAAAGGTCCATAGTCGTGGGAGTATCGAAACTGGGCATCGATATTCTGGAGTAGACTAATGTAAACGTTTTGAGACCCCGATGAGGGGCGGTGGCCGGTCTCACAAGCCACTGGTGTTGTGTCACCTAAGAAAGTATACATGTGCTCACTGGAGATGAGTACACTGGACGGACTCGTCGAGAACTTCTAGATAGTATTATACCTATCGTCAGATGGAAGTTCTCAGGTGGCATGAGTACAGGTTAGTCCTTTGATTTGAGATCGTCATTTTTCTCATGTGAGTTCCTACTGTACTTTGATTACTACCCTACCACAACTCAAAAAAGTCGTGCAAACAGGTTTTAGTTGGGTACAGTCCCGAGCCATATGGAGACAGTGGTCGATTGTCAGGGATTCGTCTCTCCTAGTATTAGGATTCGATGTCGCGCTGTGTTCAGTCGGCTATCACCAGAAATCCGTGGCCACGGTGATGATATTTACTGATGGTTGATTAGTAGTATCTCTGTTGGTGATGAACTTGACTCATACAAGACTTATGGGGTTAATAGGAATCCGACGTTATTCACCCCTAGACCCGATATGTGATACTCTTTAACGAAAAGACCGGACTGTACGGAGATTGTCACATTTAGGCTCAGTAAGGTAAGGACGCCCTTGATTGTCGACCCCCCTTTCAACAAGTACCTAGGTAGTTGTTACGTACAGCTAATGCCGCTGGCGTGCTTGTGGTTAATGTAAGTCCACGTTACCTCTCCCGGTTCTTTCGGGCTTGCGGAAACGGTGAAAAACGATTTTTTTGGGTTATGGTAACATGGACTATAAAACACGGATCTTTGCTAAACTACACACTAGCAACTAACAAAAGCTTTACCTACTCGGTTAGGGGGTTATACCTAAACTTGAACTCCTTCTCTTGGACTCCTTGTGGTGGTCGGATGGTTCTCTCATCGTCGCCTTCTCTTGCCGAAGATGGATCCACCTGAGGATCTCTACCTTGAGCTCCTT
The DNA here is from genome assembly GCA_030015575.1 of Agapanthus africanus. Taxonomy (NCBI): domain Eukaryota; kingdom Viridiplantae; phylum Streptophyta; class Magnoliopsida; order Asparagales; family Amaryllidaceae; genus Agapanthus; species Agapanthus africanus. The sequence goes on along the minus strand of JASDDO010000019.1, from coordinate 530,762,299 downwards.
CCTCGAACTTGAGGAAACTAAAGTGTTCGGCTTGCTAGACTTTCAACCTTAGGATGAGTAGAGAGTGGCTTTGGTGTTTTATCTCAAAGGAAATGGTTCTCAACTCATGAGAAGAATTTTCCTTGAGCTAGAGGAAGAGGAGGAGGAAAAGATGAGAGAGAATGAGAATGAGAGAATGAGAGAGTTTTTGCAACCATATCAAATATATGTGAATTAATCAATTAACAAAATTAATCAAAATGAAAAAGGTGATGGTATGTTGAAATGACCATTATCATTTCACATTAAATGAGTTTTGCAAAGATCAATGAGCATCTTTGCTTGAAATGATGATGGTCAACATTTCAACCTTGGTCAACAAGTCAACCTTGGTCAACAAGTCAACAACCCTTACCATAACTCAATTTCCTTTAATTAATATTATTAATTGATATTTCACATATTCATTAGGGTTTGGTAAACGACAACCGTCAACTGTGCATACACACTTGTACCAAAACCCTAATGAGAATCCTCTTCCTCTGCTTCAGTCAACTGTGCATACACACCCGCATTCGTGTTCCGAGGAATACGAATACAATGAGATAAAACTAACCCCAAAGCATATACTAGGATCTGGCTCAAACCAGAGCCCGCTAGTAATGACTGTCCGGACACCAAACGTGCATAAGTGCGCGGATGTGAACGAACTCTGTCGCAAAACCATCCGACCTCTACTCTGTTTTTCCCAAAGGCGAATAACCCTCTGTGTGGGACTCTAAAGACTCGACACTACGCTGGCAGTGGGTTTAAGCACAGACCGCAAGCGGCACTAGCTGTACGTAATGGCCCCCAGGTAGATGCTGATAAGAAGATTGATGAGGCGAACCCATCCGAACTCCTACTGAGCCTGTCTGTGACAATCTGCGTACAGTCCGGTCTGTTCGTCTGAGAATATCGTATGGCGGGCCTAGGGGGGAGGTAAGCGTCAGTCCCTTAATAGCGGTACAAGTCGTGTCGGAGTGTAGCCCAGAACACCCTGAGATAACACTGGAGACCTACCAGTGTATCTCGCTTGCCCTGGCCAGGGACGACTATGTGTAATGGCTCTCCAAGAAACAACGCAATATCAACTCCCAATACCGGAAGAGACGAATCCTATCTAACCGTCACTGCCTCCAAGTGCTTCGGGACTGCACCCAACTACTACCTGTTTGCATGACTCCTTTGAGCCGTGGTAGGGTAGTAATCAAAGTACAGTGGGAACACACTCGAGGCGAAGTGACAGTGTCAAGTCAGCGGACTAAGCTGTATTCATGTCACCTGGGAACTGATAACTGACGATAGGTATAGTACCAACCAACAGTTCCCGATGAGTCCTGTCCAGTGTACTCGTAACCTAACGAGCACCCACATACTATCTCAAGTACGACGTACTGACGGCTGTGGGACAGACCGTCTCCCGTGCTGGGATGAGAAGCGCATACGCTAGTCTACTCTGGAGTATCGATGCCCTGTCTCGATAGTCTTACGACTAGGGACCTGCATAAGGATGTGCTTGTGGATTACCTAGCCCCCACGAGTGTGACTGCCATCACAACACTGGTAATCAAGCAAAGATCCTAAGGGCTCCACTAATGTGTATAAGCGATATGTTAAAAGAAACACATGTACACACATTGAAGTAGAAACAAACCAAGTAGCATACTACTAATTTGAGCAAGATTGTGTATACAATGGTGAATATCCCAAGCTTCCATTAAGTAATATACAAACTAGTATGATACAGTAATGGCCTCTAGGGCATATACACTAACAATCTTCCACTTGCACTAAGGCCATGTACTGGCGTATCGAAGACCTATCATCTCGATCAGCCGCTCGAACTGAGTCTGGGGCAAGGCCTTCATGAATGGATCTGCAGTGTTATCTTCTAATGCAACCCTCCGAACCTCGATCTCCTGGCGATCCACGATCTCCCTGATCAGGTGATACCGCCTTAAAATGTGTCTGGATTTCTGATGGGACCTGGGTTCCTTCGCTAAAGCTATAGCCCCGTTGTTGTCGCAATACAGAGGTATTGGATCAGCAATGGACGGAACCACCTAAAGTTCTTTCAAGAATCCAGACGGCTTCTTTTGCGGCATCAGATGCAGCGATATATTCCGCTTCCATTGTCGAGTCAGCAATGGTTTCCTGTTTGGAACTCTTCCAACACACCACCCCTCCATTGAGGGTAAAGACAAAACCCGACATGGACTTGGAATCATCCTTGTCACTCTGGAAGTTAGAGTCAGCAAAGGCTTCAATCTGGAGGTCTTTTCCGCCATACACCAAGAATATCTCCTTAGTCCTTCTCAGGTACTTGAGAATGTTCTTGACCGCTATCCAGTACTTCTCCCCAGGGTTTGACTGATACCGTCTTACCACACTCAGTGCATAAGCTACATCTGGTCTAGTACACAATATCGCATACATTATAGAGCCTACCGCAGAAGCGTAGGGTATAACAGACATGCGATCCCTTTCCAAATCAGCCTTGGGAGATATCTCTTTGGAGAGGGTGATCCCGTGACAAGCCGGTAGATTACCGTGTTTGGAATCTTCCATACTGAATCTTTAAGTACAGTGTCGATGTACCTGGACTGTGAAAGTCCTAATATCCTTTTGGATCTATCACGATGGATCCGGATCCCCAGAATGTAAGAGGCATCACCCAGGTCTTTCATGGAGAACCTGTGTGACAAGAATCCTTTGACAGATTGTAGCATAGGAATGTCATTTCCTATCAAGAGAATGTCATCCACGTATAAAACGAGGAATACGACAGTTCGTGCTACAAATCTACTATAGATGAATGGTTCATCTGGATTTTTGATAGAGCCAAATTCTTTGACCGTCTCATCAAAACAGATGTTCCAACTCCACGATGCCTGCTTTAGTCCATAAATGGACTTAAGCAACTTGCACACCTTTCCGCTGCTCCCACTCTGAATGAAACCCTCTGGCTGGTCCTTATAGACACACTCCTCTAAATTTCCAATTAGAAAAGCGGTCTTTACGTCCATCTGCCAAATTTCATAATCGTGGAAGGCAGCAATGGCAAGAAGGATCCGAATGGATTTCAGCATAGCCACTGGAGAAAAGGTTTCGTCATAGTCCAAACCAGGTCTTTGACGAAAACCCTTTGCAACAAGTCTAGCTTTATAGGTCTCAACCTGTCCATCTACACCAATCTTCCTCTTGAAGATCCACTTGCATCCTACGGGTTTTACCCCATCTGGAGCAACGTCCAAAGTCCATACTTTGTTGGTGTACATGGACTCCATTTCGGTCCGTATTGCATCCAGCCATTTTACTGAGTCAACGCTCTGAATGGCCTGCTGGAAGGTAGTCGGCTCATCATAATCAATGATGCAATCCTCTCTATCCCCGTCTATGAGAAAACCGTAGTATCTCTCGGGCGGATGGGATTGCCTACTACTCCTGCGGAGCGGTGCAGGAATATCCTGTTCTTTCGAACTTTCTGGTTCTACTAAGCTTTCAGTAATAGTCTGTGGTTCTGGAATTTCTTCCAGTTCTATTGCGCTTTCACCAATTTCCTTTTCTAAGAACTGGTGTTCTAGAAAGTGGGCATTACGAGAAACAAAGACCTTCTGTTCTTCTGCGTAATAGAAAAGATACCCCCTGGAGTTCATTGGGTATCCCACAAACTTGCACAGTACTGAGCGTGCCTCGAGTTTGTCCGTGTTGCGCCACGGCAGCGCCCCGGCCGTCTACTCGAGGCCAAAATGCGGAATCAAAAATTTTCTTAACATTAAACCGGCGCTACCGCGGACAATAAACTCGGATCGTAACCATTAACCTAATCCTAGCTAACAAGAGAAGGGGTGAGAAGCTATACCGAGCGATCCGTGTCTTCCGGTCTTTGTCTCCACTCCGATCTCCCGCGGAATCTTCGTCCGTCACCTCCTCGTCGGAAAGGGCACCACGTGGCCGATATCTTTTACGGGCTCCCACCTCTGGACCGAGGCAACTCGGGCGCGAAGTTAGCTAGCCGACGCGTCCAAGGGTACTGTAGGTTGTAGTGTAGAACCTTTGTCTCATTGGGATTTATGTTGCCATTGGTGATGGAGGAATGAGGTCAAGGAAAAATGATGCTTTCATTTTTCCAAAACAAGAAGAATGAGATGAAGAAATATGTGCCACCATCCAAATGAAACTCTCTCTCTTTCTCCTCTTATGTGGCCGGCCTCATGAGAGAATGGTGGAGGGAATGGAAAAAAACAAAACCATGAAGGGAGGTGATGGTAGTAAAAGCAATGGGTGACCACACCCCCAAGCAATGATAACAAGGTCAAATCCAATTCAAATCAACTCTAATCCTTTCTAATCACAAAAAGCAAGCCATCATGAAAAAGCAAAGATGCTTAACTTATCATAATGCCACAAATGCAAGAAACCCCCTCCACAAATGTTATTTGCAAACTTGCAAATAACCCCTCTCCATCGGAAAAGTCCGGCCGGGAAAGAACAAAGGAAAACCGGCCGGAACGGAATGCAAACTGGCAACTACAGAAAACTGATCCCGTAATAAATTACAGGAAAACCCCACTACTGCATATACATGCCCGCATTTGTATTCCCACTGAACACAAATGCCAAGAGACAAAACTACACTGTCTAATACTAGGATCCGGCTTAAACCAAAGCCGGCTAGTAAAATCCGTCCGATCACGATCCGTGCAATACCGCACGTATCTGATCGAACCCTGCCATATCTCCATACGGCCTCTACAGCGTTTCGCACGAAACTTGAGTAACTGAGTGTGGTGGACTCTAAAGACTCGTCAATACTATGGCTGTGGATTCAACCACTAGCACGTCAGAGGTATTAGCCATACGTGACGGGCTACCAGCTATTGACCAAAAGGGACGTCGATGAGCAAACTCATCCTGACACCCTACTGAGCCTGTCAGTGATAATATCCGTACAGTCCGGTCCGTTCGTCTATGAGTATCGCATGGCGGGCCTAGGGGGTTGGTAAAAGTCAGACCCCCAAAAGCGGTACAAGTCGTGTCGGAGTATAGCCCAGAACACCCTGAGATACTACTGGAATACCTACCAGTAAATCTCCTGCCTCGGCCGAGGGCTTTGTGTAATGGCTCTCCTAGACACTGCGCGACCTCACCCCCAATACCGGGAGAGACGAACCCCTGCAGATCCGCTCACTGCCTCCATGTGGCTCGGGACTGTACCCAACTAAAACCTGTTTGCACGACTCCTTTGAGCCGTGGTAGGGTAGTAATCAAAGCACAGTGGGAACTCACACGAGACAAATGACGATCTCAGGTCGATGAACTAACCTGTACACATGTCACCAGGGAACTGCTATCTGACGTCTGGTATAATCCCAACTAGCAGGTTCCCGGCGAGTCCTGTCCGGTGTACTCATAACCCAATGAGCACCTATATACATCTTAGGTGAACCAACTGACACCAATGGCTTGTGAGACCGGCCACCGCCCCTCATCGGGGTCTCGACTGTATACACTAGTCTACTAATGGAGTATCGATGCCCAGTCTCGAAACTCCCACGACTAGGGACCTTTTAAGGATGTGCTTATAGACTCCAGCTCTCACGTATATGATCGCCCTCATACTGCTGGTAGTCAAGCAAGAATCCTAGGGGCTCTATCAACGTGTAATAGTGACTCGTAAGGTCACCTAAAGCAGTACACGATGATAAAGATAAACCAGATAGCATACTATCATCTCGAGTAAGACTGTCCTACCGGGATAGGTCCTCCCTCAATCATTGCAATCACGTGCCTGTGATCCAATAATTGACTCTGAGGGCACTATCTCCAACAATCTCCCACTTGCACTCAAGGCTAATTATTGCGATGTCGCATACTCACAGCCCGTGTGATACCAAACACCCAACTCCTCTACTAGTCAGTCTCACAAAGCTTGTTTGCGAAACTATTGCGTTCGAGGAATAGCCTCAGTGAGTGGATCCGCATTGATGTTTCTTTCTATGTCTCTCTTTATCTCATGTTCGCGGAGAAAGCCATCTCCCGAAATGAGCAATACCTGTCTTAGAATGTGTCTGGATATCTGATGGGACCTAGCTCATAAATGAACTCTAAATCCAAACTTCTTAGACTGTATCGACAACTGAACTTAATCAGTATCCTGCGCCATGCCTTTCCCTCAGTATCCACCTGGACCTCCTGTCCAAAATACCGCCCCTCGTCAGAGGGAAAACTATAACTCTGACAGCCACTCTGCCATCCAGGTCACTTTGGAAGCCTGGAATGATAACCGTCTCCTAAAGGAGGCTGCCGTTATCAAATCCCTAGAACATTCACTTATGTTCTAAAGCTGCTTCCGATCGTTTCTCCAGGATTGGATTAATATCAACTTATTGCATCTCTTGCAAGAACAACATCTGGTGTGGTACTTGACATCTCATGATTGACTCAATTGCCTAACCAAGTGATCTGCCAATCATGCGCATCCCTCTCCCCTTTAGTTCGTAAGACACTTTTAGAGAGGGTGACTCCATCACCTGCAGGTACACTACCGTGCCAGGAGTCGTCCATTCTAAATACTCATAGAATGCTGTCAAAGTACCCAAATTGGGAAACCATCCAAATCTAGATCTAAAACCATAGATCTAGTAACCAGAATGTCTGATATAATATCCAAGTCCTATGTGGAGAAATCACTGTGTGACGACCAAAGAATAACCGATCGTAGTATAGGAATATCACTTCCTACTCTGTGTATGTCATCCTAATACCAGGACATCACACCCTACTACCTTCTTAACAGATCCATCCCCTATTCTGATGAAGTCAAACCTATGACTGTCATATCAGAAATAGATGATCTATCTCCGCTAAATCTGCTTAAGTCTATAAATAGACATAAGTCTCTTGCCCACTGCGCTTCCACTGCTCCCACTGACTACGACAACCCTCTGGCAGAGTCATATAGACGTACACTTCTAAAGCTAGTTTAGAACGACGCTATACTCTTCCTCCTGCCGGGTCTCATACTCTGGAACAACAGCAATGGTAAGTCTGGGTAAACAAGAACCTCCCTGCCACCGTCCCTGAGCATACCGAAGTACCTCTCGGGTGCCTGAGGTTACCCACTTTATCTGCGGAGTGGCCAATGGAATGTCAAAACAGATTGAATCTTTAGGTTCTTATCAAATCTTCAGTAATCGTTTACGGTTCTGGAATCACTTCCAGTTCTACCATACTCCCACTACTGTTTTTCCTGAAAAAAAAACCCATTTCTTTTAAAAATGTGGCGAGTCAAGAACAATATCACTATTGATCTTCCAGATGGTAGAAAATCAACCCTCGTCATAGCTCGGGTCAACCCACAAACAGCCATTACAGAAACGTGTCTTGAGTTATCCAGAGTCTGGTTTTAAGCATAAGCCGGACAACTCCCCGTACCTTAACAATGTCAAGATATGAACTGTTCTATATCAAATATAGAAACAGAGGCACTGATTTAATTGAACCAGATTGAAATCATGCAGCTGTCTCCAGTGCATGTCAACTAAATGGAAGAGAGGCCGATCAGCGTTACTCAAGTTAGGAGTACTTCCAATTATGAGTAATCTGAAAGAGAAGCAAGTTCTCTTAATCATTACTATCAACTGAATACCATACACAAGTATCTACATCTTCGATCACCTTGAAGAATCCCGATACTTGCAACACCTGGTGCTCTACTCTACTCTTATACCTATAACTTCTCAAAACTTAGACCCTGTGTTTCTACGAAACACTTGTCTAAGAACCAGAGAAGTCATATGTAAACAGAATATAGTACGAGGACCAACCCCTTTGTCCTAATGGACACTGGACAACATACAATACTCTGTATAAGTCCCCTGAGTCTAGTGACTCATTCACTGTGCGTCGTAGGTTGAAAACTGTACTTATGGTTAAGAAGAATTACACCACTGTTCAATGCTCCTTACCTAACCATCCACTGATATAGGTAAATGTCACAGACATAATTTCAAAAGGTATATCTCACTCTATAAAAATAGACGTACAGATATATCAATTTGAAATTGGTGCATAACAACGGATATTCAAAACCAAATATTTGCCGTCCGGCAAACAACCCAGGTGACTTCCTCAAATATCATCAATTACAACGAATTTCGATATAATGAGGATGATCACCTAATTCCCAATAACTCACTCCCACTCATCATCTGTAAAACCATACAGATGTGAGAATCATACCTGGTAAATACATACCCTGGAGCAAGTGTCTAATTGGGAAAACAGTTTTCTTTTAACAGTACACAGTGAAACTGAAACATTGAAATGTTTCGATGGGGTATCCCGGTATTCCTAGTAATGCCTCTTCCATTATCCAGATTCACAACTATAACCGTATAATTCTTTGCCACCTCTCCAAATCCCTTTATATGTCTTTAGTCATTACCTTCTGTACACTGCTTTAGGCCAAATGGTTTTCTTCCTTCCCTACCGTTCGGCACCAGCCTATGGTTTGGAAGAAGACTATCCAATAAGCATAATGGGTGTACTATCTTAATCCTAGGAACACTCGCAATGCGAGAGAAGGTGAGGATAAAAGACAACCGAATAAACCTTATTCCTATTTCTCCTGAACCAGAATCCATCCCCGAACTGGAACAAGTTCCTTTCGAGTTCGTATATAACCATACGCTGGAGTATCCAAATATCTGTGGATCTTCGTAGTGATACGGAGTGTCCTGGAGAAATACAAAGGTGAAGTGGGAGTGGTAATGAAATACTTGATTTGGTCGTGAATATCAGTTGCAATTTACTTTGCCCTTCTTCTAATCCCTTTCTTTGTCTTTACATAATACCTTCTGTACACCATCGTTAGGCAAATTGGTTTTCTTCATTCCCTACCGGTCGGCACCTGCCTATGGTTTGGAAGAAGACTGTTCAATTTGCGCAATAGGTGTACTATCCCCTAATCTAAGGAGTACTCGCAACCTGAGAGAAGGTAAAAGGAAAAGACAACTGAATAGTCCTATCCGTTTTCTCCAGAACCTGAAACCATCCTCGAATAAATTCCTTCGAGTTCGTATATAACCATACGACGGTTTTGTCCAATGGAAGTGGACGTTTGTAGTAATACGGGGTGTCCTGGAGAAATGGGTAAAAGTAGGAGTGGCAATGAGGTCTGCAACTCTGACAATCCAAAAGCCAGTGTTAAAGAAGGTTCGGTCAATTTTGGTCACTGAGACATAGTCTTAGGGTCGGGTCTGTTGGAGATAGTGCCCTCAGAGTCAATTATTAGGTCACAGGTACGTGACTGCAATGATTGATGGAGGACCTATCCCGGTAGGACAGTCTTACTCGAGATGATAGTATGCAATCTGGTTTACCTTTATCATCGAGTACTGCTTTAGGTGACCTGACAAGTTGCTATTGCACGTTGATAGAGCTCCTAGGATTCATGCTTGACCACCAGCAGTATGAGGGCGATCATATAAGTGGGAGCTGGGGGTCTATAAGCACATCCTTAAAAGGTCCCTAGTCGTGGGAGATTCGAGACAGGGCATCGATTCTCCAGAGTAGACTAGTGTATACAGTCGAGACCCCGACGAGGGGCGGTGGCCGGTCTCACAAGCCACTGGTGTCAGTTGGTTCACCTAAGATGTATACAGGTGCTCATTGGGTTATGAGTACACCGGACAGGACTCGCCGGGAACGTGCTAGTTGGTCATATACCAGACGTCAGATGGCAGTTCCCTGGTGACATGTGTGCAGGTTAGTTCATCGACCTGGGGATCGTCATTTGTCTCGTGTGAGTTCCCACTGTACTTTGATTACTACCCTACCACGGCTCAAAGGAGTCGTGCAAACAGGTTTTAGTTGGGTACAGTCCCGAGCCACATGGAGGCAGTGAGCGTATCTTCAGGGGTTCGTCTCTCCCGGTATTGGGGGTGAGGTCACGCTGTGTCTAGGAGAGCCATTACACGAAGCCTTCGGCCGAGGCAAGGAGATTTACTGGTAGGTATTCCAGTAGTATCTCAGGGTGTTCTGGGCTACACTCCGACACGACTTGTACCGCTTTTGGGGGTCTGACTTTTACCAACCCCCTAGGCCCGCCATGCGATGCTCATAGACGAACGGACCGGACTGTACGGATATTGTCACTGACAGGCTCAGTAGGGTTGTCAGGCTGAGTTCGCTCACAGACGTCCCTTTTAGTCAATACCTGGTAGCCCGTTATGTATTGGCTTATACCTCTGACGTGCTAGTGGTTAAATCCACAACCAAGGTGTTGACGAGTCTTTAGAGTCCCCCACATTCAGTTACTCAGCTTTCGGGCGAAAGGTTGTAGAGGCCGTATGGAGATATGGCAAGGTCCGATCAGATACGTGCGGTATTGCACGGATCAGGATCGGACAGTTTGTACTACAGGCCGTATGATTATATGGCAGGGTTCGATCAGATACGTGCGGCATTGCACGGATCAGGATCGAACAGATATTACTAGCCGGTTTTGGTATAAGCCGGATTCTAGTATAGTACAGTGGAGATTTAGTCTCACTGCATTTGTATTTCGGTCGAAATACAGATGCGGGTGTGTATGCACAGTATCGGGGTTTTCCTGTAATTTATTACGGGACCAGTTTTCTGGAGTTGCCAGTTTGCTTTCCGTTTCGGCCGATTTCCATTGTTCCGTTCATTGGCCGAAGTTTGGTGGAGGAGGGCTTATTTGCATTGTTGCAAATAAGTGTTTGTGGAAGGGGGTCTTTGCTTATTGTAGTATCATGATGGTTTTCATGATGAGCACCATCACTTGACTTCTTCTTCTCATGATGGCTTGACTTTTTGAAGCCATCATGCATGAGATGATGGTTGCCTTGGAGTGTTGGAATTGTTGTGATCATTTGGTTTTTTCTCATCATCATTTGCTTTCCACCCACCCCCTTGTTTTTGCTTTCTCTCTCCAATCACACAAAAGGGGGGGGGGTGGCCACTTTTGATAGAAGAGGGAAATGCTTCTCTTTTGGTTGGGAGAAAAATGATACTCTCATTTTTGTATATCACATTTTTCCTCACCTCTCTCCAAGTTCCTTTTCCTCCACCACAAAGGCATCTCCATGAACCCCAAAGTGAGACTTGAGTCCTACACAATATTCTACAGTAAATCTTGGGTACGTCGAGTAGCCAGCTTCGTGCCCGAGTTGCCTCGGCATTGAGGTGGGAGCCCGTAAAAGAAGTAGGCGATGTGGTGCACTTCCGGCGTCGAGGTGGAGACCGGAGCTTCCGCAGGAGATCGGGACGATGACGAGAAGACCGGAGGACTTGGATCGTCGGTATATCTCTTTCCCATCTTATAGTTAGCTAGGACTAATTAATGGTTCGATCCGGGTATCAGTGCGCGGCGGTTTGCCAGTTCAAGTTAAAATTTAAGTTTATCACCGCTTCCGCATTTGGCCGTCGGATTGACGGCCGGGGCGCCGCCGTGCACTTACAGTGGTATCAGAGCCTCTCCATTAACTTAGTCTAGCTTTCCTTAATGTGTTTTACAATTCCGATCGAAGAAATGTTCCGAAAACCCAATATCACCCACGACAGTTTTCTGTTGTTTTTTTTCAGTCTCGAAATTTTTTTCAGGTTGTATAAAAGTACTGTACAGGAAGTTATAAGGCTTCTGGAAAAATTCGGGTCATTGATCCATCAAGGGGAGCGCGGAACCGCGGCCAAAACCCACCTTGGGCCGCGGTTCCGCCGCAGTATGTAAAGATCAATGGGCCAAATTTCTCTAGTGGGCTTCTGGGGTGATTTTAGGGGTTTTGGAATGTTAATTTTGGGCCCAGATTTTCTTGATATGCTACAGTAGTACTTGGGGCCCACTTGTTATATTTTGATCGATCAGATATTTTTAAACACATTATTTCACAGTATTTACATTATATCTGCGACCGTGAATGTCACTCGATCGGTAAATCCGGTCTAACTGCTGTAGCCCGGTTAGACGGATTTGCGAACGTGACTTTCACGTTGATGTTCTGTTTTTGCTGTGATGTTGCGGATCGGTCGTGGGGGATAGCCTGGATGCAATGCTAGTACAGTTGTGGTTGTATTATGTACATTTGATATTGCGGGGCGAGCGTCCGACATGTGGACTACCGTCACTGCCTGATTGTATTATTATTTTGGGGCACGGCCAGGTTGCGGTCGATGTACTCGTTGTATGTATATTTTACTTTCTGTACTAGGATTGCCCCGCGGAGGGGTGCACGGATAGCCGGATTCTAGAGGGCAACAAGCCCGCATCTCATGGCATTGAGACGGAAGGGGCTTCACTCTGGGATTGGCGGGCTATTCGCCGCACTCGTAGGGGGTACAGGTTGACCCAGGAGGGGTGCCTAAGTTACCGGATTCCGTGAAGTGCCGGGTGGTCCATTCACGTCGCTGAAGGGGGCTGCCTCGCTTCACGTTTTGGCGGGTAACTTGCCGCGCCCGTAGGGGTCTAGGTTTTCATTGCACAGGCTATCCACACGACCAGGGGAACGTCGGGTTTCAGCGGCTCTGTGAAACCCGGGGATCCCAGATATCTGTATTGTTTCTGTGATGCTGTTCATTCTCTGTGATGTTGCATTTTATTCACGCCTTGAGCGAATATAATATATTGGTATATATATTAGTAGATGTTGTATATGTTTTGCATCCGCGCTAGTCCAGTCCCCGCTCTGTCGTTAGTTAGCTAACCTAACGGGTAATGACGGGACCCAGTGGCGAATGCGGATGGCATATACGTACATCAGTATATTTTCGTTCTTTGTGGTGTGATCAATTGATGGGACTGCGTTGATTCGGATCAATGCAAGTTAAAAACAAACCTAATCTGATGTTGTTGGAACACTTTTCAAAAAGCTGTTATTGCAAGGACGTTCACTTTTGTTTTGCATCGCGGTATTCATTTAGAATATCCTGCTCCTCAGTCGACGAGGCAAGGGCCGAGATCCCTTCACCGGGAGTGACCCCTTGGACAATAAGTTTGCGTCAGGGCATTAACTTCACTATAGCCGATTACTTTTGCTTTGCATCGTGGTATTCAGTTGGAATATCCTGCACCCCATTCTACGGGGAAAGAGCCGAGATCCCTTCACCGGGAGTGACCTCTTTAGCGGAAGTTGTCGTCACTATATTTCTAAAAAGCTATCCGTTCCTTCGACGATATCATGTTCATTACGTTAAAGGTTTTCGCCAGAAACCATTCGTAGCCCTCCGTCGTTTCATATGGATAGTCAATAGTATTCAAGCTGTGTTTGTTGACCAAAGTCAAGGCACAGTGTTTGGTAGCTGTTGGTTATTCATATGCAGCATAGATAGATGCGTTGGTTTGGAACAGTCGTATAGCCTTGTTGGCCAAAGTCAAGGGCTTGTGCGGGTGGATTCGAATCAACCTGGAGAATGACGGGTAGAACTTGACATGTGACTTATGATTTGTTGGCCAAAGTCAAGGTCATAAGAGCATGGGGCAGAAATCACATCGGGAGTTTCAAAAGAACTGAAACTTGCCAGATATGCGCATACCTTCTGGAGTATGACACCGTGAGCGGATTCCGTCACGTTATCATGCGATGATAGTTGGATCCCGATTCCCACTGATGAGTTAGTTTACTCCTCGGGTGACCCCGACTAATTCTTCTTTCAGGTTTGGAGGAGAATTTGAGGTACAGTGGGAGGATTCCAGATTAGATAAATTGGTAACCATTCTGATCTAGGTTAGAGTGCACGCTGAGTGTTTCTTTTCTCTCTCTCTTTGGCAGCGACCATTGACCCGACCCTAAGACTATGACTCAGTGACCAAGTTAACCGAACCTTCTTAAACACTGGCTTTTGGATTGTCAGAGTTGCGAACCTCATTGCCACTCCTACTTTTACCCTTTTCTCCAGGACACCCCGTGTTACTACGAACGTCCACTTCCATTGGACAAAACCATCGTATGGTTAGATACGAACTCGAAAGAATTTATTCGAGGATGGTTTCCGGTTTTGGAGAAAACGGATAGGATTATTCAGTTGTCTTTTCCTTTTTACCTTCTCTCAAGTTGTGAGTACTCCTTGGTTTAGGAGTAGTACACCTATTACGCAAATTGGATTGTCTTCTTCCAAACCTTAGGCTGGTGCCTACCGGTAGGGAATGAAGAAAATCAATTAGCATAACGATGGTGTGCAGAAGGTATTAAGTTAAGACAAAGCAAGGGATTAGTAAGAGGGCAAAGTAAATTGCAACAGATATTCACGACCAAACCAAGTATTCCTTCGCCAATCCTAAAATCACCTTTGTATTTCTCCAGGACACTCCGTATCACTACGAAGATCCACAGTTTATTGGATACTCCATCGTATGGTTATATACGAACTCGAAAGGAACTTGTTCCAGTTCGGGGATGGATTCTGGTCCAGGAGAAATAGGAATAAGGTTTATTCGGTTGTCTTTTATCTTCACCCTCTCTCATTGCGAGTGTTCCTAGGATTGGGACAGTACACCCATTATGCTTATTGGATAGTCTTCTTCCAAACCATAGGCTGGTGCCGAACGGTAGGGAAGGAAGAAAATCATTTGGCCTAAAGGGGTGTGCAGAAGGTAAAGACTAAAGACATATGAAGGGATTTGGAGAGGTGGCAAAGAATTATACGGTTACAGTCGTGAATCTGGAAGAGGCATTACTAAGAATACCAGGATACCCCATCGAAACATTTCGATGTTTCAGTCTCACTGTGTACTGTTAAAGGAAAACTGATTTCCCGATTAGACACTTGCTCCAGGGTATGTATTTACCAGGTATGATTCTCACATCTGCATGGTTTTACAGATGATGAGTGGGAGTAGGTTATTGGGAATTGGGTGATCATCCTCATTATATCGGGATTCGTTGTAATCAGTGATATTTGAGGAGATCTCCTGGGTTGTTTGTCGGTCGGCAAATATTTGGTTTTGAATATCCGCTGTTATGCACCAATTTCAAATTGATATATCTATACGTCTATTTTCATAGAGTGAGATGTATCTTTTTGAAATTATGTCTATGACATTTACCTATATCAGTGGATGGTTAGGTAAGGAGCATTGAACAGCGGTGTAATTCTTCTTAACCATAAGTACAGTCTTCAACCTACGACACACAGTGAATGAGTTATCAGACTCAAGGGACTTATACAGAGTATTGTATGTTGTCTAGGGTCCATCAGGACAGAGGGGTTGGTCCTCGTACTATATTCGGTTTACTTATGACTTCTCTAGTTTTTAGACAGGTGTTTCGTGGAAACACAGGATCTGAATTTTGAGAAGTTATAGGTATTTGAATAGAGTAGAGAACCAGGTATAGCAAGTATCGGGATTCTTCAAAGAGATCGAAGATGTAGATACTTGTCAATGGTATTCAGTTGCTAGTAATGATAAAGAGATCTTGCTTCTCTTTCAGGTTACTCATAATTGGAAGCATTCCTGAGTTGAGTAACGCTGATCGGCCTCCTTCCATTTAGTTGACATGCACTGGAGACAGTTGCATGTTTTGGATCTGGTTCAATTAAATCAGTGCCTCTGGTCCTATATGGGATATAGAACAGTTCATATCTTAACGATGTTAAGGTACGGGGAGTTGTCCGGTTTATGATTAAAACCAGACACTGGACAACTCAAGGCACGTTTCTGTAATGGCTGTTCGTGGGTTGACCCAGGCTATGACGAGGGTTGACTTTCTACCATCTGGATGAACAATAGCGATATTGTTCTAGACTCGCCACAGTTTTATTAAAAATGGATTTTTTCAGAAAACAGTAGTGGGAGTATGGTAGAACTGGAAGTGATTCCAGAACCACAAACGATTACTGAAGATTTGATAAGGAACCTAAAGATTCAATCTGGTTTGACATTCCATTGGCCACTCCGCAGATACGGTGGGTAACTTCAGGCACCCGAGAGGTACTACGGTAGCCTCAAGGACGGTGACAGGGAAGTTCTTGTTTACCCACAATTACCATTGCTGTTGTTCCAGGCTGCGAGACCCGGCGGGAGGATGAGTATAGCGTCGTTCTAAACTAGTTTTAGAAGTGTACGTGTATATGACTCTGCCAGAGGGTTGTTGTAGTCAGTGGGAGCAGCGGAAGCATTGGTGGACAGGTAGCTTATGTCTATTTATAGACTGAAGCACCAGTAGCGGAGATAGATCATCTATTTCTGACGTGACAGTCATAGGTTTGACTTCATCAGAATAGGGGATGGATCTGTTGAGAAGGTAGTAGGGTGTGATATCCTGGTATTTGGATGACATACACAGAGTAGGAAAGGAAACTCCTATACTACAATCGGTTATACTTTGGTCGTCACACAGTGGTTTCTCCACACAGGACTTGGACATTATATCAGACATACTGGTTACTGGATCTATGGTATTAGATCTAGATTTGGGTGGTTTCCCAATCAGGGTACTTGACAACATTCTAAGAGTATTTAGGATGGACGACTCCTGGCACGGTAGTGTACCTGCAGGTGATGGAGTCACCCTCTCTAAAGGTGTTTTACAGACTAAAGGGGAGAGGGATGTGCATGATTGGCAGATCACTTGCTCAGGCAATTGAGTCAATCATGAGATGTCAAGTACCACACCAGACATTATTCTTGCACTAGATGCAATATGTTGACATTAATCCAATCCTGGAGAAACAGTCGGAAGCAGTTTTAGAACATAAGTGGATGTTCTAGGGATATGATAACGACAGCCTCATTTGGGAAACAGTTATCATTCCAGGCTTCCAAGGTGACATGGACGACAGGGAGGTTGTCAGAGTTATAGTTTTTCCTTCTGATGAGGGGGCAATATTTTGGACAGGTGGTCCAAGGCAATACTGAGGGAGGCATGGCGCAGGATACTGATTAAGTTCAGTTGACGATACAGTCTAAGAAGTTTGGATTTGGAGTTCATTTATGATTTGGAGTTCATTTATGAGCTAGGTCCCATCAGACATCCAGACATATTCTAAGACAGGTATTGCTCATTTCGGGAGATGGCTTTCTCCGCGAACTTGAGATATAGAGAGACATGGAAAGAGACAACAAAGCGGATCCACTCACTAAGGCTATTCCTCGAACGCAATAGTTTCGCAAACGAGCTTTGTGGGACTGATTAGTAGAGGAGTTGGGTGTTCTGTATCACACGGGCTGTGAGTATGCGACATCGCAATAATTAGCCTTGAGTGCAAGTGGGAGATTGTTGGAGATAGTGCCCTCAGAGTCAATTATTAGGTCACAGGTACGTGACTGCAATGATTGATGGAGGACCTATCCCGGTAGGACAGTCTTACTCGAGATGATAGTATGCTATCTGGTTTACCTTTATCATCGTGTACTGCTTTAGGTGACCTGACAAGTTGCTATTGCACGTTGATAGAGCCCTTAGGATTCATGCTTGACCACCAGCAGTATGAGGGCGATCATATAAGTGGGAGCTGGGGGTCTATAAGCACATCCTTAAAAGGTCCCTAGTCGTGGGAGATTCGAGACAGGGCATCGATTCTCCAGAGTAGACTAGTGTATACAGTCGAGACCCCGACGAGGGGCGGTGGCCGGTCTCACAAGCCACTGGTGTCAGTTGGTTCACCTAAGATGTATACAGGTGCTCATTGGGTTATGAGTACACCGGACAGGACTCACCGGGAACATGCTAGTTGGTCATATACCAGACGTCAGATGGCAGTTCCCTGGTGACATGTGTGCAGGTTAGTTCATCGACCTGGGGATCGTCATTTGTCTCGTGTGAGTTCCCACTGTACTTTGATTACTACCCTACCACGGCTCAAAGGAGTCGTGCAAACAGGTTTTAGTTGGGTACAGTCCCGAGCCACATGGAGGCAGTGAGCGTATCTTCAGGGGTTCGTCTCTCCCGGTATTGGGGGTGAGGTCGCGCTGTGTCTAGGAGAGCCATTACACGAAGCCCTCGGCCGAGGCAAGGAGATTTACTGGTAGGTATTCCAGTAGTATCTCAGGGTGTTCTGGGCTACACTCCGACACGACTTGTACCGCTTTTGGGGGTCTGACTTTAACCAACCCCCTAGGCCCGCCATGCGATGCTCATAGACGAACGGACCGGACTGTACGGATATTGTCACTGACAGGCTCAGTAGGGTTGTCAGGCTGAGTTCGCTCACAGACGTCCCTTTTAGTCAATACCTGGTAGCCCGTTACGTATTGGCTTATACCTCTGACGTGCTAGTGGTTAAATCCACAACCAAGGTGTTGACGAGTCTTTAGAGTCCCCCACATTCAGTTACTCAGCTTTCGGGCGAAAGGTTGTAGAGGCCGTATGGAGATATGGCAAGGTCCGATCAGATACGTGCGGTATTGCACGGATCAGGATCGGACAGTTTGTACTACAGGCCGTATGATTATATGGCAGGGTTCGATCAGATACGTGCGGCATTGCACGGATCAGGATCGAACACATATTACTAGCCGGTTTTGATATAAGCCGGATTCTAGTATAGTACAGTGGAGATTTAGTCTCACTGCATTTGTATTTCGGTCGAAATACAGATGCGGGTGTGTATGCACAGTATCGGGGTTTTCCTGTAATTTATTACGGGACCAGTTTTCTGGAGTTGCTAGTTTGCTTTCCGTTTCGGCCGATTTCCATTGTTCCGTTCATTGGCCGAAGTTTGGTGGAGGAGGGCTTATTTGCATTGTTGCAAATAAGTGTTTGTGGAAGGGGGTCTTTGCTTATTGTAGTATCATGATGGTTTTCATGATGAGCACCATCACTTGACTTCTTCTTCTCATGATGGCTTGACTTTTTGAAGCCATCATGCATGAGATGATGGTTGCCTTGGAGTGTTGGAATTGTTGTGATCATTTGGTTTTTTCTCATCATCATTTGCTTTCCACCCACCCCCTTGTTTTTGCTTTCTCTCTCCAATCACACAAAAAAGGGGGGGCGGGGGGGCGGCCACTTTTGATAGAAGAGGGAAATGCTTCTCTTTTGGTTGGGAGAAAAATGATACTCTCATTTTTGTATATCACATTTTTCCTCACCTCTCTCCAAGTTCCTTTTCCTCCACCACAAAGGCATCTCCATGAACCCCAAAGTGAGACTTGAGTCCTACACAATATTCTACAGTAAATCTTGGGTACGTCGAGTAGCCGGCTTCGTGCCCGAGTTGCCTCGGGATTGAGGTGGGAGCCCGTAAAAGAAGTAGGCGATGTGGTGCACTTCCGGCGTCGAGATGGAGACCGGAGCTTCCGCAGGAGATCGGGACGATGACGAGAAGACCGGAGGACTTGGATCGTCGGTATATCTCTTTCCCATCTTATAGTTAGCTAGGACTAATTAATGGTTCGATCCGGGTATCAGTGCGCGGCGGTTTGCCAGTTCAAGTTAAAATTTAAGTTTATCACCGCTTCCGCATTTGGCCGTCGGATTGACGGCCGGGGCGCCGCCGTGCACTTACAGGGTCAATGGTCGCTGCCGAAGAGAGAGAGAAAAGAAACACTCAGCGTGCACTCTAACCTAGATCAGAATGGTTACCACTTTATCTAATCTGGAAACCTCCCACTGTAACGTCAAATTCTTCCCCAAACCTGAAAGAAGAATTAGCCGGGATCACCCGAGGAGTAAACCAACTCATCAGTGGGAATCGGGATCCAACTATCATTGCATGATAACTTGACGGAATCTACTCAAGTCACCACACTCCAGAAGGTATGCGCATGCCTGGCAAGTTTCAGTTTCTTTAGAAACTCCCGATGTATGTTTTTACCCCTAGGACCCAAGTGACCTTGACTGAGCCAACATATCAAAGGATCCTAGTCAAGTTCAACCCATCATTATCTTGATTGCATTAGACCCACCCGCACGAGTCCTTGACTGAGCCAAAATGACCGTACGACTGTCCTAACCAATCACATATCCATAAGACAGAAAAGCATTACGGAGCTACCGCACACTACGCCTCGGCTGAGCACGACATACGTAGCACGAATACTAAGCAATACCAATCTGAAATGACGGAGGGCTACGGCTGGTTTTTGGCGAAAAACCTTTAACGTAATGAACTTGATATCGTTGAAGGAACCGGATAACTTTTTATAAAAATATAGTGACGAAAACCTTTGCTAAAGAGGTCACTCCCGGTGAAGGGATCTCGGCACTTTCCCCGTAGAATGAGGTGCAGGATATTCCAACTGAATACCACGATGCAAAGCAAAAGTAATCGGCTATAGTGAAGTTATTGCCCAGACGCAAACTTTTGTCCAAGGGGTCACTCCCGGTGAAGGGATCTCGGCCCTTGCCTCGTCGACTGAGGAGCAGGATATTCCAACTGAATACCACGATGCAAAACAAAAGAGGACGCCCTTGCAATAACAGCTTTTGAAAAATGTTCCAACAACATCAGAATAGGTTTGTTTATCTTGCATTGATCCGAATCAACGCAGTCCCATCAATTGATCACACCACAAAAGAACGAAAATAATGATGTACGTATATGCCATCCGCATTCGCCACTGGGTCCCGTCATCACCCGTTAGGTTACTTAACTAACGACAGAGCGGGGACTGGACTAGCGCGGATGCAAAACATATACAACATCTACTAGTATATATATAATATATAATTTTCGCTCAAGGCATGATAAATTGCAACATCACAGAAATGTAACCAGCAACACAGAACAATACAGATATCTGGGATCCCCGGGTTTCATTGAGCCGCTACTGAAACCCGACGTTCCCCTGGTCGTGTGGATAGCCTGTGCAATGAAAATCCTAGACCCCTACGGGCGCGGCAAGTTACTCGCCAAAACCTGAAGCGAGGCAGCCCCCTTCAGCAACGTGAATGGACCACCCAGCACTTCACGGAATCCGGTAACTTGGGCACCCCTCCTGGGTCAACCTGTACCCCCTACGAGTGCGGCGAATAGCCTGCCAATTCTAGAGTGAAGCCCCTTCCGTCTCAATACCATGAGATGCGGGCTCGTTGCCCTCTAGAATCCGGCTATCCGTGCACCCCTCCGCGGGGCAATCCTAGTACAGAAAGTAAAATATACATACAACGGGTACATCGACCGCAACCTGGTCGTGCCCCAAAAGAATAATACAAACAGGCAGTGACGGCAGTCCACATGTCGGACGCTCGCCCCGCAATATCAAATGTACATAATACAACAAAACACAGTACTAGCATTGCATCCAGGCTATCCCCCACGACCGATCCGCAACATCACAGCAAAATCACAAAACATCAACGTGAATGTCACGTTCGCAAATCCGTCTAAAAGGGCTATAGCAGTTAGACAGGATTTACCGATCAAGTGACATTCACGGTCGCAGATATAATGTAAATACTGTGAACTAATGTGTTTAAAACATCCGATCGATCAAATTTTACCAAGTGGGCCCCAAGCATTACTGTAGCACATAAAGAAATTCTGGGCCTAAAAGGAATATACCAAAACCCCTATTTCCAGCCCATAAGCCCACTGCAAAAAAAATGATGACGTGAATCCACATTCCTGCGGCGGAACCGCGGCCAAAGAGGGGTTATGGCCGCGGTTCCGCGGTCGTACGGAAGGATCAGGGCACCAAATTTTTCCTGTGTTCTTAGGACTTTCAGTACATCACTTTTCTACAACCTGAAAAATTTTTGGACTCCAAAAAATTTCGACAGAAACTGATGTGAAGAAAAATACGGTTTTTGGAAAATTGTTCGATCGGAAATGTAAAACACATTAGACAAAGCTAGACTAGGTTAATGGCGAGGCTCTGATACCATGTTGCGCCACGGCAGCGCCCCGGCCGTCTACTCGAGGCCAAAATGCGGAATCAAAAATTTTCTTAACATTAAACCGGCGCTACCGCGGACAATAAACTCGGATCATAACCATTAACCTAATCCTAGCTAACAAGAGAAGGGATGAGAAGCTATACCGAGCGATCCGTGTCTTCCGGTCTTCGTCTCCACTCCGATCTCCCGCGAAATCTTCGTCCGTCACCTCCTCGTTGGAAAGGGCACCACGTGGCCGATATCTTTTACGGGCTCCCACCTCTGGACCGAGGCAACTCGGGCGCGAAGTTGGCTAGCCGACGCGTCCAAGGGTACTGTAGGTTGTAGTGTAGAACCTTTGTCTCATTGGGGTTTATGTTGCCATTGGTGATGGAGGAATGAGGTCAAGGAAAAATGATGCTTTCATTTTTCCAAAACAAGAAGAATGAGATGAAGAAATATGTGCCACCATCCAAATGAAACTCTCTCTCTTTCTCCTCTTATGTGGCCGGCCTCATGAGAGAATGGAGGAGGGAATGAAAAAAAAAAAACCATGAAGGGAGGTGATGGTAGTAAAAGCAATGGGTGACCACACCCCCAAGCAATGATAACAAGGTCAAATCCAATTCAAATCAACTCTAATCCTTTCTAATCACAAAAAGCAAGCCATCATGAAAAAGCAAAGATGCTTAACTTATCATAATGCCACAAATGCAAGAAACCCCCTCCACAAATGTTATTTGCAAACTTGCAAATAACCCCCCTCCATCGGAAAAGTCCGGCCGGGAAAGAACAAAGGAAAACCGGCCGGAACGGAATGCAAACTGGCAACTACAGAAAACTGATCCCGTAATAAATTACAGGAAAACCCCACTACTGCATATACATACCCGCATTTGTATTCCCACTGAACACAAATGCCAAGAGACAAAACTACACTGTCTAATACTAAGATCCGGCTTAAACCAAAGCCGGCTAGTAAAATCCGTCCGATCACGATCCGTGCAATACCGCACGTATCTGATCGAACCCTGCCATATCTCCATACGGCCTCTACAGCGTTTCGCCCGAAACTTGAGTAACTGAGTGTGGTGGACTCTAAAGACTCGTCAATACTATGGCTGTGGATTCAACTACTAGCACGTCAGAGGTATTAGCCATACGTGACGGGCTACCAGCTATTGACCAAAAGGGACGTCGATGAGCAAACTCATCCTGACACCCTACTGAGCCTGTCAGTGACAATATCCATACAGTCCGGTCCGTTCGTCTATGAGTATCGCATGGCGGGCCTAGGGGGTTGGTAAAAGTCAGACCCCCAAAAGCGGTACAAGTCGTGTCGGAGTGTAGCCCAGAACACCCTGAGATACTACTAGAATACCTACCAGTAAATCTCCTGCCTCGGCCGAGGGCTTTGTGTAATGGCTCTCCTAGACACTGCGCGACCTCACCCCCAATACCGGGAGAGACGAACCCCTGCAGATCCGCTCACTGCCTCCATGTGGCTCGGGACTGTACCCAACTAAAACCTGTTTGCACGACTCCTTTGAGCCGCGGTAGGGTAGTAATCAAAGTACAGTGGGAACTCACACGAGACAAATGACGATCTCAGGTCGATGAACTAACCTGTACACATGTCACCAGGGAACTGCTATCTGACGTCTGGTATAATCCCAACTAGCAGGTTCCCGGCGAGTCCTGTCCGGTGTACTCATAACCCAATGAGCACCTGTATACATCTTAGGTGAACCAACTGACACCAATAGCTTGTGAGACCGGCCACCGCCCCTCGTCGGGGTCTCGACTGTATACACTAGTCTACTAATGGAGTATCGATGCCCAGTCTCGAAACTCCCACGACTAGGGACCTTTTAAGGATGTGCTTATAGACTCCAGCTCTCACGTATATGATCGCCCTCATACTGCTGGTAGTCAAGCAAGAATCCTAGGGGCTCTATCAACGTGTAATAGTGACTCGTAAGGTCACCTAAAGTAGTACACGATGATAAAGATAAACCAGATAGCATACTATCATCTCGAGTAAGACTGTCCTACCGAGATAGGTCCTCCCTCAATCATTGCAATCACGTGCCTGTGATCCAATAATTGACTCTGAGGGCACTATCTCCAACAGTCCGCATGCTGGTTTTTGACAAAAGCTGGACATCCCCAGATCTTCAGATATTGAAAACAGGGTTTCTTCCCACTCCATAACTCATATGGTGTGGTAGGCACAGTCTTAGTTGGAACTCGGTTCAAAAGGTATGCAGCTGATTCTAGCGCATATCCCCAGAATGATCGCGGCAACTCAGCGTTACTCATCATGGAACGTACCATATCCAATAGGGTTCGGTTCCGTCTCTCCGATACACCGTTATGTTGCGGAGTGTATGGAGGAGTAAGCTGAGAGAGAATTCCATTCTCTTTTAAGTAATCCAGGAACTCGGCACTTAAGTATTCACCACCTCGATCAGATCTTAGTGTCTTGATACTTTTGCCTGTTTGTTTTTCTACTTCATTCTTGTATTCCTAGAACTTTTCAAAGGCTTCAGATTTATGCTTCATTAAGAAGACATATCCGAACCTTGAAAAATCATCCGTAAAAGTAATGAAGTACGAATAACCGCTTCGCGCATGTGTAGACATTGGACCGCACACATCGCTGTGTACGAGCCCCAAGAGCTCGCTTGCTCTTACTCCGTGTCCAGTGAACGGAGTCTTTGTCATCTTTCCTTTGAGACAGGATTGACAAGCTGCATATGAATGATATTCGAACGGATCCAAATATCCTTCTGTATGTAACTTCGTCAACCTTCTCTCATTGATGTGACCCAGTCTACAATGCCATAAGAAAGCATGATTGATTTCTGGAGACTTTCTTTTGTGTGTATTATGGACATTGAAAATCTGTGGTTGGTTTAATACGTATATACGATTGTTTAATGTACCCGACCCAATCAAAACTTGATTAAGGTGAATGTTCACAATATTACTTACAAATGCAAATTCATAACCTTCTTTAGATAATAAGGATACAGATATGATATTACAGGTTGCAATGGGTACAAAATAACAATCACGCAAAACTAAAACATGTCCATCTGACATTCCCAGGTGATAGTCCCCCACGGACTCAGCATCCATGCCGGCTCCGTTTGCAACTCTGAGGGTCATATCACCTGCCTTCAAAACCCTACGCCTTCTCAGTGCCTGTAAAGAATTACAGATATGAGATCCTGATTCGGTATCCAATACCCAGGATGTAGAGTTTATTGATAGACAGTTTTCAATAACATACACACATGAAGCCGAAACCGCAACTTGCTTCAGATCCTGGTTTCTGGCCTTCTAAGCCCTGCAATCCTTTTTCTAGTGTCCACTCTTGTGACAGTAAAAGCATTCTTCCTTTCCCACAAGCTTTCCCGCTACCTTTGTTGCCTTTGTCTTTTCCTTCGTATCCACTTTACTAACACCGCCCCTTGGTTTGGCGGGGCCTTTCTTCTTCTTTCCCTTGTCTTTCGCCTTGGATTTAGAAGAAGAAGATCCTCCTACAAACAAAGTGGATGTTTCCCTACCTTTCTGTAGGGTGCCCTCTGCACTCCTCAACATGTTGAGGAGCTCTGGAAGTTCAACCTCTTTTCCTTGCAAGTTGAAGTTCAGGATAAACTGGGCGTAAGTGGAAGGAAGGGACTAGAGAATCAAGTCCGTATAGAGCTCGTTCTCTAACGTGGTCCCAAGGTCCGCGAGCTCTTCAATGAAGCCAATCATCTTAAGCACGTGTTCCGCTACCGATGATCCGATGGCCAATCTCGTCGAAAACAACTTTTTCGAGACTTCGTATCTGGCGATACATGATTGCTCTCCATACAGTTCTTTTGTATGAAGAAATATGGATTCCATGTCCATATTCTCGTGCCTCCTCTGATGTTCATTGTCCATAGAGGAAAGCACGAGGCACTTGGCCTTCGCTTAGTCGATCTCCCATGTTTTACGGATTTCTATATCCGCGACGCTGGAGGTGAGACCTAGGACAGGGGGAGCTTTGGTGGTAAGGAGATACCCCAACTTGTCGTAAGTGATTGCCATTTTGACATTCCTGAGCCAATCTTTGTAGTTTGGCCCTGTCAGTATATTTTTATCTAGTAATAACTTAAGTCCGGTCATGTCGATTGGTCGCTGCAATTAGGAGAGAGAGAAGAAACACTTTAGCATGATTCTCTTGCAAATTTAGAGTGGTTTTTAGTTTGTCTAAACAGGATGGCTCCCACTGTCTCTCGAATCCCTCCTCAAACCATAAAGGAAGAATTAGTCGGGATCAATCTCACCGTACAATACTTGCTTAACCATTCAGCCAGGCCAGTGTCGGTACTTCGAGGGAGGTTTTCCAACGCTTTCGCGAAGTTCCTTAATTAAATAACCTCTTTTCCCCTGGGACGTAGCCCCGCTAACACCTTTCTAGATACCTACTAGGTTTATAGCATTGATCGTTAAGTAAGAAAATTTCCCGAGGAGTAGCATATACTCACAGTAGGATCGGGATCCAAATATCATCGCGTGACAAAACTGAAGGAATCCTACCAGAATCATCACACTCTAAATGGTATGCAGCGCTAGCAAGTTTCAGTTTCTTTTGAAACTCCCGATGTGGATTTTTGCCCTATGCTCTTATGACCTTGGCGTAGGTCAAAATGTCATAAGTCACATGTCAAGTTATACCCATCATTATCCAGGTTAATTTGAACCCACCCGTACTTACCCTTGACGTAGGCCAAAATGGCAGTACGACTGTCTCAAACCAACGCATTATATCTATGCAACAGATAAATATCCGGCAGCTACCAATCACTATGCCTTGGCGTAAGGTCAAAATACATAGCTTGAATACTACCGAATATTTAACTGAAATGATGGAGGGCTATGAATGGTTTTGGCGAAACCATGAACGTAGTGAACTTGATATAATCGATGGAACGAGATAGCTTTTAAAAGGAGTGGTTCAAGCTCTGCATTTAAAAGTTGGTTTTTGAAAAGAACCGAGTGGTTTTGAAAGTGTTCCAACGACTTTTACTTGGTTTATTTTCTTGCATTAATTTTAATGCGTCCCATCATTTAATCCTACCATTGCAGAAAACAACGAAAATATAACGTACGCTTATGCCATCCGCATTCGCCATGGGGTCCCGTCATCACCCGTTAGGTTACTTAACTAACGACAGAGCGGGGGCTGGACTAGCGCGGATGCAAAACATAAGCAACGCCTAAATAGATATTATTTATAGATATATACACATTCGTCAGATGCAATGATAGCCATTCCAGATCACAGATGAATACATTGGATATACTAGGAATCCGCATTCCGTTCGAGCCTGTAACGAAAAGTAGATTATACGGTCGCGATGAATAGCCAATACCCTACCCTAGACCCCTACGGGTGCGGCAAACTACCCGCCAAGTACCCGAAGCAAAGCAACCTCCCTCAACGACGTGAGTAGGCTACCCGGCACTTCGAGATACCCGGTAGTTTGTGCACCCCACCTTGGGTCTATCCTAGGAGCAAAAACAGTAAAATGAAATTATACAATGGCGGCTACAACCTCATCCCGGATGTGCGGCCATACAAATAATATTACATCAAATTTACATATTACATGAATTGAAAGATAAAGAAAAAAACTCTCATCTCACAACCCCCCGGCTATTCATCCGCGACAATCCAACGAATTCATATACACATACCATCAACATTACAGATCACAGATATGTATAACCCCCACTAATCGACGTATAGCGATTAGCAAACGTTCAATACATATATAACATTACAGATACAACCCATTAGCCAAAGTCTACAGAAAATCGATCAAAATACGGATTTGTAATCACCCGAAAAACAAATTTGTTCTCTGGAAATTCTGGGCAGAAACAAACCATCCTAAAAATCACAAAATACCAACACAACAACACTGCAGGAGAAACGATCCACGGCCGAGTCAACTTGGCCGCGGATCCGCGGCAGAAGCAAGCTCATGCCGCGGATCCGCGGTGATTTGGTCGACTCACTGGATCGTTTTTCTTGCCTGTTCTGTAAAAACCCTGAGCCAATTTTTAGTACATGATTTATTATTTTTTGAGCAGAAATAAAAATCGGCAGAAAGTTGATATTTTTAACGTGTTTTACGGTTTTTTATCCGATCGAAATTCTAGATACTTTGCTAACATGCTAGGGTGTGTTTAGCTAGGCTCTGATACCACTGTAAGTCTACGTTACCTCTCCCGGTTCTTTTGGGCTTGCGGAAACGGTGAAAAACGATTTTTTTGGGTTATGGTAACATGGACTATAAAATACGGATATTTGCTAAACTACACACTAGCAACTAAAAAGAGCTTTACCTACTCGGTTAGGGGGTTATACCTCAACTTGAACTCCTTCTCTTGGACTCCTTGTGGTGGTCGGATGGTTCTCTCCTCGTCGCCTTCTCTTGCCGAAGATGGATCCACCTGAGGGTCTCTACCTTGAGCTCCTTCTTCGAACTTGAGGAAACTAAAGTGTTCGCCTTGCTAGAACTTCAACCTTAGGATGAGTAGAGAGTGGCTTTGGTGTTTTATCTCAAAGGAAATGGTTCTCAACTCATGAGAAGAATTTTCCTTGAGCTAGAGGAAGAGGAAGAGGAAAAGATGAGAGAGAATGAGAATGAGAGAATGAGAGAGTTTTTGCAACCATATCAAATATATGTGAATTAATCAATTAACAAAATTAATCAAAATGAAAAAGGTGATGGTATGTTGAAATGACCATTATCATTTCACATTAAATGAGTTTTGCAAAGATCAATGAGCATCTTTGCTTGAAATGATGATGGTCAACATTTCAACCTTGATCAACAAGTCAACCTTGGTCAACAAGTCAACAACCCTAACCATAACTCAATTTCCTTTAATTAATATTATTAATTGATATTTCACATATTCATTAGGGTTTGGTAAACGACAACCATCAACTGTGCACACACACCCGTACCAAAACCCTAATGAGAATCCTCTTCCTCTGCCTCAGTCAACTGTGCATACACACCCGCATTCGTGTTCCGAAGAACACGAATACAATGAGATAAAACTAACCCCAAAGCATATACTAGGATCTGGCTCAAACCAGAGCCCGCTAGTAATGACTGTCCGGACACCAAACGTGCACAAGTGCGCGGATGTGAACGAACCCTGTCGCAAAACCATGCGACCTCTACTCTGTTTTGCCCAAAAGCGAATAACCCTCTGTGTGGGACTCTAAAGACTCGACACTACGCTGGCAGTGGGTTTAACCACAGACCGCAAGCGGCACTAGCTGTACGTAACGGCCCCCAGGTAGATGCCGATCAGAAGACTGATGAGCCAAACCCATCCGAACTCCTACTGAGCCTGTCTGTGAAAATCTGCGTACAGTCCGGTCTGTTCGTCTGAGAATATCGCATGGCGGGCTTAGGGGGGTGGTAAGCGTCAGTCCCCTAATAGCGGTACAAGTCGTGTCGGAGTGTACCCCAGAACACCCTGAGATAACACTAGAGACCTACCAGTGTATCTCGCTTGCCCTGGCCAGGGACGACTATGTGTAATGGCTCTCCTAGACACAGCGCGATATCAACTCCCAATACCGGGAGAGACGAATCCTATCTAACCGTCACTGCCTCCAAGTGCTTCAGGACCGCACCCAACTACTACCTGTTTGCACGACTCCTTTGAGCCGTGGTAGGGTAGTAATCAAAGTACAGTGGGAACACACTCGAGGCGAAGTGACAGTGTCAATTCAGCGGACTAAGCTGTACTCATGTCACCTGGGAACTGATAACTAACGATAGGTATAGTACAAACCAACAGTTCCCGACGAGTCCTGTCCAGTGTAGTCGTAACCTAACGAGCACCCACATACTATCTCAAGTACGACGTACTGACGGTTGTGGGACAGACCGTCTCCCGTGCTGGGATGAGAAGCGCATACGCTAGTCTACTCCGGAGTATCGATGCCCTGTCTCGATAGTCCTACGACTAGGGACCTGCATAAGGATGTGCTTGTGGATTACCCAGCCCTCACGAGTGTGACTGCCATCACAACGCTGGTAATCAAGCAAAGATCCTAAGGGCTCCACTAATGTGTATAGGCGATATGTTAAAAGAAACACATGTACACACATTGAAGTAGAAACAAACCAAGTAGCACACTACTATTTTGAGCAAGATTGTGTATACAATGGTGAATATCCCAAGCTTCCATTAAGTGTTGGAGGTAGTGCCCTCAGAGTCAATTATTGGATCACAGGTACGTGATTGCAATGATTGAGGGAGGACCTATCCCGGTAGGACAGTCTTACTCGAGATGATAGTATGCTATCTGGTTTACCTTTATCATCGTGTACTGCTTTAGGTGACATGACACGTCGCTATTACACGTTGATAGAGCCCCTAGGATTCTTGCTTGACCACCAGCAGTATGAGGGCGATCATATAAGTGGGAGCTGGGGGTCTACAAGCATATCCTTAAAAGGTCCCTAGTCGTGGGAGTTTCGAGACCGGGCATCGATACTCCATTAGTAGACTAGTGTATACAGTCGAGACCCCGACGAGGGGCGGTGGCCGGTCTCACAAGCCACTGGTGTCAGTTGGATCACCTAAGATGTATACAGGTGCTCATTGGGTTATGAGTACACCGGACAGGACTCGCCGGGAACATGCTAGTTGGTCATATACCAGACGTCAGATGGCAGTTCCCTGGTGACATGTGTGCAGGTTAGTTCATCGACCTGGGGATCGTCATTTGTCTCGTGTGAGTTCCCACTGTACTTTGATTACTACCCTACCACGGCTCTGTTGGTGATAGTGCCCTCATAGTCAATTATTGGATCGCAGGTACGTGATTGCAATGATTGCGGAGGACCTATCCCGGTAGCACAGTCTTACTCAAGATGATAGTATGCTATCTGGTTTGCCTTTATCAGTTGTGTACATGTTCAGGTGACTGATTGCATGTTACACTTTGATAGAGCCCTTAGGATCTTGCTTTACTACCAACTGTATGAGGGCGATCATATACGTGAGAGTTGGGTAGTTTAGATGCATATCCTTAATTGTGGTCCCTAGTCGTGGGAGTTTCGAGACAGGGCATCGATACTCCGGAGTAGACTAGTGTATACAGTCGAGACCCCGACGAGGGGCGGTGGCCGGTCTCACAAGCCACTGGTGTCAGTTGGATCACCTAAGATGTATACAGGTGCTCATTGGGTTATGAGTACACCGGACAGGACTCGCCGGGAATCTGCTAGTTAGTATTATATCTACCGTCAGATAGCAGTTCCCTGGTGACATGTGTACAGGTTAGTTCATCGACCTGAGGTCGTCATTTGTCTCGTATGAGTTCCCACTGTGCTTTGATTTCTACCCTACCACGGCTCAAAGGAGTCGTGCAAACAGGTAGCTTTTGGGTACAGTCCCGAGCCATATGGAGGCACGTGAGCGGATCGGCAGGAGATTCGTCTCTCCCGGTATTGGGGGCGAGATCGTGCTGTGTCTAGGAGAGCCATTACACATAGCCCACGGCCGTGGCAGGAGATTTACTGGTAGGTACTCCAGTAGTATCTCAGGGTGTTTTTGGGCTTCACTCCGACACGACTTATACTGCTTCTGGGGGTCTGACGTTACTAGCCCCCTAGGCGGATATACGATACTCATTGACGAACGGACCGGACTGTATATACATTGTCACTGTTAGGCTCAGTAGGGTTTTCGGAGGAGTTCGCTCATCGGTCTCCCTTGAGTTCGCTCCTCGGCCACCCTTGAGGTCAGTCCGTGGGCAGCCGTTACGCATTGCTAGTGCCGCTGACGGTTTGTGGTTAAACCCACTGCCAGGGTGCTGACGAGTCATTAGAGTCCCCCACAGACAGTTTCCCAAGTTCGGGCGAAACGTTGTAGAGGCCGTATGGTTTTATGGCAGGGTTCGGAAAATGCACGTGCGTTTACGCACGTGTTATTTTTCGGGCAGATAATACTGGTCGGCTTTGGTTTAAGCCGGATCCGAGTATTATATGGAGTAGGTATAATATCTTTGTCTCAGTTGCATTTGTATTCGGTCGTAATACAAATGCGGGTATATTTATACAGTTTCGGGGTTATCCTGAAAGTCGTTTCAGGATCACTTTTGGAAGTTGCCAGTTTCCAGTTTTCTATCAGCCGTCTTTTAACATTCTGTTAAAGACGGATTTATCTTTTCTTCAGATGGAGTGAGTCATCATTCTAGAAGGTTCTAGAAGTGATGAAGTGGCTTAGTGAGTCATCTTGGCTTTAATGGTGCATTTATTAAATGGTGACTATGCTTATGATTCATGCTTTGTAATTAAAGCTTTTTGTTTTCCTTTTGATATTTTCTTCATGATAAGCTCCATGATGTGGTCACCTCCCTCCTCCTACCCTCACCTCCCTTCACCTATTTGTATGGCCGGCCACCCATGTGAGGAAGTGAGAGATTGATTTCATTTTTGACACAAAAGACTATGGTTCAAAGTGTATGGAAATTTGTTAGTTCATTTCATGTTCCATTTCATTTCCATCGGCAACTTCATTTACCGATCGTCCACGGACTTGGACGAAGTGAGACAAAGTCATCTACTCATTCTCTACATCATTCTTGGTCGTCTCTTTTAGCAAACTTGACGACCGAGTTGCCTCGAGTCGGAGGCGGGAGCCCGTTTAAAGAACCGATCATGTGGTGTCACCTCGACGAAGGAATCGGAGATCGACGAGATCGGAGCAGCCGCAACGGAGCGTGGGATGATGGTTGAAGAACGAAGGACTCGGATCGTTCGGTATAACCATTCTACACTCTTTACAGTTTGTTAGTTTAGCAATAATGGCAGATCCGGGTTAAAGTATACGATAGCGCCAAGTTTAAAAGTTTTGTTCCGCATTTTGGCGTCTGTAGACTGCCGGGGCGCTAGCGTAGACTAACAGTGGTATCAGAGCCTCACCATTTTGCTATACTAACTTGTGCTAACGCGTTTAAAACATCGATCCGACCGAAAATCGAAAACTGCAAAAATCGCATTTTTCTTCACTTGACAGTTCTGTTAATTTTAAACGGTATCAAAATTGATTTCTGGATATCTTAAAAATCCTAGCAGGTGATTTTAAGACCCACGACAAAATTTGGACTCGTGACTCCTCCAAGTTGCCGCGGAAGCGCGGCCAAACCCATGGTTTGGCCGCCCTTCCGCGGCCATGTGAGGAGCACGTGCTCCCAATTTTTGCCAGTGGGTTCTAATTTGGATTTTGTGATTTTTGCGATATATAGTTTTGGCCCAGGTTTTGTTACTGTTCACCAGTAAGCTGTGGGGCCCACTTTTTAATATTTCGTCTTTGGTCGATCGAAATTTAAACACGTTAGTTTACAGTGCTTACATTATATCTCCGACCGGGAATGTCATTTGATCGGTAAACCGCGTTTAACTGCTATAGTTCTTTTAGACGGGTTTGCGAACGTGACATTCGCGTTGATGTTCTGTGTTGTGCTGTATTGTTGCGGATTTGTCGTGGTGGATAGCAGTGTGCAATGGTAGTACAGTTTGTGTTTATTTGTACATTTGATATTGCGGGGCGAGCGTCCAACTTGTGGGCTGCCGTCTCTGCCTGTTGTATAATATTATTTTGGGGCACGACCAGGTTGCGGTCGATGTACCTATTGTACTATTTTTCATTACTGTACTAGGTTTTACCCCGCGACGGAGTGCACGGATAGCCGGGTTCAGGAAAGCAACGGGTCCGCATCTCATGGCTTTGAGAGGCAGAGGGGCCCCACTTCAGAATTGGCAGACTATTCGCCGCACTCGTAGGGGGTACAGGTTGACCCAAGGAGGGGTGCCCAAGATTACCGGATTCTGTGAAGTGCCGGGTGTTCCATTCACTATACTGTGGGGACTACCTCGCTTCAGGTTTTGGCGGGTAACTTGCCGCACCCGTAGGGGTCTAGGTTTCATTGCACAGGCTATCCACACGACAGGGGAACGTCGAGTTTCAGCAGCGGCTCTGTGAAACTCGGGGATCCCAGATATCTGTATTGTTCTGTGATGCTTATTACTTTTCTGTAATGTTGCATATTATCACGCCTGGAGCGATTATGTATATTGGTTTATATACTATTAGATGTTGTATATGTTTTACACCCGCGCTAGTCCAGTCCCCGCTCTGTCGTTAGTTAAGTAACCTAACGGGTGATGACGGGACCCAGTGACGAATGCGGATGGCATATACGTACATTTTATTTTTCGTTCTTTTCTGGTGTGATTGATTGATGGGACTGCGTTGATTCTGATCAATGCAAAGTAATACAAACCTGTTTGAGTTGTTGGAACAATTTTAAAAAGTGTTATTGCAAAGACGTTTCCTTTTGTTATGCATAGCGGTATTCAGTGTGAATATCCAGCACCTCATTCGACGAGGCAAGGGCTGATATCCCTTCACCGGGAAAGACCCCTTGGACAGAAGTTTGCGTCAGGGCAATAACTTTACTATAGTCGATTACATGTTGCTTTGCATAGCGGTATTCAGTGGAATATCCTGCACCTCATTCCACGAGGAAAGAGCCGAGATCCCTTTACCGGGAGTGACCTCTTTAGCAAAAGGTTTTCGCCACTATATTTTAAAAAGCTATCAGGTTCCTTCAGCGATATCAAGTTCACTACGCTAAAGGTTTTTCGCCAAAAACAAGCCGTAGCCCTCCGTCATTTCATATGAATGGTCAGTAGTATTCAAGCTATGTTGGTCTGGCCCTTAGCCAGGACATAGTGATTGGTAGCTGCTGGGGTATTCACATGTTGCATAGATAGATGCGTTGGTTTGGGACAGTCGTACAGCCTTGTTGGCCCTTAGTCAAGGGCGAGTACGGGTGGGTTCAAATTAACAAGATAATGATGGGAAGAACTTGACATGTGACTTATGGTGGGCTGGCCCTTAGTCACGATCATAAGAGCATGGGGCAAAAATCATATCGGGAGTTTCTAAAGAAACTGAAACTTGCCAGGCATGCGCATACCTTCTGGAGTGTGATAACGTGAGTGGATTCCGTCACGTTATCATGCGATGAGAGTTGGATCCCGATTCCCACTGATGAGTTGGTTTACTCTTCGGGTGATCCCGATTGATTCTTCTTTAGGTTTGGAGGAGAATTTGACAGGACAGTGGGAGGTTTCCGGATTAGATAAAATGATGACCATTCTGATCTAGGATAGAGTGCACGCAGAGTGTTTCTTTTCTCTCTCTCTCTTTGGCAGCGACCTTTGACCGACCCTAGACTATGACTCAGTGACCAGGTTGACCGAACCTTCTTAAAATACTGGCTTTTGGATTGTCTTTGTTGCATAAGTCATTGCCACTCCTTCTTTTACCCTTTGCATTTCTCAGAACACCCGTATTACTACGGATATCCACTTCCATTGGATAGATCCATCGTATGGTTATATACGAACTCGAAGGGACTTCTTCGGGGATGGATCCAGGTTCAGGAGAAATAGAATTGGTTTATTCAGTTGTCTTTTATTATCACCTTCTCTCAGGTTGCGAGAGCTCCTTGGTTTAGGAGAGTACACCTATTACGCTTATTGGATAGTCTTATTCCAAACCATAGGCTGGTGCCGAAAGGTAGGGAATGAAGAAAACCAATTAGCCTAAGTTGGGTGTGCAGAAGGTAATATGTAAAGACAAAATAAAGGGATTAGAAAGAGGGCAAAGTAAATTGCGACTGATATCATTCACGACCAAGACCGCGTACTTCATCGCCACTCCTATTTCACCTTTAAAAGAATAAGGTATTATTCAGTTGTCTTTTATCATCACCTTCTCTCAGTTACGAGTACTCCTTGGTTTAGGAGGGTACACCTATTATGCATACTGGATAGTCTTCTTCCAAACCATAGGCTGGTGCCGACGGTAGGGAAGGAAGAAAACCAGTTAGCCTAACGGTGGTGTACAGAAGGTAACGACTAAAGACAAATAAAGGCGATTTGGAGAGATGGCAAAGAAATATACGGTTGAAGTCATGAATTGGATTATGGAAGAGGCATTGCTATGAATACCAGGATACCCCTACGAAACATTTTCATGTTTCAGTGCATTGTTAAAGAAAAACTGTTTTCCCGATTAGACACTTACTCCAAGGGTATGTATTTACCAGGTTTCATTATCATATCTGTATGGTTTTACAGATGATGAGTGGGAGTAAGATATTGGGAATTAGGTGATCATCCTCATTATATCGGAATTCGTTGTAATTGGTGATATTTGAGGAAATCGCCAGGGTACAGTTTTCTACCTACGACGCACAGGTTTTGAGTTGTTTAACTCAGCGGACTTATACAGAGTATTGTATGTTGTCCAAATGTCCATCAGGACAAAGGGGTAGGTCCTCGTACTATGTTCTGTTTACTTATAACTTCTCTAGTATTTAGACGAGTGTTTCGTAGAAATACATGGTCTAAGTTTTGAGAAGTTGTGGGTATAAGAATAAAGTAGAGAAGCAGGTATCACAAGTATCGGGATTCTTCAAAGAGATCGAAGATGTAGATTCTTGTGATTGGTATTCAGATGATAGTGATGGTTTTGAGAAACGTGTTTCTTTTTCAGGTTACTCATAATTGGATGGTTTCCTAAGTTGAGTAATGCTGAATAGCCTCTTTCCATTAAGTTGATATGCACTGGAGACAGCTGCATGGTTTGAATATGGTTCCAATTAAATAAGTGCCAAAGTTTCTGTATTGGATATAGAATGGATCGTACCTTAAAAGAAATTAAGGTATGGGGAGTTGTCCAGCTTATGCTTAAAACCAGACTCTGGATAACTCAGGGCACGTTTCTGTAATGGCTGTTTTGTGGGTTGACCCTGGCTATGACGAGGGTTGATATTCTACCATTTGGAAGATCAATAGTGATATTGTTCTTGACTCGCCACAGTTTTAGTAAAATGGATCTTTTTCAGAAAACAGTAGTGGGAGTATGGTAGAACTGGAAGTGATTCCAGAACCGCGAACGATTACAGAAAATTTAATAGGACCTATATAATCAATCAAGTTTGACATTCCAATAGCCACTCCGCAGATTTGGTGGGTAACCTCAGACACCCGAGAGGTACTTCGGTAGCCTCAAGGACGGTGACAGGGAGGTTCTTATCTACCCAGACTTGACACTACTGTTGTTCCAGACTATGAGACCAGGCAGGAGGATAAGTATAGCGTCATTCTAAACTAGCTTTAGAAGTGTACGTGTATATTATTCTGCCAGAGGGTTGTCGTATTCAGTGGGAGCAGCAGAAGTATAATGGGCAAGATGCTTATATCTATTTATAGACTTGAGCAGTTATAGCGGAGATAGATCATCTAATTTTGATGTGACAGTCATGGGTTTGACTTCAATCAGAGTAAGGGATGGATCTGTTAAGAAGGTAGTAGGGTGTGATGTCATGGTATCTGGATGACATACACATAGTGGGAAGTAAAATTCCTATACTACGATCGGTTGTACTCTGTTCGTCACACAGTTGTTTCTCCAGACAGGATATGGATATAATATTAGACATTCTGGTTTCTAGATCTATGGTTTTAGATCTGGATTTGGGTAGTTTCCCAATGTGGGTACTTTGACAGATATTCTAATGGTTTTTGGAATAGTTGACTCCTAGCATGGTAGTATACCTGCAGGTGATGGAGTCACCCTCTCTAAAGGTGTCGTATAGACTAAAGAGGAGAGGGATGTGCATGATTGGCAGATCACTTGCTTAGGCAATTGAGTCAATCATGAGATGTCAAGTACCGCACCAAATGTTGTTTTTGCACTAGATGCAATAAGTTTGTATTAATCCAATACTGGAGAAACATAAGGAAGCAGTTTTAGAACATTAGTAAATGTTCTACGGATTTGATAACGGCAGCCTCTTTCGGGAGACGGTTATCATTCCAGGCTTCAAAGGTGACATGGATGACAGAGTGATTGTCAGAGTTTTAGTTTTCCCTCTGACGAGGGACAGTATTATGGACAGGTGGTTCCAGAGGATACTGTGGGTGGCATGGTGCCGGATACTGATTAGGTTCAGTGATCCATACAGTCTAAGAAGTTTGGATATGGAGTTCATTTATGAACTAAGGTCCCATCAGATATCCAGACATATTCTAAGACAGGTACTACTCAATTCGGGAGATGGCTTTCTCCGCGAACTTGAGATTAAGAGAGATATTGAAAGAAACTTCTAGGCGGATCCA
The DNA here is from genome assembly GCA_030015575.1 of Agapanthus africanus. Classification (NCBI taxonomy): domain Eukaryota; kingdom Viridiplantae; phylum Streptophyta; class Magnoliopsida; order Asparagales; family Amaryllidaceae; genus Agapanthus; species Agapanthus africanus. Next base: position 530,724,213 of record JASDDO010000019.1, on the reverse strand, counting down.
CTCACTGAGGCTATTTCTCGAACACAATAGTTTTACAAACGGGCTTTGTGAAACTGATTAGTAGAGAAGTTGGATGTTCGGTTTCACACGGGCTGTGAGTAGTCGACATCGCAATAATTAGCCTTGAGTGCAAGTGGGAGATTGTTGGTGATAGTGCCCTCATAGTCAATTATTGGATCGCAGGTACGTGATTGCAATGATTGCGGAGGACCTATCCCGGTAGCACAGTCTTACTCAAGATGATAGTATGCTATCTGGTTTGCCTTTATCAGTTGTGTACATGTTCAGGTGACTGATTGCATGTTACACTTTGATAGAGCCCTTAGGATCTTGCTTTACTACCAACTGTATGAGGGCGATCATATACGTGAGAGTTGGGTAGTTTAGATGCATATCCTTAATTGTGGTCCCTAGTCGTGGGAGTTTCGAGACAGGGCATCGATACTCCGGAGTAGACTAGTGTATACAGTCGAGACCCCGACGAGGGGCGGTGGCCGGTCTCACAAGCCACTGGTGTCAGTTGGATCACCTAAGATGTATACAGGTGCTCATTGGGTTATGAGTACACCGGACAGGACTCGCCGGGAATCTGCTAGTTAGTATTATATCTACCGTCAGATAGCAGTTCCCTGGTGACATGTGTACAGGTTAGTTCATCGACCTGAGGTCGTCATTTGTCTCGTATGAGTTCCCACTGTGCTTTGATTTCTACCCTACCACGGCTCAAAGGAGTCGTGCAAACAGGTAGCTTTTGGGTACAGTCCCGAGCCATATGGAGGCACGTGAGCGGATCGGCAGGAGATTCGTCTCTCCCGGTATTGGGGGCGAGATCGTGCTGTGTCTAGGAGAGCCATTACACATAGCCCACGGCCGTGGCAGGAGATTTACTGGTAGGTACTCCAGTAGTATCTCAGGGTGTTTTTGGGCTTCACTCCGACACGACTTATACTGCTTCTGGGGGTCTGACGTTACTAGCCCCCTAGGCGGATATACGATACTCATTGACGAACGGACCGGACTGTATATACATTGTCACTGTTAGGCTCAGTAGGGTTTTCGGAGGAGTTCGCTCATCGGTCTCCCTTGAGTTCGCTCCTCGGCCACCCTTGAGGTCAGTCCGTGGGCAGCCGTTACGCATTGCTAGTGCCGCTGACGGTTTGTGGTTAAACCCACTGCCAGGGTGCTGACGAGTCATTAGAGTCCCCCACAGACAGTTTCCCAAGTTCGGGCGAAACGTTGTAGAGGCCGTATGGTTTTATGGCAGGGTTCGGAAAATGCACGTGCGTTTACGCACGTGTTATTTTTCGGGCAGATAATACTGGTCGGCTTTGGTTTAAGCCGGATCCGAGTATTATATGGAGTAGGTATAATATCTTTGTCTCAGTTGCATTTGTATTCGGTCGTAATACAAATGCGGGTATATTTATACAGTTTCGGGGTTATCCTGAAAGTCGTTTCAGGATCACTTTTGGAAGTTGCCAGTTTCCAGTTTTCTATCAGCCGTCTTTTAACATTCTGTTAAAGACGGATTTATCTTTTCTTCAGATGGAGTGAGTCATCATTCTAGAAGGTTCTAGAAGTGATGAAGTGGCTTAGTGAGTCATCTTGGCTTTAATGGTGCATTTATTAAATGGTGACTATGCTTATGATTCATGCTTTGTAATTAAAGCTTTTTGTTTTCCTTTTGATATTTTCTTCATGATAAGCTCCATGATGTGGTCACCTCCCTCCTCCTACCCTCACCTCCCTTCACCTATTTGTATGGCCGGCCACCCATGTGAGGAAGTGAGAGATTGATTTCATTTTTGACACAAAAGACTATGGTTCAAAGTGTATGGAAATTTGTTAGTTCATTTCATGTTCCATTTCATTTCCATCGGCAACTTCATTTACCGATCGTCCACGGACTTGGACGAAGTGAGACAAAGTCATCTACTCATTCTCTACATCATTCTTGGTCGTCTCTTTTAGCAAACTTGACGACCGAGTTGCCTCGAGTCGGAGGCGGGAGCCCGTTTAAAGAACCGATCATGTGGTGTCACCTCGACGAAGGAATCGGAGATCGACGAGATCGGAGCAGCCGCAACGGAGCGTGGGATGATGGTTGAAGAACGAAGGACTCGGATCGTTCGGTATAACCATTCTACACTCTTTACAGTTTGTTAGTTTAGCAATAATGGCAGATCCGGGTTAAAGTATACGATAGCGCCAAGTTTAAAAGTTTTGTTCCGCATTTTGGCGTCTGTAGACTGCCGGGGCGCTAGCGTAGACTAACAGGCTCAAAGGAGTCGTGCAAACAGGTTTTAGTTGGGTACAGTCCCGAGCCACATGGAGGCAGTGAGCGTATCTTCAGGGGTTCGTCTCTCCCGGTATTGGGGGTGAGGTCGTGCTGTGTCTAGGAGAGCCATTACACAAAGTCCTTGGCCAAGGCAAGGAGATTTACTGGTAGGTATTCCAGTAGTATCTCAGGGTGTTCTGGGCTACACTCCGACACGACTTGTACCGCTTTTGGGGGTCTGACTTTTACCAACCCCCTAGGCCCGCCATGCGATGCTCATAGACGAACGGACCGGACTGCACGGATATTGTCACTGACAGGCTCAGTAGGGTGTCAGGATGAGTTCGCTCATCGACGTCCCTTTTAGTCAATAGCTGGTGGCCCGTTACGTATTGGCTTATACCTCTGACGGGTTAGTGGTTAAATCCACAGCCATAGTATTGACGAGTCTTTAGAGTCCACCACACTTTCAGTTACTCAGCTTTCGGGCGAAACGCTGTAGAGGCCGTATGGAGATATGGCAGGGTTCGATCAAATACGTGCGGTATTGCACGGATCGTGATCGGACGGTTTTTACTAGCCGGCTTTGGCTTAAGCCGGATCCTAGTATAGTACAGTGTAGTTTTGTCTCTTTACATTTGTATTTCGGTCGAAATACAAATGTGGGTGTGTATGCACAGTATCGGGGTTTTCCGGGTTGCCAGTTTGCATTCCGTTCCGGCCGGTTTTCTCTTTTTCCTTCCCGGTCGGACTTTTCGTTGGAGGGTGTTAATTGCAAGTTTGCAATTAACATTTTGTTGAAGGGGTTTCTTGCAAAAAGGATTGATATGATTGCATTTTTTTTTTGGCTCCATGATGCATTAATTGGGATTTGATTGGATATGGTTTGTGAATGATTTTGTGTTGGAAATTGGGTTTGGATTTGGCCGGCCACTGTTCTGGTCATGGGGTGAGTTTTTTTTATTTGGATGGGATTAATTTATATTTGTTTACATAAGGAAAATGAGTGTGCAGGATTTTTTTTGGTTAAAAAAAAAAAAGTGAGCATGCATTATTTCATTTTTTGGGTGGCTATAAGATTAATTGGCTGCAGAGAGCACCAGAGGCTTTTTCTTTTTGGCCGAGCTCACTGCAAGCTTCACAAGTTTTTTTTTCCAGCAAGCTTGAATCCAAGGAAAATTCTTATATCTTCATTCCTCCATGGCAACCACAAAAACCCCAAAAGAGACACCATCTACACTATATTCTACAGTTAATCTTGGGCGCGTCGGCTAGCCAACTTCGCGCCCGAGTTGCCTCGGTATAGAGGTGGGAGCCCGTAAAAGAATCCGGCTATGTGGTGCCCTTCCGGCGAGGAGATGGAGACCGGACATTCCGCGTGAGATCGGGACGACGACGAGAAGACCGGAGGACTCGGATCACTCGGTACAACATTTCCACACTCTTTACTGTTTGTTAGTTTAGCAATAATGGCAGATCCGGGTGAAAGTATACGATAGCGCCAAGTTAAAAAGTTTTATTCCGCATTTGGCGTCTGTAGACTGCCGGGGCGCTAACGTAGACTTACAGTGGTATCAGAGCCTCACCATTTTGCTATGCTAACTCGTGCTAACGCGTTTAAAACTTCGATCCGACCGGAAATCGAAAACTGCAAAAATCCAAGCCGACAGTTTCTGTTGTTTTTAAACGGTCTCAAAAATGATTTCTGGATGTCTTAAAAATCAGAGCAGGAACTTCTAAGAGTGACGACAGAATTTGGGTTCGTGATCCCTCGAAGTCGCCGCGGAAGCGCGGCTAAACCCATGGTTTGGCCGCGCAACCGCGGCCACGTGGGGAGCAAGTGCTCCCAAATTTTGTCAGGTTGTTCTCACTGGGATTTTGGGGTTTTTGATATATATCGTTTTTGCCCAGATTTTGTTACTGTTCACCAGTAAGTCGTGGGGCCCACTTCTTGATATTTTGTCGATCGAAATTTAAACACGTTAGTTTTCACAGTATTTACATTATATCTGCGACCGTGAATGTCACTCGATCGGTAAATCCGGTCTAACTGCTATAGCCCGGTTAGACGGATTTGCGAACGTGATTTTCACGTTGATGTTCTATGTATTTGCTGTGATGTTGCGGATCGGTCGTGGGGGATAGCCTGGATGCAATGCTAGTACAGTGTTGTTGTATTATGTACATTTGATATTGCGGGGCGAGCGTCCGACATGTGGACTGCCGTCACTGCCTGATTGTATTATTCTTTTGGGGCACGACCTGGTTGCGGTCGATGTACCCGGTGTATGTATATTTTACTTTCTGTACTAGGGTTACCCCGCGGAGGGGTGCACGGATAGCCGGGTTCTGGAGGGCAACAAGCCCGCATCTCATGGCATTGAGACGGAGGGGGCTTCAGTCTGGAATTGGCGGGCTATTCGCCGCACTCGTAGGGGGTACAGGTTGACCCAGGAGGGGTGCCCAAGTTACCGGATTCCGTGAAGTGCTGGGTGGTCCATTCACGGCGCTGAAGGGGGCTGCCTCGCTTCAGGTTTTGGCGGGTGACTTGCCGCGCCCGTAGGGGTCTAGGTTTTCATTGCACAGGCTATCCACACGACCAGGGGAACGTCGGGTTTCAGTAGTGGCTCTGTGAAACCCGGGGATCCCAGATATCTGTATTGTTCTGTGATGTTGTATATTTCTGTGATGTTGCATTTCTATTCACGCCTTGAGCGAAATACTATATATTGGTATATATATTAGTAGATGTTGTATATGTTTTTCATCCGCGCTAGTCCAGTCCCCGCTCTGCCGTTAGTAAGCTAACCTAACGGGTGATGACGGGACCCAGTGGCGAATGCGGATGGCATATACGTACGTCAGTATATTTTCGTTCTTTGTGGTGTGATCAATTGATGGGACTGCATTGATTCGGATCAATGCAAGTTAAACAAACCTATTCTGATGTTGTTGGAACACTTTTCAAAAAGCTGTTATTGCAAGGACGTTCACTTTTGTTTTGCATCGTGGTATTCATTTGGAATATCCTGCTCCTCAGTCGACGAGGCAAGGGCCGAGATCCCTTCACCGGGAGTGACCCCTTGGACAGAAGTTTGCGTCAGGGCATTAACTTCACTATAGCCGATTACTTTTGCTTTGCATCGAGATATTCGATTATGAATATCCAGCACCCCATTCTACGGGGAAAGAGCCGAGATCCCTTCACCGGGAGTGACCTCTTTAGTAAAGGTTTTCGTCACTATATTTTCTAAAAAGCTATTCGTTCCTTCAACGATATCAAGTTCACTACGTTAAAGGTTTTCGCCAGAAACCATTCGTAGCCCTCCGTCGTTTCATATGGGTAGTCAATAGTATTCAAGCTGTGTTTGTTGGCCTTAGTCAAGGCACAGTGTTTGGTAGCTGTTGGGTATTCATATGTTGCATAGATAGATGCGTTGGTTTGGGACAGTCGTATAGCCTTGTTGGCCTTAGTCAAGGGCTTGTACGGGTGGGTTCAAATCAACCTGGACAATGACGGGTAGAACTTGACATGTGACTTATGATTTGTTGGCCTTAGTCAAGGTCATAAGAGCATGGGGCAGAAATCACATCGGGAGTTTCAAAAGTACTGAAACTTGCCAGATATGCGCATACCTTCTGGAGTGTGATACCGTGAGCGGATTCCGTCACGTTGTCATGCGATGAGAGTTGGATCCCGATTCCCACTGATGAGTTGGTTTACTCCTCGGGTGACCCCGACTGATTCTTCTTTCAGGTTTGGAGGAGAATTTGAGGTACAGTGGGAGGTTTCCAGATTAGATAAATTGGTAACCATTCTGATCTAGGTTAGAGTGCACGCTGAGTGTTTCTTTTCTCTCTCTCTTTGGCAGCGACCATTGACCCGACCCTAAGAATTTGACTCAGTGACCAAGTTGACCGAACCTTCTTAACACTGGCTTTTGGATTGTCAGAGTTGCAGACCTCATTGCCACTCCTACTTTTACCCTTTTCTCCAGGACACCCCGTATTACTGCGAACGTCCACTTCCATTGGACAAAACCATCGTATGGTTAGATACGAACTCGAAGGAATTCGAGGATGGTTTCTGGTTCTGGAGAAAACGGATAAGATTATTCAGTTGTCTTTTCCTTTTACCCTCTCTCAGGTTACGAGTACTCCTTGGTTTAGGGGTAGTACACCTATTACGCAAATTGGATTGTCTTCTTCCAAACCTTAGGCTGGTGCCGACCGGTAGGGAATGAAGAAAACCAATTAGCATAACGATGGTGTGCAGAAGGTATTAAGTTCAGACAAAGCAAGGGATTAGTAAGAGGGCAAAGTAAATTGCAACAGATATTCACGACCAAACCAAATATTTCGTTACCACTCCCACATCACCTTTGTATTTTTCCAGGACACTCCGTATCACTACGAAGATCCACAGTTTATTTGGATACTCCATCGTATGGTTATATACGAACTCGAATGGAACTTGTTCCAGTTCGGGGATGGATTCTGGTCCAGGAGAAATAGGAATAAAGTACATTCAGGTGTCTTTTATCTTCACCTTCTCTCGCGTTGCGAGTGCTCCTAGGATTAGGACAGTACACCCTTTATGCTTATTGGATAGTCTTCTTCCAAACCATAGGCTGGTGCCGAACGGTAGGGAAGGAAGAAAACCATTTGGCCTAAAGGGGTGTGCAGAAGGTAAAGACTAAAGACATATGAAGGGATTTGGAGAGGTGGCAAAGAATTATACGGTTATAGTTGTGAATTTGGATAATGGAAGAGGCATTACTAAGAATACCGGGATACCCCACCGAAACATTTCAATGTTTCAGTTTCACTGTGTACTGTTAAAAGAAAACTGATTTCCCGATTAGATACTTACTCCAGGGTATGTATTTACCAGGTATGATTCTCACATCTGTATGGTTTTACAGATGATGAGTGGGAGTAGGTTATTGGGAATTGGGTGATCATCCTCATTATATCGGGATTCGTTGTAATCGGTGATATTTGAGGAAATCACCTGGGCTGTTTGCCGGTCGGCAAATATTTGGTTTTGAATATCCGCTGTTATGCACCAGTTTCAAATTGATATATCTGTACGTCTATTTTCATAGAGTGAGATATACCTTTATGAAATTATGTCTACGACATTTACCTATATCAGTGGATGGTTAGGTAAGGAGCATAAACAGCGGTGTAATTCTTCTTAACCATAAGTACAGTTTTCAACCTACGACACACAGTGAATGAGTTATCAGACTCAAGGGACTTATACAGAGTATTGTATGTTGTCCAGGGTCCATCAGGACAGAGGGGTAGGTCCTCATACTATATTCGGTTTACTTATAACTTCTCTAGTTTTTAGACAGGTGTTTCGTGGAAACACAGGGTCCGAATTTTGAGAAGTTATAGGTATATGAATAGAGTAGAGAACCAGGTGTAGCAAGTATCGGGATTCTTCAAAGAGATCGAAGATGTAGATACTTGTGTACGGTATTCAGTTGATAGTAATGATTTAAGAGATCTTGCTTCTCTTTCAGGTTACTCATGATTGGAAGCATTCCTAAGTTGAGTAACGCTGATCGGCCTCTTTCCATTTAGTTGACATGCACTGGAGACAGCTGCATGATGTGAATCTGGTTCAAATAAATCAGTGCCTCTGATTCTATATTGGATATAGAACAGTTCATATCTTAACGATGTTACGGTACGGGAGTTGTCCGGTTTATGCTTAAAACCAGATATTGGACAACTCTAGGCACGTTTCTGTAATGGCTGTTTGTGGGTTGACCCAGGCTATGACGAGGGTTGACTTTCTACCATCTGGATGAACAATAGCAATATTGTTCTAGACTCGCCACAGTTTTATTAAAAATGGATTTTTTCAGAAAACAGTAGTGGGAGTATGGTAGAACTGGAAGTGATTCCAGAACCACAAACGATTACTGAAGATTTGATAAGGAACCTAAAGATTCAATCTGGATTGACATTCCATTGGCCACTCCGCAGATAAGGTGGGTAACTTCAGGCACCCGAGAGGTACTACGGTAGCCTCAAGGACGGTGACAGGGAAGTTCTTGTTTACCCACAATTGCCATTGCTGTTGTTCCAGGTTACGAGACCCGGCGGGAGGATGAGTATAGCGTCGTTCTAAACTAGTTTTAGAAGTGTACGTCTATATGACTCTGCCAGAGGGTTGTCGTAGTCAGTGGGAGCAGCGGAAGCATTGGTGGACAGGTAGCTTATGTCTATTTATAGACTAAAGCAGATGTAGCGGAGATAGATCATCTATTTCTGACGTGACAGTCATGAGTTTGACTTCATCAGAATAGGGGATGGATCTGTTGAGAAGGTAGTAGGGTGTGATGTCCTGGTATCTGGATGACATACACAGAATAGGAAAAGAAACTCCTATACTACAATCGGTTATACTTTGGTCGTCACACAGTGGTTTCTCCACAAAGGACATGGATTTTATATCAGACATACTGGTTACTAGATCAGTGGTTTTAGATCTAGATTTGGGTGGTTTCCCAATCAGGGTACTTGACAGCATTCTAAGAGTATTTAGGATGGACGACTCCTGGCACGGTAGTGTACCTGCAGGTAATGGAGTCACCCTCTCTAAAGGTGTCTTACAGACTAAAGGGGAGAGGGACGTGCATGATTGGCAGATCACTTGCTTAGGCAAGTGAGTCAATCATGAGATGTCAAGTACCACACCAGATGTTGTTCTTGCACTAGATGCAATAAGTTGACATTAATCCAATCCTGGAGAAACAGTCGGAAGCAGTTTTAGAACATAAGTGGATGTTCTAGGGATATGATAACGACAGCCTCATTCAGGAGACGGTTATCATTCCAGGCTTCCAAGGTGACATGGACGACAAGGAGGTTGTCAGAGTTATAGTTTTCCCTCTGATGTAGGGCAGTATTTTGGACAGGTGATCCAAGGCAATACTGAGGGAGGCATGGCGCGCAGGACACTGATTAAGTTCAGTTGTCAATACAGTCTAAGAAGTTTGGATTTGGAGTTCATTTATGAGCTAGGTCCCATCAGACATCCAGACATATTCTAAGACTGATTTTGCTCATTTCGGGAGATGGCTTTCTCCGCGAACTTGAGATATAGAGAGACATGGAAAGAAACAACTAAGCGGATCCACTCACTGAGGCTATTCCTCGAACGCAATAGTTCCGCAAACGAGCTTTGTGAGACTGACTAGTAGAGGAGTTGGGTGTTCGGTATCACACGGGCTGTGAGTATGCGACATCGCAATAATTAGCCTTGAGTGCAAGTGGGAGATTGTTGGAGGTAGTGCCCTCAGAGTCAATTATTGGATCACAGGTACGTGATTGCAATGATTTGAGGGAGGACCTATCCCGGTAGGACAGTCTTACTCGAGATGATAGTATGCTATCTGGTTTACCTTTATCATCGTGTACTGCTTTAGGTGACATGACACGTCGCTATTACACGTTGATAGAGCCCCTAGGATTCTTGCTTGACCACCAGCAGTATGAGGGCGATCATATAAGTGGGAGCTGGGGGTCTACAAGCATATCCTTAAAAGGTCCCTAGTCGTGGGAGTTTCGAGACCGGGCATCGATACTCCATTAGTAGACTAGTATATACAGTCGAGACCCCGACGAGGGGCGGTGGCCGGTCTCACAAGCCACTGGTGTCAGTTGGATCACCTAAGATGTATACAGGTGCTCATTGGGTTATGAGTACACCGGACAGGACTCGCCGGGAACATGCTAGTTGGTCATATACCAGACGTCAGATGGCAGTTCCCTGGTGACATGTGTGCAGGTTAGTTCATCGACCTGGGGATCGTCATTTGTCTCGTGTGAGTTCCCACTGTACTTTGATTACTACCCTACCACGGCTCAAAGGAGTCGTGCAAACAGGTTTTAGTTGGGTACAGTCCCGAGCCACATGGAGGCAGTGAGCGTATCTTCAGGGGTTCGTCTCTCCCGGTATTGGGGGTGAGGTCGTGCTGTGTCTAGGAGAGCCATTACACAAAGTCCTTGGCCAAGGCAAGGAGATTTACTGGTAGGTATTCCAGTAGTATCTCAGGGTGTTCTGGGCTACACTCCGACACGACTTGTACCGCTTTTGGGGGTCTGACTTTTACCAACCCCCTAGGCCCGCCATGCGATGCTCATAGACGAACGGACCGGACTGCACGGATATTGTCACTGACAGGCTCAGTAGGGTGTCAGGATGAGTTCGCTCATCGACGTCCCTTTTAGTCAATAGCTGGTGGCCGTTACGTATTGGCTTATACCTCTGACGGGTTAGTGGTTAAATCCACAGCCATAGTATTGACGAGTCTTTAGAGTCCACCACACTTTCAGTTACTCAGCTTTCGGGCGAAACGCTGTAGAGGCCGTATGGAGATATGGCAGGGTTCGATCAAATACGTGCGGTATTGCACGGATCGTGATCGGACGGTTTTTACTAGCCGGCTTTGGCTTAAGCCGGATCCTAGTATAGTACAGTGTAGTTTTGTCTCTTTACATTTGTATTTCGGTCGAAATACAAATGTGGGTGTGTATGCACAGTATCGGGGTTTTCCGGGTTGCCAGTTTGCATTCCGTTCCGGCCGGTTTTCTCTTTTTCCTTCCCGGTCGGACTTTTCGTTGGAGGGTGTTAATTGCAAGTTTGCAATTAACATTTTGTTGAAGGGGTTTCTTGCAAAAAGGATTGATATGATTGCATTTTTTTTTTGGCTCCATGATGCATTAATTGGGATTTGATTGGATATGGTTTGTGAATGATTTTGTGTTGGAAATTGGGTTTGGATTTGGCCGGCCACTGTTCTGGTCATGGGGTGAGTTTTTTTTATTTGGATGGGATTAATTTATATTTGTTTACATAAGGAAAATGAGTGTGCAGGATTTTTTTTGGTTAAAAAAAAAAAAGTGAGCATGCATTATTTCATTTTTTGGGTGGCTATAAGATTAATTGGCTGCAGAGAGCACCAGAGGCTTTTTCTTTTTGGCCGAGCTCACTGCAAGCTTCACAAGTTTTTTTTTTTCAGCAAGCTTGAATCCAAGGAAAATTCTTATATCTTCATTCCTCCATGGCAACCACAAAAACCCCAAAAGAGACACCATCTACACTATATTCTACAGTTAATCTTGGGCGCGTCGGCTAGCCAACTTCGCGCCCGAGTTGCCTCGGTATAGAGGTGGGAGCCCGTAAAAGAATCCGGCTATGTGGTGCCCTTCCGGCGAGGAGATGGAGACCGGACATTCCGCGTGAGATCGGGACGACGACGAGAAGACCGGAGGACTCGGATCACTCGGTACAACATTTCCACACTCTTTACTGTTTGTTAGTTTAGCAATAATGGCAGATCCGGGTGAAAGTATACGATAGCGCCAAGTTAAAAAGTTTTATTCCGCATTTGGCGTCTGTAGACTGCCGGGGCGCTAACGTAGACTTACATTAAGTAATATACAAACTAGTATGATACAGTAATGGCCTTTAGGGCATATACACTAACAGTTAAACCCACTGCTAGTGTATTATTGAGTCTTTAGAGTCCCACAAAGAGGGTTTTCCCAGTTCAGGCAACAGATGTAAGAGTCGTATGTTGTTACGTGCGGTGGTCTGATTAAATACGTATACGAGATACACGGACTTTAATCAGGCAGTTGATATACTAGCCGGCTTATAATTAAGCCGGATTATTAAATCAGGATTTGATTTAATAATTTATATATGTATTTTGATACATATATTTTAGTATTGTTTTTCACTATTCATTTTCTCTCTTTGGTGCTATCTGTATTTTTATACGGACACACATATTTGTAGCGATACATATACCAGGTGAGGTATTCCGTATTTATACGGGAATACTTCTAGAAGAAGGACACCTCAAATTTGTTTTTCTTTTTAGGAAAATCAAATAGGAAAATGAGGTGGCAATGAAGCATGGTGATAGGTATGGTTCTAGCATTTAATGTTCATCATTCATGGTGCACTATTGATGCATAGTAGCTTATATGTAGCCATTCTCTTTTCATTTTGGACTTGATGATTTTTTTTCATCCAAGTTGCTTCATGCTCCATGGTTGAGAACCATCTCTTCATGTCTTCTCCTTCTTCTTCCTCTTCTTGCTCTCATGAGTTGAGATAAAAGAGAGAAAAATTTAGTGATATATTCCTATATCACCGACCATCCTTACCTAGCAAGTTTGGATCATCGGTTAGAGCCTCCTCTGATTTCTCTCGGGTGGATCGTCTTCGGTAAGGGTGGTTGAGTTTCAAGCGCAATCCCGGCAGTTACAAGCTTGAAGGGGTCTTCCACGATTGGGTGGACACACGACAAAGATTGTAATTTCTCAACCCTTGCACTCTTTGTTAGCTAGTTTAGGTTTTATGGATCGTATCCTGGGTTTTACGGGCATTCGGTGCTCGCAAAAATTTTTGTTTTCACTTCCGTGGCGTGGGCACCAAAACCCAACATGGTATCAGAGCCACTCCATAAACCTTAACTAGCTATTTTACACTTATTTAGAGTTTCAATCGACGGATTTTTTTGAATTGCATTTCCAAATGCATGCCCGCTGTTCAAATTTTAAAGTTGTTCAAAAAATTGTTCTGGTCGTCTTAAAATTATGTGCAGGCAATACTAGAGGCCATGAAAAAATTAGAGCACAAGTACTCAAGTTTTGGCCGCGGAACCGCCTCCTATCATGGCATTTGGCACCGGTTCCGAAGTCATTGTGGGGCCTTTGTGCCCCAAATTTCTTCAGGTGCTCTAGTATATGGAAATATGATTTTTGGGATATTTGGTTTTGGCCCAGATTTATTTGAGTACTATTTTGTGCTTGGGGCCAATGCGGAAAGTTTTAATTGATCGAAATTTTGAATTCGCGGCTTTAAGTGCATTAGTTAGTTTCTGCGACCGTGAAAATCATAGAGCGGTACAATCCGATTGGTTGCTATATGTACAATCAGACGGGTTTACGAATATGATATTCACATTGATGTTCTGTGTTGCGCTGATGTTATGGATGGATTGTCATGATGGATAGCCTTGTATGCGATGTTAGATGTACAGTTCAGATTCATTTGTATATTGATTATTGCGGGGTGAGCATCCGACATGTGGACTGTCGTTTCTGCCAGTTTGTATATTCTCTTATTGGGGCACGACTGGGTTGAGGTCGATATATGTTTTATTTTTTGTACTAGGATTACCACGTGGAGGAGTGCTCGAATAGCCGGGTTCTAGAGGGCAACGAGCCAGCATCTCATAGCGTTGAGACCGAGGGGACCTTACTCTAGAATTAGCGGGCTATTGGCCACGCTCGTAGGGGGTATAGGTATACCTACGGAGGAGTGCTCAAGTTACCAGATTCCGTGAAGTGCTGGGTGAACCATTCACTTTGTTGATTGGGATTGCCTCATTTTGGGGATTGGCAGGTAACCTGCTGCACTCGTAGGGGTCTAGGATCTTTATTGCACTGGCTATCCACACGACCGGGGAACGTCGCGTCTCATTTACGGCTCAAATGAAATGCAGGGCTCCTAGATTATCTGCTATTCCATATTGTTGTTCGCATACTTGTGATGATTTTTATCTGCCTGTGATGACTATTATCTACCTGTGATATTGAGATATATATATTTTATTTAGTAGATGCGTTTATATATTTTGCATCCATGCTAGTCCTGTCCCCGCTCTGCCGTTAGTTAAGTAACCTAACTGTGAATGACGGGACCCCGTGGCGAATATAGATGGCATATAAATAGCATGCTATTTTGGTTGTTTCTTTTGGGGCTTGGAAACATAAAATGATGGGAACACACTATCGATATAATGCAAGAAAAATAAACCTAAATGATGTTGTTGGAACCAATTTTAAAACTACTCGGTTTTCTTCAAAAATAATAGCCGTATTCTTTTGCTTTTGTAACGTTTTGAAAATCGTTTAGGTGAAATTTTGGAAAATCGGTAAAATAACGGGCATTTTCCGTAAAAATCAAGATATAAATATCTTTTAATATAAAATTAAATATACATATTCTAGCTATGTAATTTCTAGTATTTGGTATTTATTGAGCCACTTGTAAAATTTTTACTTTACAGAAAAATTTTCCGAAATTAATTATTTTAATATTATTTTAAGCCGTCACTAATACATTTAATTAGGGATAATTACGAATTGGAATGGGTTGATACAAATTTTGTGCATCATGACACATTAAACTAACATGTAAAATATTGTTTTTGAAATGAAAAGAAATTATTAAGATGGTTTTAGAAAAAAATCAAAGAAAAGGGCTTAAATGGAGAAAATAAATTAAATGGAAAGTGGGGTATAATATTTATCATTTTCCCTCATCCTACACACACACCCACACAACCCCACTCTTGGGCTGGCCGAACCCAAGCTGCCCCACTCCCTCATTTTTCCCCACACCAAATTGAGAAGAGAAAAGGAAATTGAAGGGAAAAGAAAATATTAATGAAGAGGTATGGGTTGGGTTGACTTGGAATTTCTTTGACCTTGCATTTCAACCCTCACTCTCTCTCTCTTCCCCCTCACCCAAATCTGGCTAAGCCCCCTCTCCCTCAACAGCAGCCCCCTCCTTTTTCTCCTCTCATTTCTCTTCAAAAAAATTCATGAATTTTCCTCAAAATCCATCAAAAATCCCAAAAATTCCAATTCTAATCTCTACCCATTTCTCCTTGGTCTATTCTAACTTGGATCTTGGAGGAAGTTGATGTTTTGGAGTCTAATTTCCAAGCTTGATCTATGGTTGTGAGGTATAAATCCTAACCAAGTTACTTAATTGTTACTATCATACTTCAATTGAAGCTAATTAGGTGTTTAATTTGGTTTAATTGCTTGTTTGGAAAAATTAAAGAAAGGGTTTTGAATGCAATTAGGGTTCTTATCATGTAATCATGGTTGCAAAGTGTAGATTATCATCTTAAGGAAATGAAAAGCTAATTTAGTTGCTAATATATAAATTGTAAGATGTAAATGTCCAAATTTAGCTTTTTAGAAAACTAGATTTTTAGAAATTATTAAAAATGTGAAATTTAAAATCTAGTTAGGGTTTTTATAAATTGGTTATGGTTTGAAAGGGTAGTATAACATCTTAGAGTATGCAAAATGAAATCTAGTTGTCAATTTTCTAATTGTTACATTTAATAGTTCTAATTAAGCTATTTGTAAACTAGGTTTTTGGGTTTAATGGAAATTGATGAGATTAAAATTTAATTATGGTTGCGTGACTTTGTTAAAATATTATGTGAGTAATGTAGCCATTATATTGGGTAAAACATCATGTTTTGAAGTGAAACGGTTAATGACCGCTTATTAGGTTTTTGGGAAATAAAACGACTTGATTAATTTTAAGGTTTTGATGAATTAAACCCTATTTCTTATATAATTAGTGAGTTTTGAAACCATGATTGGTACGTTTGAGTTTTTCTCGATCATTCGGCGTTTGTACGCCGATGTCGAGGGTTATTTGGTCCTTTGGCATGAGTAGACCATAGGTTTTGACCTATGGGTGATTCGTGCGGCATTTTGGTTTTCGTGCGTGACTTCGTTTACGATACTATATATGATACGTAGGTACCCTCACGAGGACTTCGAGATGACAAGCAAGCGCGTGGCGACATT
Source organism: Agapanthus africanus (assembly GCA_030015575.1). Taxonomy (NCBI): domain Eukaryota; kingdom Viridiplantae; phylum Streptophyta; class Magnoliopsida; order Asparagales; family Amaryllidaceae; genus Agapanthus; species Agapanthus africanus. The sequence goes on along the minus strand of JASDDO010000019.1, from coordinate 530,708,276 downwards.
GGCATCGGCAAGCGAAGATCGAGGTGAGTAGATATATATCTACGGGGGAAGTCGGGTGGATGACGTATAACACCCCCGCAGTTCGTAGTATAGTTATGATATATATATATATATGTTATATATGTGATTCATGATACGTGGATGTTTATCAAGAGATGATTATTATGTTCATGGTTTAGTTTAGATAGTTATAAGTAGCTTAGTTTAGCTTCTTAGTCGCGAACCCTAGAATAGGTTTTTAACCCCCCCCCCCACACACATGCATACATCTATTTACATGTGCGTATATAGGGATATGTGTATATATATACATATGGGTATGGGACTATATATATATATATACACGTATATATATACATGGATTATAAGGATAGTACTTGGGATTGGAGATGAGTCGATGAGATTGATCTTGAGGCCGTCAGATCGGTGATGTGACAGGGTTCGTATTCGAGATACGACATGATGTTCTAACGGAGCCTTTCGACATGGTGTTTTCATATACACGCATGCATTTACATAGATGGTATCGGTTTTGTACTAGACGTAGACCAGTACCTCAATCATGATATTTGATAAAGAGGATACCAGATGAATAATGTGATAGATGTGACATTTGATCCGTACCCAGATTTGGGAGGCCGTACGACGGATTTACCGTACGAGCTATATATTGATGATAGATCCACGCTCTTGAATCGAGGATGTTATATTATATTAGGGTATCGTATGGGATACTATTGAGTCAGGATCACTGACTTTTATATGTATATGTATGTATCGACTCAGATGTTAGGCGGTTTCCTTACCTTTCGATCAGCCTGTTTAGTTTGGTCTTGTAGTGTACTTGTAAATGATAGATTAGATTCGACTCATACCTATTTCAAAAACTAACGAATCGTGTGTATTTTAAAGACGGGACAAGGGATTCTACGGATATTTCAAAGGACGTATCTTTTCTTAAAAACACTGTAGCCCTTATTTTCAAAACACCACGATTCGTGTTATTTCAAATGGCAAAACTGTATGAATCATATTTATATAAATGCAGATTAGTTATCATTGTGTTTATTATTCAGCTCCCGCATATTATTGCATTTCACATCGCTTCACATGCTTATATTGTGTTTTTCATGTGCCATTATTGAGATCACGCTGTCAGGACACCAACACCATTATCGATGATGCGTATGTTCCGCGTACACTTACTTGCCGGCTCAAACACATCATCATCGGTAATTGCCATGTCACGTACATTTTAGAGAATATTACTCTTTTGACATAGCTTGTAATTGATAGTTCGACATGGTATTAGCGTACTCGTCTTTATATGCTAGTTTAGGCATTACAGTTATTACTTGCTACTTCATGCATATTATTATTCACTGCTATGCAGTATTATGGAGTTTTATGCCGATATTCACTGTTTACTTGCTATTGATGATTGGATTTCTAATTTTCATGAGATTCCTGGATTTGGGGAAAACCGCAAGAATATATATAAACTTCTCTCTCTCTTTTTAAAATGAAAAGTGCGGTTTTCTCGTGATGTATGAGTCGTCCACCATGATGTTTTCTCGGTTACGAGATGGATTTCGAGACCCGATTCGAGGAGACGTATGAACCGTCTCGGGTATATGGTAGACCCGGTATGGTACCCTGGGGAAAGAGTGATTTCATGGTGGATGATGAGCCCGGCAAGGGTAGACTGCCTACCGGTGATTTTACTTGGGCGCGTCGGATATCCGGAGGATACCATTCGTGGTCGTGAGATTGATGATATGGGCCGATCCGGATTGACGGAGCCCTAGATATTGAGATTTGGGACACTGAGATTTTGAGATTTGAGACATGGAGGTACTGCGATTTGATGATATAGGCTAGTCTGGATAGCCGGAGCCTGGGATGTTGGATATTGAGATTTATGTTTTTTGTCGATGCTAGGCACTGATTTATATTGATTTATTGATGATACTTTATTTTAAATTACAGAAAATCTCATTAAAGAAAGAAAACAGTTTCTTCATTTACATGTATTCTGTTTTCATTACATTATATTTGTACCTCATACATATGATACATTGCTACCTGAGGCACTGACACGAGCACATGAGATTGCACTTATGTATAGATGTTTACCCTTGCCACCTTTTCATGCTTCAGACTTATCATTTTGAGGTTATATATATTGATCGGGTTGACCTAGGATTGTATCATACATACGATTTCTGCTCGGTGATGTTTTCTACTCACGAGTTGGCAACTCACCCCAGTTGTGCCACAGTTCCTTCCAGGTTTTGCCGTACAGGTTCCGTTGCGGCTTTGCTGGCACACTGTTCCTTTCAGGTGATTGCTTTGGCAGGTGGGTTCTTTTGCATCAGGACCACCATTGTATATTGTTATTTCAGTTGTATCTAGTAAAACTCTATCAATCTGATTGTATATTTGACAGAGATAGAAGGCCAGTGTTTATTCTTTCGACCTAGAGTCGCGCGTTGTATTATTATGGATTGCATGCTGTTTTGAGTTTCCTTTTTAGTTTTGATCCTCGCCCTTCGGCGTTGTATATTATATTTCTTGCGTGGTTGTGACCGTCGATTGACGAAGAGCTAGCTCCCGCTTAGGGATGCCGTTTATCATTTCGTATACTATTCATATTGTATCCTGTTTGGGGACTAGTATTTACAAAGGAGACTCTGCCGAAATTTTTAGAAAATACTTGAGATTTTAAAATTACATACTTCGGCCTATGTTGTTAAAACTACTTGCTTTAAATTGGTTTTTCCTTCATTCTACTGCTTCATTGGTTTTGATTTCTGGGTTTTGGCTTACTTAGATTATGTACGTCTCGAGACGTTTCGTAATTTAAGTGTCGGTCATGTTTCGTACTTTTCGGGTCGTGACAAAGTTGGTATCAAAGCGTTAGGTTTTACCTTCGGAGTGTAGGATGACCCTTGGTTGATAGAGTAGGTGACTCAAGTAGAGTGACGTACCGTGTGTATGTTCCGCGGCATACTTACGATACGATATTCCGCTTAAAAAGCCTTAGGATATACATTTCCTTGCACAGTATTATATTCATTCCTATGATCTAGCCTCATCAGTACCAGTTATGGTTTTGTTACCATGGTTACACGGGCAGAGAGCTACGGCTAGAGTTGCGGTCAGCACGAGCTCGTCATGGACGAGGACTGACCAGGGCGTAATTCCGGCGACACACGATTGCAGAGACGTATCGTTTATTTGTGTTTTCGCGCTATGAACGTTTGATGGATCGCTTTTACGAGATTTTTCGGACGTGCAGATCAGCACCAGAGGATTGGGCTACCGCTAGAGGCCAGCCAGAATGTGAGGACCGTTAATGCACCGTATTTTGATGATTTAGGCACTGTTCAGCGTGCGGACAATGAGCCAGTTGTTGCTGCGAATGATTAGATATCGTCCCAGATGTTTGGAGCTAATGCCGCACGAGTTATACTTCGAGATATGATAGAAGATCGCTAGTCACCAAAGATGAAAGACTAGGACATGTGATTCATTGCCTACCCCGATGCGAGATCGGCAGATTGATTGATTCCAGTTAGAGACGACTTCACGCTGATACGTTGAGAGTCGATATAGATGATCGAATGTCAGGAACCCGATTTCCAAGTTTAAAGTATTCAGAAAACAATGCAAGTAATTTTACGGACCCTCTAGAAGAATGAAACCCTAACTCGACATAATGACCATGGAACGCCGGTGAACCTTAGGGTTTGCGGCAGTTCAGCGGTGCCATTAGTGAGGCTTGGGTCTGCCCTTCTACGGTTGGTCCATAGGTGCTGTGGCATATATTCGATACTATTAAACTGTACCCAAGATGTTGAGCTTTTGGGGGATTATAAGGTTTTGACGAGTCGATCGAATGGTTCGACATCATTTCGGATATCATGCAATGGGATGCATTGCTTGGGAGGCTCCAGATACGGGTATAGCCATTGGAGCACAGTCCATGCAGCCACGAAGAGACGAGTCCGAAGCAGTCGGCATTTGAGAAAAGGGGAGTAAGAGGTTCGTACGAGATCTTGATGAGATGGCGTTCCACTCCGCCGACATCAGAGATGTGATACGCATGCAGAGGCGTTGTATATAGATATATCTTCCATAAGGAGTCGCGATGAGTATGCAGCCGTTCCGGAACAAGAAACAGATATAGTAAAGGGTGGTAACTTCCGGGCAGTTCGGCAGCAACGAGATTTGAGAGAGACCTCGATAGGACCTTTCTGTAATACTATACGAGAAGACTTAGACCCAGGATCAGTTGTATTGCACACGCCCAGCAGGCCAGAGTTCACCATCGTCGACGAGATATGTTATGAGTGACCATGATAGTTGGCCAGAGATCTTTAAAGGATGTGTCAGAGCGGACTGCTTCCGTTATCGTTTCTATGTTGGACCGTTGAGCCGAGGAGCTATATACTTAGCAATCTGCAGTAAGAGACGAGAGCCTAAGGGCATTAGGCGACAGGCCATGATCAGAAAGCAAGTAGATATCTTGCTCTGCTAGCATTTGATACAACGAAACCTTCTCGACTTTGAAGGACGGACATATCGACGACAATATTTATGATTTGTGATTTTGTGATTGACTATCATCCGTCACTTTAGATTTTCAGTATTTTTGGGTGATTTATTTCATGATTGAGTTTTGATGACCGAGTTTCATGATATTTGATTTCATGCCTAGGGCAAGCATATAATTTGACTCATGCTTTCGGCATAGTTTTCATGCACTTTTAGTATTTGATTTGCTTTTGTGCACGCCGATGCACAGGATGGTGAGATTTCATACCACGGTATACCTGATTGGGATTTTGATTGAAATGTGTTGTATACGTTGATTTCGATTGTGATATTCGATATTCGTTTTCGTGCACATTGTGCACTTGATTTGGATTTTGCGCATACTTAAGGCGCTTGATGCGATTTAGGTGCATACTAGATGCACTAAATCGAGATTCTTCGTGCATATCAGATGCATCTGTTTTTGCTGTCAGGCACACACGTTGCCCTTGACATGTGTTTTCGTGCACACCCGTTGCACTTAGATTTTGTTTATGTGCACATGTATGGCACATTCATGGATTTCGATTTCCGTGCGCACCAGACGAACGTGGCATTCATATATATATTTGGGATTGATTTCTTTTGGATCAGTATATTTTATGATACTTACTATTTGGTTTAGTACTGACCAGGACTAGTCAGAGGACAGTACCTGAGTATATTTTTGCATGCATTGATAGTTATCGAAGGGATTTCCAAAGAGGAGCTATAGTCTCAGTAGTTACCTACGTGTCTGAGATGACACGAAACATTTTATAAAAGAAACCCTTCTAAAATTGCTTTCAAAACGGTGGGACGTACATATTAAACAAAGGATATATATATATATATATATATATATATATATATATAGTTATTTTCTTACAATAAACGTCCGCCACTGTGCAGTGTTGCGAACATCGCACGGCGATTTGAAAAAGGTTTGACATGCATTACTTCCAGATGTTTTAATAATGTATATCATGTTGGTTTTCGTATTGGATCTTGACATTGATGTCTGCCTCATAATTCCGATGATTGCGGGATGCTTGACGGAGTTTTGATTTTGGTTTATATATCTGTTTTTCATGCGCATGCATTGCGCTACAATGTGTTTTACGTATTTATGATTTCGGAGCCCCGACGACTTGATGGTTTTACTGAAATGTTTTAGTATTTGGGGGAGAGTTTTAATTTAAATTCGGGGACCGAATTTCTTTAAGGGGGAAGATTGTAACGTTTTGAAAATCGTTTAGGTGAAATTTTTGAAAATCGGTAAAATAACGGGTGTTTTCCGGAAAAATCAAGATATAAATATATTTTAATATAAAATTAAATATACATATTCTAGCTATGTAATTGCTAGTATTGGTGTTTATTGAGCCACTTGTAAAATTTCTAATTTACTGAAATTTTTTCCGAAATTAATTATTTTAATATTTTTTAAGCCGTGACTAATACATTTAATTAGGGATAATTACAAATTGGAATGGGTTGATACAAATTTTGTGCGTCATGACATATTAAACTAACATGTAAAATATTGTTTTTGAAATGAAAAGAAATTATTAAGATGGTTTTAGAAAAAAATCAAAGAAAAGGGCTTAAATGGTGAAAATAAATTAAATGGAAATTGGGGTATAATATTTATCATTTTCCCTCACCCTACACACACACCCACACAACCCCACTCTTGGGCTGGCCGAACCCAAGCTGCCCTACTCCCTCATTTTTCCCCACACCAAATTGAGAAGAGAAAAGGAAATTGAAGGGAAAAGAAAATATTAATGAAGAGGTATGGGTTAGGTTGACTTGGACTTTCTTTGACCTTGCATTTCAACCCTCACTCTTTCTCTCTTCCCCCTTACCCAAATCTGGCCGAGCCCCTTTCTCCCTCAACAGTAGCCCCCTCCTTTTTCTCCTTTCATTTCTCTTCAAAAAAATTCATGAATTTGCCCCAAAATCCATCAAAAATCCCAAAAATTCCAATTCTAATCTCTACCCATTTCTCCTTGGCCTATTATAACTTGGATCTTGGAGGAATTTTGATGTTTTAGAGGCTAATTTCCAAGCTTGATCTATGGTTATGAGGTATAAATCCTAACCAAGTCACTTAATTGTTGCTATCATACTTCAATTGAAGCTAATTGGGTGTTTAATTTGGTTTAATTGCTTGTTTGGAAAAGTTCAAGAAAGGGTTTTGAATGCAATTAGGGTTCTTATCTGCAAAGTGTAGATTATTATCTTAAGGAAATGAAAACCTAATCTAGTTGCTAATATGTAAATTGTTAGATGTAAAATGTCCAAATTTAGCTTTTTAGCAAACTAGATTTTTAGAAATTATTAAAAATGTGAAATTTAAAATCTAGTTAGGGTTTTTATAAATTGGTTATGGTTTGAAAGGATAGTATAATATCTTAGAGTATGCAAAATGAAATCTAGTTGTCAATTTTCTAATTGTTACATTTAAATAGTTCTAATTAAGCTATTTGTAAACTAGCTTTTGGGGTTTAATAAAAATTGATAAGATTAAAATTTAATTATGGTTGCGTGACTTAGTTAAAATATTATGTGAGTAATGTAGCCATTATATTGGTTAAAACATCATGTTTTGAAGTGAAACGGTTAATGACCGCTTACTAGGTTTTTGGGAAATAAAACGACTTGATTAATTTTAAGGTTTTGATGAGTTAAACCCTATTTCTTATATAATTAGTGAGTTTTGAAACCACGATTGGTACGTTTGAGTTTTTCTCGATCACTCGGCGTTTGTACGCCGATGTTAAGGTTTATTTAGTCCTTTGGCATGAGTAGACCATAGGTTTTGATCTATGGGTGATACGTGCGATATTTTGGTTTCGTGCGTGACTTCGTTTACGATGCTATATATGATACGTAGGTATCCTCACGAGGACTTCGAGACGACAAGCAAGCGCGTGGCGACATTGGCATCGGCAAGCGAAGATCGAGGTGAGCAGATATATATCTATGGGGGAAGTTGGGTGGATGGCGTATAGCACCCCCGCAGTTCGTAGTATAGTTATAATATATATATATATATATATATATATATATATATATATATATATGTGTGTGTGTTATATATGTGATTCATGATACGTGGATGTTTATCAAGAGATGATTATTTTGTTCATGTTTTTGTTTAGGATAGTTAGAAATAGCTTAGTTTAGCTTCTGAGTCGCGAACCCTAGAATATGTTTTTACCCACACATACACACACACATGCATACATCTATTTACATGTGCGTATATAGGGATATGTCTATATATATATACGCACATGGGTATGGGACTATATATATATATACGTATACATATACATGGATTATGAGGATAGTACTTGGGATTGGAGATGAGTCGATGAGATTGGGCTTGAGGCTGTGGGATCGGTGATGTGACAGGGTTCGTATTCGAGATACGACATGAAGTTCTAGCGGGTCCTTTTGACATGGTGTTTTCATACACACGCATGCATTTACATCGATGGTATCAGTTTTGTACTAGACGTAGACCAGTACCCCGATCATGATATTTGATAAAGAGGATACCAGATGAATAATGTGATAGATGTGACATTTGATCCGTACCCAGACTTGGGAAGCCGTACGACGGATTTACCGTACGAGCTATATATTGATGATAGATCCGCGCTCTTGACTCGAGAATATCATATTATATGAGGGTATCGTACGGGATACTATTGAGGCGGGATCACCGACTTTTATATGTATATGTATGTATCGACTCAGATGTTAGGCGGTTTCCTTACCTTCCGATCAGCCTGTTTAGTTTGGTCCTGTAGTGTACTTGTAAATGATAGATTAGATTCGACTCATACCTATTTCAAAAACTAACGAATCGTGTGTATTTTAAAGACGGGACAAGGGCTTCTACGAATATTGCAAAGGACGTATCTTTTCTTAAAAACACCGTAGCCCTTATTTTCAAAACACCGCGATTCGTGTTATTTCAAATAGAAAAACTATATGACTCATATTTATATAAATGCAGATTAGTTATCATTGTGTTTATTATTTAGCTCCCGCATATTATTGCAGTTCGCATCGCATCATATGCTTATATTGTGTTTTTCATGTGCCATTATTGAGATCATGCTGTCAGGACACCAGCACCATTACCGATGATGCGTATGTTCCACGTACACTTACTTGCCGGCTCACACATCATCATCATCGGTAATTGCCATGTCGCGTACACTTTAGAGAATATTACTCATTGACATAGCTTGTAACTGATAGTTCGACATGGTATTATCTTACTCGTCTTTATATGCTAGTTTAGGCATTGCAGTTATTACTTGCTACTTCATACATATTATTATTTACTGCTATACAGTATTATAGAGTTTTATGCCGATATTCACTGTTTACTTGCTATTGATGATTGGATTTCTGATTTTCATGAGATTCCTGGATTTGGGGAAAACCGCAAGAATATATATAAACTTCTCTCTCTCTTTTTAAAATGAAAAGTGCGGTTTTCTCGTGATGTATGAGTCGTCCACCATGATGTTTTCTCGGTTATGAGATGGATTTCGAGACCCGATTCGAGAAGATGTATGAACCGTCTCGGGTACATGGTGGACCCGGTATGGTACCCCGGGGCAAGAGTGATTTCATGGTGGATGATGAACCCGGCAGGGGCAGACTGCCTACCGGTGATTTTACTTGGCGCGTCGGATATTCGGAGGATACCGTTCGTGGTCGTGAGATTGATGATATGGGCCGATCCGGATTGACGGAGCCCTAGATATTGAGATTTGAGACACCGAGATTTTGAGATTTGAGATATGGAGGTATTGCGATTTGATGATACAGGCCAGTCCGGATAGCCGGGATATTGAGATTTATGTTTTTTGTCGATGCTAGGCACTGATTTATATTGATTTATTGATGATACCTCATTTTAAATTACAGAAAATCTCACTAAAGAAAGAAAACAGTTTCTTCATTTACATGTATTCTGTTTTCATTACATTACATTTGTACCTCATACATATGATACTTTGCTACCTGAGGCACTGACACGAGCACATGGGATTACACTTATTCATAGATGTTTACCCTTGCCACCTTTTCATGCTTCAGACTTATCATTTTGAAGTTATATATATTGATCGTGTTGACCTAGGATTGTGTCATACATACGATTTCTGCTCGGTGATGTTTTCTACTCACGAGTTGGCAACTCACCCCTATTGTACCACAGTTCCTTACAGGTTTTGCTGTACAGGTTCCATTGCGGCTTTGCTGGCACACTGTTCCTTCACGGTGATTGCTTTGGCAGGTGGGTTCGTTTGCATCAGGAACACCATTGTATATTGTTATTTCAGTTGTATCTAGTAAAACTCCATCAACTAGATTGTATATTTGATAGAGATAGAAGTCCAGTGTTTATTCTTTCGACCTAGAGTCGCGCATTGTATTATTATGGATTGCATGCTGTTTTGAGTTTCCTTTTTGTTTTGATCCTCGCCCTTCGGCGTTGTATATTATATTGCTTGCGTGGTTGTGACCGTCGATTGACGAAGAGCTAGCTCCCGTTTAGGGATGCCGTTTATCATTTCGTATACTATTCATGTTGTATCCCGTTTGGGGGCCTGTATTTACAAAGAAGACTCTGCCGAAATTTTCAGAAAATACTTGAGATTTTAAAAATACATATTTCGGCCTTTGTTGTTAAAACTACTTGCTTTAAATTGGTTTTTCCTTCACTCTACTACTTCTTTGGTTTTGATTTCTGGGTTTTGGCTTACTTAGATTACGTACGTCTCGAGACGTTTCGTAATTTAAGTGCCGGTCATGTTCCGTACTTTTCGGGTCGTGACAGCTTTGCATAGAGGTATTCGGTTAGGAATATCTCGCACCTCATTCTATGTGGGAAGAGTCTTGATCCCTTCCTTGGGAGTTCGCGCTTAAGCAAAGGATTATGTTACTAGCTTTAAAAAGCGGAGCTTAAACCGCTCCATTTCAAAGCCACTCAAGTTCATTACGTTAAAGGTTTTTCGACAAAAACCAGTCGTAGCCCTCCGTCATTTCATATTAGTATTACTTAGTATTCGTGCTACGTTTGTCGTTGCTATTCATTGAGGTGTAGTGTACGGTAGCTCTATAATACTTTTCTGTCGCAAGGATATGCGGATTGGTTAAGACAGTCATATAACTTTGTTGATTATTCGCCAAGGGTCGTGCGGGTGGGTTTAAAGCAATCAAGATAATGATGGGTTAAACTTGACTAGGAACATTAATTTGTTGATTATTCGTCAAGGTCATTGGGTCCTAGGGGCAAAAACCATATTGGGAGTTTCAAACATACGGGAAACTTGCCAGGCATGCGCATACCTTCTAGAGTGTGGTGACTTGAGTGGATTCTATCAGGTTATCACATGATGATAGTTAGGTTCCGATTCCCACTAATGAGTATGTATTACTCCTCGGGAGATTTTTTCACTTCACAATTAGATAACCTTGAAAGTGTAAGTTAGCACCACTACTGGGTTTTACTAGCATCAAGCATGTCGTTTTTAAAATTTTCGGGATGCTAATATATAGTAACCAAGTTCTTTAACTAGATGATTAGGGTTTAAGCTAGAAATAACAAACTATACTAAGAGATGGATGGCTACAACCTTTGTAGACCGTGTCCTTCTCTTCTTATGCTCCGTGTAGTAGTCCATGCGACTCTACTAGGTTCCACTTGAAGTTGGATCGAGCTTCCTCCGATGATCTTCGTGCCAAAGATGATCCACCCGAAGCTCCGCTAATCCAAGCTATCTCTTTACTAGACTCTTTAGTCAAGATAACACCCTAAGCCAAAGTGCTAATCTAGTTTAGGTTGGTGAAGTAGGGGTTGTGTTTGCTCACTAGGGTTCTCACAAGCTCAAGGATTCACAACTCATGTGAGGGTTTGAGCTTGGAGGTGGAGGTCAAGAATGAGGAGAGAGCTAGAGAGCATGAACTCATCTCATGATTTCAACTCTCATGTGAAGAAAAAGAACAAGTCTCATATGAAGAAAATGAACCATGGCACACATAATATTCTTACTCATTGAAGCATCCAATTTTCATCAATAAAAATATAGCACCATGCTTCAATAGTAAGTCAAGAGTAATAAAAAAAATATAAAATCCATGCTTCATCCCATGCTCCTCATTTTCCACCTCATTTCTATTTTTTCAAAATAGAAATCCAACCGTGCTTCATAATATATTTATATATATATCAAATATATATTAATATATATATCATGAAGAAAATAATTAGTGAGCTAATAATATTAGTTAATATATAATTATATCAAATATAATATATAGCAAATTATTAAATCAACACTAGATTTAATAATCCTGTTATATCACATATAACCGACTAATATCATTTATCTTTATATCACATTATCAAATCAATACTTGATTCGATAATCCAGTTATATCACATATAACCTAACCGATAACAAATAACCGCCAGATTAGAATATGGTATCACATATTCGTATTTAATCAGGCCCCCCGCCGCATATATTAGCATATATGCCCTACTTCGTTTTGCTTGAACCAGGAAACTTCTGTGTGGGACTTTAAAGACTCGTCAATACACCAGCAGCAGGTGATGATCACATCAGTCACCCACAAGCCGTCAGCGGTACTATCTGGACGTAACGGCTACCCAGGTATTGAGCGATTAGAAGATCAGTAAGCAAGCTTGTCCAAAATCTCATGAAGCTTATAAGTAACACTTACCGTACAATCCGGTCTTTTCGTCTGATATGTCGCATATCGAGTCTAGGGGTGGTAATATCAGACCCCGGTAACTTGATAAGTCATGCCGATGTATGGCTCATAACGGTTCGAGAAACTATAGGTAACTCTTACCAGTAAATCTTCTTAACAGTCCTGGTTAGGGACTTCTAGTTATAGCCAATCAAGCATAGCGCAACATCAACTCCCAATACCGGAAGAGACGAAACCCCTCCTATCGCTCATTGCCTCCATGCGACTCGAGACTGTATCCAAAATCCACTTATTTGCACAACTCCTTTAAGCTGTGGTAGAGAGGAAATCAAAGCATAGTGGGAGCCACACAAGACTCTATGACGATCTCGGGTCTACAGACTAATTTGTACCAGTGTCACCAGAGAACTGCTATCTGATGATAGGTATAGTACCAAGTAGGAGTTCTCGGTGACTCATGTTCGGTGCACCCATTCTCTAATGAGCACCTGTATACAATCTTTGATGTCACAAACCAATGGTTTTGGGATCAACCATCGCCCCATACAGGGTCAAGAAACGTACACACTAGTCTACTCTGGAATATTGATGCCCTGTCTCGATATCCCCTCGACTAGGAACTGTTAAAGGATGTACTTTTGGACCATCCTGGACCCACTAGTATGATCTGCATCATAGTCCTGGTAGTCAAGTACATATCCTAAGGGCTTTATCAACATATAAGAGAGAGACAGTATAATAATACCAGTCTACATGTTAAGATAAAGGCAATCAGATAGCATACTATCATGTCGAGCAAGAAAGTCCTCCATATATATGTCCAAGCATCCACTATATTATATAATAATGGCCTCTAAGGCATATATATCATTACCAATCTCCCACTTGCACTAAGGCCAGTTGTTATAGTATCTCTTACCTAACATCCCCAAAAGTCTCTCGATTAGCATCTGGGGGAGGGCCTTGGTGAGTGGATCCGCTGTGTTATCCTCTGTGTCAACTCTCCTGACCTCGATCTCTCAGAGATCAACTATCTCCCTGATCAGGTGATACCACCTAAGAACATGTCTTGATCACTGATGGGACCGTAGTTCCTTGGAAAAAGCCACAGCTATATTGTTATCACAATACACAGGTATTGGACGCTCAATGGATGGAACCTCACCAAGTTCATCTCATGAACTTCTTTATCCAGACAGGCTCTTTGGCAGCATCGTTGGTAGCGATATATTCAGCCTCCATCGTCGAGTCTGCTACGGTATCTAGCTTGGAACTCTTCCAACATACCGCCCCTCCATCGAGGGTGAAGAAAAAACATGAGACCGACTTACTGTCGTCCTTATCACTCTGGAAGCTCGAATCGGTAAAGGACTCCACCTAGAGTTCACCGTTACCATACACCAAGAGCATTTCTTTAGTCATTCTTAAGCACTTAAGAATGATCTTCACGGCTGTCCAGTGTTTCCCCCTAGGATCTGATTGATACCTGCTCACTACATCTAGTGAGTAAGCTACATCTGGTCTGGTACATAACATCGCATACATGATAGTCCCGACTGCCGAAGCATAGGGTATCACTTGCATGCGAGCTCTCTCTAAATCGGTCTTGGGAGACATCACTTTGGAAAGAGTGATTCCTGAACAAGCAGGTAAATTACCACACTTAGAATCTTCCATACTAAACCACTTTAGTATGGTGTCTATGTACTTGGATTAGGACAATCCCAACATCCGTCTAGATATATCTCTATAGATCTTTATCCCTAAGATGTAGGAGGCATCACCTAGATCTTTCATGGAGAACATGTGTGATAAGATGATCTTGACCGAGTGTAGCATAGGAACATCGTTTCTGTTAGTGTATATGCCCTAGAGGCCATTATTGTATCATACTGGTTTGTATATTACTTAATGGAAGCTTGGGATATTCACAGTTGTATTGATAATCTTGCTCAAAATGGTAGTATGCTACTTGGTTTGTTTCTACTTCAATATGTACATGTGTTTCTTTTAACATATCGCTTATACATATTAGTAGAGCCTTTAGGATCATTACTTGATTACCAGCGTTGTGATGGAAGTCACACTAGTAGGGGCTGGGTAGTCTACAAGCACATCCTTATACAGGTCCCTAGTCGTAGGATTATCGATACAAGGGATCGATACTCCAGAGTAGACTAGTGTATACGCTTCTCATCTTAGTAGGGAAATGCTCTGTCCTACAGCCATTAATACGTCGTACTGGAGATAGTATCCAGGTGCTCATTAGGTTATGAGTATACCGGACAGGACTCGTTGGGAACTGCTGGTTGGTAATATACCTATCGTCAGATAGCAGTTCCCAGGTGACATGAGTACAGCTTAGTCCGTCGACTTGACACTGCCACTTCGCCTCAAGTATGTTCCCACTGTACTTTGATTACTACCCTACCACGGCTCAAAGGATTCGTGCAAACATGTAGTAGTTGGGTACAGTCCCGAAGCACTTGAAGGCAGTGGCGGTTAGATAAGATTCGTCTCTCCCGGTATTAGGGGTTGATATCGCGCTGTGTTGGAGAGCCATTACATAAAGTCCCTGGCCAGGGCAAGCGAGATTTACTGGTAGGTACTCCAGTAGTTTCTCAGGGTGTAATGGGCTACACTCCGACACGACTTATATCGCTATTAGGGGTCTGACATTTACCGCCCCGTAGGCCTGATATGCGATATTCTTAGACGAACAGACCGGACTGTACGGAGATTGTCACAGATAGGCTCAGTTGGAGTTTGGATGAGTTATTCTCATCAGCCTTCTCATCGACATATACCTGGGGGTCGTTACGTACATCTAGTGCCGCTTGCGACCTGTGGATAAACCCACTGCCAGCGTAGTGTCGAGTCTTTAGAGTTCCACACAGAGGGTTTCCCTGCATCAAACAAAAGATATAAAGGTCATATGGTTTTACGGCAGGGTTCGGTCACGTGCGTGTATTTGTGCGCGCATGATGACTCGGACGGACAATACTAGCGGGCTTTGGATTAAGCCGGATCCTAGTATTGTACTGATGGATTGTTTTTGTCTTTTTGTATCCGCATTTTTTGGAATACGGATACGGGTACGTATGTACGGACGAGGGGCATTTTTTTAAATTGGTCAAAAATGCTTCCATAAGGTGACATGTCATATTGTTATTATTTATTTTGGTTTAAATGAAAATGCATTATGACATAGGAGAATGAGGTGGAAATTGCATGAAGATGGACATAGCTTCACATGACACATGGTGACTTTTTAGCCTATGACTCATTTTTTGTTACTTGAACCATATATGTGATAATTGATATTGATTTATGATATGAATTATCAATATGGTTCAGTTGAAAAAAAAAGGTAGAGAGCTAACTCCATTCTTCACTCTTTTTCCTCACTAGCTTTTTCTCCAAGGCCACCTTCTTCCTCAATGCTCTAGTGAACTCATGTGTTGAGTGATCTAGGGCAAGCATAGATATTACAATCTATCTACACATCTCTACATCCTCTACTACATCATGGGTAGCGACCTTGATGCCCTAGTTGCCTCCATTGAGGTAAGAGTTCGATGCACATCTCCTCGGGTGGATCATCATGGATTTGAGGAGTCCGATGAGGGAGTAGTGATCCAAACGATCCACAGAGTTAATAACCAAAAGAAGGACAGCGAGGAATGAAGACCTGAAGGACCGGAATCGTAAGGTATAAACTTCTGTACGTTTAGTTTGTAGGGTTCCTAGGCACACTAAAGAGGTCTCACAAGGCATCAACCATGCCAATTTCAAATTTTACAAGTGCCGAGAAACCCTAATACGGATCGTTAACTAGATTTTAGGCGAAACAAAACATGCAACTAGTTAACATCTTAACTAAGTGAATGGAAATACAACCTTTGTAGATCCGGTTCTCCACCTCCATAGCTCCATGATGAAGTCTCCTTGCTGTCCGAATCAAATCCCGGGCTCTAGCGTCGGCTTCATCGGAGAAATGGGCGGGCAAGGTCGTCGACTTCGATGCCGAAGATGATCTACGTCGAGGCATCACAAGATCAAGCTCCCACTTCACCAAGTCATGAAACTTGCGAAGAAAACACCCTATACTACTTGGCAAGAGGTAGAGGATGAAGAAATAGGAAGTGGGTTCACTTTAGAATTGGATTTCTCACTCATTTTGGCTAGTTGCCATTGATGGAGGCAAGCTTTCTTCATGTTTAAGATGATGAAGAAGATGATAGAATATATGATAAGTATATCTTAAAATAGAAAATAAAAGGAATACTTATCATACTCTAACCATGGTCAAGTGTAGAGAGCAAACTAGGGTTAGGTGAATGGTTAGGGTTAAGCATGAAGACAAAAATGGTGACTTAGTCAAAGCTTCATGAAGCTTCAACATCAAACAAAGAAAGCCACCATTTTCTCTTTTATGCCATAGAAATAAATAAATAAATGAATAAATAAATAAAAACAAAACCCTAACCATTACATAACCATGGTTTAATCTAAACATACACCCAAACATGCATGTATCATCAAACATGGTACAAGCAAGTGCACAAAAATATATCACATATACAATGTGCACATCAAGTGAGAAAATCCATTTAAAGTGAACAAATATTAGTTAATGCAAAGTAATATATCAAATATATAATTATACATTAAATCATTAAATCAACACTTGATTTAACGATCCAGTCATATCGCATATAACCGACTAATATCCAATGTGTCGGCTTATCGAATTAGTCCTTGATTCGATAACTAGGTTATATCGCATACAACCAATCGATACATTCATGGCGAGAATAGAATACGGTATCACATACACGCATTATTCTTGGTCCCGCACATATCTCATATGCGCTCCTATTTCGTTTCGCTTGAGCCAGGAAACCTCTGTGTAGGACTCTAAAGACTCGTCAATACGCCGGCAGCAGGTGATGATCATATCAAACACCCACAAGCCGCAAGCAGTCTGCTAAACATAACGGCCATCCGGGTATTGAGCGATCAGAAGATCGACGAGCAAGCCCGCTCATACTCCTGTGAATCCAACCAGTAACACTTACCGTACAGTCCGGTCTGATCGTCTGATATGTCGCATATCTCGCCTAGGGGTGGTAAACGTCAGACCCCAATAGCTTGATAAGTCATGTCGATATGAGGTCTATAACAGTTCGAGAAACTACTGGTAACACTTACCAGTAAATCTCAGCAACCCTGGCCAGGGATTTCCGGTTATAGCCAATCGAACACAACGCAACATCAACTCCCTATACCGGGAGAGACGAATCCCCTCCTATCGCTCATTGCCTCCATGTGATTCGGGACTGTACCCAAAAACTACCGTTTTGCACGCCCTCTTGGACGTGGTAAGGTGGAAATCAAAGCACAGTGGGAATCACACAAGACTCTATGACGATCTCGGGTCTACAGACTAACCTGTACCAATGTCACCAGAGAACTGCCATCTGATGTGAGGTATAATACCATCTGGGAGTTCTCGGCGAGTCCGTCCAGTGTACCCAGTCTCCACTGAGTACCCGCATATCATCTCTGATGTCAAACACCAATGGATATGGGATCATCCATCGCCCATCTGTATGGGTCGAGAAGGTATACGCTAGTCTACTCTGGTATATCGATGCCCCGTCTCGATACACCCACGACTAGGGACCTTGAAGGATGTACTTATGGACTACCATGTCCCCACTAGTATGATCCGCATCATAGTCCAGGTAGTCAAGTACACATCCTAAGGGCTTTACCAACATGTAACAGAGAGACAATCAGTGTACACGTTAAGGTAAAGAGTAACCAGATAGCATACTATCATGTCGAGCAAGAAAGTCCTCCCTATATATGTCCCAGCATCCACTACAATATACATCCTATGTACAGTACTGGCCTCTAGGGCATACATATAACTAACAATCTCCCACTTGCACTAGGTCCATCTGTAGCAGTGGTTGTAGTATCTCATACTCAACCATCCCGTAAAAGTCTCTCTCTAGGAATATGCTTTCGTGAGTGGATCCGCGGTGTTATCCTCTGAGTCTGCTCTCCTAACCTCGATCTCCTTGGAGATCAGCCATCTCCATGATCAGGTGATACTGCCTTAGAATATGTCTGGATTACTGATGGGACGGACGTTCCTTGGCATAAGCCACAACTCCATTGTCTCACAATGGGAGGAACTAAGTTCATCTCATGAACTAATATACACCCAGACAGCCCCTTTGGTAGCATCTTAAGTAGCGATGTATCCAGCCTTTATCGTCTAGTATGTCACGGTATCTAGCTTGGAACTCTTCCAACATACCGTCCCTTTACTGAGGGTAAAGACAATGCCTGTGACTGACATTCAGTCGTCTTTATCACCCTGGAACTTTTCCAGTGATTCTCCCCAGGATCGATTGATACCATCTCACTACAACTAGTGAGTATCCTAACATCCAATTAGATCTATCTCATAGATCCAAAATCCAGGATTTAGGAGGTATCACTTTGATCTTATATGGAGAATCATTGTGATAAGCGGAGATTGATCGAGCGTAGCATAGGAAACTGCTTCCCTATCAAGAGTATGTCATCTACGTACTCTACGAGGATCACCACCATACTCCCTACTACCTTTTTGTATATACAAGGTTCATATACCATTTTGATGATGTCAAACTCTTTGACTAATCTATCAAAACAGATGTTCCAACTCCGTGATGCCTGCTTTATCCTATAAAGCATCTTTTACACGTTTCCGCTGCTCCCACTGTCTATGAAGCCCTCTGGCTGTGTACTTATAGACGCCCTTTTCTAAAACATCATTTAGAAAAGCAGTCATGACACCCAACCGCCAGATATCGTAGTCATGGTATGTAGCTGTGGCAAGTAGGATCTGGATGGACTTAAGCATAGGCACTGAAAAAGGATTCATCATTATCCACGCCTGGTCGATGATGAAAACCTTTAACATGTCTAGCTTTGAAAGTCTCAACTTTTCCAAGTATACCAAGTAATCTTCTCAAGATATACTTGCTCCTGATGGGGATTTAACCCTTCAGATATAGCAACCAAAGTCCATACTTTGTTGGTGTACATGGATTCCATCTCAGATCGCTAAGCATCCAGCCATTCTTATAGAGTCCTACTCCCGATGGCCAGCTCGAAACTAGTTGGGTCATCATCTCATGATGCCATCCTCGCTCCCACTGTCATAGAGAAACCGAAGTATCTCTCAGGTGGGTGAGGAACCCTACTAGATCGGCGGAGAGGCTGAGGTTCGTTGGAATCTACTGAATCCTTTGGTTCTATCAAATCATCAGCTGCAGTTTGTATGGCTGGAACATTTCCAGTTCTACATAACAGACCTTGCCTCGAGTTTGTCAGGATTTTGCTTTTAGACATAGGCCGGACAACCCCAAATCTTAACTAGCTTAAGACATGGGCTCTTCCCATACCATATCTCATATGGAGTGGTAGGCAACTGATTTGATCCGAACCCTTTTCAATAGGTATGCAGCTTCTCAAGTGCATAACTCCCAAAAAGAAAATAGAAAACTCAGTAGTACTCATCATAGAGCACACCATATCAAATAGGGTGTATCTGCTCCGCCCCGATATACCATCGTGCAATGGTGTATTCGGAGGAGTAATGCTGAGAGAGAATCTCATTCTCCTTTAGAATAAACCAAGAATTCCGTGCTCAAGTACTCTCCTCCTTGATCTCATCAAAGGACATAATACTTATACCCGTATTTTGGTTCTCTACTTCTAACTTATATTCTGTGAATATCTCAAAAGGTTCGGACTTGTGTTTCAACAGGAACATAGATCTGAATCTCGAAAGATCATCAGAGAATTTAATGAAGTACAAAGAACCGGTCTTGGCATGTGTAGACAGGGGACCTTTATACATCAACATGTATCATCCCAAGAGTTCAACTAACTCTTTCTCTGTTTCCAATAAACAGAGCTGTGGTCATCTTATCTCTGTGACATGACTGGCAAGTTTCACAAGATGTAAATTCAAACTGATTTAAATATGCTTCTTTGTGCAACTTAGCTAGTCGGGTCGCATTGATATGACCTAGTCTATAATACCTCAAGAAGAATTCATTCATTTTTGAACTCTTCCTCTTGTGTGTGTTCTGTATACTAAGAACTGTAGTTTGATTTAGAACATTAATGCTTTTAGATAACGTGCCTGAATCAATTAACTTTTGATATAGGAAATGTTCAAAACATTATCCAACAATACAAAATTTTATCCTTTCTTTACTAATAAAGAGACTGATATGATTTTGTATATCAGGTTCGATATCTAATAACATTCGTTCAGAATCAATGTATTGGAATACAGGGTGACAGTGACTAACAGAATTGGTTGCAACACTTGCCCCGTTTTCTGTCTCATGAAACTTATCACCCGTTCTCAGTTCTCTACCTTTCTGTAGCCCTATGTAACAGATTACATATCTGGGATCCTGATCCGGTATCAAATACCCAGGACGTAGAGGATACAGAGAAACAGTTCTTTATAACGAACACACCCGAAGATGATGCATCAGCATGCACTCTCTTCGTTTGGGTGGCACGGGAATTCTGGTAATCCCCTTATTTCCTGCTCTGTCTTATAACAATTATAAGTTGGAGCGGGACCAACGTTCCCCAGCTCAGTATAACAAGCGGGTTCGGTCAATACATCCGTATTATTATCTTGATTAAGGCGTGATATTGTCGCTACCTGGAGAGAGAGAAGAAAACACTCAGCGTGCGCTCTTGCAAGAATAGATTGGTTATTATTTTATCTAATCAGGATGGCTCCCACTGTTTTTTATCAAATCTTCCTTCAAACCCTAAAAGGAAAGACTAGCCGGGATTAATTACACACTACAAGTTCGCCAATCTTTCAGCCAGGCCAATGTCGGTACTTTGAGGGAGGTCCCCCGTGCTTTCGCACGAACCTAATTAATGTAAATCTCGTTTTCCCAGAGGCGTAACCCCGTTGACACCTTTCTAGACACCTACTTGATCGGCTAATTGTAATGTGTAAAACTCTCCCAGGAGTAACTCTTACTCGCAGCGGGTATCGGGATCCAACTATCTCATAGAAGGTATGCAATCTCATTGCAAATTTCAACACTTGAAATTCCCGATAATTTTGCCCCTAACGTGCTATGACTTTGACGAAAGCTAACAAACCATAGCCCGCTAGTCAAGTTCAACCCGTATATTTCTTGATTGAATTAAACCCACCCGCACGACCATTGACGAAAGCCAATAAAGCCGCACGACTACCCTAATCCAATCGCATCGTATGCAGCAGATAAGCAGCATATAGCTACCGCACACTACACCTTGACGAAAGCCAACAAATGCAGCACGAATACTATATACAACTTATCTGAAATGACGGAGGGCTACGTCAGGTTTTTCTGAAAACCTATTGCGTAATGAACTTGATATCGTTGTAGAATCAAATGATTTTGAAATGGAGTGTTTTCGAGGCTTTTCTAGTTTTGCTAAAGGGGTCACTCCCGGTGAAGGGATCGTCGGCCCTTTCCTTGTCGAATGAGGTGCGGGATATATCATATATATCACTGTGCAAAGCAGAAACTATAGAAGCAATCAAAAGACAAACCGAGGGTTGTAGCATCTGCCAGTTATTGCTAAAGGAGTCACTCCCGGTGAAGGGATCTCGGTCCTTTCCTTATCGAATAAGGTGCAGGATATATCATATATACCGCTGTGCAAAGCAAGAACTGTAGCTACCTGTTTTATTTTTGAAATTCGATTCCACAACATCTTAGGTTTCTTTTATTTCATTAATCTCATTAATGAAGTCCCATCATTTAAGTACCTAAACATCACAGATAAATACGACGTACACTTATGCCATCCGCATTCGCCTCGATGTCCCCTCGTGCACCGTTAGGTTAGGTAACTAACGGCAGAGCGGGGCAGGGCTAGCGCGGGTGTAAAACATAAGTAACGTCTATATAATATATCATATATATACTATATACAGTATCTATCACAGAACATCACATGATCACATCACAGATATCGCAGCAGAAGAAACATATGAAATATTGGACATACTAGGACGTCCGTGTTTTCAATACGAGCCAGTATAAAACACGGATTCCACGGTCGTGATGAATAGCCAATCCCACACCCCTAGACCCCTACGAGAGCGGCAAGCAACCCTACCAATTCTAGGGTTAGGAGACCCGGACTCGACTCCTCGAGATGGTCTCCCACTGGACCCCAGAACCCGATTACTTGTGCTCCCCTCCTTAGGTCTATCCTAATGCGGAAAAGTAAATAATATACAAAAGGCGACATCTTCCGCAACCTGGAAGTGCCCCAATAAAAGAATATTACATACAAGTTTTTACATGAATGAAAATGAAAAACACTTATCTCACATAAAAACCCCCCGGCTATTCGAACACGACGATCCAATATAACATATCCAGCAACACATAACATCACATGTCATCAACGTAAGTAAATATGCGCATCCCAATTATCGTTGACATATAGCAACGAAACCGGCGATATCACATATTACACTTACGGTCACAGAAAAGAAAATGTAAAACTACAACAATTGGAATCCGCAACCGCTTTAGACATCGCATGCCCAATCAAATGAAATACTTAGACATCGCATGCCTAACAATTATAAACCCCGCATTTTAGTCTCAATCGAAAACTCTTTTCAATATCAAGTCGGGCAATTGAACAAGATTCCCGACATTTTGATCGAATGCTCGTCGCAAACTTTAGTAGGCGGTCGCACCCCCGACGCCGTCAACGAAGTGCACCAAGGCGGAACACCGCTGCCGCGAGCACCCGAACGGATACTTTCGGCGACGGGGTTCTCCTACAGTCACTTGGTCGGGGCTAAGGGGTAAGGCTGTCTATTAAGTTTACCCGGCGAGTATCCGCGTATGCTACGTGATTGCGACGGACTTTTGATCACATCAAAATTCTGTGGCAACTGATCAAATGAGACTAAACTGCTATGTTTATAACATTCATTCAGTTATCTCATAACTGCTTGTGAATTCCAATTATTGTATCACATTCCGGATAAGATAGAAAATGTTAAACTTTCCGATCGAACAATTGAACACCCAAGTTTTCCCGAAACAGCTCAACACATGAAATAAGTTCAAAGACATTCACTTCATGCCTCAGTACCAACGGTCCAGCCGTAGAAGGATCAAGCCAACGCCTCACATGTGGCACGCCGTACTGCCCCAAACCCAAAGGTTCAAAGGGCAGTTCAAGACGGTCACATAATCGAGTTAAGGTTTGTTGTCTTCTAGAGGGACCATCGTGTTACTTGCACTACTTGGAACGTCATTAAACTACGGAAAAGTCCAACAATTGGAAATTTCCCGGCAGGGGAAAAAGTGGGTATTTATATCCGGTCGAACTTTTTAACAGTTTCTAAAATATCCGGAAAAAATCACAAACAAAGTTAAACTTCCCGATCGAAACACCGAGTCCCCAATACAACCCAGAAAACTCAACTCTAGAGTAAATATTAAAAATTCCCAGGAAAACCAGCACTTCATAGTAAGAATTACTGTGCCAAATTCTATACAAGATAAGACAAAGCAGCCGCGGAACCGCGGCGGTTTGATGAAATTAGGGTATCGAATTTCACAGTAACTCTTAGATATTCCTGCTGATTTTTCTGTATATTTTTAATTCTCAAAAATCCACAATTTTCAAAAATGTACAGAGAGCAATTTTTGAGTTAGGGTTTCGGTTCGATCGGACTTCTAACTCCGTCTACGCATCGCCTAAGGCTCTAGCTAGGCTCTGATACCACTGTAGGGTTCCTAGGCACACTAAAGAGGTCTCACAAGGCATCAACCATGCCAATTTCAAATTTTACAAGTGCCGAGAAACCCTATTACGGATCGTTAACTAGATTTTAGGCGAAACATGCAACTAGTTAACATCTTAACTAAGTGAATGGAAATACAACCTTTGTAGATCCGGTTCTCCACCTCCATAGCTCCATGATGAAGTCTCCTTGCTGTCCGAATCAAATCCCGGGCTCTAGCGTCGGCTTCATCGGAGAAATGGGCGGGCTAGGTCATCGACTTCGATGCCGAAGATGATCTACGTCGAGGCATCACAAGATCAAGCTCCCACTTCACCAAGTCAATAAACTTGTGAATAAAACACCCTATACTACTTGGTAAGAGGTAGAGGATGAAGAAATAGGAAGTGGGTTCACTTTAGAATTGGATTTCTCACTCATTTTGGCTAGTTGCCATTGATGGAGGCAAGCTTTCTTCATGTTTAAGATGAAGAAGAAGATGATAGAATATATGATAAGTATATCTTAAAATAGAAAATAAAAGGAATACTTATCATACTCTAACCATGGTCAAGTGTAGAGAGCAAACTAGGGTTAGGTGAATGGTTAGGGTTAAGCATGAAGACAAAAATGGTGACTTAGTCAAAGCTTCATGAAGCTTCAACATCAAACAAAGAAAGCCACCATTTTCTCTTTTATGCCATAGAAATAAATAAATAAATGAATAAATAAATAAAAACAAAACCCTAACCATTACATAACCATGGTTTAATCTAAACATACACCCAAATATGCATGTATCATCAAACATGGTACAAGCAAGTGCACAAAAATATATCACATATACAATGTGCACATCAAGTGAGAAAATCCATTTAAAGTGAACAAATATTAGTTAATGCAAAGTAATATATCAAATATATAATTATACATTAAATCATTTAATCAACACTTGATTTAACGATCCGGTCATATCGCATATAACCGACTAATATCCAATGTGTCGGCTTATCGAATCAGTCCTTGATTCGATAACTAGGTTATATCGCATACAACCAATCGATACATTCATGGCGAGAATAGAATACGGTATCACATACACGCATTATTCTTGGTCCCGCACATATCTCATATGCGCTCCTATTTCGTTTCGCTTGAGCCAGGAAACCTTTGTGTAGGACTCTAAAGACTCGTCAATACGCCGGCAGCAGGTGATGATCATATCAAACACCCACAAGCCGCAAGCGGTCTGCTAAACGTAACGGCCATCCGGGTATTGAGCGATCAGAAGATCGACGAGCAAGCCCGCTCATACTCCTGTGAATCCAACCAGTAACACTTACCGTACAGTCCGGTCTGATCGTCTGATATGTCACATATCTCGCCTAGGGGTGGTAAACGTCAGACCCCAATAGCTCGATAAGTCGTGTCGATATGAGGTCTATAACAGTTCGAGAAACTACTGGTAACACTTACCAGTAAATCTCAGCAACCCTGGCCAGGGATTTCCGGTTATAGCCAATCGAACACAACGCAACATCAACTCCCTATACCGGGAGAGACGAATCCCTTCCTATCGCTCATTGCCTCCATGTGATTCGGGACTGTACCCAAAAACCACCGTTTTGCACGCCCTCTTGGACGTGGTAAGTTGGAAATCAAAGCACAGTGGGAATCACACAAGACTCTATGACGATCTCGGGTCTACAGACTAACCTGTACCAGTGTCACCAGAGAACTGCCATCTGATGTGAGGTATAATACCATCTGGGAGTTCTCGGCGAGTCCGTCCAGTGTACCCAGTCTCCACTGAGTACCCGTATATCATCTCTGATGTCAAACACCAATGGATATGGGATCATCCATCGTCCATCTGTATGGGTCGAGAAGGTATACGCTAGTCTACTCTGGTATATCGATGCCCCGTCTCGATACACCCACGACTAGGGACCTTGAAGGATGTACTTATGGACTACCATGTCCCCACTAGTATGATCCGCATCATAGTCCAGGTAGTCAAGTACACATCCTAAGGGCTTTACCAACATGTAACAGAGAGACAATCAGTGTACACGTTAAGGTAAAGAGTAACCAGATAGCATACTATCATGTCGAGCAAGAAAGTCCTCCCTATATATGTCCCAGCATCCACTACAATATACATCCTATGTACAGTACTGGCCTCTAGGGCATACATATAACTAACATAGTTAACTTCACATCTTGTTAGATAGTTAGGGTTTAGCACCGATCCTGGAGTCCAAGTCCGTGCAGCGATCTTTTGAAAATTGTTTTTCACCTATTCCGCCTCCCCGTGATCCCGCGGGGTGCGCGACATGGACTTACAGTGGTATCAGAGCCTTCTAAACCCAAACTAGTTCGTTAGCAAGGTTTAGAACTTCGATCGTCGGAAAAACTGGAAAACAAAATACCGAAAACCCTACATTCTGTCGAATTTTAAAAGTGCTGTAAAAATTATTTCAGGTGTACTAAAAATACGTGCAGGGTTTTCTAAGATGGCTGAAGAAAAATGGTCCCCTGAATCGCCAATACGACCGTGGAACCGCGGCGGTTCGGTCCGATCCACCGCGGAGTCGCGGCCGAGTCGAGGCCGATTCAGGCCATTCTTCTTCTGTTATTTCTTTCTTTGGGTGTTTAGTTCTCTGGAATATTTTGTTTCTACCCAGTATGTTTCTGAATGCTGGTTTGCATTTGGGGTGGTTACGGAAAATGTTTTTCGATCGAAATTCTAATTGTACTTGGCTAACCGATTCTTCTGTAATGTTTATATGTGTTTTAAATTTCATCTAATTGCTATATGTCTGTTAGTTTGAAGTTGCACATATTTGTTGGTTTGTGTATATGAACTTGTTGGATCGTCAATGATGAATAGCCGGGAATGTGAGATGAGCGTTTTTTTTATCTTTCATTCATGTAAATTGTAAAATTGATGTAATATTATTTTGCGAGGCACATCCGGATTGAGGTTGTAGCCACCGTTGTATTATTTTCTTTTTACTGTTTTCTGCTCCTAGGATAGACCCATGGTGGGGTACACAAACTACCGGGTTCTTTGAAGTGCCGAGTGACCTACTCACTTTGTTGAGGGAGATTGCTTCACTTCTGGAATTTGGCGGGTAGTTTGCCGTACCCGTAGGGTCTGGGGTGGGGTTTGGCTATTCATCATGACCATGGAAGCCGTCTTTCGTTACAGGCTTAAACGAAATACGATATTCCTAGCATATCCAATATGTTCATTTGTGACTGGAATGCCTATTATTTCATCAGACGAATGTTATTATTATATATGATATATAATAGACGCTACTTATGTTTTGCATCCACGCTAGTCCAGCCCCCGCTCTGGCGTTAGTTAAGTAACCTAACGGTGTTAGACGGGCCCTAGTGACGAATGCGGATGGTATAAGTAGACGTTGTATTTTCGTCTTTTTCTGTGATGATAGGTGTAATTGATGGGACGTATTACATTAACGCAAAGCAAACAAACCAAAGTTGAATCGTTGGAACAAATTTTAAAAACCACTCGGTTATTTTAAAACAGCAAACTTTTAAATGCGGAGCTTAAACCACTCCTTTTAAAATCTATCAGGTTCCTTCGATTATATCAAGTTCACTACGTTCACGGTTTCGCCTAAACCATTCGTAGCCCTCCGTCATTTCATTTAAATGTTCAGTAGTATTCAAGCTATGTATTTTGACCTTCGCCAAGGCATAGTGATTGGTAGCTACTAAATATTTATCTGTAGCATAGATAGATGCGTTGGTTTGGGATAGTCGCACTGCCATTTTGGCCTTCGCCAAGGGTATGTACGGGTGGGTCCAAATTAACCTGGAGAATGACGGGTAGAACTTGACATGTGACTTATGATATGTTGGCCTTCGTCAGGGTCATAAGAGCATGGGACAGAAATCCACATCGGGAGTTTCTAAAGAAACTGAAACTTGCTAGTACTGCATACCATTTGGATTGTGATAATTTTGGTAGGATTTCTTCAGCTTTATCACACAATGATATTTTGATCCCGATCCTACTGTGAGTATATGCTACTCCTCGGGAGATCTTTTCACTATCACAATCAATACTATAAACCAAGTAGGTGTCTAGAACAGTGTTAGTGGGGCAATGCCTCCAGGGAAAGGAGGTTATTTAATTAAGGAACTTCGCGAAAGCGTCGTAAAACCTCCCTTGAAGTACCAACACTAGCCTGGCTGAACGGTTAAGCAAGTATTGTAGGGTGAGATTAATCCTGACTAATTCATCTTTTATGGTTTGAGGAAGGATTCGAGAAACAGTGGGAGCCATCCTGTTTAGATAAATTAAAAACCAATCTAAACTTGCAAGAGCATCATGCTGAGTGTATTCTTCTCTCTCTCTCCTAATTGCAGCAACCAGGTGACCAGATTAGGTTACAGTTATATAATAACATGACTGAGTTTTACTATAAAACTGGCAAAGGTTTGTCCAGATGTCCATTACCTATGACAAACTGGACCACCTCATTACTACTCACGCCACTGCCGTCCCAGGTCCAGTTTCCAATGTCACGGATGATATCCGTAGGACAAAAGGAAAAGACTATGCGAATGCCAAGTGCCTCGTGTTGCCCTCAGTTAATGGTGAATACCAGCAGGAACACGAGAAGATAGACTTTTCTTCTATCTTCCTCCATAACAAAATTTTATATGGAGAGCAATCTCGTATCGCAAGATATGAGACCTCGAAGGAATTGCTTCAAGCGAGATTGGCTGTCGGATCATCTGTAGGGGACCACGTCCCTACAATGATTAGCTGTATTGAACAGCTCACGGACCTGGAGACCACGTTGGAGAACAAGTCGAGTGATGACTTGCTTCTACAGTCCCTACCTTCTACTTACGCCCAGGGGAAGAAAGTTATACTTCCAGTTGTGGGAACCCTGAAGGAAACCAGGGAGACACCCGCTCTGCTTATTGGGGAATATTCTTCTTCTAGATCCAAGGTAAAACCCAAGGGTGAGAAGAAGAAGGCCTCCGAAAAGCTGATAAGCGGTGTTAGTAAAGTAGAAGAAAAGGGAAGGGCAAAAGTTTCAAGGCTAACGGTAGTAAAGGAGGGATGTTCCTATCGTCACGGGAAAGGGTATTGGCAGAAGGGATGCAGGGCTTGGAAAGCCAGAATCCAGGATCCGAAGCATGTTGTGGCTTCAGCTTTGGGTGTGTTAGTGTTTGAAAACAGTCTGTTAATTAACTCTACTTCCTGGGTACATGATACCAGATCAGGATCTCATTCTTCACAGACTTTGAGAAACCGTAGAGTTATCAGGGTTGGTGATATGACTCTGTAAGGTGCTAACGGAATGAACAAGGATGCTGTATCCGTAGAGGAATATCATCTAGAATTGGCAAGTGAGCAGTTATTGATTCTACATATCTGTTTATATGTACCTAGTCAAGATTATAAATTTCATATCTGTATCTTTACATTATAAAGAAGGATATGATTTACATATGTAAGCGATGTAATCCACATCCACCTAAATCAAAGTATTGATTGGGTTAGGTACATTAGATAATAGTATGTACGTATTAGATCAAGCTCATGTTTTCAAACGTCCAAAACACACTTATAAGAAAGTCTCCAGAATCAAATAGGACTTTCTTATGGCATTATAGACAGGGTCACATCATTGAAACAAGGTTGACGTAGTTACATATAGAGGGATATTTGAATCCGTTCGAATATCAGTTTTATGTAACTAGTCAATCATGTCTCATAGGAAAGATGACAAAAACTCTGTTCACTGGACACGGAGTAAGGGCGAGCGAGCTCTTAGGACTCATACACAGCATTGTGTAGGTCCATTGTCTATATATGCACGAAGTGGTTATTCCTATTTTCATTACTTTTTCGGGTCATTTCTATGGGTTAGGACATGTCTTCGTATTGAAGCAAAAATCCGAGACTTTTGAGAGATTCCGGGAATACAAGAATGAAGAGGAAAAACAAACAGGCACAATTATCAACTCACTGAGATCTGATCAAGGTAGTAATACTTAATTACCAAGTTCCTGGATTACCTAAAAGGAGAAAAGAAATCTCTCTCAGCTTACCCCTCCATACACATCACAACTTTATGGTATATCGGAGAGACGGAACACAACCCTATTAGATATGGTTTGTTCCATAATGAGTAACACTGAGTTATCGTCATCCTTCTGAAGTTATGCACTAGGATTAGCTACATATCTTTTTGAAAAAGTTTCATACTAAGACTGTGCCTACCGCACCATATCAGATATGGATTGGGAAGAAACCCTATCTTCGGTACCTGAAGATTTAGGGGTGTCCAGCGTTTGTAAAAAGCAGTATATGGACAAGTTCGAGGCACACTCAGTACTGTTTAAGTTTGTGGGATACCCAAAGGACTCCAGGGGTATTTTTTCTATTTTCGTGGAGGAACAAAAGATTGTTGTTTCTCAGAATGCCCACTTTTTGGAAAATTAATCTTTTTTAAAGGAAATAGTGGGAGCACAATAGAACTGGAAGAAATTCCAGAACCACAAACTATTACTGAAAGTAAGGTAGAACCAGAAGTTTCAAAAGAACCGGACATACTTACGCCACTCCGAGGAAGTAGTAGGCAGTCTCATCCGCCAGA
This sequence comes from Agapanthus africanus, assembly GCA_030015575.1. Lineage (NCBI taxonomy): Eukaryota > Viridiplantae > Streptophyta > Magnoliopsida > Asparagales > Amaryllidaceae > Agapanthus > Agapanthus africanus. Next base: position 530,677,406 of record JASDDO010000019.1, on the reverse strand, counting down.
GAGAAACTGAGGTTTTCTCATAGACGGGGATAGAGAGGATTGCATCATTGAAAATGATGTGCCAACTAGCTTCCAGTATGCCATTTAGAGCATAGACTTGGTAAAATGGCTAGATGCAAAATGGACCAAAATAGAGTCCATATACACCAGCAAAGTATAGACTTTGATCTTTGCTCCAGAAGAGGTAAGACCCATAGGTTGCAAATGGATCTTCAGAAAGAAGATTGGTGTAAATGGACAGGTTAAAACCTATAAGGCTAGACTTGTTGTAAAGGGTTCTTTCCATCAAAGACCTGGTTTGGACTATGATGAAACCTTTTTCTTCAGTAGCTATGCTCAAATCCATTCGGATCCTTCTTGACATTGTTGTCTTCCATGATTGTAAGTTCTGGCAGATGAACGTATAGATGGCTTTTTCAGTATTTGGAAGAGTGCATCTATAGGGTTCAGCCAGAGGGTTTTCAATCAGAGTGGGAGCAGCAGGTATGTGTGCAAGATGCTTAAGTCTATGGACTAAAGCAGGCATCGTGGAGTTGGAACATTTGTTTTTAATGAGAAAGTCAAAGAATTCGACTTTATCAATAATCCAGATGAACTAGGTGTATATATATATATATATATATATATATATATATATATATATTACTATCAGTCAAAATATTCTTGTCACAGAGGTTCTCCATAAGAAACCTGGGTGATACCAACTACATTCTGGGGATCCAGATCTATCGTAATAAATCAGAGTGGATAGTGGGACTTTTTCAAAGTCAAGGTACACCAACGCCATACTAAAAATATTTTAGTATGAAAGATTCTAAAGCACGGTAGTCTACCGACTTGTCACGGAATCACCTTTTCCAAAGAGATGTCTACCAAGACTGATTTGGAAAAGGCTCGCATATCGATTATACCCTATGCTAATGCGGTAAGCTCTATAGTATACGCGATGTTGTATACCAGACCAGATGTTGCTTACGCAGCGAAAGCGTGATAAGCCGGTATCAGTCAAACCCAAGGGAGAAGTACTGGGAAGCAGTATTGAACATTCTCAAGTGCCTGAAAAGGACTAAGGAGATGTTCATGGTGTACGGCAGTTTGGACCTCCAGATCGAGGACATTGCTGACTCCAGCTTCCAGAGTGATAAGAATGACTCCAAATCCATATCGAGTTATAGCTTTATCCTCAGTAGAGGGACGGTCTGTTGGAAGAGCTCCAAGCAGAACACCATTGTTGACTTGACAATGGAAATGGAGTAGAATCACTGCTTGCGACACCGTAAAAGAGACAGTCTGGATAAGGAAGTTCTTAATTGAACTTAAGGTGGTTCTTTCCATTGTTCTTCCTATACTTTTGTATTGCGACAACAATCGGCGCTATAGCTTTAGGGAAAGAACCCAAGTCCCATCAGTGATCCTGACACATCTTAAGGTGGTAACACCTGATCAGGGAGATAGCTTTTCTCCAGGCGATCGAGGTAAGGAGAGTAAATACGAAGAACAACACTGCAGATCCACTCACCAGGACCATCTCTCAGATAGTGTTCGAGAGGCTATTCGAGACCTTCGGTCTGCAATATGCCAGTATATGGCCTTAGTGCAAGTGGGGGATTGTTAGTGTATATGCCCTAGAGGCAATTATTGTTGTTGGAGATAGTGCCCTCAGAGTCAATTATTGGATCACAGGCACGTGATTGCAATGATTGAGGAAGGACCTATCCCGGTAGAACAGTCTTACTCGAGATGATAGTATGCTATCTGGTTTACCTTTATCATCGTGTACTGCTTTAGGTGACCTGACAGGTCGCTATTGCACGTTGATAGAGCCCCTAGGATTCTTGCTTAACTGCCAGCAGTATGAGGGCGATCATATAAGTGAGAGCTGGAGTCTATAAGCACATCCTTAAAAGGTCCCTAGTCGTGGGAGTTTCGAGACAGGGCATCGATTCTCCAGAGTAGACTAGTGTATACAGTCGAGACCCCGACGAGGGGCGGTGGCCGGTCTCACAAGCCACTGGTGTCAGTTGGTACACCTAAGATGTATACAGGTGCTCATTGGGTTATGAGTACACAGGACAGGACTCGCCGGGAACCTGCTAGTTGGGATTATACCAAACGTCAGATAGCAGTTCCCAGGTGACATGTGTACAGGTTAGTTCATCGACCTGAGATCGTCATTTGTCTCGTGTGAGTTCCCACTGTGCTTTGATTACTATCCTACCACGGCTCAAAGGAGTCGTGCAAACAGGTTTTAGTTGGGTGCAGTTCCGAGCCACATGGAAGCAGTGAGCGGATCTTCAGGGGTTCGTCTCACCCGGTATTGGGGGTGAGGTCGCGCTGTGTCTAGGAGAGCCATTACACAAAGCCCTCGGCCGAGGCAGGAGATTTACTGGTAGGTATTCCAGTAGTATCTCAGGGTGTTCTGGGCTTCACTCCGACACGACTTGTACCGCCTTTGGGGGTCTGACTTTTACCAACCCCCTAGGCCCGCCATGCGATGCTCATAGACGAACGGACCGGACTGTACGGATATTGTCACTGACAGGCTCAGTAGGGTGTCAGGATGAGTTCGCTCATCGACGTCCCTTTTGGTCAATAGCTGGTGGCCCGTCACATATTGGCTTATACCTCTGACGTGCTAGTGGTTAAATCCACAGCCATAGTATTGACGAGTCTTTAGAGTCCACCACACTTTCAGTTACTCAAGCTTTCGGGCGAAACGCTGTAGAGGCCGTATGGAGATATGGCAGGGTCCGATCAGATACGTGCGGTATTGCACGGATCAGGATCGGGCGGTTTGTACTAGCGGCCGTATGGATATATGGCAGGGTTCGATCAGATACGTGCGGTATTGCACGGATCAGGATCGAACGGATATTACTAGCCGGCTTTGGTTTAAGCCGGATCCTAGTATAGTACAGTGTAGATTTTGTCTCATTGCATTTGTATCCGGTCGGAATACAGATGCGGGTGTGTATGCACAGTATCGGGGTTTTCCTGTAATTTATTACGGGACCAGTTTTCTGGAGTTGCCAGTTTGCATTCCGTTCCGGCCGGTTTTCCTTTGTTTTTTTCCCGGCCGGACTTTTCCGATGGAGGGTGTTATTTGCAAGTTTGCAAATAACACATTGTGGAGGGGTTTCTTGCAAATGTATTAATTATGAAAGCATCTTTTGATACCATTCTTTTCTATCATCATCACTTGCTTTTTGGTGAGTTGAGGTGATTAGAGGTTGATGTGAATTTGTTATGATGATGTTTAGGATATGGTCACCTCTTACCTTTTACTACACTCACCTCCCTCTTGCATTTGGTATTCCTTCCTCCACCATTCTCATTTTGATATGGTTGATGACATTTGAGAGAAGAGAAGATGAGAGCTTCATTTAGAGAGTGTAGCATTTTGATCTCTTTTCATGTTAAGAAAAATGCAAGCACCATTTTTCTTATCTTGATTCCTCCATCATCTTCAAAGGCAACAAACCCCAAGTGAGACATAGCCTCTACACTACACATTCTACAGCAAATCTTGGACGCGTCGGCCAGCCAACTTCACGCCCGAGTTGCCTCGGTATTGAGGTGGGAGCCCGTAAAAGATGCAAACGATGTGGTGCCCTTCCGGTAAGGATGCGACGACCGGAGTTTCCGCGGGAGATCGGGACGATGACGAGAAGTCCGGAGGACTCGGATCACTTGGTATACTTCTCTTCCCATCTCTTGTTTGCAAGTATAGGTTAATGGTTAACGATCCGGGTTTTATTGTCCGCGGTAGCGCCGGTTTCCAAGTAAGGAAAATTTTTGATTCCGCATTTTGGCCTCGGTAAGACGGCCGGGGCACTGCCGTGGCGCGACATGGTATCAGAGCCACGCCATTAACCTTGTCTAGCTTGTTCTAATGTGTTTTACTTATCCGATCGACCAAAATTCCAAAAACCGCGTTTTGCTTGCATCAGTTTTCTGTCGATTTTTTCCGGGCTCTAAAAATTTTTCAGGTTGTAGAAAACTGATGTACATGAAATTATAAGACATCTGTGAAAATTTGGACGAGTGTTACTGTAGAACCGCCGCGGAACCGCGGCCAAACCCCCCTTGGCGCCGCGGTTCCGCCGCAGTTCAGTGTGTTCACTGGACCAATTTTTCACAGTGATCTTTTTACAGGGAAATAGGGGTTTTGGAACATTAAACTTGGGCCCAGAATTTCTGTGAGTGCTACAGTATTACTTGGGGGCCCACTTGTTATTTTTGATCGATTGGATATTTTAAACACATTATTTCACAGTATTTACATTATATCTGCGACCGTGAATGTCACTTGATCGGTAAATCCTGTCTAACTGCTATAGCCCGGTTAGACGGATTTGCGAACGTGACTTTCACGTTGATGTTCTATATATTGCTGTGATGTTGTGGATCGGTCGGTGGGGATAGCCTGGATGCAATGCTAGCACAGTTTTGTTTTATATGTACATTTGATATTGCGGGGTGAGCGTCTGACATGTGGACTGCCGTCACTGCCTGTTTGTATTATTCTTTTGGGGCACGACCTGGTTGCGGTCGATGTACCCGGTGTATGTATATTTTTCTTTCTGTACTAGGATTGCCCCGCGGTGGGGTGCACGGATAGCCGGGTTCTGGAGGGCAACAAGCCCGCATCTCATGGCATTGGGACGGAGGGGGGCTTCACTCCAGGATTGGCGGGCTATTCGCCGCACTCGTAGGGGGTACAGGTTGACCCAGGAGGGGTGCCCGAGTTACCGGATTCCGTGAAGTGCTGGGTGGTCCATTCACGTTGCTGAAGGGGGCTGCCTCGCTTCAGGTTTTGGCGGGTGACTTGCCGCGCCCGTAGGGGTCTAGGTTTTCATTGCACATGCTATCCACACGACCAGGGGAACGTCGGGTTTCAGCAGCGGCTCTGTGAAACCCGGGGCTTCCAGATATCTGTATTGTTCTGTGATGCTGCATATTTCTGTGATATTGCATTTTATCACGCCTTAAGCGAAATATAATATATTGGTATATATATTAGTAGATGTTGTATATGTTTTACATCCGCGCTAGTCCAGTCCCCGCTCTGTCGTTAGTTAGCTAACCTAACGGGTAATGACGGGACCCAGTGGCGAATGCGAATGGCATATACGTACATCAGTATATTTTCGCTCTTTGTGGTGTGATCAATTGATGGGACTGTGTTGATTCGGATCAATGCAAGCTAAACAAACCTATTCTGATGTTGTTGGAACATTTTTCAAAAAGCTGTTATTGCAAGGACGTTCACTTTTGTTTTGCATCGTGGTATTCATTTGGAATATCCTGCTCCTCAGTCGACGAGGCAAGGGCCGAGATCCCTTCACCGGGAGTGACCCCTTGGACAAAAGTTTGCGTCAGGGCATTAACTTCACTATAGCCGATTACTTTTTGCTTTGCATCGTGGTATTCAGTTGGAATATCCTGCACCTCATTCTACGGGGAAAGAGCCGAGATCCCTTCACCGGGAGTGACCTCTTTAGCAAAGGTTTTCGTCACTATATTTTTATAAAAGGCTATGCAGTTCCTTCAACGATATCAAGTTCATTACGTTAAAGGTTTTTCGCCAAAAACCAGTCGTAGCCCTCCGTCATTTCAGATTAGTATTACTTAGTATTCGTGCTGCGTATGTCGTGCTTAGCCGAGGAGTAGTGTTCGGTAGCTATGTAGTGCTTTTCTGTTGCATGGATATGAGATTGGTTAGGACAGTCGTGCGGTCATTTTGGCTCAGTCAAGGATTCGTGCGGGTGGGTCTAATGCAATCAAGAAAATGACGGGTTGAACTTGACTAAGATCCTTTGATATGTTGGCTCAGTCAAGGTCACTTGGGTCCTAGGGGTAAAAATCACATCGGGAGTTTCAAAAGAACTGAAACTTGCCAGGCATGCGTATACCTTCTGGAGTGTGGTGACTTGAGTGGATTCCGTCAAGTTATCATGCGATGATAGTTGGATCCCGATTCCCACTGATGAGTTAGTTTACTCCTCGGGTGACCCCGACTAATTCTTCTTTCAGGTTTGGAGGAGAATTTGAGGTACAGTGGGAGGTTTCCAGATTAGATAAAGTGATAACCATTCTGATCTAGGTTAGAGTGCACGCTGAGTGTTTCTTTTCTCTCTCTCTTTGGCAGCAACCATTGACCCGACCCTAGACTATGACTCAGTAACCAAGTTGACCGAACCTTCCTAACACAGGCTTTTGGATTGTCAGAGTTGCAAACTTCATTGCCACTCCTACTTTTACCCTTTTCTCCAGGACACCCCGTATTACTACGAACGTCCACTTCCATTGGACAAAACCATCGTATGGTTTTATACGAACTCGAAGGACTTCGAGGATGGTTTCTGGTTCTGGAGAAAACGAATAGGATTATTCAGTTGTCTTTTCCTTTTACCTTCTCTCAGGTTGTGAGTACTCCTTGGTTTAGGAGATAGTACACCTATTATGCAAATTGGATAGTCTTCTTCCAAACCTTAGGCTGGTGCCGACCGGTAGGGAATGAAGAAAACCAATTAGCCTAAATGGTGTGCAGAAGGTATTAAGATTAAGACAAAATAAAGGGATTAGTAAGAGGGCAAAGTAAATTGCGACTGATATTCACGACCAAACCAAGTATTTCTTCGCCAATCCTAAATCACCTTTGTATTTCTCCAGGACACTCCGTATCACTACGAAGATCCACAGTTTATTGGATAATCCATCGTATGGTTATATACGAACTCGAAAGGAACTTGTTCCAGTTCGGGGATGGATTCTGGTTCAGGAGAAATAGGAATAAAGTTTATTCGGTTGTCTTTTATCTTCACCTTCTCTCGCATTGCGAGTGCTCCTAGGACTAGGCTAGTACACCCATTATGCTTATTGGATAGTCTTCTTCCAAACCATAGGCTGGTGCCGAACGGTAGGGAAGGAAGAAAACCATTTGGCCTAAGGGGTGTGCAGAAGGTAATGACTAAAGACATATAAAGGGATTTGGAGAGGTGGCAAAGAATTATACGGTTATAGTTGTGAATATGGATAATGGTAGAGGCATTACTAGGAATACCAGGATACCCTATCGAAACGTTTCAATGTTTCAGTTCAACTGTGTACTGTTAAAAGAAAACTGATTTCCTGATTAGACACTTGCTCCAGTGTATGTATTTACCAGGTTTGATTCTCACATCTGTATGGTTTTACAGATGATGAGTGGGAGTAAGTTATTGGGAATAGGGTGATCATCCTCATTATATCGGGATTCGTTGTAATCAGTGATATTTGAGGAGATCACCTGGGCTGTTTGCCGGTCGGCAAATATTTGGTTTTGAATATCCGTTGTTGTGCACCAATTTCAAATTGATATATCTGTACGTCTATTTTTATAGAGTGAGATATACCTTTTGAAATTATGTCTATGACATTTACCTATATCAGTGGATGGTTAGGTAAGGAGCATTGAACAGCGGTGTAATTCTTCTTAATCATAGTACAGTTTTCAACCTATGACACACAGTGAATGAGTTGTTAGACTCAGGGACTTATACAGAGTATTGTATATTGTCCAGTGTCCATTAGGACAGTGGGGTTGGTCCTCATACTATATTCTGTTTACTTTTAACTACTCTAATTCTTAGACATGTGTTTCGTAGAAACACAGGGTCTGAGTTTTGAGGAGTTATTGGTATAAGAATAGAGTAGAGAACCAGGTATTGCAAGTATCGGGATTCTTCAAGGTGATCGAAGATGTAGATACTTGTGTATGGTATTCAGTTGATAGTAATGAGAACTTGCTTCTCTTTCAGGTTACTCATAATTGGAAGCATTCCTAAGTTGGGTAACGCTGATCGGCCTCCTTCCATTTAGTTGACATGCACTGGAGATAGCTGCATGATTTGAATCTGGTTCAATTAAATCAGTGCCTCTGGTTCTATATTGGATATAGAACAGTTCATATCTTAACGATGTTAAGGTGCGGGGAGTTGTCCGGCTTATGATTAAAACCAGACACTGGACAACTCAAGGCACGTTTCTATAATGGCTGTTTGTGGGTTGACCCAGGCTATGACGAGGGTTGACTTTCTACCATCTGGCAGATCAATAGAAATATTGTTCTAGACTCGCCACAGTTTTATTAAAAATGGATTTTTTCAAAAACAGTAGTGGGAGTATGGTAGAACTGGAAGTGATTCCAGAATCGCAAACGATTACTGAAGATTTGATAAGGAACCTAAAGATTCCATCTGTTTTGACATTCCATTGGCCACTCCGCAGATAAGGTGGGTAACTTCAGGCACCCGAGAGGTACTCCGGTAGCCTCAAGGACGGTGACAAGGAAGTTCTTGTTTACCCACACTTGCCATTGTTGTTGTTCCAGGCTGCGAGACCCGGCAGGAGGATGAGTATAGCGTCGTTCTAAACTAGCTTTAGAAGTGCACGTCTATATGACTCTGCCAGAGGGTTTTCGTAGTCAGTGGGAGCAGCGGAAGCATTGGTGGACATCAGGCTTATGTCTATTTATAGACTAAAGCAGATATAGCAGAGATAGATCATCTGTTTCTGATGTGACAGTCATAGGTTTGACGTCATCAGAATAGGGGATGGATCTGTTGAGAAGGTAGTAGGAAGTGATATTCCTATACTACGATCGGTTATGCTTTGGTCGTCACACAGTGTTTTCTCCACATGGGACTTGGACATTATATCAGACATACTTGTTACTAGATCTATGGTTTTAGATCTAGATTTGGGTGGTTTCCTAATCAGGGTACTTTGACAGCATTCTAAGAGTATTTAGAATGGACGACTCCTGGCATGGTAGTGTACCTGCAGGTAATGGAGTCACCCTCTCTAAAGGTGTCTTATAGACTAAAGTAGAGAGGGATGTGCATGATTGGCAGATCACTTGCTTAGGCAATTGAGTCAATCATGAGATGTCAAGTACCACACCAGATGTTGTTCTTGCACTAGATGCAATAAGTTGATATTGATCCAATCCTGGAGAAACAGTCGGAAGCAGTTTTAGAACATAAGTGAATGTTCTAGGGATATGATAACGGCTGCCTCCTTTAGGAGACGGTTATCACTCCAGGCTTCCAAGGTGACATGGACGACAAGGAGGTTGTCAGAGTTATAGTTCTCCCTCTGACGAGGGACAGTATTCTGGACAGGTGATCCAGGCAGATACTGAGGGAGGCATGGCGCAGGATACTGATTAAGATCAGTTGACGATACAGTCTAAGAAGTTTGGATTTGGAGTTCATTTATGAACTAGGTCCCATCAGACATCCAGACATTCCAAGACAGGTATTGCTCATTTCGGGAGATGGTTTTCTCCGCGAACTTGAGATATAGAGAGACATAGAAAGAAACATCTAGGCGGATCCACTCACTGAGGTTTTTCCTCGAACGCAATAGTTTCGCAAACAGGCTTTGTGCGACTGACTAGTAGAGGAGTTGGGTGTTCGGTATCACACGGGCTGTGAGTATGCGACATCGCAATAATTAGCCTTGAGTGCAAGTGGGAGATTGTTGGAGATAGTGCCCTCAGAGTCAATTATTGGATCACAGGCACGTGATTGCAATGATTGAGGGAGGACCTATCCCGGTAGAACAATCTTACTCGAGATGATAGTATGCTATCTGGTTTACCTTTATCATCGTGTACTGCTTTAGGTGACCTGACAGGTCGCTATTGCACATTGATAGAGCCCCTAGGATTCTTGCTTAACTGCCAGCAGTATGAGGGCGATCATATAAGTGAGAGCTGGAGTCTATAAGCACATCCTTAAAAGGTCCCTAGTCGTGGGAGTTTCGAGACAGGGCATCGATTCTCCAGAGTAGACTAGTGTATACAGTCGAGACCCCGACGAGGGGCGGTGGCCGGTCTCACTAGCCACTGGTGTCAGTTGGTACACCTAAGATGTATACAGGTGCTCATTGGGTTATGAGTACACCGGACAGGACTCGCCGGGAACCTGCTAGTTGGGATTATACCAAACGTCAGATAGCAGTTCCCAGGTGACATGTGTACAGGTTAGTTCATCGACCTGAGATCGTCATTTGTCTCGTGTGAGTTCCCACTGTGCTTTGATTACTACCCTACCACGGCTCAAAGGAGTCGTGCAAACAGGTTTTAGTTGGGTGCAGTCCCGAGCCACATGGAGGCAGTGAGCGGATCTTCAGGGGTTCGTCTCTCCCGGTATTGGGGGTGAGGTCGCGCTGTGTCTAGGAGAGCCATTACACAAAGCCCTCGGCCGAGGCAGGAGATTTACTGGTAGGTATTCCAGTAGTATCTCAGGGTGTTCTGGGCTTCACTCCGACACGACTTGTACCGCTTTTGGGGGTCTGACTTTTACCAACCCCCTAGGCCCGCCATGCGATGCTCATAGACGAACGGACCGGACTGTACGGATATTGTCACTGACAGGCTCAGTAGGGTGTCAGGATGAGTTCGCTCATCGACGTCCCTTTTGGTCAATAGCTGGTGGCCCGTCACGTATTGGCTTATACGTCTGACGTGCTAGTGGTTAAATCCACAGCCATAGTATTGACGAGTCTTTAGAGTCCACCACACTTTCAGTTACTCAAGCTTTCGGGCGAAACGCTGTAGAGGCCGTATGGAGATATGGCAGGGTCCGATCAGATACGTGCGGTATTGCACGGATCAGGATCGGGCGGTTTGTACTAGCGGCCGTATGGATATATGGCAGGGTTCGATCAGATACGTGCGGTATTGCATGGATCAGGATCGAACGGATATTACTAGCCGGCTTTGGTTTAAGCCGGATCCTAGTATAGTACAGTGTAGATTTTGTCTCATTGCATTTGTATCCGGTCGGAATACAGATGCGGGTGTGTATGCACAGTATCGGGGTTTTCCTGTAATTTATTACGGGACCAGTTTTCTGGAGTTGCCAGTTTGCATTCCGTTCCGGCCGGTTTTCCTTTGTTTTTTTCCCGGCCGGACTTTTCCGATGGAGGGTGTTATTTGCAAGTTTGCAAATAACACATTGTGGAGGGGTTTCTTGCAAATGTATTAATTATGAAAGCATCTTTTGATACCATTCTTTTCTATCATCATCACTTGCTTTTTGGTGATTTGAGGTGATTAGAGGTTGATGTGAATTTGTTATGATGATGTTTAGGATATGGTCACCTCTTACCTTTTACTACACTCACCTCCCTCTTGCATTTGGTATTCCTTCCTCCACCATTCTCATTTTGATATGGTTGATGACATTTGAGAGAAGAGAAGATGAGAGCTTCATTTAGAGAGTGTAGCATTTTGATCTCTTTTCATGTTAAGAAAAATGCAAGCACCATTTTTCTTATCTTGATTCCTCCATCATCTTCAAAGGCAACAAACCCCAAGTGAGACATAGCCTCTACACTACACATTCTACAGCAAATCTTGGACGCGTCGGCCAGCCAACTTCGCGCCCGAGTTGCCTCGGTATTGAGGTGGGAGCCCGTAAAAGATGCAGACGATGTGGTGCCCTTCCGGCAAGGATGTGACGACCGGAGTTTCCGAAGGAGATCGGGACGATGACGAGAAGACCGGAGGACTCGGATCACTTGGTATACTTCTCTTCCCATCTTTTGTTTGCTAGTATAGGTTAATGGTTAATGATCCGGGTTTTATTGTCCGCGGTAGCGCCAGTTTCCAAGTAAGGAAAATTTTTGATTCCGTATTTTGGCCTCGGTAAGACGGCCGGGGCGCTGCCGTGGCGCGACAATTGTATCATACTGGTTTGTATGTTAGTTAATGGAAGCTTGGGATATTCACAGTTGTATTGACAATCTTGCTCAAAATGGTAGTATGCTACCTGATTTGTTTCTACTTCAATATGTACATGTGTTTCTTTTAACATATCGCTTATACATATTAGTAGAGCCCTTAGGATCATTGCTTGATTACCGGCATTGTGATGGAAGTCACACTAGTGGGGGATGGGTAGTCTACAAGCACATCCTTATACAGGTCCCTAGTCGTAGGATTATCGATACAGGGCATCGATACTCTAGAGTAGACTAGTGTATACGCTTCTCATCCCAGTAGGGAAATGGTCTGTCCTACAGCCATTAGTACGTCGTACTAGAGATAGTATACAGGTGCTCATTAGGTTATGAGTACACCGGACAGGACTCGTTGGGAACTGCTGGTTGGTAATATACCTATCGTCAGATAGCAGTTCCCAGGTGACATGAGTACAACTTAGTCCGTCGACTTGACACTGCCACTTCGCCTCAAGTGTGTTCCCACTGTACTTTGATTAATACCCTACCACGGCTTAAAGGAGTCATGCAAACAGGTAGTAGTTGGATACAGTCCCGAAGCACTTGGAGGCAGTGGCGGTTAGATAGGATTCGTATCTCCCGGTATTAGGGGTTGATATCGCGCTGTGTTGGAGAGCCATTACACAAAGTCCCTGACCAGGACAAGCGAGATTTACTGGTAGGTACTCCAGTAGTTTCTCAGGGTGTAATGGGCTACACTCCAACACGACTTATACCGCTATTAGGGGTATGACGTTTACCGCCCCTAGGCCCGATATGCGATACTCTTAGACGAACAGACCGGACTGTACGGAGATTGTCACAGATAGGCTCAGTTGGAGTTCAGATGAGTTATTCTCATCAGCCTTCTCATTGACATATACCTGGGGGTCGTTACGTACAACTAGTGCCGCTTGCGACCTGTGGTTAAACCCACTGCCAGCGTAGTGTCGAGTCTTTAGAGTCCCACACAGAGGGTTTCCCTGCATCAAACAAAAGATGTAGAGGTCGTATGGTTTTACGACAGGGTTCGGTCACGTGCGTGTACTTGTGCGCGCATGATGATTCGGACGGACAATACCAGCGGGCTTTGGTTTAATCCGGATCCTAGTATTGTACTGATGAATTATTTTCGTCTTTTTGTATCCGCATTTTTCGGAATACGGATACGGGTACGTATGTACGGACGAGGGGTAATTTTGTAAATTGGTAAAAGATGCGTCTAGAAGGTGACATATCATATTGTTATTATTCATTTTGGTTTAAATGAAAATGCATTATGACATAAGAGAATGAAGTGGAAATTGCATGAAGATGGACATAGCTTCACATGACACATGGTGACTTTTTAGCCCATGACTCATTTTTTGTTACTTGAACCATATATATGATAATTGATATTGATTTATGATATGAATTATCAATATGGTTCAGTTGAAAAAAAAAGGCAGAGAGGTAACTCCATTCTTCACTCTTTTTCCTCACTAGCTTTTTATCCAAGGTCACCTTCTTCCTCAAAGCTCTAGTGAACTCATGTGTTGAGTGATCTAGGGCAAGCATAGATATTACAATCCATCTACACATCTCTACATCCTCTACGACATCATGGGTAGCGACCTTGATGCCCTAGTTGCCTCCGTTGAGGTAGGAGTTCGATGCACATCTACTCGGGTGGATCATCATGGATTTGAGGAGTCCGATGAGGGAGCGGCGATCCAAACGATCCACGGAGTCAACAACCAGAAGAAGGATAGCGAGGAATGAAGACCCGATGAACCGGAATCGTGAGGTATAAACTTCTGTATGTTTAGTTAACCTCACATCTTGTTAGCTAGTTAGGGTTTAGCACCGATCCTGGAGTCCAAGTCCATGCCGCGATCTTTTGAAAATTGTTTTTCACCTATTCCGCATCCCCGCGATCCCGCGGGGTGCGCGACATGGACTTACAGTTTCTTATCAAGAGTGTGTCATCCTCGTACAATATGAGGAAGACAAACTTACTCTCCACAACCTTCTCATATATACATGGTTCATCTATATTTTTGATGAAGTCAAACTCTTTGACATCTTCATCGAAACAGATGTTCCAGCTCCGCGATGCCTTTTTTAATCTATAGATTGATTTGAGCACCTTTCACACGCTTCCGCTACTCCCACTGTCTACGAAGCCCTCTGACTGTGTCATGTACACGCTCTCTTCTAAATCACCATTTAGAAAAGCGCTCTTTATGTCCAACTGCCAGATTTCGTAGTCATGGTATGCAGCAATGGCAAGTAGGAACCTGATGGTCTTAAGCATAGCCACCGGAGAAAATGTTTCATCATAATTGACATCTATTCGTTGACGAAAACCTTTTGCTACAAGTCTAGCTTTGAAGGTCTCAACCTTTCTATCTACACCGAATTTCTTTCTCAAAGATCCATTTGCTCCCGATGGGTTTTACCCCTTCAGGAGCAACTTCTAAATTCCATACTTTGTTGGTGTACATGGATTCCATCTCAGATCGTATCACATCCAGCTATTTCACAGAGTCTCCACTTGTGATGGCCTGCTTGAAACTAGTTGGGTCATCATCTTCCATGATGCAATCATCGCTCCCACCGTCTATGAGAAAACCGTAGTATCTCTCAGGTGGGTGAGGAACCCTATTAGATCTGCGGAGTGGCTGAGGTTCGTCGGGGACTATTGAATTATCCAGTTCCACCAAATCGTCAGTTATAGTTTGTGTAGCTGGAACTTCTTCCATTTCTACCTTATTGCCACTGATTTCTTTCACAAAAAAATTCCTTTTCTAAAAATGTGGCATGATGAGAAACAAACACCTTTTGTTCCTCGGAGTGGTAGAATATTTTCCCTCGCGAATGCTTGGGATATCCTATAAACTTGCACAGAACTGACTTTGCCTTGAGCTTGTCTTGATTTTGCTTTTAATATAGGCCGGACAACCCCATATCATAACTCGTTTAAGAGATGGTATTTTCCCATTCCATATCTCATATGGAGTGGTAGGCAACGGATTTGGTCGGAACTATATTCAATAGGTATGCAGCAATTTCAAGTGCATAACCCCAAAAGGAAATAGGTAACTCAGCAGTACTCATTATAGAGCGCACCGTATCTAATAGGGTGCGATTTCTCCACCCCGATACTCCATTGTGCTATGGTGTATATAGAGTAGTGAGCTGAAAGAGAATCCCATTCTCTTTTAGATAATCTCAAAATTCCGTGCTCAAGTATTCTCCTCCCCGATCAGATCGAAGGACTTTAATACTTTTACCCATTTGGTTCTCAACTTCGCACTTATATTCCTTGAATTTCTCAAAAGGTTCAGACTTATATTTCATCAGGAACACATGTTCGAATCTTGAGAGATCATCGATGAATGTAATGAAGTACGAGGAGCCAATCCTGGCATGTGTAGACTTAGAACCACATACATCACTATGTATCTGTCCAAGAGTTCAGTAGCTCTTTCTCCGTGACGGAGTTTTGGTCATCCTGTCTTTGAAACATGACTTGGAAGTTTTATAAGATGTAAATCCTAACTGATTCAAAAATCCATCTTTATGCAACTTAGCTAGTCTTGTCGCATTGATATGACCTAGTCTACAATGCCACAAGTAGGCTTCGTTTATTTCTGAACTATTCTTCTTGTTTGTGTTCTGTATATTTAGAACTGTTTTGTGATTTAGAACGTATATACCGTTATACAACGTACCATACATAATCAACACTTGATTTAGGAAAATGTTCATAATATTTTTGGTACGAAATAACAGTCACTCAGAATCATTGTGTTACCAGTTGATAACACTAGGTGATATTCGCCAACTGTCTTGGCTGTAACAATTGCACCATTCCCTACTACTAGAGACTTATCACCGTTTCCCAGTTCTCCACCTATCTTTAGCCCATGTAACAAATTACATACGTGGGATCCTGATCCGATATCCAATACTCAGGACGTAGAGAAAACTGAGAAACAATTCTTGGTTATGAACACACCCAAAGACGATGCATCAACATGCTTATTCTTCGTTTGGGTGGTATGGGAATCCGGATATTACCCTATTCCTTGCTCATACTTATGATAGTCATAAGAGAGCGGAACCTAGCCCAGTATAATAAGTGGGTTCGGTCAATACATCCATATTATTATCTTGATTAAGGCGTGTCAATGGTCGCTACCAGGCGAGAGAGAAGGATAATCACTTTGCGTGCGCTCTTTGCAAGATTAGATTGGTTATTATTTTATCTAATCAGGATGGCTCCCACTGTTTTTATCAAATCTTCCTTCAAACCCTGAAAGGTAAGAGTAGCTGGGATTAATTACATTCTACAAATTTGCTAACCGGTCAGCCAGGCCAGTGTCGGTACTCCGAGGGAGGTTCCCCGGGCTTTCGCATGGATCTAGTTAAAATAAACCTCGTTTCCCTATAGACATAACCCCGTTGACACCTTTCTAGACACTTACTGGATTAGCTAATTGTAAAGTGCAAAACTCTCCCAGGAGTAACTCTTACTCGTAGTGGGTATCGGGATCCAACCATCAAATATAAGGTATGCAATCTTATTGCAAATTTCAACACTTGAAATTCCCAATATCTGTTTTTACCCCTAGCAGCTTATGACCTTAACTATGGTCAACAAATCATAAGTGCTAGTCAAGTTCTACTCGTTCATTTTTTGATTGAATTAAACCCACCCGTACGACCCTTAACTATGGTCAACAAAGCCGTACAAATGTCCTAATCAATCGTATCATATCCATTATAGAAAGACATCACTTAGCCAACGTACACTACGTCTTATCAATGGTCAACAAACGTAGCACGAATACTAAGTACTCTACTTTCTAAAATGACGGAGGGCTACGAATGGTTTTTAAGAAAACCTTTAACGTAATGAACTTGATATCGTTGTTGAATCTAGTGATTTGAAAATGAGTGTTTTTTGTAGCTTTTGCTAGTTTCGCTAAAGAGGTCACTCCTGGTGAAAGGATCTCGGCTCTTTCCTCATCGAATGAGGTGCTGGATATTCATCAAGGAGTACCACTATGCAAAGCAAGAACTAGAGAAGCTATAAAAAGAAAACCGAGTGGGTTGTAGCATTTGCTAGTTTTGCTAAAGAGGTCACTCTCGGTAAAGGATCTCGGCTCTTTCCTCATCGAATGAGGTGCTGGATATTCATCAAAGAATACCACTACGTAAAGCAAGAACTAGAGCTAGCTTTTTAAAATTTTGATTCTACAACATCTTTAAGTTTCTTTTCTTTTCATTAATCTTATTAATGAAGTCCAATCATTAAATGTTTCCCTAAACATCACATAAAAAGAAATGAAAATAGAACGTACGCTTATGACATCAGCATTCGCCACAGGGCCCCGTCATTCGCCGTTAGGTTACTTAACTAACGGTAGAGCGGGGGCTGGACTAGCATGGGTGCAAAAAATAAGCAACATTTATTGTATATCATATATATAATATAGCATTCGACTCACGCAGTAATATGATCAACATCACAGAACATAGCAGCAGAAGTAAACATATGAAATATTGGATATACTCGGAGGTCTGTGTTTTAAATTCAGCCAGTAATGAAAAACACATATTCCACGGTCGTGATGAATAGCTAAACCCACATCCCATTGACCCCTTCGAGAGCAGCAAGCAACCCTGCCAATTCTAGAGTTAGAAGACCCGGTCTCGACTCCTCGAGATGGTCTCCTACTGGACTCTAGAACCCGGTTACTTGTGCTCCCCGCCTTGGGTCTATCCTAATTTGGAAAAGTAAACAATATACATCAGTGGTGACATCATCCTCAACCCGGAAGTGTCCCAATAAAAGAATATTACATACAAATTTTAAATGAATGAAAATGTAAAACTCCCATCTCATATAAAAACTCCCGGCTATTCAATCACGACGATCCAATATAACATATCAGCAACACATAACATCACATATCATCATCGTAAGTTAATACGCGTATCCCGAATGTCGTTGACATATAGCAACGAGATTTAGGATACCCCACATATTACACTAACGGTCCCAGAAAAGAAATGAAAAACTCTGCATTTCTTTAGACATCATAAACCCGGAATATCTCATATTCCGGATTTCATGCTTAACCCTATAAACCCCACGTTTTAGCCTCATATCGAAAACTCTTTTCAATAACTTAGTCGGGTAATTCAATAGGATTCCCGACAACCCGATCGAATACTTTTCGGAAACTTTAGTAGATAGCCGCACCCCCAATGTCTTCGACCAAGTGCACATAGGCGGAACCGTGGCCACGAGCATCCGAGTGGATGCTGTTGGCAACGGGATTCTCCTAAAGCCACTTGGTCGGGGCTATAGGGGGTGGCTACCTAGTAAAGTTATATGGCGAGTATTCGCGTACAATACGCGATTGCGACGGAGTTTCGATCTGAATCGAAATTTCGTGGCAATCGATCAATAGAGACTAACATGCTAGATTTACAAACAAACTAGTTTTCAAAAAACTAATTTAATATGGATTCTAACTACTGCATCACATATCAAACTTAAACCCGAAACGACATTAAAATTACGACCACGAAACACTTTAAATAGCCCCAAAAGGATAGTTAACATCTTATGCAAACTGGACGAATCAAACAATACTAGAAACCCTAAAACTAAGCCAACAGATCATCAAACAAATACGAGACCAAAAAGAGAGAGTAGGGCCGGCGAGGCCGGTATTTTGAGAATTCTCTCCGGTTCAAAGTGGGAATTTTGGTCTTGAATTTGTATGGAGTTCTAGTTACACCACAAGCAACTTTCTGCAGTTGTTTAAAAAAATTTTAGAGAGCTTTTGAAAAACGACAGAAACTTGGCAACTTGGGTTTCAGTTTCAGAGTTGTTTCGTTTTCGTAATCTTAACTACATTGTATAATCTTCTAGCTTTGGCTTTGATACCATGAAAGTGTATGTTAGCACTACCACTGGGTTTTACTAGCATCAAGCATGCCGTTTTTAAAATTTTCGGGGGTGCAAATCTACACTAACCAAGTTCTTTAACTAGATGATTAGGGTTTAAGCTAGAAATAACAAACTATACTAAGAGATAGACGGCAACAACCTTTGTAGACCGTGTCCTTCTCTTCTTAAGCTCCGTGTAGTAGTCCACGTGACTCCACTAGGCTCCACTTGAAGTTGGATCGAGCTTCCTCCGATGATCTTCGTGCCAAAGATGATCCACCCGAAGCTCCGCTAATCCAAGGTATCTCATCACTAAACTCTTTAGTGAAGATAACACCCTGAGCCAATATAACGTTTTTGAAATTCGTTTAGATCAAGTTCGAGCTAATTAGCCAATGCGTGTTTTTTATAAAGTCTTTTAACTATTAAATTTCCACATAAACTGGAATAAATCAATATTTATTGGTGAAAACATGTAATTATATTTATAATTGTGTTTTATTAATTATTAATTAGTTTATTATTCACTTAATTAGAAAATTTTCTTAATTATATTTCCTAAGCAAAATTAGTGTAGCACGCACAATTTCACCTTAGGCCAAGTTTTTAACATGTTTACCATTTCAAATTATCAATTCATTCCTTTTAAAGAGAAAACCCAAAACAAAATATAAAAAACTTTATTAAATTAGATAAAGAAAAGAATAGGAGAAAGCATGGTGCATTAAATGAGCATGGAGGCTTTGACTTTGGGGGCATTCTCTCTCTCTCTTTCCTCTCTCCCCTCAACTCCAGCAGCAGCAGCAGCAGCAACAGCAACACCTTCATCTCTCCTTCTTCTCCTCCTTCTTCTTCTTGCATCCAAGCCTCATCCCCATCCAAAAAATTCATCTTTTCTTCATTAAACCCTTGCAAAATACCTCCTTTGTTGGTCTTGATGGCAAGTCTTTGCCTTTGAAGGCAAGTGCAGCAAGTTTAGACCCCCCTAAGACCAACTTGAGGTATTAAGCTCATCTTAATCACTTTATTGCTAAACTTGTAGTTTAATTAGCTTAAAGTTGTGTTTTAGTGAGTTTTGGTGCTAATGATGTGGTTTAAGTGATGATTAGGTTAAGTTAGGGTTGTCAGGGTTTGATTAGCTTAATTAAGTGCTATTAGTATCGTTTAACCCAAACCATTGTTTCAGTTTACACTAAAATACCTTATTGTACTAACTTAGTGTTAATTAAACGTTTTAGTTAAGATTTTGGGTGGTTTGGTGATCTGCTTTCAACTCGGTTGCTTCAGGCAAAAGTTTCATTTACTGGAGCATGTATACTAGAGTTAGACCACACACGAAGCATGAGACCCCAATTTTCTTCCCAGGCCACAGAAATATTCGTTCTGGCCGCAATTTGCGGCCAGAGGGGGGAGTTGGGTGTCGGGGTTTGGGTTGGTGGAGTCTGCTGTATATCTAAGATGTTTGGTATATGCAACTTTTCTTAATTCTGTTCGTATCAAAATCTGGAACCAAATACCTTGTTTTCAATACTTTTAAACTTGCGCGACACGTACGTTTTGTGAGTGGGTTTTGTGGTTGCTGTGTGTCGCAGCATGTCAGGGTAGTTTAAGACGTGTATACATACGTTTTGGCGTATCGGATGCACACGCGTTTAGCTTGCGACGCGAGTTTCTCATTTGGTTTTGATATCGCGTTTTTGCAGGATTTTAGCTTATGTGTATTACTTTGTGTAAATTCTAGGGTCATAGGCAGGGACTTCGAATGCCGCGAAGAAGGGGAAGCAGGTGGTCGGATACACGCAGATCGAGATCACGGTGAGTAGATTTAACATCTACAGGGAAATTGCCCGTATGGCGTTAAGCATCAGGGCTTGATAGGATATTGTAGTCGCGTGTTATATTCATATATATATTGCTTGTGCATATATACCATTGTAGCGTACCCCTCTTTTGTTGCATATAGACATAGTATTTATGTAACACCGCACTGTTATTAACGGTTCAAGCTGCACGAGCACTAATTGTATGTTACACACACACCGTTAGTAATTGCCATGACATTCGCACGATAGGATTTCTATGGACCATACATCGCCTAGATTATCTCATCATTGATGTTTAGACATGATTCTGTCCCTTTGTATGCATACATGCTTGCGTATATACCACTTGTACATCTATATTGGCACATATACATATTGTACATTCATGCTTGCGTATATACCACTTGTTCATCTATATTGGCACACATACATATTGTACATTCATGCTTGCGTATATACCATATTGGCACACATACATATTGTACATTCATGCTTGCGTATATACCATTTGTACATCCATATTGGCACATATACATATTGTACATTCATGCTTGTGTATATACCACTTGTACATCCATATTGGCACATATACATATTGTACATACATGCTTGCGTATATACCACTTGTACATCCATATTGGCACATATACCTATTGTACACTCATGCTTGCGTATATACCACTTGTACATCTATATTGGTACATATACATATTGTACATTCATGATTGCGTATATACCATTTGTACATCTATATTGGCACATATACATATTGTACATACATGCTTGCGTATATACCTCTTGTACCATATTGGCACACATATATGTTATACATTCATGCTTGCGTATATACCACTTGCACATCCATATTAGCACACATACATATTATACACTCATGCTTGCGTATATACCACTTGTACATCCATATTGGCACTTATACATATTGTACACTCATGCTTGCGTATATACCACTTGTATATCCATATTGGCACATATACATATTGTACACTCATGCTTGCGTATATACCACTTGTATATCCATATTGGCACATATACATATCGTAAATTCATTCTTGCGTATATACCCACTTGTATATCCATATTGGCGCACATGCATATTGTACATCCATACTCGTATGTGTGTGTGTGTGTATCTTTGTGCATCCATGCCAACATACATACTCTTGCACATACATAGATGATGCTAATTTTGATTTTGGAAAATTGGGGACCGCATGAAATATTTTCAACTGGATCCATTTAAAAGAGTGATTTTCCCCTTTTACTCATAGTACGATTTTATGCGGCATACGGCATATTGTATGGATTTACGCAGTGAGTTTTGGATTCACGTGATTTCTGGATTTGAGAATCGAGGTATTATTTTAAGAAAGTATGCACTGTTTTGAAAAACCCGGTTTCTCTTGATATGATATTTCAGTGCGTCCACCAAGTGTTTTCTCGGTTCTGAGACGTGTGACGTGTGAAACCCGATTCGAGGAGGAGGAGGATCTGTTTGCGGGTACATGGTGGACCCGGTATGGTACCCCGGGGCAAAAGAGAGATTTCGTGTGGATGACGATGAGCCTGGCAGAGGGACTCCTACCTACCGGTGATTGGTTGGACCTGGCGGTTATCCGGAGGATACTGACCAGAGTCGAGAGATGGATACGGGCCGACCAGTACTGCCGGGGCTAAGGGCCGATTCCGCAGACGGAGCCCGTGGGCCGATCCGGACTGACGGAGCCCGATATATGAGGATTTGCGTGTCGATGTTGGACACGAGTATTTCATGATGCTTTCGGGTGACGATGTTGGGCACCCCATTTCTATGAGATTTACTGGATTGAGGGCCGGATAGTGTGACGGTGCCTATCGAGATTTTAGGGTGTTTTTGGTAGACACCGGGGTTTTCCACGATGATGATTCGTGTAGATGATATTTTATCCCATGCTCAGCATTCATTGTTATGCATTGCATCATGTAGTCGTAGTACCTGATAGAGTGCTTTGCATGATTACTACATACCCAGTTCATCATATAGATGTTATTAGATTGCACATGTTATGCATGATTATTGCATACCCAGTTCATCATATAGATGTTATCAGATTGCATATGTTAGAGTATCACGGTACGTGCATAGTCGCGATTACCTTTATATGTTAATTACTATTCACAAGTTGGCAATTCACCCCCGTTGTGCCACAGTGTTTGCAGGTCGACCATCAGAGTAGTTGCGGCAGGGCTACCTCATTGTATCGTTTTGGCTACGGATACCATTGCTCTTGGCGAGTGTGCCGTTTTGCTTATAGGTGGGTTTTGCGGTATCCGTTTATTTCCATTGTACTCTCTGTTGTATCTAGTACTCTCCATCCACCATTTCATGTATTGACTTAGAGACCAGTTGTGATGACGATATATATTATTTTGTACTCTGGATGTTGAGCTCGTGTGAGCCGGCTTTATTGATGCAGTTTTATCTTTTATGCTGTCTTCACTTATATTGCTCATTTTTTCGCTACGGCGTCGTATATTATTCTTGTGGTGGTTTTTTCCGCCGTTGGGCATGATTGCTCCCGTTTGGGGATGCTTTATTCTTATTATCAGTCATTTTACTTATATCATGTGTTGTACCCGTTTCGGAGCTAGTTTTTACAAAGGAGATGCTGCCGAAATTTGTAAGAAAATAACTCAAACTTTAAAGATTTTTACTCGAGTTTTATAAATGTTTTAAACCAATGTTTTCAACACTCACTACTTTTAATGGTTTTGATTTTTGAGTTTCGGCTTACTTAATCGCGTTACGCCTGTTGACGTTACGTGGTTTAGTGCCGGTCACGGGACGAACTTTGAGTCGTGACAAAGTTGGTATCAGAGCGTAGATTTTACCTTTCGGAGTGTAGGATGACCTTGGTTTGATGGAGTAGGTAGCTTAAGCAGAGTGGCGTAGCGTGTGTATGTTCCGCGGCATACTCACGACACGGTACTCCGCCTAAGTGACCTTAGGACTTATTGGTTGTGATTCGATTTCCGTATTCTTATCGAATCTTGTTTCATTTCCAGCCATTATGCCGCCAAAGACTACGAGGGTACAGAGAGCGGCCGCGAGAGCCGAGGGCAGAGTTGGCTCGTCTGAGACGAGGACTGACCTGGGCGTTCCGCCAGTTGTACCGGAGCAGATTGATCCCCCTTCGACGGACCATGCTGCTATGTTAGGGGCCGGTATGCAGGAGTTGCGCCAGATGATGGGGTCGTTAATTGAGGCCATTCAAGCGCAGCGACTAGAGGTAGTTCCACCCGTTGTGGGAACCGCAATGGTACATACGGTTCAGGAAGTTGCACCTGCAGCCACGGAGGTTATCACAGTATCGCTATATGAGTTTATGAGGTTGAAGCCTCCGGTCATCACAGGCACCGATGCAGCTGAGGATCCATAGTATTTTATCGATCGGATGGCCAGGATATGTCGTTCACTGACATGCTCCGACGCGAGATGGGTAGAGTTCGCGAGCTTTCGTCTGGAGGGTCTTGCACAGAAATGGTGCGAGTCGGTAGAGAAGGGCAGAGCAGCAGGTCTTCCTCCTATGACCTGGACTGAGTTCGTGACGGTATTTCTAGCCCATTTCCTTCCACAGAGTGTCAGGGATGCTCGAGAACGCAGGTTCGAGTCATTATACCAGACACCGGATATGACGGTGGCGGAGTATGATGTGTAGCTCACCGAGCTTTCTGTTTATGCCCCGTATTTAGTGGCTACTGAGGAGGTGCGAGTTAAGAGGTTTGTTCGAGGCTTGCTTACCCCGCTATTTCTTGCAATCAGTGCACAACATTGCGAGACCTATGCAGCAGCTATAGATGCAGCCCTATTAGTCGAGGAGCGTCTTGCCGAGACTTCGGTAGTCCCAGGACCGAAGAGAGTTCTCACTGATATGTCTTCCTAGAGGCAGATGGTTAGGCGCCGCGGCAGACCCCTTCCAGGCCGTGATGATAGCAGAGGTTTAAGATGAGGTCGGTTATACAGCACCTATCTACAGGGCCGATAGTCACCGTCTAGATGTTTCCTGTGTGGGAGTACTTATCATCAGGTTCGAGATTGTCCGGAGCCACGTGAGGGCGAGACAGCCGTACCACATGTCACATTTCCACCTTCTCCACCCCAGAGGGCGTTGCCTCTTGTACCTGCTATTGCTCTGTGTTAGAATTATGCACAGAGAGGTCATGGTCAGGGAGGGTTTGCTCAGAGAGGACGAGGCGGCCGAGGTAGAGGACAGCCAGCTGCCGGCAGAATACCGCCAGTCGCAGGTAGAGGACAAGCATGAGTATTCGCTTTGATGCATCAGGACGCGCAGGTGTCCAATGCAGTGGTCTCAGGTATTCTTTCAGTATGTTCTGTTGACGCACACGTGTTGTTTGATCCGGGATCTACGCACTCATACGTTTCCACACACTTCGTGCCGAGTTTGGGCAGAGAGTCTTGTTTGCTTGTTCAGCCGCTTGCTGTGACCACTCCTGTGGGGGAGTTGTTTATTGCTAGACACGTGTTTCGGTCGTGTATTGTCTGTATTGGTGAGAGAGAGTTGCCTGTCGACTTGATCCTTGAGATGTTGGACTTCGATGTTCTCCTGGGCATGGACTGGTTAGCCACGTGCTACGCGTCTGTGGACTGCCGCGAGAAGACAGTTAAGTTTTGTTTTCCCGGCGAGTCGGCTTTTGTTGTGCAGGGGGACTGTGGTGCCGTCCTTCACAGTTTGATTTCGTCTCTTCGCGCTGGACAGCTTTTGAGGAAGGGATGTCAAGGATTTCTAGCCTATGTTTGTGATACTAGAGCTACAGAGGTTCCGTTGGACCAGGTCCCGATTGTTAATAAGTTCCCTGATGTTTTCCCTGATGAGCTGCCTAGGCTACCGCCTGAGCATGATATTGTTTTTTGCATTGAATTGATTCCTGGCACGGGGCATATTTCCATACCACTTTATCGGATGGCCCCGGCGGAGCTTAGAGAGTTGAAAGGTCAGTTGCAAGATTTGCTGGATAAAGGGCTTATTCAACATAGTGTGTCTCCTTGGGGTGCTCCTGTCCTGTTTGTTAAGAAGAAGGATGGCAGTTTGCGCTTGTGTATTGATTATCGCCAGCTGAACAGGGTTACCGTACGGAACAGATATCTTTTACCACGTATCGATGACTTGTTTGACCAGCTTCAGGGTGCGGGATACTTTTCGAGGATTGACTTGCGGTCAGGCTACCATTAGTTGCGAGTTCGGCAGGAGGATATTCCGAGGACGGCTTTTCGCACACGTTATGGGCACTATGAGTTTTTGGTGATGTCGTTCGAACTCACCAATGCCCCAGCCACGTTTATGGACTTGATGAACCGTATTTTCAGGCCGTATCTTGAACTGTTCATCATCGTGTTTATTGACGACATTTTGGTGTATTCCCGGAGTCGAGAGGAGCACGAGCAGCACTTGCGGATCACATTGCAGACTTTGAGGGAGCACCAGCTGTTCGCGAAATTCTCCAAGTGCGCATTTTGGCTCGACAGCGTTGATTTCTTGGGTTACGTGATTACGCGAGATGGTATATGTGTGGACCCGAAGAAGATCGTGGCCGTTCAGCATTGGCCCAGACCAGCATCAGTTACAGAGATCCGCAGCTTCCTAGGCCTGGCTGGCTACTACCGACGATTTATCCAGGACTTCTCCCGTATTGCTGCACCGTTGACCGGGTTGACCCGGAAGGGAGTTCCTTTTGTTTGGACAGAGGCGTGCGAGCATAGTTTTCAGCAGTTGCAGACTCGTTTGACTACAGCGCCGGTGTTATCATTGCCTTCGGGATCGGGTGGATTTGTAGTCTATTGCGATGCCTCTCGAGTTGGACTAGGTTGCGTATTGATGCAGCACGACAGGGTTATCGCTTATGCTTCTCGACAGCTGAAGAAACACGAACAGAACTACCCCACCCATGATTTAGAGATGGCTGCAGTTGTGTTTGCACTCAAGATCTAGAGACATTACCTATATGGCGAGTCGTGCCAGATATTCACGGACCACAAGAACTTGAAGTACATATTTCAGCAGCGAGACCTGAATCTGAGACAGCAATGTTGGATGGAACTAGTGAAGGACCACGATTGCGAGATCCTTTATCATCCGGGCAAGGCGAATGTAGTGGCGGATGCTTTGAGTCGGAGGCCCGGAGGTAGTCTATCTTGTTTGAGCGAAGTGCAGAGGCAGTCGTCGGCAAACTTTATGCGACAGCCGAGTGCAGTTCGACTTTACTCCGACTGGGGGACAGCTTGCGCATATCCGTGCACGTCCACAGTTACTTGATCGTATCTGTGAGGCGTAGCCCAGTGATGACCGTCTTTCGGAGATCAGGGAGCAGGTTAGGCAGGGTAGAGGCTCCGAGTTCGTGATCGATGATCAGAGGGTACTGCGATTTGGGACTCGACTATGCATACTGGATTCTGAGGGACTGAGGCGTGAGATTCTCGAAGAGGCGCATCGATCGGTGTACAGTGTTCATCCAGGTTCCTCCAAGATGTACCATGATCTGAGAGATGTTTACTGGTGGGAAGGGATGAAGAGCGACGTCACAGACTTCGTATCGAGATGCCTGACTTGTCAGCAAGTCAAGGCCGAGCACCAGAGGCCCGCGGGAGAGCTACAGTCGTTGCCCATTCCGAAGTGGAAATGGGAGCAGATTTCTATGGACTTCATTGTGGGTCTACCCAGGACTAGTCGAGGGTACGAATCCATTTGGGTGATCGTGGATCGATTGACGAAAGCAGATCACTTTCTGCCACTGAAGACCACTTTTGGATTTGCTCAGTATGCCCAGATATACATCGACGAGATCGTACGATTGCATGGAGTCCCGACATGTTTTGTGTCTGACCGAGGCACCCAGTTCATGAGCCGACTATGGCAGAGGGTTCAGGAGGCTTTGGGCACCCGATTGAGTTTCAGCACAACATTTCATCCGCAGACCGACGGCAAGTCAGAGAGGACTATTCAGACTCTTGAGGACATGCTCCGAGCGTGCGTTTTAGATTATGGTGGTAGCTGGGATCACCATTTGCCCTTAGTAGAGTTCTCCTTCAACAATAGCTTCCAGGAGACCATTCAGATGGCACCATTCGAGGCTCTATATGGGAGGAGATGCAGATCGCCCGTCTGTTGGACAAAGCTCAGCGGGAGCAGTATTTTGGGGCCGCTGATTGTTGAGGAGATGACCACGGAGATCCAGTTGATTCGCGACAGGATGAGAGCAGCCCAGAGCTGGTAAAGATCTTATGCGGACCGTCGTCGGCACAGACTTGAGTTTTCTGTTGGCGATCATGTTTTCTTGAGGGTCTCCCCAATGAAAGGTGTGATGAGATTTGGGAAGAAGGGGAAACTTAGTCCCAGATATGTGGGCCCCTTCGAGATCCTCGAGCGTATTGGTGCAGTTGCATATCGGTTAGCTCTTCCGCCCAGTTTTCCTGATGTACACCCCGTATTTCACGTTTCGATGCTCCGCAAGTATCTCCATGACCCTTCTCATGTGATTCAACACCCGACGATCCAGCTGGAGCGTGACTTTTCTTTTGCAGAGCAGCCGATGGTCATCCTGGATCAGCAAGTGAAGAAATTGAGATCGAAGGTTATACCATCCGTGAAGGTCCTTTGGCGTGGCCCGAGCAGCGAGGAGGTCACCTGGGAGACCGAGGACGAGAAGCGGAAGAAATATCCCCATCTCTTTGAAGGGACGCGTAGCTAGATTATTTTTAAATTCGGGGACCGAATTTCTTTAAGGGGGAAGATTGTAAAGTTTTTGAAATTCGTTTAGATCAAATTCGTGCTAATTAGCCAATGCGTGTTTTTCATAAAGTCTCTTAACTACTAAATTTCCATATAAACTGGAATAAATCAATATTTATTGGTGAAAACATGTAATTATATTTATAATTGTGTTTTATTAATTATTAATTAGTTTAGTATTCACTTAATTAGAAAATTTTCTTAATTATATTTCCTAAGCAAAATTAGTGTAGTATGCACAATTTCACCTTAGGCCAAGTTTTTAACATGTCTACCCTTTCAAATTATCATTTCATTTCTTTTAAGGAGAAAACCCAAAACAAAATTAAAAAAAACTTTAATAAAATTAGATAAAGAAAAGAATAGGAGAAAGCATGGTGCATTAAATGAGCATGGAGGCTTTGACTTTGGGGGCATTCTCTCTCTCTTTCCTTTCCCCCCTCAACTCCAGCAGCAGCAGCAGCAACAGCAACACCTTCATCTCTCCTTCTCCTCCTCCTTCTTCTTCTTGCATCCAAGCCTCATCCCCATCAAAAAAATTCATCTTTTCTTCATTAAACCCTTGCAAAACACCTCCTTTGTTGGTCTTGATGGCAAGTCTTTGCCTTTGAAGGCAAGTGCAGCAAGTTTAGACCCCCCTAAGACCAACTTGAGGTATTAAGCTCACCTTAATCACTTTATTGCTAAACTTGTAGTTAAATTAGCTTAAAGTAGTATTTTAGTGAGTTTTAGTGCTAATGATGTGGTTTAAGTGATGGTTAGGTTAGGTTAGGGTTGTTAGGGTTTGATTAGCTTAATTAAGTGTTATTAGTGTCGTTTAACCCAAACCTTTGTTTTAGTTTACACTAAAATACCATATTGTACTAACTTAGTGTTAATTAAACGTTTTAGTTAAGATTTTGGTTGGTTTGGTGATCTGCTTTCAACTCGGTTGCTTCAGGCAAAAGTTGCATTTATTGGAGCATGTATACTAGAGTTAGACCACACACACGAAGCACGAGACCCCAATTTTCTTCCCAGGCCGCAGAAATATTCGTTCTGGCCGCAATTTGCGGCCAGAGGGGGGAGTTGGGTGTTGGGGTTTGGGCTGGGGGAGTCTGCTGTATATCTAAGATGTTTGGTATATGCAACTTTTCTTAATTCTGTTCGTGTCAAAATCTGGAACCAAATACCTTGTTTTCAATACTTTTAAACTTGTGCGACAAGTATGTTTTGTCAGTGGGTTTGGTGGTTGCCGTGTGTCGCAGCATGTCGGGATAGTTTCAGACGCGTATACACACGTTTTGGCGTATTAGATGCACACGCGTTTAGCTTGCGATGCGAGTTTCTCGTTTGGTTTTGATATCGCGTTTTTGCAGGATTTTAGCTTATGTGTATTACTTTGTGTACATTCTAGGGTCACAGGCGGGGACTTCGGATGCCGCGAAGAAGGGGAAGCAGGTGGTCGGATACACGCAGATCGAGATTACGGTGAGTAGATTTAGCATCTACGGGGAAATCACCCGTATTGCGTTAAACGTCAGGGCTTGATAGGATATTGTAGTCGCGTGTTATATTCATATATATATTGCTTGTGCATATGTACCATTATAGCGTACCCCTCTTTTGTTGCATATAGAAACAGTATATATGTAACACCGCACTGTTACTAACGGTTCAAGCTGTTAGTGTATATGCCCTGGGGGCCATTATTGTATCATACTAGTTTGTATATTACTTAATGGAAGCTTGGGATATTCGCAGTTATATTAACAGTCTCGCTCAACATAGTAGTATGCTACTTGGTTTATGTCTATCTTAATATGTGTATATGTTAGCATATCGAGAATACATATTGATAGATCCCTTAGGATCTTGCTTAACTACCAGCGTTGTGATGGCAGTCACACTAGTGGGGGCTGGGTAGTCTATAAGCACATCCTTTTCAGGTCCCAAGTCGAAGGATTATCGAGACAGGGCATCGATATTCCGGAGTAGACTAGTGTATACGCTTCTCATCCTAGCAGGGGAAATGGTCTGTCCCACAGCCATTAGTACATTGTACTGGAGATAGTATACAGGTGCTCGTCGGGTTATGGGTACACCGGACAGGACTTGCAGGGAACTGTTGGTTGGTATTATACCCGTCGTCAGTTAACAGTTCCCAGGTGACATGAGTACATCATAGTCCGTAGACTTGATACTGCTGCTTCGTCTCGAGTGTGTTCCCACTGTTCTTAGATTGCTACCCTACCACGGCTCAACGGAGTCGTGCAAACAGGTAGCAGTTAGGTGCAGTCCCGAAGCACTTGGAGACAGTGGCGGTTAGATAGGATTCGTCTCTCCCGGTATTGGGAGTTGATATCACGCTGTGTTTGGAAAGCCATTACGCAAAGTCCCTGGCCAGGGCAAACGAGATTTACTGGTAGGATTTCCAGTAGCTTCTCAAGTTGTAATAGGCTTTACTCCGACACGACTTATACAGCTTTTAGGGGACTGACGCTTGCTGCCCCCTAGGCCTGATATGCTATAGTCTTAGACGAACAGACCGGACTGTACGGAGATTGTCACATCAGGCTCAGTAGGAGTTCGGATGGGTTTCCTCATCGGCCTTCTTATCGACATCTACCTGGGGACCGTTACGTACAGCTAGTGCCGCTTGCGTTCTATGGTTAGACCCACTGCCAGCGTAGTGTCGAGTATTTAGAGTCCCACACAGAGAGTTTCCCCTCTTCGGGCGAAACGATATAGAGGTCATATGGTTTTACGACAGGGTTCGGACACATACGTGCATTTATGCACGTACAATGTTCGGACAGTTTTTACTAGCAGGCTTTGATTTAAGCCAGATTCTAGTAATGGATTATTGGGTTTATACAGTCTCAGTATTTCCGTGTTTTCACGGATAGGAGGGGTATTCTCGTAATTACTCGAGAAGCTTATAGAAGAAAGGTGACTCATTATGTTTTTATTGGAGGAGATGATGTGCAATTTGCATTAATTACATCATGAGTCATGAGGTGATTCACCTTAAAGTAATTAATGAAGCATGGTTGATATTTTGAGATATTATCATTTAGATATTTTCATGCTTCATTATTTATCCAAATGACTTAAGATATTTATTCATTCTCACTTTCACATTCTCTCTCCTCAAGCTCTCTCTCTTCAAAGAACTAACCCTAACCTCTAATGTGTTGAGATCCAAGGGTTAACAAGACTAATAGATCCCTAATCCTCATCTATATCCTCTAGGTTTCTTTGATTAGCACTCATAGTCACCTAGTTACCTCAAGTGAGAGGTTAAAACTTGGAGAAGCAACTCTCGGGTGGATCTTCTATCGCATCGAGGAGGCCGACGAGGAGGTGATCAACAAGAACAAGAAGGAATTGATTCATTAGGTATAATCATCTATCATATTAGCTAATCACTTTTAAATAGTTGTTAGTTAGGGTTTAGCAAAGATCCGTAAAGTTAGTCAATATTAGTTTAAACAAAATGATTGTTTAACCTATTCCGCCTCCCCGCATCATGTGGGGTGTCTAACGTCGACTTACAGTGGTATCAAAACCTAGCTAAACCATAACTAACATGTTAGCAAAGTCGTTATAAATTCGATCGAAAAACGAACCTGAAAAAACGACGTTTTAACCAAGTTTCTGCCGATTTTAAAACGGGGTCTAAAAATTTTTTAGGGACCCTTAAAAATACAAGCAAGGAATTTTAAGAATTATGAAGAAATTTGGGATTGTGATCCGACCATAGCGCCGCGGAACCGCCGCCGATCCAAGTGATCCGCCGCGGATCCGCGGCCGAGTTGACTCGGAGTCAGCCTTAATTTGCTCAGTTATTTTTCTGTGTTGATGTTGTGTTTTCTGGGATATTTTGTTTCTGCTCAGATTTCAGGTGCACAGAGAATTATTTGGAGTAGATTCATTTTTATTTTCTTGATCGAAATTCTAAGATGTTTGGCTAATTTGATTATATCTGTGTTGTGTTTAATGTGTTCGTAAACCTCCCCTAACTGCTAGTATATCGGTTAGCAGGGGGTTGCATATTTCTGTAATGTTTTTTACTGGTTTGTGATTGTGGACTTGTTGGATTGTCGTGAATGGATAGCCGGGGATGTGAGACAAGTGTTTCTTTCATTCAAATGTAATTTGTAAATTGTTGTAATATTCTTTTGCGGGGCACATCCGGGTTGAGGTTGTAGCCACCATTGTATTATTTCATTTACTGTATTATGCTCCTAGGAAAGACCCAAGATGGGGTACACAAACTACCGGGTATTTTGAAGTGTTTAGTGGCCTATTCACGTTGTTGAGGGAGACCGCTTCACTTCGGGTACTTGGCGGGTAGTTTGCCGTACCCGTAGGGGTCTAGGGTGGGGTTTTGGCTATTCATCGCGACTGTGTAATCTGTCTTTCTTTGCAGGCTCAAAAGGAATGCGGATTCGTAGAAAATCCAATATGTTCATCTGTGATCTGGAATGCCTGTTATTGCGTCTGACGAATGTACAATATCTATATATGATATCTAGTAGACGTCGCTTATATTTTGCACCCGCGCTAGCCCAGCCCCCGCGCTGTCGTTAGTTAAGTAACGTAACGGGTGACTGACGGGGCCCAGTGGCGAATGCGGATGGCATAAGAGGACGTTGTATTTTCATTATTTTTTGCAATGATAGGTTAATTGATGGGACGCATTATATTAATGCAAAGAAAATAAACCAAAGTTGAATCGTTGGAACAGTTTAAAAGAAACCACTCGGTTATTTTAAAACAGAAGATATTTTTTAAATTGCGTAGCTTAAACCACTCCTTTTAAAAAGCTATCAGGTTCCTTCGATCATATCAAGTTCATTACGTTCACGGTTTCGCCAAAACCATTCGTAGCCCTCCGTCATTTCATTTGGGTATTCAGTAGTATTCAAGCTATGTATTTTGACCAACGCCAAGGCATAGTGTTTGGTAGCTGCTGGGTATTCATTTGTTGCATAGATAGATGAGTTAGTTTGGGACAGTCGTATTATCATTTGGCCAACTTCAGGGGTATGTACTGTTAGTGTATATTCCCTAGAGGCCATTACTGTATCATACTAGTATGTATATTACTTGATGGAAGCTTGGGATATTCACAGTTGTATAAACAATCTTGCTCGAAATGGTAGTATGCTACTTGGTTTGTCTCTGCTTTAATGTGTACATGTGTTTCTTTTATTATATCACCTATACGCATTAGTGGAGCCCTTAGGATCTTTCCTTGATTACCAGCGTTGTGATGGCAGTCACACTCGTGGGGGCTGGGTAATCTACAAGCACATCCTTATTTACACGTCCCTGGTCGTGGGATTATCGAGACAGGGCATCGATACTCCGGAGTAGACTAGCGTATGCGCTTCTTATCCCAGCACGGGAGACGGCCTGTCCCACAGCCGTCAGTACGTCGTACTTGAAATAGTATGCGGGTGCTCGGTGGGTTACGAGTACACTGGACAGGACCCATCGGGGACTGTTGGTTGGTATTATACCTATCGTCAGTTATCAGTTCCCAGGTGACATGAGTACAGCTTAGTCCGTTGACTTGACACTGTCACTTCGCCTCAAATGTGTTCCCACTGTACTTTGATTACTACCCTACCATGGCTCAAAGGAGTCGTGCAAACAGGTAGTAGTTGGGTGCAGTCCCGAAGCACTTGGAGGCAGTGACGGTTAGACAGGATTCGTCTCTCCCGGTATTGGGGGTTGGCATCGCGCTGTGTCTAGTAGAGCCATTACACATGTAGTCCCTGGCCAGGGCAAGCGAGATATACTGGTAGGTTTCCAGTGTTATCTCAGGGTGTTCTGGGCTACACTCCGACACGACTTGTACCGCTATTAGGGGACTGACGTTTTACCACCCCCTAGGCCCGCCATGCGATGTTATCAGACGAACAGACCGGACTGTACGGAGACTGTCACATTCTGGCTCAGTAGGAGTTCAGATGGGTTTACCTCATCAGTCTTCTTATCGGTATCTACCAGGGGACCGTTACGTACAGCTAGTGCCACTTGCGGTCTGTGGTTAAACCCACTGCCAGCGTAGTGTCGAGTCTTTAGAGTCCCACACAAAGAGTTATTCGCCTTTAGGCAAAATGAGTAGAGGTCGTATGGTTTTGCGACGGGGTTCGTTCACATTCGCGCACTTAAGCACGTTTTGTGTCCGGACAGCTTATACTAGCGGGCTTTGGTTTAAGCCGGATCCTAGTATATGATTTGGGATTGGTTTTATCTCATTTTATTCGTGTTCCTCGGAACACGGATACGGGTGTGTATGCACAGTTGACTGAGGGAGAGGCAGAGGACTTTCATTAGGGTTGATTACCATTGTCATTTTCTTAACCCTAATGGTTATGTGTGAAATATGATTTATTAATATTAGTTAATTATAATTGTGTATGGTTAGGGTTGTTGACCATTTGACTTTATTTAACTTGTTGACCTAGGTTGACAACTTGACCATAATCATTCCATAAGAAAGATGCTCTTTGATTCTAGCAAAAAGCATTTAATATGAAATGATAATGGTCATTTCTTGATTAAACCATGACAATTATATTTAGCTAATTATCTATTTTCATAATTCACACATATATGTGAGAAGAATGGTTTATTTCTTCTCATTCTATCATTTTGATTCTCTCTCCTCCTCTTCCTCTCTCTCTAGCTCTCCCCTCTCATGAGTTGAGAATCCCTTGAGCTTGAGATAAATCCTTCTAAAATACTCTCTACTCTTTCTAAGGTTCTAGGATTAGCACTCCAAGCATCTTAGTTACTTCTAGTTTGAAGTTGAAGCCAAAGGTTGAGGCCCTCGGGTGGATCTTTCTTCGACAAGAGAAGGCGACAAGGAGATCCCTTTCTTTCACTCCAAGGAGCAAGAAGAGAAGGACTTGAAGACCTAGGTATAACCCCTTAACCGAGTAGCTAACTCCTTTAGCTGTGTTAGTTAGTTTTGTTTAGCAAAGATCCCTCCTTTAGCAAGTCCATGTTGTCTAGTATTGTAAAAATCAAAATTTTCATAACGTTTTCGCCTCCCCGCAAGCACCAGGGTAGGAAACGTGGATTTACAGTGGTATCAGAGCCTAACTAAACATAAACTAGCTAGTTAGTAAAGTATATAGAACTTCGATCGGTAAAAATCACAAAACATTTTTCAAAAACCCCAAGTTTCTGCCGATTTTTAAACCTGCTTTAAAAATAATAAATCACACCTTAAAAATCGGCTCAGGCTTTTTACAGTACACCCATGAAAAACGAACCAGCGAGCCGACCAACTCACCGCGGTTCCGCGCGGATCCGCGGCCGAGTTGACTCGATCGCGGCTCGTTTCTCTTGCAGTGTTCTTATTTTATGGTTTTGGGATTTTTAGGATGGTTTGTTTCTGCCCAGATTTTCCAGAGAGCAAGTTTGTTTTCCGGGTAGTTACAAATCCGTATTTTGATCGATCTTCCCTATACTTTGACTAATGGGTTATATCTGTGATGTATTATATGTATTGAATGTCTGCTAATCGTTATACGTCGATTAGTGGGGGTTATACATATCTGTGATGTGTAATGCTTGTTGGTTTGTGTATATGAATTCATTAGATTGTCGCGGATGAATAGCCGGGGGGTTGTGAGATGAGAGTTTTCTTATTCTTTCAATTCTTGTAATATGTAAATTGATGTAATATTATTTGTTTGGCCGCACATCCGGGTGGAGGTTGTAGCCGCCATTGTATAATTTCTTTTTACTGTTTTTGCTCCTAGGATAGACCCAAGGAGGGGTGCACAAACTACCGGGTATCTCGAAGTGCCGAGTGGCCTACTCACGGTGTTGAGGGAGGTTGCTTCGTTTTGGGTACTTGGCGGGTAGTTTGCCGCACCCGTAAGGGTCTAGGGTGGGGTATTGGCTATTCATCGCGACCGTGTAATCCGCTTTTCGTTACAGGCTCGAATGGAATGCGGATTCCTAGTATATCCAATGTATTCATCTGTGATCTGGATTGGCTATCATTGCTATATATATATATATATACGATATCTATTTAGGCGTTGCTTATGTTTTGCATCCGCGCTATCCCAGCCCCCGCTCTGTCGTTAGTTAAGTAACCTAACGGGTGATGACGGGCCCCCATGGCGAATGCGAATGGCATAAGCTTACGTCATATTTTGGTTGTTTTCTGCAATGGTAGGATTAAATGATGGGACGCATTGGAATTAATGCAAGAAAATAAACCAAGTAAAAGTCGTTGGAACACTTTCAAAACCACTCGGTTTTTTTCAAAACCAACTTTTAAATGCGGAGCTTGAACCACTCCTTTTAAAAGCTATCTCGTTCCATCAATTATATCAAGTTCACTACGTTCACGGTTTCGCCAAAACCATTCGTAGCCCTCCGTCATTTCACATGAATGGTCAATAAGTATTCAAGCTATGTATGTTGGCCAAAGTCAAGGCATAGTGATTGGTAGCTATTGGGTATTCATGTGCAGCATAGATAGATGCGTTGGTTTGGGACAGTCGTACTGCCATTTTGGCCAAAGTCAAGGGTAGGTACGGGTGGGTCCAAATTAACCTGGAGAATGACGGATAGAACTTGACATGTGACTTATGATATTTTGGCCAAAGTCAAGGTCATAAGAGCATAGGGCAAAAATCCACATCGGGAGTTTCATAAGTACTGAAACTTGCTAGCGCTGCATACCATTTGGAGTGTGATAATTCTTGTAGGATTCCTTCAGTTTTGTCACGCAATGATATTTGGATCCCGAACCTACTGTGAGTATATGCTACTCCTCGGGAAATTTCTCACTTAACGATCAATGCTATAAACCTAGTAGGTGTCTAGAAAGGGGTTAGCGGGGCTACGCCCCCAGGGAAAAGAGGTTACTTAATTAAGGAACTTCGCGAAAGCGTTGGAAAACCTCCCTCAAAGTACCAACACTGGCCTGGCTGAACGGTTAAGCAAGTATTGTACGGTGAGATTGATCCCGACTAATTCTTCCTTTATGGTTTGAGGAGGGATTCGAGAGACAGTGGGAGCCATTCTGTTTAGACAAACTAAAAACCACTCTAAACTTGCAAGAGCATCATGCTAAAGTGTTTCTTTTCTCTCTCCTAATTGCAGCGACCGATCAAGATGACCGGACTTAAGTTATTACTAGATAAAAACATACTGACAGGGCTAAAATACAAAGATTGGCTCAGGAATGTCAAAATGGCAATCACTTATGACAAGTTGGAGTATCTTCTTACCACCAAAGCTCCCCCTGTCCCAGGTCCCAAAACCAGTGTCGTAGATAGGGAAATCTATAAGACCTGGGAAATCGACCGCGCGAAGGCCAAGTGCCTCGTGCTTGCCTCTATGGACAATGAACATCAGAGGAGGCACGAGAATATGGACCTCGAATCCATATTTCTCCATACAAAAGAACTGTATGGAGAGCAATCTCGTATCGCCAGATACGAAGTGTCGAAGAAGCTGTTTTTGGCAAGGTTGGCCGTTGGATCATCGGTAGCGGAACACGTGCTTAAAATGATTGGCTACATAGTGTAAGTGCACGGCGGCGCCCCGGCCTCCATCCCGAGGCCAAATGCGGAAGCGATGGTTAACTTTAATTTTTCGAACCAGCACCACCGCGCACTAAAACCCGGATCGGGCCATTAACTAGTCCTAGCTAACTACAAGATGGGAAGAGAGATATACCGAGTGATCCGTGTCCTCCGGTCTTCTCGTTGTCGTCCCGATCTCCCGCGGAATGTCCGGTCTCCACCTCCTCGCCGGAAAGGGCACCACGTCGCTGGCTTCTTTTACGGGCTCCCACCTCTATACCGAGGCAACTCGGGCACGAAGTTGGCGAGTCGACGTGCCCAAGATTTGCTGTAGAATGTAGTGTGGAACTTGTGTCTCATTTGGGGTTTATAGAAGTTGCCCTTTGGTGGAGGTAATGAAGTAGTGGAGATGAATGATTTTGTAGCAAGCAAAAGGAAAAATGTGATGAACAATTTTCCTATCTCAAAATGAAAAATCCCTCACTTCACACAATGTGTGGCCGGCCTCATCAAGGTGGTGGTGAGAATGGAGTGAAAAGTCAAGGAAAGTCAAGGGAATGGGGGAGCTATCATGCAAGCATGAATAAAGAGTGATGATTAAAACAATATCATCACAAACAAAAACCAACACTCCAAATCAACCATCATGAACCCAAAGTCAATCAATGATGAAGGAAGAAGTCAAATGGTCAAAGGATGGTGCAACCATCATGATCTAACAATATGCAAAGGCCTCTTTCCAAATTGCTTATTTGCACAAATGCAAATAAGCCCTCCTCCACCAATCTTCGGCGAATGAAAGATACAAAGAAATATGGCCGAAGCGGAAAGCAAACTGGCAACTCCAGAAAACTGGTCCCGTAATAAATTACAGGAAAACCCCGATACTGTGTATACACACCCGCATTTGTATTCCGACCGAAATACAAATGCAATGAGACAAAATCTACACTGTACTATATTACGATCCGGTTTAAACCAAAGCCGGCTAGTATTATCCGTTCGATCCTGATCCGTGCAATACCGTACGTATCTGATCGAACCCTGCCATATCTCCATACGGCCTCTACAGCGTTTCGCCCGAAAACTTGAGCAACTGAATGTGGGGGACTCTAAAGACTCGTCAACACCTTGGTTGTGGATTTAACCACTAGCACGTCAGAGATATAAGCCAATACGTAACAGGCTACCAGGTATTGACCAAAAGGGACGTCGATGATCGAGCTCATCCTGACACCCTACTGAGCCTGTCAGTGACAATATCCGTACAGTCCGGTCCGTTCGTATATGAGCATCGCATGGCGGGCCTAGGGGGTTGCTAAAAGTCAGACCCCCAAAAGCGGTACAAGTCGTGTTAGAGATCAGCTCAGAACACCCTGAGATACTACTGGAATACCTACCAGTAAATCTCCTGCCTTGGCCAAGGACTTTTCATGTTCTGGCTCTCCTAGACACAGCGCGACCTCACCCCCAATACTGGGAGAGACGAACCCCTGAAGATCCGCTCACTGCCTCCATGTGGCTCGGGACTGTACCCAACTAAAACCTGTTTGCACGTCTCCTTTGAGCGTGGTAGGGTAGTAATCAAAGTACAGTGGGAACTCACACGAGACAAATGACCATCCCCAGGTCGATGAACTAACCTGTACACCTGTCACCAGGGAACTGCTATCTGACGTCAGGTATAAGACCAACTAGCATGTTCCCGGCGAGTCCTGTCCGGTGTACTCATAACCCAATGAGCACCTGTATACATCTTAGGTGAACCAACTGACACCAGTGGCTTGTGAGACCGGCCACCGCCCCTCGTCGGGGTCTCGAATGTACACACTAGTCTACTCTGGAGTATCGATGCCCTGTCTCGAAACCTTCACGACTAGGGACCTTTTAAGGACGTGCTTATAGACTACCAGCTCCCATGTATATGATCGCCCTCATACTGCTGGTGGTCAAGCAAGAATCCTAGGGGCTCTATCAACGTGTAATAGCGACATGTCAGGT
Source organism: Agapanthus africanus (assembly GCA_030015575.1). NCBI lineage: Eukaryota > Viridiplantae > Streptophyta > Magnoliopsida > Asparagales > Amaryllidaceae > Agapanthus > Agapanthus africanus. The sequence continues at coordinate 530,637,496 of JASDDO010000019.1, read as the reverse complement.
CACCTAAAGCAGTACACGATGATAAAGATAAACCAGATAGCATACTATCATCTCGAGTAAGACTGTCCTACTGGGACAGGTCCTCCCTCAATCATTGCAATCACGTGCCTGTGATCCAATAATTGACTCTGAGGGCACTATCTCCAAAAATCTCCCACTTGCACTCAAGGCTAATTATTGCGATGTCGCATACTCACAGCCCGTGTGATACCGAACACCCAACTCCTCTACTAGTCAGTCTCACAAAGCTCGTTTGCGAAACTATTGCGTTCGAGGAATAGCCTCAGTGAGTGGATCCGCTTTGATGTTTCTTTCTATGTCTCCCTATATCTCATGTTCGCGGAGAGACCCATCTCCCGAAATGAGTAATACCTGTGCAAGAATGTGTCTGGATGTCTGATGGGACCTAGCTCACAAATGAACTCCAAATCCAAACTTCTTAGACTGTATCGTCAACTGAGCTTAATCAGTATCCTGCGCCATGCCTCCCTCAGTATTGCCTTGGACCACCTGTCCAAAATACTGCCCTTCGTCAGAAGGAAAAACTATAACTCTGACAACCTCCTTGTTGTCCAGGTCACCTTGGAAGCCTGGAATGATAACTGTCTTCCGAATGAGGCTGTTGTTATCATATCCCTAGAACATCCACTTATGTTCTAAAACTGCTTCCGACTGTTTCTCCAGGATTGGATCAACATCAACTTATTGTATCTAGTGCAAGGATAACATCTGGTGTGGTACTTGACATCTCATGATTGACTCAATTGCCTGAGCAAGCGATCTGCCAATCATGTGCATCCCTCTCCTCTTTAGTCTGTAAGACACCTTTAGAGAGGGTGACTCTATCACCTATAGGTACACCACCGTGCCAGGAGTCGTCCATTCTAAATACTCTTAGAATGCTGTCTAAGTACCCTGATTGGGAAACTACCCAAATCTAGATCTAAAACCATAGATCTAGTAACCAGTATGTATGATATAAGATCCAATTCCTATGTGGAGAAACCACTGTGTGATGACCAAAGCATAACCGATCGTAGTATAGGAATATCACTTCCTACTCTGTGTATGTCATCCAAATCTAGGACATCACACGCTACTACCTTCTTAACAGATCCATCCCCTATTCTGATGAAGTCAAACCTATGACTGTCACATCAGAAATAGATGATCTATCTCCGCTATATCTGCTTTAGTCTATAAATAGACATAAGCCACTTATCCACCAATGCTTCCGCTGCTCCCACTGACCACGACAACCCTCTGGCAGAGTCATATAGACGTACACTTCTAAAGCTAGTTTAGAACGACGCTATACTCATCCTCCTGCCAGGTCTTACGGTCTGGAACAACAGCAATGGCAAGTCTGGGTAAACAAGAACTTCCCTGTCACCGTCCTTGAGGCTACCGGAGTACCTCTCGGGTGCCTGAAGTTACCCACCGTATCTGCGGAGTGGCCAATGGAATGTCAAACCAGATTGAATCTTTAGGTTCCTATCAAATCTTCAGTAATCATTTGTGGTTCTGGAATCACTTCCAGTTCTACCATACTCCCACTACTGTTTTCTGAAAAAATCCATTTTTATTAAAACTGTGGCGAGTCAAGAACAATATCACTATTGATCTTTCTTATGGTAGAAAGTCAACCCTTGTCATAGCCTGGGTCATCCTACAAACAGCCATTACAGAAACGTGCCTTGAGTTATCCAGAGTCTGGTTTTAAGCATAAACCGGACAACTCCCCATACCCTAACATCGTTAAGATATGAACTGTTCTATATCCAATATAGAAACAGAGGCACTGATTTAATTGAACCAGATTCAAATCATGCAGCTGTCCCCAGTGCATGTCAACTAAATGGAAGAAGGCCGATCAGCGTTACCCAACTTAGGAATGCTTCCAATTATAAGTAACCCGAAAAAGAAGCAAGTTCTCTTTATCATTACTATCAACTGAATACCATACACAAGTATCTACATCTTCGATCACTTTGAAGAATCCCGATAATTGCTATACCTGGTTCTCTACTTTATTCAAATACCTATAACTTCTTAAAATTCGGACCCTGTGTTTCCACGAAACACCTGTCTAAAAACTAGAGAAGTCCTAAGTAAACCGAATATAATACGAGGACCAACCCCTCTGTCCTGATGGACCCTGGACAACATACAATACTCTGTATAAGTCCCTTGAGTCTGATTACTCATTCACTGTGTGTCGTAGGTTGAAAATTGTACTTATGGTTACGAAGAATTACACCGCTGTTTAATGCTCCTTACCTAACCATCCACTGATATAGGTAAATGTCATCGACATAATATCAAAAAGTTATATCTCACTCTATAAAAATAGACGTACAAATATATCAATTTGAAATTGGTGCATAACAACGGATATTCAAAACCAAATATTTGCCGTCCGGCAAACAACCCAGGTGACTTCCTCAAATATCACTGATTACAATGAATCCCGATATAATGAGGATGATCACCCAATTCCCAATAACTTACTCCCACTCATCATCTGTAAAACCATACAGATGTGAGAATCATACTTGGTAAATACATACCCTGGAGCAAGTGTCTAACTGGGAAATCAGTTTTCCTTTAACAGTACACAGCGAAGCTGAAACATTGAAATGTTTCGATGGGGTATCCCGGTATTCCTAGTAATGCCTCTTCCAGATTCACGACTGTAACCGTATAGTTCTTTGCCACCTCTCCAAATCCCTTTATATGTCTTTAGTCATTACCTTCTGCACACCCCTTAGGCCAAATGGTTTTCTTCCTTCCCTACCGTTCGGCACCAGCCTATGGTTTGGAAGAAGACTATCCAATAAGCATAATGGGTGTACTGTCCTAATCCTAGGAGCACTCGGAATGCAAGAGAAGGTGAAGATTAAAGACAACCGAATAAACCTTATTCCTATTTCTCCTGGACCAGAATCCATCCCCGAACTGGAACAAGTTCTTTTCGAGTTCGTGTATAACCATACGATGGAGTATCCAATAAACTGTGGATCTTCGTAGTGATACGGAGTGTCCTGGAGAAATACAATGGTGAAGTAGGAGTGGTAATGAAATACCTGGTTTGGTCGTGATTATCAGTTGCAATTTACTTTGCCCTCTTACTAATCCCTTGCTTTGTCTTAACTTAATACCTTCTGCACACCATCGTTATGCTAATTGGTTTTCTTCATACCCCACCGTTCGGCACCAGCCTAAGGTTTGGAAGAAGACTATCCAATTTGCGTAATAGGTGTACTATCTCCTAAACCAAGGAGTACTCGCAACCCAAGAGAAGGTAAAAGGAAAATACAATTGAATAATCCTATCCGTTTTCTCCAGAACCAGAAACCATCCTCGAACAAATCCCTTCGAGTTCGTATATAACCATACGATGGTTTTATCCAATGGAAGTGGACGTTCGTAATAATACGGGGTGTCCTGGAGAAAAGGGTAAAAGTAGGAGTGGCAATGAGGTTTGCAACTCTGACAATCCAAAAGCCAGTGTTAAGAAGGTTCGGTTAATTTGGTCTCTGAGTCATAGTCTTAGGGTCGGGTCAATGGTCGCTGCCGAAGAGAGAGAGAGAAAAGAAACACTCAGCGTGCACTCTAACCTAGATCAGAATGGTTACCAATTTATCTAATCTGGAAACCTCCCACTGTACCTCAAATTCTCTTCCAAACCTGAAAGAAGAATTAGTCGGGATCACCCGAGGAGTAAACCGACTCATCAGTGGGAATCGGGATCCAACTATCATCACATGATAACGTGACGGAATCCGCTCACGTCATCACACTCCAGAAGGTATGCGCATATCTGGCAAGTTTCAGTTCTTTTGAAAATCGTTTCGGTGAAATTTCGAAAAAACGGTAAAATAAGGGGGTTTTCTGTAAAAAGTCAAAATGCAAATATCTTTATTATAAAATTAAATATACATATTCTAGCTATGTAATTGCTAGTATTTGGTGTTTATTGAGCCACTGGTGAAATTTCAAATTTTCTGAAAAATTTTCCAAAATTAATTATTTTAATATTATTTTAAGCCGTCCCTAATACATTTAATTAAGGAAAATTACAAATTGGAATTAGTTGAAACAAATTTTGTGCATCATAAAACATTAAATAAAATTTTATCATGTGGTTTTTGAAATGAAATCGTTTGCCAAAACGGTTTAGAAAATATCGAAAAAGGCTTTTTTCGGTGAAATTAGTGTTAATGGGAATTGGGGTAATGCATTTATCTTTTCCCTAACCCACACACCCACACCTCACCCTCTCTCCCCCTCCCCATGTGGCTGGCCCACTTTGACAGCCCCTCCCTCCCTCTCTCTCCAATCACCTCACATTTCAAAAGAAAAGAAAAGAAAAGAAAAGTCAAAGAGGTGTAGAATTTGTCTTTTCTCCCCACTTTCTTCACCTCTCTCTCTCTCTCCTCACTACCCCCACACCACATGGCCGAAAATTTTCTGTCCCCAATCAGCAGCAGCCCCTCCCCCAAATCCCCTCCATTTTGCATCAAAAAAATCCACAATTTTGCCTCAAAATTCTTGCAAAATCAAGCTAAAACTCAAATCCAATTCTTACCCATTTTTCCTTTACCTATTCTAGTATGGATCATGGTGAAAGAAGCAAGTTTGTGAGGCTAGGTTGCATGTTTGATTCAAGTTTTGGGAGGTATAAATATTTGTCTCAGGGTTTGATTTTTGATTAGTTACTTAATTGTTGCTATAATACTTCCTTATTATCTAATTAGATGCTTAATTAGGTTTTAATTTGAAAGCTTGGGAATTCTAGAATGGGGTTAATTGCTAGTTAGGGTTTTATGTTATGAGATTATGCTTGTGTGATGTTTTGACATATTAATGGTTGCTAAATCAAAGTAAGTTGCTAGGTTGCATTTTTGTTGATTTAAATTGCGACAATTACGTTAATTTGCTAACTAGGTTTTGAAAACTATGAATATAATTAAGAGAAAAATCTAAATATATTTTTCATGACTTCTTTAACATTATTAAATGTAGTTTAATACTTTAGTTCATGAAAATCCAAGCTAGATTGTGGTTTGTGCATTTTTTTGCTATAAAATTGTTAAAATTTAGGTATTTTGTAAACTAGAATTTTAGGGTTTTTGGAAATTAACGAGATTAAATTATGAGAATTGTTTTTATGACTTATTTAAGATATTTAGTGAATATTATGGCCGCTAGATTCGTTTATACATCGATTTTTGTACTAAAACGGGTAATTTTGCTTGCTAGTTTTTCCGAAAAACTGCTTTTAAAGTGAATTTAGGGTTTTTGTGAGTTTTAACATATTTTATATTAAAATTTGTGTTCGTGAATGTGCAAATGAGTGTATTTGGGTTTTTCTCGATGGTCTGGCGTTTGTACACCGACGTCGAGGGTTTTTGTGTTGATTTGTGGAAGCAACCATAGGTTTTGACCTATGTGGGGTTCGTGTGTCGTTTTGGTCATGAGTCGGATTTTAATGCGATATGGTGCGTTATGATATGTAGGTACCCCATGTGGACTTCGAGACGACAAGCAAGCGCGTGGCGACGTCGGCACCGGCGAGCGAGGACCAGGTGAGTAGATTTATATCTACGGGGAGAAGTCGGGTGGATGGCGTACAGCACCCCCGCAGTCCGTGGTGGTGTATACGGATGCGTATACACACCAACAATTATTATGTTATTTGGGATTAATAACGATATTTAGGATGGATTTTGGTGTGTTGGATTATTTTAGTGTTGCGAACCCTAGGGTAGTGTTGCACTACACATACACACATACATACTTGCATACATTCCTATTATATGTGCTCATGGGATTCTTTATAGTTATGTGTTCACATGGGTATGGGACTATGTGTTCACATACGGATTTGAGGATGATACTTGGGATTGAGATGAGTCGATGAGATTTGAGTTGAGGACGTGAGATCGGTGATATGGCAGGATTCATACTTGAGATACGTCCTGATGTTATAGCGGATCTTTGAATGACAGTGCCATGTGAATAGTGATTTTAGTAGTGTACTAGACGTAGGTCAGTACCCCAGATGATGATCTTGATAAAGAGGATACCAGATGAACAGTGTAATGAGTATGATATTGACCCGTATCCGAAATTGGGGATGCCGTACGACGGATTTAAGTACGAGCTATATATTGACGATTGATCCGCACTCTTGACTTGGGATGTCTGATTATAGATATGGTGTCGAATATGATATTATTGAGGCGGGATCACCGACTAATATATATACAGGTATGTATATGGATCGACTCAGATGTTAGGCGGTTTCCTTAACTGTAGTCCAGCTTGTTAGCTTAGCCCTCTAGTTTAGTTTAGTTGTTAGGTTAGACTCGATTCTTACCTATTTCAAAAACTAACGAATCGTGGGTATTTTAAAAGACAGCCCAAGAGATCCTACGGATATTTTAAAAGACGTATCTTTTCATAAAAACACCGTAGCCCCTATTTTCAAAACCCCATGATTCGTGTTATTTCAAAAGGCACCATTTGTAGAACTTATATTAGATTAATGCAGATCAGTTATAGTTGCGTCTAGTATTCAGCTCCCGCTCATTATAATGGTTCGCTTCACATCGCATGCTTATATTATGTTTCATACTCCATCATTGATATCATGCTGTTAGGACACCAGCACCATTACCGATGATGCGTATGTACCACGTACACTTACTTGCCGGCTCACACATATCTTCATCGGTAATTTCCATGTCACGTACACCTTAGAAAATATTATTGCTTGACATAGCCTGTTAGCTAATAGTTTAGACATGATATTAGCGTACTTGCCTTATATGTTAGTTTAGATATTGTAGTTATTACCTGCTACTTCATGCATACTGTTATTCATTGTTATGCCGCATTCATGGATTCTCATGCATATATTCACTATTTTACGTGTTATTGAGGTTTTGGATTCGGATTTCCATGAGATTTTCTGGATTTGGAGGAAAACCGCAAAAACATAAATAAACCTTTCTCTCTTTTAAAATAAAAAGTGCGGTTTTCCCATGATGTATGAGTCGTCCACCATGAGTTTGCTGATGGATTTCGAGACCCGATTCGAGGAGTGGAGGAACCATTTCGGGTACATGGTGGGCCCGGTGCGGTACCCCGGGGCAAGAGGATCGTGTTGTTGATGTTGAGCCTGGCAGGGGAGCACTACCGACCGGTTTTATTACCCGACACGTCGGATATCCGGAGGATACCGTCGTGGTCTTGAGATGGATGGTAGGGGCCGGTCTGGACTGATGGCGCCCTAAATATTGTGATTGAGACATTGAGATTTTGAGATACTGAGGTACAAAGATTGTGACACAGAGATATCGAGATATTTGGACACTTGTTTTGTGTCGATGCTGGGCACTGTTTTATGCCGATTTCATTTATGGTACCTCATTTTTAAAATACATAAATCTCACTGATTTATGATAGAAGTTTTATTCAGTACATGCATTCTGTTTCATGCATTCATACATCATCCATATGATATATTGCTACCTGAGGCACTGACACGGGCCTATGAGATTACACTCGGTTAGATATTACCCTAGCCATTGTTATAGGCTGCATGTTATACATATATTTGTGGATATATTATGATCATTGACCTAGGTTGCGTTATTTATGCGATTTCTTTCCGTAGATGTTTTTCTATTCACGAGTTGGCAACTCACCCCCGTTGTGCCCCAGTTTCTTGCAGGTTTGCCGTACAGGTTTCATTACGGCTTGCGGGCATAGTTTCCTTCGGGTGATTTGCTAGTAGGTGGGTTTACTTGTATCGTACCCCCCAATTATATAACTTGTATATTATTACTCTATTGTATCTAGAAGTTCCATCAACCAAACATGTATTTATTTTTGAGATAGAGACCAGTGATGTTATTCCTTCGACCTTAGAGTCGCACGTTTTATTTTTGTGGTTTTCTTGTGGTTTTGAGTTTCCTTTTGAATTTTGATCCTCGCCGTTGGCGTTGTATATTATATTGCTTGTGTGGTTGTGACCGTCGATTGACGAAGAGCTAGCTCCCGCTTGGGGATGCCTTTTTATTGATTTCGTTTACTATTCATGTTGTATCCCGTTTTGGAGCCAGTATTTACAAAGGAGACTGCCGAAATTTTTGGGAAATATTTGATGTTTTTTTAAACCGCATAATTCGGCTTATGCTATTAAAACTACTTGTTTTAAATTGGTTTTCCTTCACTCTACTACTTTTCTTGGTTTGGATTTCTGGGTTTTCGGCTTACTTAGATTACGTACGCCTCGAGACGTTCGTAGTTTAAGTGCCAGTCATATTCCGTACTTTCGGGGCGTGACAAAGTTTGTATCAGAGCGTTAGGTTTTACCTTCGGAGCGTTGGATGACCTTTGGTTGATGGAATAGGTAACTAAAGTAGAGTGACGTACCGTTGGTATGTTCCGCGGCATATTTACGATACGCTACTCCACTTAAGAAGCCTTAGGATGTACATTTCTTTGTTCAGTATCATATTCATTCCTGATCTAGCCTCATCGGTACCAGTTATGGTTTTGCTACCACGATTACGGGCAGGGAGAGCTACGGCTAGAGTTGCGGTCAGCATGAGCTCGTCAAGAATGAGGACTGAACAGGGCATGATTTCGGCGATACACGATTGCGGAGATGTGTCTTTTTACTGTGTTTCGCGCCACGAGCGTTTGGCGGATCGCCTTTATGAGATTTCTCGGACGTGCCGATCAGTACTAGAGGATTGGGCCACCGACAGAGTTCAGCCAGATTTTGATGACCGTTGGTGTATTGCTTATTCATGATGGTCGAGGCACTGTTCAGCATGCAGACGAGTGAGCCATTTATTGCTGCGAACGACGAGATATTGCCCCAGATGCTGGAGCTAATGCAGTACGAGTTGTACTAAGAGATGATAGAAGGTCGCTAGTCATCGAGGATGAATGACTAGGACATGTGGATCGTTCGCCTACCCCGATGCGAGGTCATCAGATAGATTGATTCCAGCTAGAGACGACTTCACGCAGAGATGTGAGGGTCGACAGAGACGATCGAATGTCGGAAACCTATTATTCCAAGTTTAAAGTATTCGGAAAGACATGCAGGCAATTCTATGGACCCTCTAGAAGAATGAAACCCTAACTCGACTTAATGACCGTGTGAAAGCCTTTGAACCTTCGGGTTTGCGGCAGTTCTACGGCGCCATTAGTGAGGCTTGGGTTTGCCCTTCTACGGCTGGACCACCGATGCTGTGGTATGTACTCGATACTATTAAACTGTGCCCAAGATGTTGAGCTCTTGGGGGATTATGAGGTTGTGACGACTCGATCGGATGGCTCGACTTAATTCGGATGCTAGGTAGTGAGATGCATTTCTTGAGAGACTCCCGATACGAAGATAGCCGTTGGAGCTCAGTCCATGCAGTCACGACGAGACGAGTCCAAAGCTGACGACATTAGAGAAAAGTGAAGTAAGAGGTTCGTACCGGATCTAGATGAGAAGACATTCCACTCCGCCGACATCAGAGATGCGATGCGCATGCCGAGGCATGGTACTTGGATTTACCTTCCAGAAGGAGTCGTGATGAGTATGCAGTCGTTCCAGAGCAAGATGCAGATATAGGAAAGGACGATGACTTCCGGACAGTTGGCAGAGACGAGACATGGAAGAAACCGTGAGCAGGATTCCTTCCAGGACACTGCTGCAATGATACTTGCACTCAGGATCAGATGTGTCACGTACATTCAGAGAGCCAGAGGCCGACGCCAGTGATATGCTGTCTTACGAGTGGTCGCAATGATTGACCGAGAGATGACCAGAGAAGTGCCAGAACGGGATCATCCCCGTTAGCACATCTGATAGGGCCGATGAACCGATGGACCGAGAGATTGGTAATTCACATTGAAGACCTTGACCCAGGAGTGGTAATTGTTACGCAGACCAGCAGGCCAGAGTTCACGATCATCGACGAGATATCCCACTAGTGACCGCGACAGTTGGCCCGAGATTTTTAGAGGATGCACTTGAGCAGTACTATTCCGCCATTATTGATTTCGATGTTTTGAGTGATTTATTCGCATGATTTGATTTTGATGATTGAGGATTTACGATCTTTGCACAGTGTTGCACTTGATATCGTTTTCGTGCTTTGGTTTCACATGTTTGTGATTTTACGGTTTTAGACATTTGAGTTGATTTTGTGCATATGCACGCACACGATTTGGTTCCTGCACTCTGTATAGTTTATATATGCTTGCAGTGCAGTGATACGCCTTTTGTGCACTTAGATGCACTGGACTTCGATTTCGATTGTGATACTCGATATTTGTTTTGTGCACCTGATTTGATTTTGCGCATGTTCGGCGCTTGATATTGGATTTCATGATTTCGTGCATGATGGATGCTCCTGGTTTTGGGTTTTCGCGCATGTTGAGCGCATGTCTTGAGATGCGATTTTGGTGCACACCAGATGCACTAAATCGAGATTTTTTTCGTGCATGTCAGATGGACCTGATTTTGCTGTCAGGCACACACGTTGCCTACGACAGATGCTTTGTGAACACCTGATGCACTTAGATATTGTTTCTGTGCACTTATATGGCACGCATATGGATTTTGATTGTCGTGCGCACCAGACGCACGTAGTATTCATACGCGTATTTTGGGATTGATTTCTTATAGAGCAGTACGTTTTTTTTATAATAATTGCGATGTGTTTTCGTACTAAGCAGGACTAGTCTGAGGACAGCACCTGAATATATTTTGCATGCATTGATAGTTATTGAAGGGATTTCCAAAAAGCGAGCTATAGCCTCAGCATTTACCTACGTGTCTGATATGACACGAAATGTTTAAAACAAGGAGACCCTTCTAAATTGTTTCCAAAACGGCGGAACGTACATTTCAAACAAAGGTATATATGTATATAGTTATTTTCTTATGATAGACGTCCGCCACTGTGCAGTGTTATGTGCATTGCACAGCAACTTAAAGGATTTGGCATGCATTTCCTCCTGATATTTGCATGTATAGTTCCGATTTATAGCATATCGGTCTTGCTTGGATCTTGACATTGATGTCTTCCCCATGACTCCGATGATTGCGGGATGCTTGACGGAGTTTTGATTTTGAGTTTTATGCTCATTTTTCATGCGCATGCGTTGCGCTACGATTTGTTTTATGTATTTACGATTTCGGAGCCCCGACGACTTGATGGTTTTGCTTAGATGTTTTAGTATTTTGGGGGAGTTTTAATTTAAATTCGGGGACCGAATTTCTTTAAGGGGGGAAGATTAAAACGTTTTGAAAATCGTTTCTGTGAAATTTCGAAAAAACGGTAAAATAAGGGGGTTTTCTGTAAAAAGTCAAAATGCAAATATCTTTATTATAAAATTAAATATACATATTTTAGGTATATAATTGCTAGTATTTGGTGTTTATTGAGCCACTGGTGAAATTTCAAATTTTCTGAAAATTTTTCCAAAATTAATTATTTTAATATTATTTTAAGCCGTCCCTAATACATTTAATTAGGGAAAATTACAAATTGGAATGAGTTGAAACAAATTTTGTGCATCATAAAACATTAAATAAAATTTTATCATGTGGTTTTTGAAATGAAATCGTTTGCAAAAACGGTTTAGAAAATATCGATAAAAGGCTTTTTTCGGTGAAATTAGTGTTAATGGGAATTGGGGTAATACATTTATCTTTTCCCTAACCCACACACCCATACCTCACCCTCTCTCCCCCTCCCCATGTGGATGGCCCACTTTGACAGCCCCTCCCTCTCTCTCTCTCCAATCACCTCACATTTCAAAAGAAAAGAAAAGAAAAGAAAAGTCAAAGAGGTGTAGAATTTGTCTTTTCTCCCCACTTTCTTCACCTCTCTCTCTCTCCTCACCCCCCCACACCACATGGCCGAAAATTTTCTGTCCCCAATCAGCAGCAGCCCTTCCCCCAAATCCCTTCCATTTTGCATCAAAAAAATCCACAATTTTGCCTCAAAATTCTTGCAAAATCAAGCTAAAACTCAAATCCAATTCTTACCCATTTTTCCTTTACCTATTCTAGTATGGATCATGGTGAAAGAAGCAAGTTTGTGAGGCTAGGTTGCATGTTTGATTCAAGTTTTGGGAGGTATAAATATTTGTCTCATGGTTTGATTTTTGATTAGTTACTTAATTGTTGCTATAATACTTCCTTATTATCTAATTAGATGCTTAATTAGGTTTTAATTTGAAAGCTTGGGAATTCTAGAATGGGGTTAATTGCTAGTTAGGGTTTTATGTTATGAGATTATGCTTGTGTGATGTTTTGACATATTAATGGTTGCTAAATCAAGGTAAGTTGCTAGGTTGCATTTTTGTTGATTTAAATTGTGACAATTACGCTAATTTGCTAACTAGGTTTTGAAAACTATGAATATAATTAAGAGAAAAATCTAAATATATTTTTCATGACTTCTTTAACATTATTAAGTATAGTTTAATACTTTAGTTCATGAAAATCCAAGCTAGATTGTGGTTTGTGCATTTTTTTGCTATAAAATTGTTAAAATTTAGGTATTTTGTAAACTAGAATTTTAGGGTTTTTGGAAATTAACGAGATTAAATTATGAGAATTGTTTTTATGACTTATTTAAGATATTTAGTGAATATTGTGGCCGCTAGATTCGTTTATACATCGAGTTTTGTACTAAAACGGGTAATTTTGCTTGCTAGTTTTTCGGAAAAACGGCTTTTAAAGTGAATTTAGGGTTTTTATGAGTTTTAACATATTTTATATTAAAATTTGTGTTCGTGAATGTGCAAATGAGTGTATTTGGGTTTTTCTCGATGGTCTGGCGTTTGTACACCGACGTCGAGGGTTTTTGGGTTGATTTGTGGAAGCAACCATAGGTTTTGACCTATGTGGGGTTCGTGTGTCGTTTTGGTCATGAGTCGGATTTTAATGCGATATGGTGCGTTATGATATGTAGGTACCCCATATGGACTTCGAGACGACAAGCAAGCGCATGGCGACGTCGGCACCGGCGAGCGAGGACCAGGTGAGTAGATTTATATCTACGGGGAGAAGTCGGGTGGATGGCGTATAGCACTCCCGCAGTCCGTGGTGGTGTATACGGATGCGTATACACACCAACAATTATTATGTTATTTGGGATTAATAACGATGTTTAGGATGGATTTTGGTGTGTTGGATTATTTTAGTGTTGCGAACCCTAGGGTAGTGTTGCACTACAGATACACACATACATACTTGCATACATTCCTATTATATGTGCTCATGGGATTCTTTATAGTTATGTGTTCACATGGGTATGGGACTATGTGTTCACATACGGATTTGAGGATGATACTTGGGATTGAGATGAGTCGATGAGATTTGAGTTGAGGCCGTGAGATCGGTGATATGGCAGGATTCGTACTTGAGATGCGTCCTGATGTTATAGCGGATCTTTGAATGACAATGCCATGTGAATAGTGATTTTAGTAGTGTACTAGACGTAGGTCAGTACCCCAGATGATGATCTTGATAAAGAGGATACCAGATGAACAGTGTAATGAGTATGATATTCACCCGTATCCGAAATTGGGGATGCCGTACGACGGATTTAAGTACGAGCTATATATTGACGATTGATCCGCACTCTTGACTTGGGATGTTTGATTATAGATATGGTATCGAATATGATATTATTGAGGCGGGATCACCGACTAATATATATACAGGTATGTATATGGATCGACTCAGATGTTAGGCGGTTTCCTTACCTGTAGTCCAGCTTGTTAGCTTAGCCCTTTAATTTAGTTTAGTTGTTAGGTTAGATTCGATTTTTACCTATTTCAAAAACTAACGAATCGTGGGTATTTTAAAAGACAGCCCAAGGGATCCTACGGATATTTCAAAAGACGTATCTTTTCATAAAAACACCGTAGCCCCTATTTTCAAAACCCCATGATTCGTGTTATTTCAAAAGGCACCATTTGTAGGACTTATATTAGATTAATGCAGATTAGTTATAGTTGCGTCTAGTATTCAGCTCCCGCTCATTATTATGGTTCGCTTCGCATCGCATGCTTATATTATGTTTCATACTCCATCATTGATATCATGCTGTTAGGACACCAGCACCATTACTGATGATGCGTATGTACCACGTACACTTACTTGTCGGCTCACACACATCTTCATCGGTAATTTCCATGTCACGTACACCTTAAAAAATATTATTGCTTGACATAGCCTGTTAGCTAATAGTTTAGACATGATATTAGCGTACTTGCCTTATATGTTAGTTTAGATATTGTAGTTATTACCTGCTACTTCATGCATACTGTTATTCATTGTTATGCCGCATTCATGGATTCTCATGCATATATTCACTATTTTACGTGTTATTGAGGTTTTGGATTCGGATTTTCATGAGATTTTCTGGATTTGGAAGAAAACCGCAAAAACATAAATAAACCTTTCTCTCTTTTAAAATAAAAAGTGTGGTTTTCCCATGATGTATGAGTCGTCCACCATGAGTTTGTTGATGGATTTCGAGACCCGATTCGAGGAGTGGAGGAACCGTTTCGGGTACATGGTGGGCCCGGTGCGGTACCCTGGTGGTAGAGGATCGTGTTGTTGACGTTGAGCCTGGCAGGGGAGCACTACCGACCGGTGATATTTCCCGACACGTCGGATATCCGGAGGATACCGTTGTGGTCTTGAAATGGATGGTAGGGGCCGGTCTGGACTGACGGCGCCCTAGATATTGTGATTGAGACATTGAGATTTTGAGATATTGAAGTACAGATTTTGTGACACAGAGATATCGAGATATTTGGACACTTGTTTTGTGTCGATGCTGGGCACTGTTTTTTGCCGATTTCATTTATGGTACCTCATTTTTAAAATACAGAAATCTTACTGATTTATGAAAGAAGTTTTATTCAGTACATGCATTCTGTTTCATGCATTCATACATCATCCATATGATATATTGCTACCTGAGGCACTGACACGGGCCTATGAGATTACACTCGGTTAGATATTACCCTAGCCATTGTTATAGGCTGCATGTTATACATATATTTGTGGATATATTATGATCATTGACCTAGGTTGCGTTATTTATGCGATTTCTTTCCGTAGATGTTTTTCTATTCACGAGTTGGCAACTCACCCCCGTTGTGCCCCAGTTTCTTGCAGGTTTGCCGTACAGGTTTCATTACGGCTTGCGGGCATAGTTTCCTTCGGGTGATTTGCTAGTAGGTGGGTTTACTTGTATCGTACCCCCCATTATATAACTTGTATATTATTACTGTTGGAGATAGTGCCCTCATAGTCAATTATTGGATCGCAGGTACGTGATTGCAATGATTGCGGAGGACCTATCCCGGTAGGACAGTCTTACTCGAAATGATAGTATGCTATCTGGTTTGCCTTTATCAGTCGTGTTCATGTTCAGGTGACTGATTGCATGTTACACTTTGATAGAGCCCTTAGGATCTTGCTTTACTACCAACTGTATGAGGGCGATCATATACGTGAGAGTTGGGTAGTTTATATGCATATCCTTAATTGTGGTCCCTAGTCGTGGGAGTTTCGAGACAGGGCATCGATACTCCGGAGTAGACTAGTGTGTACAGTCGAGACCCCGACAAGGGGCGGTGGCCGGTCTCACAAGCCACTGGTGACAGTTGGATCACCTAAGATGTATACAGGTGCTCATTGGGTTATGAGTACACCGGACAGGACTCGCCGGGAATCTGCTAGTTAGTATTATATCTACCGTCAGATAGCAGTTCCCTGGTGACATGTGTACAGGTTAGTTCATCGACCTGAGGTCGTCATTTGTCTCGTGTGAGTTCCCACTGTGCTTTGATTTCTACCCTACCACGGCTCAAAGGAGTCGTGCAAACAGGTAGCTTTTGGGTACAGTCCCGAGCCATATGGAGGCACGTGAGCGGATCGGCAGGGGATTCGTCTCTCCCGGTATTGGGGGCGAGATCGTGCTGTGTCTAGGAGAGCCATTACACAAAGTCCATGGCCATGGCAAGAGATTTACTGGTAGGTACTCCAGTAGTATCTCAGGGTGTAATTGGGCTTCACTCCGACACGACTTATACTGCTTCTGGGGGTCTGACGTTACTAGCCCCCTAGGCGGATATGCGATACTCATTGACGAACGGACCGGACTGTATATACATTGTCACTGTTAGGCTCAGTAGGGTTTTCAGAGGAGTTCGCTCATCGGTCTCCCTTGAGTTCGCTCCTCGGCCACCCTTGAGGTCAGTCCGTGGGCAACCGTTACGCATAGCTACTGCCGCTGACGGTTTGTGGTTAAACCCACTGCCAGGGTACTGAAGAGTCATTAGAGTTCCCCACAGACAGTTTCCCAAGTTTCGGGCGAAACGTTGTAGAGGCCGTATGGTTTTATGGCAGGGTTCGGAAAATGCACGTGCGTTTACGCACGTGTCAGTTTTCGGGCAGATGATACTGGTCGGCTTTGGTTTAAGCCGGATCCGAGTATTATATTGAGTAGGTATAATATCTTTGTCTCAGTTGCATTTGTATTCGGTCGTAATACAAATGCGGGTATATTTATACAGTTTCGGGGTTGTCCTGAAATTCGTTTCAGGATCACTTTTGGAAGTTGCCAGTTTCCAGTTTTCTATCAGCCGTCTTTTAACATTTGGTTAAAGACGGGTTTATCTTTTCTTCTGTTGAGGTGAGTCAGCATCTTAGAAACTTCTTGAAGTGGTGATGAGGCATGGTGAGTCATTAGTGCCATTAATGACTCATTTAATGCAAGGGAGAGTTGTGTTAGTTTCATTGGTTTGCTTTAATTACTTTGTGTGAGTCATAGATAATC
Organism: Agapanthus africanus; assembly: GCA_030015575.1. NCBI lineage: Eukaryota > Viridiplantae > Streptophyta > Magnoliopsida > Asparagales > Amaryllidaceae > Agapanthus > Agapanthus africanus. Next base: position 530,620,601 of record JASDDO010000019.1, on the reverse strand, counting down.
ATGAAGCTTCTTGTATATTTTCACCCCCCTTTCCTTGCTCCTACACTCACCTTCACCTCTTGCTATAAGTGGCCGGCCATCTTAGTGGAGAGAGAAAGAGATCATTTCATTTTTGAGTAAAAAAGATTATAGTTTAAGGTGCATGGAAATTTCATTGCTTGATTTTCATTCCATCACCCGATTCCCACGGCAACTTCATTAACCGATCGTCCACGGATTTGGACGAAGTGAGACAAAGTCTTCTACTCATATTCTACATCAATCTTGGTCGTCTCTTTTAGCAAACTTGACGATCGAGTTGCCTCGAGTCAGAGGCGGGAGCCCGTTTAAAGAACCGATCATGTGGTGCCACCTCGACGAAGGATTCGGAGATCGACGAGATCGGAGTAGCCGCAACGGAGCGTGGGATGATGGTTGAAGAACGAAAGACTCGGATCGTTCGGTATAACCATTCTACACTCTTTACAGTTTGTTAGTTTAGCAATAATGGCAGATCCGGGTTAAAGTATACGATAGCGCCAAGTTTAAAAGTTTTGTTCCGCAATTTGGCGTCTGTAGACGGCCGGGGCGCTAGCGTAGACTTACAATGGTATCAGAGCCTAACCATTTTGCTATACTAACTTGTGCTAACGCGTTTAAAACATCGATCCGACCGAAAATCGAAAAATGCAAAAAATCACAATATCCTTCACTTGACAGTTCTGTTATTTTTAAACAGTGTCAAAATTGATTTCTGTACATCTCAAAAATCACAGCAGGCGATTCTAAGAACCCCGAAGAAATTTGGAGTCATGATCTTTCCATAGAGGCGCGGAAGCGCTGCCAAACCCATGGTTTGGCCGCCCTTCCGCGGCCACTTGGGGAGCACGTGCCTCCAAAAGTTTTCAGTGGGTTCTGTGAAGTATTTTGGGGTTTTTGGTATGTACAGTTTTGGCCCAGGTTTTGTTACTGTTCACCAGTAAGCTGTGGGGCCCACTTTTTAATATTTCGTCTTTGGTCGATCGAAATTTAAACACGTTAGTTTACAGTGCTTACATTATATCTCCGACCGGGAATGTCATTTGATCGGTAAACCGCGTTTAACTGCTATAGTTCTTTTAGACGGGTTTGCGAACGTGACATTCGCGTTGATGTTCTGTGTTGTGCTGTATTGTTGCGGATTTGTCGTGGTGGATAGCAGTGTGCAATGGTAGTACAGTTTGAGTTTATTTGTACATTTGATATTGCGGGGCGAGCGTCCAACATGTGGATAGCCGTCACTGCCTGTTGTATAATATTCTTTTGGGGCACGACCAGGTTGCGGTCGATGTACCTATTGTACTATTTTTCATTACTGTACTAGGTTTTGCCCCGAGACGGAGTGCACGGATAGCCGGGTTCGGGAGGGCAACGGGTCCGCATCTCATGGCTTTGAGAGGCAGAGGGGTCCCACTTCAGAATTGGCAGACTATTCGCCGCACTCGTAGGGGGTACAGGTTGACCCAAGGAGGGGTGCCCAAGTTTACCGGATTCCGTGAAGTGCCGGGTGTTCCATTCACTATGCTGTGAGGACTACCTCGCTTCAGGTTTTGGCGGGTAACTTGCCGCACCCGTAGGGGTCTAGGTTTCATTGCACAGGCTATCCACACGACAGGGGAACGTCGGGTTTCAGCAGCGGCTCTGTGAAACTCGGGGATCCCAGATATCTGTATTGTTCTGTGATGCTTATTACTTTTCTGTAATGTTGCATATTATCACGCCTGGAGCGATTATGTATATTGGCTTATATACTATTAGATGTTGTATATGTTTTACACCCGCGCTAGTCCAGTCCCCGCTCTGTCGTTAGTTAAGTAACCTAACGGGTGATGACGGGACCCAGTGACGAATGCGGATGGCATATACGTACATTTTATTTTCGTTCTTTTCTGGTGTGATTGATTGATGGGACTGCATTGATTCTGATCAATGCAAAGTAAAACAAACCTGTTGAGTTGTTGGAACAATTTAAAAAGTGTTATTGCAAAGACGTTTCCTTTTGTTATGCATAGCGGTATTCAGTGGAATATCCTGCACCTCATTCGACGGGGCAAGGGCTGATATCCCTTCACCGGGACTGACCCCTTGGACAGAAGTTTGCGTCAGGGTAATAACTTCACTATAGTCGATTACAAGTTGCTTTGCATAGCGGTATTCAGTGGAATATCCTGCACCTCATTCCACGAGGAAAGAGCCGAGATCCCTTTACCGGGAGTCACCTCTTTAGCAAAAGGTTTTCGCCACTATATTTTAAAAAGCTATCAGGTTCCTTCAGCGATATCAAGTTCACTACGTTAAAGGTTTTTCGCCAAAAACCAGCCGTAGCCCTCCGTCACTTCTTTTGGGTATTCAGTAGTATTCAAGCTATGTATTTTGACCTAACGCCAAGGCATAGTGTTTGGTAGCTGCTGGGTATTCAATTGTTGCATAGATAGATGAGTTGGTTTGGGACAGCCGTTCTGCCATTTTGACCTAACGCCAAGGGCATGTGCGGGTGGGTTCAAATTGACAAGATAGTGACGGGTAGAACTTGGCATGTGACTTATGACATTTTGACCTAACGCCAAGGTCATAAGAGCATGGGGCAAGAAAAAGATATCGGGAGTTTCTAAAGAAACTGAAACTTGCCAAGTATGCGCATACCTTCTGGAGTATGAATAACGTGGATGCATTCCATCACGTTAACATGCGATGAGAGTTGGATCCCGATTCCCACTGATGAGTTGGTTTACTCTTCGGGTGATCCCGATTGATTCTTCTTTAGGTTTGGAGGAGAATTTGACAGGACAGTGGGAGGTTTTCGGATTAGATAAAGTGATGACCATTCTGATCTAGGTTAGAGTGCACGCAGAGTGTTTCTTTTCTCTCTCTCTCTTTGGCAGCGACCTTTGACCGACCCTAGACTATGACTCAGTGACCAGGTTGACCGAACCTTCTTAAAACACTGGCTTTTGGATTGTCAGAGTTGCATAAGTCATTGCCACTCCTTCTTTTACCCTTTGAATTTCTCAGAACACCCGTATTACTACGGATATCCACTTCCATTGGATAGATCCATCGTATGGTTATATACGAACTCGAAGGGACTTCTTCGAGGATGGATCCAGGTTCAGGAGAAATAGAATTGGTTTATTCAGTTGTCTTTTATTATCACCTTCTCTCAGGTTGCGAGGGCTCCTTGGTTTAGGAGAGTACGCCTATTACGCTTATTGGATAGTCTTATTCCAAACCATAGGCAGGTGCCGAAAGGTAGGGAATGAAGAAAACCAATTAGCCTAAGTAGGGTGTGCAGAAGGCAATATGTAAAGACAAAATGAAGGGATTAGAAAGAGGGCAAAGTAAATTGCGACTGATATCATTCACGACCAAAACCGCGTACTTCATCGCCACTCCTATTTCACCTTTAAAAAGAATAAGGTATTATTCAGCTGTCTTTTATCATCACCTTCTCTCGAGATGCGAGTACTCCTTGGTTTAGGAGGGTACACCTATTATGCTTACTGGATAGTCTTCTTCCAAACCATAGGCTGGTGCCGAACGGTAGGGAAGGAAGAAAACCATTTAGCCTAACGATGGTGTACAGAAGGTAACGACTAAAGACAAATAAAGGGGATTTGGAGAGACGGCAATAAAATATACGGTTGAAGTCATGAATTGGATTATGGAAGAGGCATTACTATGAATACCAGGATACCCCTATGAAACATTTTCATGTTTCAGTGCATTGTTAAAGAAAAACTGTTTTCCCGATTAGATACTTACTCCAAGGGTATGTATTTACCAGGTTTCATTATCATATCTGTATGGTTTTACAGATGATGAGTGGGAGTAAGATATTGGGAATTAGGTGATCATCCTCATTATATCGGAATTCGTTGTAATTGGTGATATTTGAGGAAATCGCCAGGGTACAGTTTTCTACCTACGACGCACAGGTTTTAAGTTGTTTAACTCAGCGGACTTATACAGAGTATTGTATGTTGTCCAAGTGTCCATCAGGACAAAGGGGTAGGTCCTCGTACTTTGTTCTGTTTACTTATAACTTCTCTAGTATTTAGACGAGTGTTTCGTAGAAATACAAGGTCTAAGTTTTGAGAAGTTGTGGGTATAAGAATAAAGTAGAGAACCAGGTATCACAAGTATCGGGATTCTTCAAAGAGATCGAAGATGTAGATTCTTGTGATTGGTATTCAGATGATAGTGATGGTTTTGAGAAACGTGTTTCTCTTTCAGGTTACTCATAATTGGATGGTTTCCTAAGTTGAGTAATGCTGAATAGCCTCTTTCCATTAAGTTGATATGCACTGGAGACAGCTGCATGATTTGAATATGGTTCCAATTAAATAAGTGCCAAAGTTTCTGTATTGGATATAGAATGGATCGTACCTTAAAAGAAATTAAGGTATGGGGAGTTGTCCAGCTTATGCTTAAAACCAGACTCTGGATAACTCAGGGCACGTTTCTGTAATGGCTGTTTTGTGGGTTGACCCTGGCTATGACGAGGGTTGATATTCTACCATTTGGAAGATCAATAGTGATATTGTTCTTGACTCGCCACAGTTTTAGTAAAATGGATCTTTTTCAGAAAACAGTAGTGGGAGTATGGTAGAACTGGAAGTGATTCCAGAACCGCAAACGATTACGGAAAATTTAATAGGACCTATACATTCAATCAGGTTTGACATTCCAATAGCCACTCCGCAGATTTGGTAGGTAACCTAAGACACCCGAGAGGTACTTCGGTAGCCTCAAGGACGGTGACAGGGAGGTTCTTATCTACCCAGACTTGACACTACTGTTGTTCCAGGATATGAGACCCGGTAGGAGGGTTGTCGTAGTCAGTGGGAGCAGCGGAAGCATAGTGGGCAAGATGCTTATATCTATTTATAGACTTGAGCAGTTATAGCGGAGATAGATCATCTAATTTTGATGTGACAGTCATGGGTTTGACTTCAATCAGGATAGGGGATGGATCTGTTAAGAAGGCAGTAGGGTGTGATGTCATGGTATCAGGATGACATACACAGAGTGGGAAGCAAAATTCCTATACTACAATCGGTTGTACTGTGGTCATCACACAGTTGTTTCTCCAGACAAGACATGGATATAATATTAGACATTCTGGTTTCTGGATCTATGGTTTTAGATCTAGATTTGGGTGGTTTCCCAATATGGGTACTTTGACAGATATTCTAATGGTTTTTAGAATAGTTGACTCCTAGCATGGTAGAGTACCTGCAGGTGATGGAGTCACCCTCTCTAAAGGTGTCGTATAGACTAAAGGGGAGAGGGATGTGCATGATTGGCAGATCACTTGCTTAGGCAATTGAGTCAATCATGAGATGTCAAGTACCGCACCAAATGTTGTTTTTGCACTAGATGCAATAAGTTTGTATTAATCCAATCCTGGAGAAACATAAGGAAGCAGTTTTAGAACACTAGTACATGTTCTACGGATTTGATAACGGCAGCCTCTTTCGGGAGACGGTTATCATTCCATGCTTCAAAGGTGACATGGATGACAGAGTGATTGTCAGAGTTTTAGTTTTCCCTCTGACGAGAGACAGTATTATGGACAGGTGGTCCAAAGGATACTGTGGGTGGCATAGTGCCCGATACTGATTAGGTTCAGTGATCGATACAGTCTAAGAAGTTTGGATATGGTGTTCATTTATGAACTAAGGTCCCATCAGATATCCAGACATATTCTAAGACAGGTACTACTCAATTCGGGAGATGGTTTTCTCCGCGAACTTGAGATTATGAGAGATACAGAAAGAAACTTCTAGGCGGATCCACTCACTGAGGCTATTTTCTCGAACACAATAGTTTTACAAACGGGCTTTGTGAAACTGATTAGTAGAGGAGTTGGATGTTCGGTTTCACACGGGCTGTGAGTAGTCGACATCGCAATATTAGCCTTGAGTGCAAGTGGGAGATTGTTGGAGATAGTGCCCTCATAGTCAATTATTGGATCGCAGGTACGTGATTGCAATGATTGCGGAGGACCTATCCCGGTAGGACAGTCTTACTCGAAATGATAGTATGCTATCTGGTTTGCCTTTATCAGTCGTGTTCATGTTCAGGTGACTGATTGCATGTTACACTTTGATAGAGCCCTTAGGATCTTGCTTTACTACCAACTGTATGAGGGCGATCATATACGTGAGAGTTGGGTAGTTTATATGCATATCCTTAATTGTGGTCCCTAGTCGTGGGAGTTTCGAGACAGGGCATCGATACTCCGGAGTAGACTAGTGTGTACAGTTGAGACCCCGACAAGGGGCGGTGGCCGGTCTCACAAGCCACTGGTGACAGTTGGATCACCTAAGATGTATACAGGTGCTCATTGGGTTATGAGTACACCGGACAGGACTCGCCGGGAATCTGCTAGTTAGTATTATATCTACCGTCAGATAGCAGTTCCCTGGTGACATGTGTACAGGTTAGTTCATCGACCTGAGGTCGTCATTTGTCTCGTGTGAGTTCCCACTGTGCTTTGATTTCTACCCTACCACGGCTCAAAGGAGTCGTGCAAACAGGTAGCTTTTGGGTACAGTCCCGAGCCATATGGAGGCACGTGAGCGGATCGGCAGGGGATTCGTCTCTCCCGGTATTGGGGGCGAGATCGTGCTGTGTCTAGGAGAGCCATTACACAAAGTCCATGGCCATGGCAAGAGATTTACTGGTAGGTACTCCAGTAGTATCTCAGGGTGTAATTGGGCTTCACTCCGACACGACTTATACTGCTTCTGGGGGTCTGACGTTACTAGCCCCCTAGGCGGATATGCGATACTCATTGACGAACGGACCGGACTATATATACATTGTCACTGTTAGGCTCAGTAGGGTTTTCAGAGGAGTTCGCTCATCGGTCTCCCTTGAGTTCGCTCCTCGGCCACCCTTGAGGTCAGTCCGTGGGCAACCGTTACGCATAGCTACTGCCGCTGACGGTTTGTGGTTAAACCCACTGCCAGGGTACTGAAGAGTCATTAGAGTTCCCCACAGACAGTTTCCCAAGTTTCGGGCGAAACGTTGTAGAGGCCGTATGGTTTTATGGCAGGGTTCGGAAAATGCACGTGCGTTTACGCACGTGTCAGTTTTCGGGCAGATGATACTGGTCGGCTTTGGTTTAAGCCGGATCCGAGTATTATATTGAGTAGGTATAATATCTTTGTCTCAGTTGCATTTGTATTCGGTCGTAATACAAATGCGGGTATATTTATACAGTTTCGGGGTTGTCCTGAAATTCGTTTCAGGATCACTTTTGGAAGTTGCCAGTTTCCAGTTTTCTATCAGCCGTCTTTTAACATTTGGTTAAAGACGGGTTTATCTTTTCTTCTGTTGAGGTGAGTCAGCATCTTAGAAACTTCTTGAAGTGGTGATGAGGCATGGTGAGTCATTAGTGCCATTAATGACTCATTTAATGCAAGGGAGAGTTGTGTTAGTTTCATTGGTTTGCTTTAATTACTTTGTGTGAGTCATAGATAATCATGAAGCTTCTTGTATATTTTCACCCCCCTTTCCTTGCTCCTACACTCACCTTCACCTCTTGCTATAAGTGGCCGGCCATCTTAGTGGAGAGAGAAAGAGATCATTTCATTTTTGAGTAAAAAAGATTATAGTTTAAGGTGCATGGAAATTTCATTGCTTGATTTTCATTCCATCACCCGATTCCCACGGCAACTTCATTAACCGATCGTCCACGGATTTGGACGAAGTGAGACAAAGTCTTCTACTCATATTCTACATCAATCTTGGTCGTCTCTTTTAGCAAACTTGACGATCGAGTTGCCTCGAGTCAGAGGCGGGAGCCCGTTTAAAGAACCGATCATGTGGTGCCACCTCGACGAAGGATTCGGAGATCGACGAGATCGGAGTAGCCGCAACGGAGCGTGGGATGATGGTTGAAGAACGAAGGACTCGGATCGTTCGGTATAACCATTCTACACTCTTTACAGTTTGTTAGTTTAGCAATAATGGCAGATCCGGGTTAAAGTATACGATAGCGCCAAGTTTAAAAGTTTTGTTCCGCAATTTGGCGTCTGTAGACGGCCGGGGCGCTAGCGTAGACTTACAATTACTCTGTTGTATCTAGAAGTTCCATCAACCAAACATGTATTTATTTTTGAGATAGAGACCAGTGATGTTATTCCTTCAACCTTAGAATCGTGTGTTTTATTTCTGTGGTTTTCTTGTGGTTTTGAGTTTCCTTTTGAATTTTGATCCTCGCCGTTGGCGTTGTATATTATATTGCTTGTGTGGTTGTGACCGTCGATTGACGAAGAGCTAGCTCCCGCTTGGGGATGCCTTTTTATTGATTTCGTATACTATTCATGTTGTATCCCGTTTGGGAGCCAGTATTTACAAAGGAGACTCTGCCGAAATTTTCGGGAAATATTTGATGTTTTTTTTAAACCGCATAATTCGGCTTATGCTATTAAAACTACTTGTTTTAAATTGGTTTTCCTTCACTCTACTACTTTTCTTGGTTTGGATTTCTGGGTTTTCGGCTTACTTAGATTACGTACTCCTCGAGACGTTCATAGTTTAAGTGCCAGTCATATTCCGTACTTTCGGGGCGTGACAAGGATATTCCAACTGAATACCACAGTGCAAAGCAAAAGTAATCGGCTATAGTGAAGTTTTTGCCCTGACGCAAACTTTTTGTCCGAGGGGTCACTCCTGGTGAAGCGATCTCGGCCCTTGCCTCGTCGACTGAGGAGTAGGATATTCCAACTGAATACCACGATGCAAAACAAAAGAGAACGTCCTTGCAATAACAGCTTTTTGAAATGTGTTCCAACAACATCAGATTAGGTTTGTTTTACTTGCATTGATCCGAATCAATGCAGTCCCATCAATTGATCACACCACAAAGAACGAAAATATACTGTTGTACGTATATGCCATCCGCATTCGCCACTGGGTCCCGTCATTACCCGTTAGGTTAGCTAACTAACGACAGAGCGGGGACTGGACTAGCGCGGATGCAAAACATATACAACATCTACTAGTATATATACCAATATATTATATTCTCTTAAGGCGTGATAAAATGCCACATCACAGAAATGTACAGCATCACAGAACAATACAGATATCTGGGATCCCCGGGTTTCACAGAGCCACTACTGAAACCCGACGTTCCCCTGGTCGTGTGGATAGCCTGTGCAATGAAATCCTAGACCTCTACGGGCGCGGCAAGTTACCCGCCAAAACCTGAAGCGAGGCAGCCCCCTTCAGCACCGTGAATCGACCACCCAGCACTTCACGGAATCCGGTAACTTCGGCACCCCTCCTAGGTCAACCTGTACCCCCTACGAGTGCGGCGAATAGCCCGCCAATTTTAGAGTGAAGCCCCTTCCGTCCCAATGCCATGAGATGCAGGCTTGTTGCCTTCTAGAATCCGGCTATTCGTGCACCCCACCTTGGGGTAATCCTAGTACAGAAAGTAAAATATACATACAACGGGTACATCGACCGCAACCTGGTCGTGCCCTAAAACAATAATACAAACTGGCAGTGACGGCAGTCCACATGTCGGACGCTCGCCCCGCAATATCAAATGTACATAATACAACAAAACTGTACTAGCATTGCATCCAGGCTATCCCCCACGACCGATCCGCAACATCACAGCAATACACAGAACATCAACGTGAAGGTCACGTTCGCAAATCCGTCTAACCGGGCTATAGCATTTAGACAGGATTTACCGATCAAGTGACATTCACGGTCGCAGATATAATGTAAATACTGTGAAATAATGTGTTTAAAATATCCGATCGATTAAATTTTATCAAGTGGTCCCCCAAGTACTACTGTGTTCGTTTCTCTTGCAGTGTTCTTATTTTATGGTTTTGGGATTTTTAGGATGGTTTGTTTCTGCCCAGATTTTCCAGAGAGCAAATTTGTTTTCCGGGTAGTTACAAATCCGTATTTTGATCGATCTTCCCTATACTTTGACTAATGGGTTATATCTGTGATGTATTATATGTATTGAATGTCTGCTAATCGTTATACGTCGATTAGTGGGGGTTATACATATCTGTGATGTGTAATGCTTCTTGGTTTGTGTATATGAATTCATTAGATTGTCGCGGATGAATAGCCGGGGGGTTGTGAGATGAGAGTTTTCTTATTCTTTCAATTCTTGTAATATGTAAATTGATGTAATATTATTTGTTTGGCCGCACATCCGGGTGGAGGTTGTAGCCGCCATTGTATAATTTCTTTTTACTGTTTTTGCTCCTAGGATAGACCCAAGGAGGGGTGCACAAACTACTGGGTATCTCGAAGTGCCGAGTGGCCTACTCACGGTGTTGAGGGAGGTTGCTTCGCTTTGGGTACTTGGCGGGTAGTTTGCCGCACCCGTAAGGGTCTAGGGTGGGGTATTGGCTATTCATCGCGACCGTATAATCCGCTTTTCGTTACAGGCTCGAACGGAATGCGGATTCCTAGTATATCCAATGTATTCATCTGTGATCTGGATTGGCTATCATTGCTATATATATATATATATATATACGATATCTATTTAGGCGTTGTTTATGTTTTGCATCCGCGCTAGCCCAGCCGCCGCTCTGTCGTTAGTTAAGTAACCTAACGGGTGATGACGGGGCCCCGTGGCGAATGCGAATGGCATAAGCTTACGTCATATTTTGGTTGTTTTCTGTAATGGTAGGATTAAATGATGGGACGCATTGGAATTAATGCAAGAAAATAAACCAAGTAAAAGTCGTTAGAACACTTTCAAAACCACTCGGTTCTTTTCAAAACCAACTTTTAAATGCGGAGCTTGAACCACTCCTTTTAAAAGCTATCTCGTTCCATCGATTATATCAAGTTTACTACGTTCACGGTTTCGCCAAAACCATTCGTAGCCCTCCGTCATTTCACATGAATGGTCAATAAGTATTCAAGCTATGTATGTTGGCCAAAATCAAGGCATAGTGATTGGTAGCTAATGGGTATTCATGTGCAGCATAGATAGATGCGTTGGTTTGGGACAGTCGTATTGCCATTTTGGCCAAAGTCAAGGGTAGGTACGGATGGGTCCAAATTAACCTGGAGAATGACGGGTAGAACTTGACATGTGACTTATGATATTTTGGCCAAAGTTAAGGTCATAAGAGCATGGGGCAAAAATCCACATCGGGAGTTTCATAAGTACTGAAACTTGCTAGCGCTGCATACCATTTAGAGTGTGATAATTCTTGTAGGATTCCTTCAGTTTTGTCACGCAATGATATTTGGATCCCGATCCTACTGTGAGTATATGCTACTCCCCGGGAAATTTCTCACTTAACGATCAATGCTATAAACCTAGTAGGTGTCTAGAAAGGTGTTAGCGGGGCTACACCCCCAGGGAAAAGAGGTTACTTAATTAAGGAACTTCGCGAAAGCGTTGGAAAACCTCCCTCAAAGTACCAACACTGGCCTGGCTGAACGGTTAAGCAAGTATTGTACGTTGAGATTGATCCCGACTAATTCTTCCTTTATGGTTTGAGGAGGGATTCGAGAGACAGTGGGAGCCATCCTGTTTAGACAAACTAAAAACCACTCTAAACTTGCAAGAGCATCATGCTAAAGTGTTTCTTTTCTCTCTCTTAATTGCAGCGACCAATCAAGATGACCGGACTTAAGTTATTACTAAATAAAAACATACTGACAGGGCCAAACTACAAAGATTGGCTCAGGAATGTCAAAATGGCAATCACTTATGACAAGTTGGAGTATCTTCTTACCACCAAAGCTCCCCCTGTCCCAGGTCCCAAAACCAGTGTCGTAGATAGGGAAATCTATAAGACCTGGGAAATCGACCGCGCGAAGGCCAAGTGCCTCGTGCTTGCCTCTATAGACAATGAACATCAGAGGAGGCACGAGAATATGGACCTCGAATCCATATTTCTCCATACAAAAGAACTGTATGGAGAACAATCTCGTATCGCCAGATACGAAGTGTCGAAGAAGCTGTTTTTGGCAAGATTGGCCGTCGAATCATCGGTAGCGGAACACGTGCTTAAGATGATTGGCTACATAGTGTAAGTGCACGGCGGCGCCCCGGCCTCCATCCCGAGGCCAAATGCGGAAGCGATGGTTAACTTTAATTTTTCGAACCGGCACCACCGCGCACTAAAACCCAGATCGGGCCATTAACTAGTCCTAGCTAACTACAAGATGGGAAGAGAGATATACCGAGTGATCCGTGTCCTCCGGTCTTCTCGTCGTCGTCCCGATCTCCCGCGGAATGTCCGGTCTCCACCTCCTCGCCGGAAAGGGCACCACGTCGCCGGCTTCTTTTACGGGCTCCCACCTCTATACCGAGGCAACTCGGGCACGAAGTTGGAGAGTCGACGTGCCCAAGATTTGCTGTAGAATGTAGTGTGGAACTTGTGTCTCATTTGGGGTTTATAGAAGTTGCCCTTTGGTGGAGGTAATGAAGTAGTGGAGATGAATGATTTTGTAGCAAGCAAAAGGAAAAATGTGATGAACAATTTTCCCATCTCAAAATGAAAAATCCCTCACTTCACACAATGTGTGGCCGGCCTCATCAAGGTGGTGGTGAGAATGGAGTGAAAAGTCAAGGAAAGTCAAGGAAATGGGGGAGCTATCATGCAAGCATGAATAAAGAGTGATGATTAAAACAATATCATCACAAACAAAAACCAACACTCCAAATCAACCATCATGAACCCAAAGTCAATCAATGATGAAGGAAGAAGTCAAATGGTCAAAGGATGGTGCAACCATCATGATCCAACAATATGCAAAGACCCCCTTCCAAATTGCTTATTTGCACAAATGCAAATAAGCCCTCCTCCACCAATCTTCGGCCAATGAAAGATACAAAGAAATATGGCCGAAGCGGAAAGCAAACTGGCAACTCCAAAAAACTGGTCCCGTAATAAATTACAGGAAAACCCCGATACTGTGTATACACACCCGCATCTGTATTCCGATCGAAATACAAATGCAATGAGACAAAATCTACACTGTACTATACTACGATCCGGCTTAAACCAAAGCCGGCTAGTATTATCCGTTCGATCCTGATCCGTGCAATACCGCACGTATCTGATCGAACCCAGCCATATCTCCATACGGCTCTACAGCGTTTCAACTGAAAACTTGAGCAACTGAATGTGGGGGACTCTAAAGACTCGTCAACACCTTGGTTGTGGATTTAACCACTAGCACGTCAGAGGTATAAGCCAATACGTAACAGGCTACCAGGTATTGACCAAAAGGGACGTCGATGAGCGAGCTCATCCTGACACCCTATTGAGCTTGTCAGTGACAATATCCGTACAGTCCGGTCCGTTCGTCTATGAGCATCGCATTGCGGGCCTAGGGGGTTGGTAAAAGTCAGACCCCCAAAAGCGGTATAAGTCGTGTCAGAGATCAGCCCAGAACACCCTGAGATACTACTGGAATACCTACCAGTAAATCTCCTGCCTTGGCCAAGGAATTTTCATGTTCTGGATCTCCTAGACACAGCGCGACCTCACCCCCAATACCGGGAGAGACGAACCCATGAAGATCCGCTCACTGCCTCCATGTGGCTCGGGACCGTACCCAACTAAAACCTGTTTGCACGTCTCCTTTGAGCGTGGTAGGGTAGTAATCAAAGTATAGTGGGAACTCACAAGAGATAAATGGCGATCACCAGGTCGATGAACTAACCTGTACACATGTCACCAGGGAACTGCTATCTGACGCCAGGTATAAGACCAACTAGCATGTTCCCGGCGAGTCCTATCCGGTGTACTCATAACCCAATGAGCACCTGTATACATCTTAGGTGAACCAACTGACACCAGTGGCTTGTGAGACCGGCCACCGCCCCTCGTCGGGGTCTCGAATGTACACACTAGTCTACTCTGGAGTATCGATGCCCTGTCTTGAAACTCCCACGACTAGGGACCTTTTAAGGATGTGCTTATAGACTACCAGCTCCCATGTATATGATCGCCCTCATACTGCTGGTGGTCAAGCAAGAATCTTAGGGGCTCTATCAACGTGTAATAGCGACATGTCAGGTCACCTAAAGCAGTACACGATGATAAAGATAAACCAGATAGCATACTATCATCTCGAGTAAGACTGTCCTACTGGGACAGGTCCTCCCTCAATCATTGCAATCACGTGCCTGTGATCCAATAATTGACTCTGAGGGCACTATCTCCAACACATAGAGGAGCTCACGGACCTTGGGACCACATTGGAGAATGAGCTCTATACGGACTTGATTCTCCAGTCCTTCCTTCCACTTACGCCCAGTTTATCCTAAACATCAACATGCAAGGAAAGGAGGTTGAACTTTCCGAGCTTCTGAACATGTTGAGGAGTGCTGAGGGCACCCTACAAAAGGGTAGGGAAACATCCACTTTGTTTGTCGGAGGATCTTCCTCTTCTATGTCCAGGGCGAAAGCCAAGGGAAAGAAAAAGAAAACCCCCGCCAAACTAAGAGGCGGTGTTAGTAAAGTGGATACGAAGGGAAAGGCAAAAGCAACAAAGGTAGCGGGGAAGCTTGTGGGGAAAGAAGAGTGCTTTTACTGTCACAAGAGTGGACACTGGAAGAAAGATTGCAGGGCTGGGAAAGCCAGAACACAGGATCTGAAGCAAGTTGCGGCTTCAGCTTCAGGTGTGTATGTTATTGAAAACCGTCTATCAATAAACTCTAATTCCTAGGTATTGGATACCTGATCAGGATCTCATATCTGTAATTCTTTGCAGGCGTTGAGAAAGCGTAGGTTTTTGAAGGCAGGTGACATGACCCTCAAAGTTGCAAACGGAGCTAGCATAGATGCTGAAGCCGTAGGGGACTATCACCTGGGAATGTCGGATGGACATGTTTTGGTTTTACGTAATTGCTTTTTTGTATCCAATGCAACCTGTAATATCATTTCTGTATCTTTAATATCTAAAGAAGGTTATGAATTTGCGTTTGTAAGTAATGTTGTGAACATTCACCTTAATCAAGTTCTGATTGGGTCAGGTACATTAAGCAATGGTATATACGTATTAAACCAACCACAGATTTTCAATGTCGAGAATACACACAAAAGAAAGTCTCCAGAAATCAATCAGACTTTCTTATGGCATTGTAGACTGGGTCACATTAATGAGAGAAGGTTGACTAAGTTACAAACAGAAGGATATTTGGATCCATTCGAATATCAATCATATGCAACTTGTCAATCCTGTCTCAAAGGAAAGATGACAAAGACTCCGTTCACTGGACACAGAGTAAGAGCGAGCAAGCTCTTGGGACTCGTACACAGCGACGTGTGCGGTCCAATGTCTACGCATGCACGAAGCGGTTATTCTTACTTCATTAGTTTTACGGATGACTTTTCAAGGTACGGATATGTCTTCTTAATGAAACATAAAACCGAGGCCTTTGAAAAATTCCAGGAATATAAGAATGAAGTAGAAAAACAAACAGGCAAAAGTATCAAGGCACTGAGATTTGATCGAGGTGGTGAATACTTGAGTGCCGAGTTCCTGGATTACTTAAAAGAGAATGGAATTCTCTCTCAGCTTACTCCTCAATACACTCTGCAACATAACGGTGTATCGGAGAGACGGAACCGAACCCTATTGGATATGGTACGGTCCATGATGAGTAACGCTGAGTTACCGCGATCATTCTGGGGATATGCACCAGAATCAGTTGCATACCTTTTGAACTGAGTTCCAACTAAGACTGTGCCTACTACACCATATCAGATGTGGTGTAGGAAGAGAACCTATCTTAATCACATGAAGACATGGGGATGTCCAGCTTTTGTCAAAAAGCAGCATGCGGACAAGCTCGAGGCACGCTCAGTACATTGCAAGTTTGTGGGATATCCAAAGAACTCCAAGGGATATTTCTTCTATTGCAAAGAGGAACAAAAGGTTTTTGTTTCTTGTCATGCCCACTTTCTAGAACACCAGTTCTTAGAAAAGGAAATTAGTGGGAGCGCAATAGAACTGGAAGAAATTCCAGAACCATGAGCTATTACTGAAAGCTTAGTAGAACCAGAGGGTTCGAAAGATCAGGACATTCCTACGCTACTCCGCAGGAGTAGTAGGCAGTCTCATCCTCCCGAGAGATACTACGGTTTTCTCATAGACGGGGATAGAGAGGATTGCATCATTGATTGTGATGAGCCTACTAGCTTCCAGCAAGCCATTCGGAGCGTTGACTCGGTAAAATGGCTGGATGCAATGCAGACCGAAATGGAGTCCATGTACACCAACAAAGTATGGACGTTGGACATTGCTCCAGATGGGGTAAAACCCGTAGGATGCAAGTGGATCTTCAAAAGGAAGATTGGTGTAGATGGACAGGTTGAGACCAATAAGGCTAGACTTATTGCAAAGGGTTTTAGTCAAAGACCTGGTTTGGACCATGACAAAACCTTTTCTCCAGTGGCTATGCTGAAATCCATTCGGATCCTTCTTGCCATTGCTGCCTTCCACGATTATGAGATTTGGCAGATGGACGTAAAGAACGCTTTTCTAAATGGAAATTTAGAGGAGTGTGTCTATATGGACCAGCCAGAGGGTTTCATTCAGAGTGGGAGCAGCGGAAAGGTGTGCAAGTTGCTTAAGTCCATCTATGGACTAAAGCATGCATCGCGGAGTTGGAACATCTGTTTTGATGAGACGGTCAAAGAATTTGGCTTTATCACAAATCCAGATGAATCATGCATCTATAGTAGATTTGTAGCAAGAACTGTCATATTCCTCGTTTTGTACGTGGATGACATTTTGTTGATAGGAAATGACATTCCTATGCTACAATCTGTCAAGGGGTTCTTGTCACACAGGTTCTCCATGAAAGACCTGGGTGATGCCTCCTACATTCTGGGGATCCGGATCTATCGTGATAGATCCAAGAGGATATTAGGACTTTCGCAGTCCAGGTACATCGACACCATACTGAATAGATTCAGTATGGAAGATTCCAAGCGCGGTAATCTACCGGCTTGTCACGGGATCACCCTCTCCAAAGAGATGTCTCCCAAGACTGATTTGGAAAGGGATCGCATGTCTATTATACCTTACGCTTCTGCGGTAGGCTCTATAATGTATGCGATGTTGTGTACCAGACCAGATGTTGCTTACGCACTGAGTGTGGTAAGCCGGTATCAGTCAAACCCTGGGGAGAAACACTGGATAGCGGTAAAGAACATTCTCAAGTACCTGAGAAGGACTAAGGAGATGTTCTTGGTGTATGGCAGAAAAGACCTCCAGATCGAGGCCTTTGCTGACTCCAGCTTCCAGAGTGATAAGGATGATTCCAAGTCCATGTCGGGCTTTGTCTTTACCCTCAATGGAGGGGCGGTGTGTTGGAAGAGTTCCAAACAGGAAACCATTGCTAACTCGACTGTGGAAGCGGAATATATTGCTGCATCTGATGCCGCAAAAGAAGCCGTCTGGATGAGGAAGTTCTTGAAAGAACTTCAGGTGGTTCCGTCCATTGTTGATCCAATACCTCTGTATTGCGACAACAACGGGGCTATAGCTTTAGCGAAGGAACCCAGGTCCCATCAGAAATCCAGACACATCTTGAGGCGGTATCACCTGATCAAGGAGATCGTGGATCGCCAGGAGATCGAGGTTCGAAGAGTTGCTTCAGAAGAAAACACTGCAGATCCATTCACGAAGGCCTTACCCCAGACTCAGTTCGAGCGGCTGATCGAGATGATAGGTCTTCGATACGCCAGTACATGGCCTTATTGCAAGTGGGAGATTGTTAGTGTATATGCCCTAGAGGCCATTACTGTATCATACTAGTATATATATTACTTGATGGAAGCTTGGGATATTCACAGTTGTATAGACAATCTTGCTCGAAATGGTAGTATGCTACTTGGTTTGTCTCTGCTTTAATGTGTACATGTTTTTCTTTTATTATATCACCTATACGCATTAGTGGAGCCCTTAGGATCTTTGCTTGATTACCAGCGTTGTGATGGCAGTCACACTCGTGGGGGCTGGGTAATCTACAAGCACATCCTTATTTACACGTCCCTGGTCGTGGGATTATCGAGACAGGGCATCGATACTCCAGAGTAGACTAGCGTATGCGCTTCTCATCCCAGCACGGGAGACGGCCTGTCCCACAGCCGTCAGTACGTCGTACTTGAGATAGTATGCAGGTGCTCGTTGGGTTACGAGTACACTGGACAGGACTCATCGGGAACTGTTGGTTGGTATTATACCTATCGTCAGTTATCAGTTCCCAGGTGACATGAGTACAGCTTTGTCCGCTGACTTGACACTGTCACTTCGCCTCAAGTGTGTTCCCACTGTACTTTGATTACTACCCTACCACGGCTCAAAGGAGTCGTGCAAACAGGTAGTAGTTGGGTGCAGTCCCGAAGCACTTGGAGGCAGTGACGGTTAGACAGGATTCGTCTCTCCCGGTATTGGGGGTTGGCATCGCGCTGTGTCTAGGAGAGCCATTACACAAGTAGTCACTGGCCAGGGCAAGCGAGATATACTGGTAGGTTTCCAGTGTTATCTCAGGGTGTTCTGGGCTACACTCCGACACGACTTGTACCGCTATTAGGGGACTGACGTTTTACCGCCCCACTAGGCCTGCCATGCGATGTTATCAGACGAACAGACCGGACTGTACGGAGACTGTCACATTCAGGCTCAGTAGGAGTTCAGATAGGTTTACCTCGTCAGTCTTCTTATCGGCATCTACTTGGGGACCGTTACGTACAGCTAGTGCTGCTTGCGGTCTGTGGTTAAACCCACTGCCAGCGTAGTGTCGAGTCTTTAGAGTCCCACACAGAGGGTTATTCGCCTTTAGGCAAAATGAGTAGATGTCGCATGGTTTTGCGACGGGGTTCGTTCACATTCGCTCACTTATGCATGTTTTGTGTCCGGACAGCTTATACTAGCGGGCTTTGGTTTAAGCCGGATCCTAGTATATGATTTGGGATTGGTTTTATCTCATTGTATTCGTGTTCCTCGGAACACGCATACGGGTGTGTATGCACAGCTGACTGAGGGAGAGGCAGAGGACTTTCATTAGGGTTGATTACCATTGTCATTTTCTTAACCCTAATCGTTATGTGTGAAATATGATTTATTGATATTAGTTAATTATAATTGTGCATGGTTAGGGTTGTTGACCATTTGACTTTATTTGACTTGTTGACCTAGGTTGACAACTTGACCATAATCATTCCATAAGAAAGATGCTCTTTGATTCTAGCAAAAAGCATTTAATATGAAATGATAATGGTCATTTCTTGATTAAACCATGACAATTATATTTAGCTAATTATCTATTTTCATAATTCACACATATATGTGAGAAGAATGGTTTATTTCTTCTTATTCCATCATTTTGATTCTTTCTCCTCCTCTTCCTCTCTCTCTAGCTCTCCCCTCTCATGAGTTGAGAATCCTTTGAGCTTGAGATAAATCCTTCTAAAATACTCTCTACTCTTTCTAAGGTTCTAGGATTAGCACTCTAAGCATCTTAGTTACTTCTAATTTGAAGTTGAAGCCAAAAGTAGAGGCCCTCGGGTGGATCTTTCTTCGACAAGAGAAGGCGACAAGGAGATCCCTTTCTTTCACTCCAAGGAGCAAGAAGAGAAGGACTTGAAGACCTAGGTATAACCCCTTAACCGAGTAGCTAACTCCTTTAGCTATGTTAGTTAGTTTTGTTTAGCAAAGATCCCTCCTTTAGCAAGTCCATGTTGTCTAGTGTTGTAAAAATCAAATTTTTCATAACGTTTCCGCCTCCCCGCAAGCACCGGGGTAGGCAACGTGGACTTACATGTACGGATGGGTTCAAATTAACAAGATAATAATGGGTAGAACTTGACATGTGACTTATGACATTTTGACCAATGCTAAGGTCATAAGAGCATGGGGCAGAAATTGATATCGGGAATTTCTAAAGAAACTGAAATTTGCTAAGAGTTGCATACCATTTGGAGTGTGATAATTTTGGTAGGATTTCTTCAGCTTTATCACACGATGATATTTGAATCCCGATCCTATTGTGAGTATCCGCTACTCATCAGGAGATTCGTCACTTAACGATCAATGCTATAAACCAAGTAGGTGTCGAGAAAGGTGTCAGCGGGGCTACGCCCCCAGAGAAAAGAGGTCATTTAATTAAGGAACTTCGCGAAAGCGTCGTAAAACCTCCCTCGAAGTACCGACACCGGCCTGGCTGAACGGTTAAGTAAGAATTGTACGGTGAGAATAGTCCTGACTAGTTCTTCCTTTTTGGTTTGAGGAGGGATTCGAAAAACAGTGGGAGCCATCCAGTTTAGATAAACTAAAAAACCACTCTAAACTTGCAAGAGCATCATGCTAAAGTGTTCCCTTTCTCTCTCATTACAATGACCCAGAACATGACAGGACTTAAGTTACTATTAGATAAAAATATTTTGACTGGGCCAAACTATAAAGATTGGTTCTGAAATGTTAAGATGGCAATTACTTCTGACAAATTGGGGTATGTCCTTACCACTAAGGCACCTGCTGTCCCTGGTCCAGAATCCAGTGTCGCAGATAAGGAAATCCGCAAGACCTGGGAGATTGATTGCGCGAAGGCCAAATGCATCGTGCTTGCCTCTATGAATAATGAACATCAGAAGAGGCACGAGAATATGGATCTTGAATCCATATTTCTCCACACCAAAGATTTGTATGGAGAGCAATCTCGTATAGCTCGATATGTGACCTCGAAGAACTTGTTTCAGTCGAGGCTGGCCGTTGGATCATCTGTAGGAGAACATGTCCTTAAGATGATTGGCTATATAGAAGAGCTCGCGGACCTCGGGACAACATTAGAGAACGAGCTATATATAGACTTGGTTCTTCAGTCCCTTTCTTCCACCTACGCCCAGTTTACTCTGAATTTCAACATTCAAGGAAAAGAAGTTGAACTTTCAGAACTCCTTAACATGTTGAGGAGTGCAGAAGGAACCTTACAGAAAGCAAAGGAAACACCCACTATGTTTGTTCACGGTGCTTCCTCTTTCGGGTCCAAGGCAAGGGCCAAAGGAAGGAAGAAAAAGGCCGCTACCAAACCAAGAGGTGGTGTTGGTAAGGTGGGAGTTAAGGGAAAGGCAAAGGTTGCGGTGCCAGTAGTGGCAAAGGACGAGTGCTTCCACTGTCGTAGGAAAGGCCATTGGAAGAAAGATTGCAACACTTGGATTGCCAAGAACCAGGACCCGAAGCAAGCTGTGGTTTCGACTTCAGGTGTGTTTGTAATTGAAAATTGTCTGTCAATCAACTCTACTTCCTGGGTATTGGATACCGGATCAGGATCTCATATATGCAATTCATTGCAGGCACTGAGAAACCGTAGAGTGCTGAAGGTTGGTGATATGACCCTCTAGGTTGCTAACGGAGCTAGCGTGGGTGCTGTGTCCGTAGGGGATTATCACCTAGGATTGACGAGTGGACATATTTTAGTTTTGCACAACTGTTTTTGAGTACCTAGTTTAACGTGTAATATCATATCAGTATCGTTGTTATCAAAAGAAGGTTATGATTTCACGTTTGTAAGCGATGTTGTTAACATCCACCTTAATCATGGTTTGATTGGGTCCGGTACACTAGATAACGGTATATACGTATTAAACCAATTACAGATTTTCAATGTCCAGAACATACTA
Source organism: Agapanthus africanus (assembly GCA_030015575.1). Lineage (NCBI taxonomy): Eukaryota > Viridiplantae > Streptophyta > Magnoliopsida > Asparagales > Amaryllidaceae > Agapanthus > Agapanthus africanus. The sequence goes on along the minus strand of JASDDO010000019.1, from coordinate 530,598,924 downwards.
AAAAGAAAGTCTCCAGATATAAATCAGGCTTTCTTATGGCATTGTAGACTGGGTCACATTAATGAGACAAGGTTAACAAAGTTACATAGAGAAGGATATTTGGATCCGTTCAAATATCAATCTTATGCAACTTGTCAATCACGTCTCAAAGGAAAGATGAGAAAGACTCCATTCACTGGACATGGAGTAAGAGCGAGAGAGCTCTTAGGACTCATACACAGCGATGTATGTGGTCTAATGTCTACACATGCAAGAGGTGGTTTTTCGTATTTCATTACTTTTACGGACGATTACTCTAGGTATGGATTCATTTTCTTAATGAAAAATAAATCCGAGGCCTTTGAGAAATTCCAAGAATATAAGATGAAGTAGAAAACCAAACCGGCAAAAGTATCAAGACACTGAGATCTGATCGAGGTGGTGAATACTTAAGTGCCGAGTTCCTGGGTTACCTAAAAGAGAAAGGAATTCTCTCTCAGCTTACTCCTCCATACACTCCTCAGCATAATGGTGTATCGAAAAGACGGAACCGAACCCTATTGGATATGGTACGTTCCATGATGAGTAATGCTGAGTTACCGCGATCTTTCTGGGGTTATGCACTAGAATCAGCTGCATATCTTTTTAACAGGGCTCCTACCAAGAATGTGCTTACCACGCCATATCAGATATGGAGTGGGAAGAAACCCTATCTTCAGTATCTGAAGATATGGGGATGTCCAGCTTTTGTTAAAAAGCAGCATACGGACAAACTCGAGGCACGATCAGTACAGTGTAAGTTTGTGGGATATCCAAAGAACTCCAAGGGGTATTTCGTCTATTACGCAGAGGAACAAAAGGTTTTTGTTTCTCTTAATGTCCATTTTCTAGAACAGCGGTTTTTAGAAAAGGAAACAAGTGGGAGCGCAATAGAACTGGAAGAAATTCAAGAAACACAAACTACTACTGAAAGTTTGGTAGAACCAGTAGTTCAAGAAGAACAGGACATTCCCGCACCCCTCCGCAGGAGTAGTAGGCCGTCTCATCCTCCTGAGAGATACTATGGTTTTCTCATAGATGGGGATAGAGAGGATCGCGTCATTGATAATGATGAACCTACTAGCTTCCAGCAGGCCATCCAGAGCGGCGACTTGGTAAGATGGCTGGATGCAATGCGGACCGAGATGGAGTCCATATACACCAACAAAGTATGGACTTTGGACTTTGCTCCAGATGGAGTAAAACCCATAGGATGCAAATGGATCTTCAAGAAAAAGATTGGTGTAGATGGACAGGTGGAAACCTAAAGGCTAGACTTGTTGCAAAGGGTTTTCGTCAAAGACCTTGTTTGGACTATGACGAAACTTTTTCTCCAATAGGCTATGCTCAAATCCATTCGGATCCTTCTTCCCATTGCTGCCTTCCATGATTATGAGATCTGGCAGATGTATGTAAAAACGGCTTTTCTAAATGGTAATTTAGAAGAGTGCGTCTATATAGATCAGCCAGAAGGTTTCAATCAGAGTGGGAGCAATGGGAAAGTGTGCAAGTTGCTTAAGTCTATTTATGGACTAAAGCAGGCATCGCGGAGTTGGAACATCTGTTTTGATGAAACAGTCAAGGAATATGACTTTATCAAAAATCCAGATGAACCATATATATATAGTAAAATTGTAGCACGAACTGTCGTATTCCTCGTCTTGTACGTGGATGACATTCTATTAATAGGAAATGACATTCTTATGCAACAATCTGTCAAAGGATTCTTGTCACACAGGTTCTCCATGAAAGACCTGGGTGATGCCTCTTACATTCTGGGGATCCAGATCTATCGTGATAGATCTAAGAGGATGTTGGGACTTTCGCAGTCCAGGTATATCAACACAATACTGAAAAGATTCAGTATGGAAGATTCTAAGCGCGGTAATTTACCGGCTTGTCACGGAATCACCCTATCCAAAAAGATGTCTCCCAAAACTGATTTAGAAAGGGATCGCATGTTAGTTATACCCTACGCTTCTGCGGTAGGCTCTATAATGTATGCAATGTTGTGCACCAGACCAGATGTAGCTTACGCACTGAGCGTGGTAAGCAGGTATCAGTCAGTCCCTTGGGGAGAAGCACTGGATAGCAGTAAGAACATTCTCAAGTACCTGAGAAGGACTAAGGATATGTTCTTGGTTTACGGCAGAAAAGACCTCCAGATCGAGGCTTTTGCCGACTCCAGCTTCCAGAGTGACAAAGATGACTCCAAGTCAATGTCAGGTTATGTCTTTAGCCTCAATGGGGGGGCGGTGTGCTGGAAGAGTTCCAAGCAGGACACCGTTGCTGACTCGACGATGGAAGCGGAGTATATCGCTGCTTGCGATGCCGCGAAAGAAGCATTCTGGATAAAGAAGTTCCCAATGGAACTTCAGGTGGTTCCTACCATTGCTGATCTAATACCACTGTATTGTGACAACAACGGAGCTATAGCTTTAGCGAAGGAACCCAGGTCCCATCAGAAGTCCAGACACATCTTAAGACGGTATCACCTGATCAGGGAGATCATAGATCGCCAGGAGATCGAGGTCCGGAGAGTTGCTACAGAGGAGAACACTGCAGATCCATTCACAAAGGCCTTACCTCAGATTCAGTTTGAGAGGCTACTCGAAATGATAGGTCTTCGATATGCCAGTACATGGCCCTAGTGCAAGTGGGAGATTGTTTGTGTATATGCCCTAGGGGCCATTATTGTATCATACTAGTTTGTATATTACTTAATGGAAGCTTGGGATATTCACAGTTATATTAATAGTCTCGCTCAACATAGTAGTATGCTACTTGGTTTAAGTCTATCTTAATATGTGTATATGTTAGCATATCGAGAATACATAATGATAGAGCCCTTAGGATCTTGCTTGACTACCAGCGTTGTGATGGCAGTCACGCTAGTGGGGGCTGGTTAGTCTACAAGCACATCTTTTTCAGGTCCCTAGTCGTAGGATTATCGAGACAGGGCATCGATACTCCGGAGTAGACTAGTGTGTACGCTTCTCATCCCAGCAGGGGAAATGGTCTGTCCAACAGCCATTAGTATGTTGTACTGGAGATAGTATACAGGTGCTCGTTGGGTTACGGGTACACCGGACAGGATTCGCAGGGAACTGTTGGTTGGTATTGTACCCGTCGTCAGTTAACAGTTCCCAGGTGACATGAGTACAACATAGTCCATAGACTTGATACTGCTGTTTCGTCTCGAGTGTGTTCCCACTGTTCTTAGATTGCTACCCTACCACGGCTTAAAGGAGTCGTGCAAACAGGTAGCAGTTGGGTGCAGTCTCGAAGCACTTGGAGACAGTGGCGGTTAGATAAGATTCGTCTCTCTCGGTATTGGGAGTTGATATCGCGCTGTGTTTGGAGAGCCATTACGCAAAGTCCCTGGCTAGGGCAAACAAGATTTACTGGTAGGATTTCCAGTAGCTTCTCAAGGTGTAATGGGTTTTACTCCGACACGACTTATACAGCTTTTAGGGGACTGACGCTTGCCGCCCCCTAAGCCTGATATGCGATAGTCTTAGACAAACAGACCGGACTGTACGGAGATTGTCACATCAGGCTCAGCAGGAGTTCGGATGGGTTTCCTCATCGGCCTTCTTATCGACATCTACCTAGGGACCGTTACGTACAGCTAGTGCCGCATGCAATCTGTGGTTAGACCCACTGCCAGCGTAGTGTCGAGTATTTAGACTCCCACACAGAGAGTTTCCCTTCTTCGGACAAAACGATATAGAGGTCGTATGGTTTTACGACAGGGTTCGGATACATATGTGCATTTATGCACGTACGATGTTCAGACAGTTTTTACTAGCAGGCTTTGGTTTAAGCCAGATTCTAGTAATGGATTATTGGATTTATACAGTCTCAGTATTTCCGTATTTTCACAGATAGGAGGGGCATTCTCGTAATTACTCGAGA